>JAMKCF010000006.1:22707162-23307162 GCA_023634235.1 Pisaster brevispinus
CAAATCCGACTTCTAGAAAATCCGACTAAATTTTTCAATTAAGCTCACATTTAACGTCCTAGATTACATAAATGTTTCTTAAATCCAGAAAGTTTTTATTGACGTTCAGTTTAAAAGCATCAAAACTTATTAAAACATTGTCAGTAGAAAAAAAACCCCAAAATTCCCAGGCAAATTTAACGCCATGGATACTCTGCATTTGGTTTTGGCATTACATTTAGCTAGACGAGAATGGTACCATAGTCAAACATGAAATAATAACTCACGTTTTCAGTTCTAAAGGATAGTGGGTTGTCGCCACAACAACCCCCGTGCATTCAGCAAACCATAAATCAGGGCACAATTTTCTGATCAAAACAAAATTTCTGTTTGAAGGAATCAGACAGCATATCGAAACCGAATTTAATGACAATACCAATGGTGAAACCATAAGCCTAATGGTTAAACGTACATCATAAAGTCTAGACTACGAAGTTGTATACTTAGTGTGCTTCATTGTGTCACACAATAAACCATAGAAAGCAGTCAAGCAACACCGCACTTGTTTACATAAGTTACGAGTATGGGATCAAAGTTGTCCCAATACAATGTCTTTGAACGAAAACCCTGAAAATTCAAAAAGTTCATCTGATAATAATAATAATAATAATAGCAAAACTTATAAGGCGCACATATCCACCTTAAGAGTGCTCAAAGCGCCGACATGAAAACAAAGCAAAAAGTAAACCAAGAAAATTGACAATGAAAAAAGGTTAAATTACAATGATCGAGAGAAGGCTTGCGACATTAAATGAGTTTTGAGGTGAGTTTTAAATGTACTTAAAGAACTACTGCTTTGAATGTGAAGTGGTAAAGAATTCCATAAACGAGGAGCAGCTGATGCAAACGCCCTATCCCCCCAACTTCTTTTAGAACGAGACTGAAAAAGTTTTTGGATTCTAGATGATCGCAGACCAAGACAAGTGACAGAGGGAGATTGTACGAGGGAAGAAATGTATCCAGGAGCCAGTCCATTGAGGGCTTGATATGCAAACAAACAAATTTTGTAAGAAATTCGCTCTCGAACAGGAAGCCAATGAAGAGATTTTAAAATGGGTGTAATATGTGATGAACGACTTGTCTTTGTCACAAGACGTGCTGCAGCATTTTGAACCTGCTGTAATTGAACTATTTGAGTATCAGGTAATCCAAAAAGTAGTGAGTTACAATTATCAAGGTATGAGGTGACAAAGGCATGAATTAGTTGTTCAGTTGCCACAGGGTTTAGATATTGTCTGATTGAACGGATATTTCGAAGGTTGTAGTTGGCCAGTTTAACACAGTTTGAAATCTGTGACTCGAGAGACATTGATGAGTTCAGGATGACACCTAGATTGCGAGCTTGTTCAACCGGAGATACTGAGGTGTAGATTAAACACACGGCATAAATTAAGCCAAGATAAAATCCATTTACTTTACGTCAGGCAAACTGTGTTTACTGTATTCCCGTTTGATGATGTAGTTTATTCAAAATGCTGCGCAGTGCATGAGCAGTAGTTCACTTTACGTACACTTTAAGTACTAACTTATGAGACCTGCTCCTTGATATTGCAGGGTTATTTCGCTTGATGTACTAGTTTATGAGTCCTAATCCTTGATGTAAGAGGTTGTTCTCTTTACGTACTAACTTGTGAGACCTATTTTTTTATATGAATGCTTATTTCATTTTACATATAGGTTTGGGTTTTGATAGGCACATTTCAAGTCAAAATAAGCGCATGAAAAAGGTGAAAGGTTTTCTACCTATTAGTCAGACCTACTTAAAAGTTCTGGAGTGCTAATCAAAACAAAACTACTCGGAACAGCTTTGTGTTTGTTCACAAGCACCTAATGTCTAGTTATTATTGTTTTTAAAAATTTACTAATCGTACTTACTGTACAAGAGGAACATAGTGTCAATTATGGGAATATTAGGGGGATCCTTTGCCCCATATATGCATGGTATTCACGGGACCTACGGGATGCTCCATCGGAAGAAAACATCGAATTGTGGTAAGGTATTTTACTCATGTGCCACGACCAGGACTCGAACTCACACTATACACTGATCAGAAATACCCGAGCGAGTGAGTACGGTGCTCTTCGCTTGGCTTCGTACAACCGCCACGAAAGGCGATAATAATGGCCTCACGTTTCGACCCCCCGGCAGAGTCATCCTCAAAGGCTAAAAATGACACCCTAACACAACACAACAGAGGAACAAACTTCACAAACTTTCCCGATCTTTACCATCAACCCGCAGTCTAATAAAATCACTTACTCTGGTTTTGTTACCCCGTCCGTTAAAAAAGATGACTGAATAGGTTTCAGGTAGAGACTCTTGTTTGGAAGAATTTACATGCCGCCTTCAGATTGTGTGCACTCACTGCTGACTGGGTGGGTCCCAATTTCCATCTAAAGGTGGACTATTGACTGACTAGATGGAGAAACAACACTCGTTGCGGTAATGCTTGCACATTACACATGCCTTTTGGACACTTGGCATTGTTGGCTGACCCCCTTACATAAACAAGTCAATTGTTGGTTTCAGTTCTTAAAAATTGTCAGCTATTGAAACAGGCATACAACCATGTGTATAAAAGAACCCACTCTATAAGTTGATGTGTGGACGAAATATCATGGAACGCCTGCGATCAGTTTCGTCAATGATGTCCACCCACCTTTGAGATGAACACAATACGAATATCTTACTATGTGCTGACTTTTTGGCAGGTTGGCGTTCCATAGCGCTACAAACCTCATTGATGTTTGCCAATCGGGCTAAATGCCCCGCTCTGCAAATTTACCCATTTAGTTAATAAGTAACTTGCTGTGACCTTCGTACACGTAGAACCGCTTCAGGGTGTAGCACTGAGATATGCATTGTGACGTTTGCCGGGCAGTCTAGGTGAGGAAACACTAAAAGTTTCCCTTGGTGTTGGAAACCTTCCTTGCTATCACTCTGAACCCCAACTAACGTATTAGGGTGACACGGTGGATGTGTCTATAAAAGGGGCGGGGCTATATGAAAGGAGGGAAGAAGTATGTACTTTTGATGATTTGATTTTTTCCCAAACTTTTTTTTATTTAAGAATGTGTGTCGTGTCGTGGCCGAGCAGTTAAGAGTACTGGACTCGCTAAGGTCGTGGCAACTTGTATTCTTGAGCAAGAAATTGTAACCATAATTGCTTTTTCCTTCGGCATGATGGGACATTAAGCCGTAGGTCCTGTAGGCCTATTGCACGAACCCGGAACACTTATCGTGTGGAAGCGTTTAGAGATCATAACCCCGGTGTTTCTGGTCACTTCAAGCACCCTTGTTTACAGGTTTCCTCGAGCTTGTGAGATGCAGCGATCAAGTGTAAGAGGTATCCTTGGTTTCATTTCCCCACAATTAATAATAATAGGCCTAGTGTATTTCTTCTTAAAGTGAATCTTTATTTGAAATTCACAATGTGAACAATGTCAGCCAAAATGACAATAGTCAGCCCAGACACGAAATGCCATTGTAATAATTGGGTTCCCTCAATATGTCCATAAATCAAAGCTGACAGCGTCATCCAGGATGCTTATCCATGGACATTTAATTGTACACAAAAAGGGCTTAATTTCGTCCAAGGCAGTTTTCGTTTACGCATTTTTGCCTGTGTACAAAACACATAAAGATAGTGAAATCAAATCCGACTTCTAGAAAATCCGACTAAATTTTTCAATTAAGCTCACATTTAACGTCCTAGATTACATAAATGTTTCTTAAATCCAGAAAGTTTTTATTGACGTTCAGTTTAAAAGCATCAAAACTTATTAAAACATTGTCAGTAGAAAAAAAAACCCAAAATTCCCAGGCAAATTTAACGCCATGGATACTCTGCATTTGGTTTTGGCATTACATTTAGCTAGACGAGAATGGTACCATAGTCAAACATGAAATAATAACTCACGTTTTCAGTTCTAAAGGATAGTGGGTTGTCGCCACAACAACCCCCGTGCATTCAGCAAACCATAAATCAGGGCACAATTTTCTGATCAAAACAAAATTTCTGTTTGAAGGAATCAGACAGCATATCGAAACCGAATTTAATGACAATACCAATGGTGAAACCATAAGCCTAATGGTTAAACGTACATCATAAAGTCTAGACTACGAAGTTGTATACTTAGTGTGCTTCATTGTGTCACACAATAAACCATAGAAAGCAGTCAAGCAACACCGCACTTGTTTACATAAGTTACGAGTATGGGATCAAAGTTGTCCCAATACAATGTCTTTGAACGAAAACCCTGAAAATTCAAAAAGTTCATCTGATAATAATAATAATAATAATAGCAAAACTTATAAGGCGCACATATCCACCTTAAGAGTGCTCAAAGCGCCGACATGAAAACAAAGCAAAAAGTAAACCAAGAAAATTGACAATGAAAAAAGGTTAAATTACAATGATCGAGAGAAGGCTTGCGACATTAAATGAGTTTTGAGGTGAGTTTTAAATGTACTTAAAGAACTACTGCTTTGAATGTGAAGTGGTAAAGAATTCCATAAACGAGGAGCAGCTGATGCAAACGCCCTATCCCCCCAACTTCTTTTAGAACGAGACTGAAAAAGTTTTTGGATTCTAGATGATCGCAGACCAAGACAAGTGACAGAGGGAGATTGTACGAGGGAAGAAATGTATCCAGGAGCCAGTCCATTGAGGGCTTGATATGCAAACAAACAAATTTTGTAAGAAATTCGCTCTCGAACAGGAAGCCAATGAAGAGATTTTAAAATGGGTGTAATATGTGATGAACGACTTGTCTTTGTCACAAGACGTGCTGCAGCATTTTGAACCTGCTGTAATTGAACTATTTGAGTATCAGGTAATCCAAAAAGTAGTGAGTTACAATTATCAAGGTATGAGGTGACAAAGGCATGAATTAGTTGTTCAGTTGCCACAGGGTTTAGATATTGTCTGATTGAACGGATATTTCGAAGGTTGTAGTTGGCCAGTTTAACACAGTTTGAAATCTGTGACTCGAGAGACATTGATGAGTTCAGGATGACACCTAGATTGCGAGCTTGTTCAACCGGAGATACTGAGGTGTAGATTAAACACACGGCATAAATTAAGCCAAGATAAAATCCATTTACTTTACGTCAGGCAAACTGTGTTTACTGTATTCCCGTTTGATGATGTAGTTTATTCAAAATGCTGCGCAGTGCATGAGCAGTAGTTCACTTTACGTACACTTTAAGTACTAACTTATGAGACCTGCTCCTTGATATTGCAGGGTTATTTCGCTTGATGTACTAGTTTATGAGTCCTAATCCTTGATGTAAGAGGTTGTTCTCTTTACGTACTAACTTGTGAGACCTATTTTTTTATATGAATGCTTATTTCATTTTACATATAGGTTTGGGTTTTGATAGGCACATTTCAAGTCAAAATAAGCGCATGAAAAAGGTGAAAGGTTTTCTACCTATTAGTCAGACCTACTTAAAAGTTCTGGAGTGCTAATCAAAACAAAACTACTCGGAACAGCTTTGTGTTTGTTCACAAGCACCTAATGTCTAGTTATTATTGTTTTTAAAAATTTACTAATCGTACTTACTGTACAAGAGGAACATAGTGTCAATTATGGGAATATTAGGGGGATCCTTTGCCCCATATATGCATGGTATTCACGGGACCTACGGGATGCTCCATCGGAAGAAAACATCGAATTGTGGTAAGGTATTTTACTCATGTGCCACGACCAGGACTCGAACTCACACTATACACTGATCAGAAATACCCGAGCGAGTGAGTACGGTGCTCTTCGCTTGGCTTCGTACAACCGCCACGAAAGGCGATAATAATGGCCTCACGTTTCGACCCCCCGGCAGAGTCATCCTCAAAGGCTAAAAATGACACCCTAACACAACACAACAGAGGAACAAACTTCACAAACTTTCCCGATCTTTACCATCAACCCGCAGTCTAATAAAATCACTTACTCTGGTTTTGTTACCCCGTCCGTTAAAAAAGATGACTGAATAGGTTTCAGGTAGAGACTCTTGTTTGGAAGAATTTACATGCCGCCTTCAGATTGTGTGCACTCACTGCTGACTGGGTGGGTCCCAATTTCCATCTAAAGGTGGACTATTGACTGACTAGATGGAGAAACAACACTCGTTGCGGTAATGCTTGCACATTACACATGCCTTTTGGACACTTGGCATTGTTGGCTGACCCCCTTACATAAACAAGTCAATTGTTGGTTTCAGTTCTTAAAAATTGTCAGCTATTGAAACAGGCATACAACCATGTGTATAAAAGAACCCACTCTATAAGTTGATGTGTGGACGAAATATCATGGAACGCCTGCGATCAGTTTCGTCAATGATGTCCACCCACCTTTGAGATGAACACAATACGAATATCTTACTATGTGCTGACTTTTTGGCAGGTTGGCGTTCCATAGCGCTACAAACCTCATTGATGTTTGCCAATCGGGCTAAATGCCCCGCTCTGCAAATTTACCCATTTAGTTAATAAGTAACTTGCTGTGACCTTCGTACACGTAGAACCGCTTCAGGGTGTAGCACTGAGATATGCATTGTGACGTTTGCCGGGCAGTCTAGGTGAGGAAACACTAAAAGTTTCCCTTGGTGTTGGAAACCTTCCTTGCTATCACTCTGAACCCCAACTAACGTATTAGGGTGACACGGTGGATGTGTCTATAAAAGGGGCGGGGCTATATGAAAGGAGGGAAGAAGTATGTACTTTTGATGATTTGATTTTTTCCCAAACTTTTTTTTATTTAAGAATGTGTGTCGTGTCGTGGCCGAGCAGTTAAGAGTACTGGACTCGCTAAGGTCGTGGCAACTTGTATTCTTGAGCAAGAAATTGTAACCATAATTGCTTTTTCCTTCGGCATGATGGGACATTAAGCCGTAGGTCCTGTAGGCCTATTGCACGAACCCGGAACACTTATCGTGTGGAAGCGTTTAGAGATCATAACCCCGGTGTTTCTGGTCACTTCAAGCACCCTTGTTTACAGGTTTCCTCGAGCTTGTGAGATGCAGCGATCAAGTGTAAGAGGTATCCTTGGTTTCATTTCCCCACAATTAATAATAATAGGCCTAGTGTATTTCTTCTTAAAGTGAATCTTTATTTGAAATTCACAATGTGAACAATGTCAGCCAAAATGACAATAGTCAGCCCAGACACGAAATGCCATTGTAATAATTGGGTTCCCTCAATATGTCCATAAATCAAAGCTGACAGCGTCATCCAGGATGCTTATCCATGGACATTTAATTGTACACAAAAAGGGCTTAATTTCGTCCAAGGCAGTTTTCGTTTACGCATTTTTGCCTGTGTACAAAACACATAAAGATAGTGAAATCAAATCCGACTTCTAGAAAATCCGACTAAATTTTTCAATTAAGCTCACATTTAACGTCCTAGATTACATAAATGTTTCTTAAATCCAGAAAGTTTTTATTGACGTTCAGTTTAAAAGCATCAAAACTTATTAAAACATTGTCAGTAGAAAAAAAACCCCAAAATTCCCAGGCAAATTTAACGCCATGGATACTCTGCATTTGGTTTTGGCATTACATTTAGCTAGACGAGAATGGTACCATAGTCAAACATGAAATAATAACTCACGTTTTCAGTTCTAAAGGATAGTGGGTTGTCGCCACAACAACCCCCGTGCATTCAGCAAACCATAAATCAGGGCACAATTTTCTGATCAAAACAAAATTTCTGTTTGAAGGAATCAGACAGCATATCGAAACCGAATTTAATGACAATACCAATGGTGAAACCATAAGCCTAATGGTTAAACGTACATCATAAAGTCTAGACTACGAAGTTGTATACTTAGTGTGCTTCATTGTGTCACACAATAAACCATAGAAAGCAGTCAAGCAACACCGCACTTGTTTACATAAGTTACGAGTATGGGATCAAAGTTGTCCCAATACAATGTCTTTGAACGAAAACCCTGAAAATTCAAAAAGTTCATCTGATAATAATAATAATAATAATAGCAAAACTTATAAGGCGCACATATCCACCTTAAGAGTGCTCAAAGCGCCGACATGAAAACAAAGCAAAAAGTAAACCAAGAAAATTGACAATGAAAAAAGGTTAAATTACAATGATCGAGAGAAGGCTTGCGACATTAAATGAGTTTTGAGGTGAGTTTTAAATGTACTTAAAGAACTACTGCTTTGAATGTGAAGTGGTAAAGAATTCCATAAACGAGGAGCAGCTGATGCAAACGCCCTATCCCCCCAACTTCTTTTAGAACGAGACTGAAAAAGTTTTTGGATTCTAGATGATCGCAGACCAAGACAAGTGACAGAGGGAGATTGTACGAGGGAAGAAATGTATCCAGGAGCCAGTCCATTGAGGGCTTGATATGCAAACAAACAAATTTTGTAAGAAATTCGCTCTCGAACAGGAAGCCAATGAAGAGATTTTAAAATGGGTGTAATATGTGATGAACGACTTGTCTTTGTCACAAGACGTGCTGCAGCATTTTGAACCTGCTGTAATTGAACTATTTGAGTATCAGGTAATCCAAAAAGTAGTGAGTTACAATTATCAAGGTATGAGGTGACAAAGGCATGAATTAGTTGTTCAGTTGCCACAGGGTTTAGATATTGTCTGATTGAACGGATATTTCGAAGGTTGTAGTTGGCCAGTTTAACACAGTTTGAAATCTGTGACTCGAGAGACATTGATGAGTTCAGGATGACACCTAGATTGCGAGCTTGTTCAACCGGAGATACTGAGGTGTAGATTAAACACACGGCATAAATTAAGCCAAGATAAAATCCATTTACTTTACGTCAGGCAAACTGTGTTTACTGTATTCCCGTTTGATGATGTAGTTTATTCAAAATGCTGCGCAGTGCATGAGCAGTAGTTCACTTTACGTACACTTTAAGTACTAACTTATGAGACCTGCTCCTTGATATTGCAGGGTTATTTCGCTTGATGTACTAGTTTATGAGTCCTAATCCTTGATGTAAGAGGTTGTTCTCTTTACGTACTAACTTGTGAGACCTATTTTTTTATATGAATGCTTATTTCATTTTACATATAGGTTTGGGTTTTGATAGGCACATTTCAAGTCAAAATAAGCGCATGAAAAAGGTGAAAGGTTTTCTACCTATTAGTCAGACCTACTTAAAAGTTCTGGAGTGCTAATCAAAACAAAACTACTCGGAACAGCTTTGTGTTTGTTCACAAGCACCTAATGTCTAGTTATTATTGTTTTTAAAAATTTACTAATCGTACTTACTGTACAAGAGGAACATAGTGTCAATTATGGGAATATTAGGGGGATCCTTTGCCCCATATATGCATGGTATTCACGGGACCTACGGGATGCTCCATCGGAAGAAAACATCGAATTGTGGTAAGGTATTTTACTCATGTGCCACGACCAGGACTCGAACTCACACTATACACTGATCAGAAATACCCGAGCGAGTGAGTACGGTGCTCTTCGCTTGGCTTCGTACAACCGCCACGAAAGGCGATAATAATGGCCTCACGTTTCGACCCCCCGGCAGAGTCATCCTCAAAGGCTAAAAATGACACCCTAACACAACACAACAGAGGAACAAACTTCACAAACTTTCCCGATCTTTACCATCAACCCGCAGTCTAATAAAATCACTTACTCTGGTTTTGTTACCCCGTCCGTTAAAAAAGATGACTGAATAGGTTTCAGGTAGAGACTCTTGTTTGGAAGAATTTACATGCCGCCTTCAGATTGTGTGCACTCACTGCTGACTGGGTGGGTCCCAATTTCCATCTAAAGGTGGACTATTGACTGACTAGATGGAGAAACAACACTCGTTGCGGTAATGCTTGCACATTACACATGCCTTTTGGACACTTGGCATTGTTGGCTGACCCCCTTACATAAACAAGTCAATTGTTGGTTTCAGTTCTTAAAAATTGTCAGCTATTGAAACAGGCATACAACCATGTGTATAAAAGAACCCACTCTATAAGTTGATGTGTGGACGAAATATCATGGAACGCCTGCGATCAGTTTCGTCAATGATGTCCACCCACCTTTGAGATGAACACAATACGAATATCTTACTATGTGCTGACTTTTTGGCAGGTTGGCGTTCCATAGCGCTACAAACCTCATTGATGTTTGCCAATCGGGCTAAATGCCCCGCTCTGCAAATTTACCCATTTAGTTAATAAGTAACTTGCTGTGACCTTCGTACACGTAGAACCGCTTCAGGGTGTAGCACTGAGATATGCATTGTGACGTTTGCCGGGCAGTCTAGGTGAGGAAACACTAAAAGTTTCCCTTGGTGTTGGAAACCTTCCTTGCTATCACTCTGAACCCCAACTAACGTATTAGGGTGACACGGTGGATGTGTCTATAAAAGGGGCGGGGCTATATGAAAGGAGGGAAGAAGTATGTACTTTTGATGATTTGATTTTTTCCCAAACTTTTTTTTATTTAAGAATGTGTGTCGTGTCGTGGCCGAGCAGTTAAGAGTACTGGACTCGCTAAGGTCGTGGCAACTTGTATTCTTGAGCAAGAAATTGTAACCATAATTGCTTTTTCCTTCGGCATGATGGGACATTAAGCCGTAGGTCCTGTAGGCCTATTGCACGAACCCGGAACACTTATCGTGTGGAAGCGTTTAGAGATCATAACCCCGGTGTTTCTGGTCACTTCAAGCACCCTTGTTTACAGGTTTCCTCGAGCTTGTGAGATGCAGCGATCAAGTGTAAGAGGTATCCTTGGTTTCATTTCCCCACAATTAATAATAATAGGCCTAGTGTATTTCTTCTTAAAGTGAATCTTTATTTGAAATTCACAATGTGAACAATGTCAGCCAAAATGACAATAGTCAGCCCAGACACGAAATGCCATTGTAATAATTGGGTTCCCTCAATATGTCCATAAATCAAAGCTGACAGCGTCATCCAGGATGCTTATCCATGGACATTTAATTGTACACAAAAAGGGCTTAATTTCGTCCAAGGCAGTTTTCGTTTACGCATTTTTGCCTGTGTACAAAACACATAAAGATAGTGAAATCAAATCCGACTTCTAGAAAATCCGACTAAATTTTTCAATTAAGCTCACATTTAACGTCCTAGATTACATAAATGTTTCTTAAATCCAGAAAGTTTTTATTGACGTTCAGTTTAAAAGCATCAAAACTTATTAAAACATTGTCAGTAGAAAAAAAACCCCAAAATTCCCAGGCAAATTTAACGCCATGGATACTCTGCATTTGGTTTTGGCATTACATTTAGCTAGACGAGAATGGTACCATAGTCAAACATGAAATAATAACTCACGTTTTCAGTTCTAAAGGATAGTGGGTTGTCGCCACAACAACCCCCGTGCATTCAGCAAACCATAAATCAGGGCACAATTTTCTGATCAAAACAAAATTTCTGTTTGAAGGAATCAGACAGCATATCGAAACCGAATTTAATGACAATACCAATGGTGAAACCATAAGCCTAATGGTTAAACGTACATCATAAAGTCTAGACTACGAAGTTGTATACTTAGTGTGCTTCATTGTGTCACACAATAAACCATAGAAAGCAGTCAAGCAACACCGCACTTGTTTACATAAGTTACGAGTATGGGATCAAAGTTGTCCCAATACAATGTCTTTGAACGAAAACCCTGAAAATTCAAAAAGTTCATCTGATAATAATAATAATAATAATAGCAAAACTTATAAGGCGCACATATCCACCTTAAGAGTGCTCAAAGCGCCGACATGAAAACAAAGCAAAAAGTAAACCAAGAAAATTGACAATGAAAAAAGGTTAAATTACAATGATCGAGAGAAGGCTTGCGACATTAAATGAGTTTTGAGGTGAGTTTTAAATGTACTTAAAGAACTACTGCTTTGAATGTGAAGTGGTAAAGAATTCCATAAACGAGGAGCAGCTGATGCAAACGCCCTATCCCCCCAACTTCTTTTAGAACGAGACTGAAAAAGTTTTTGGATTCTAGATGATCGCAGACCAAGACAAGTGACAGAGGGAGATTGTACGAGGGAAGAAATGTATCCAGGAGCCAGTCCATTGAGGGCTTGATATGCAAACAAACAAATTTTGTAAGAAATTCGCTCTCGAACAGGAAGCCAATGAAGAGATTTTAAAATGGGTGTAATATGTGATGAACGACTTGTCTTTGTCACAAGACGTGCTGCAGCATTTTGAACCTGCTGTAATTGAACTATTTGAGTATCAGGTAATCCAAAAAGTAGTGAGTTACAATTATCAAGGTATGAGGTGACAAAGGCATGAATTAGTTGTTCAGTTGCCACAGGGTTTAGATATTGTCTGATTGAACGGATATTTCGAAGGTTGTAGTTGGCCAGTTTAACACAGTTTGAAATCTGTGACTCGAGAGACATTGATGAGTTCAGGATGACACCTAGATTGCGAGCTTGTTCAACCGGAGATACTGAGGTGTAGATTAAACACACGGCATAAATTAAGCCAAGATAAAATCCATTTACTTTACGTCAGGCAAACTGTGTTTACTGTATTCCCGTTTGATGATGTAGTTTATTCAAAATGCTGCGCAGTGCATGAGCAGTAGTTCACTTTACGTACACTTTAAGTACTAACTTATGAGACCTGCTCCTTGATATTGCAGGGTTATTTCGCTTGATGTACTAGTTTATGAGTCCTAATCCTTGATGTAAGAGGTTGTTCTCTTTACGTACTAACTTGTGAGACCTATTTTTTTATATGAATGCTTATTTCATTTTACATATAGGTTTGGGTTTTGATAGGCACATTTCAAGTCAAAATAAGCGCATGAAAAAGGTGAAAGGTTTTCTACCTATTAGTCAGACCTACTTAAAAGTTCTGGAGTGCTAATCAAAACAAAACTACTCGGAACAGCTTTGTGTTTGTTCACAAGCACCTAATGTCTAGTTATTATTGTTTTTAAAAATTTACTAATCGTACTTACTGTACAAGAGGAACATAGTGTCAATTATGGGAATATTAGGGGGATCCTTTGCCCCATATATGCATGGTATTCACGGGACCTACGGGATGCTCCATCGGAAGAAAACATCGAATTGTGGTAAGGTATTTTACTCATGTGCCACGACCAGGACTCGAACTCACACTATACACTGATCAGAAATACCCGAGCGAGTGAGTACGGTGCTCTTCGCTTGGCTTCGTACAACCGCCACGAAAGGCGATAATAATGGCCTCACGTTTCGACCCCCCGGCAGAGTCATCCTCAAAGGCTAAAAATGACACCCTAACACAACACAACAGAGGAACAAACTTCACAAACTTTCCCGATCTTTACCATCAACCCGCAGTCTAATAAAATCACTTACTCTGGTTTTGTTACCCCGTCCGTTAAAAAAGATGACTGAATAGGTTTCAGGTAGAGACTCTTGTTTGGAAGAATTTACATGCCGCCTTCAGATTGTGTGCACTCACTGCTGACTGGGTGGGTCCCAATTTCCATCTAAAGGTGGACTATTGACTGACTAGATGGAGAAACAACACTCGTTGCGGTAATGCTTGCACATTACACATGCCTTTTGGACACTTGGCATTGTTGGCTGACCCCCTTACATAAACAAGTCAATTGTTGGTTTCAGTTCTTAAAAATTGTCAGCTATTGAAACAGGCATACAACCATGTGTATAAAAGAACCCACTCTATAAGTTGATGTGTGGACGAAATATCATGGAACGCCTGCGATCAGTTTCGTCAATGATGTCCACCCACCTTTGAGATGAACACAATACGAATATCTTACTATGTGCTGACTTTTTGGCAGGTTGGCGTTCCATAGCGCTACAAACCTCATTGATGTTTGCCAATCGGGCTAAATGCCCCGCTCTGCAAATTTACCCATTTAGTTAATAAGTAACTTGCTGTGACCTTCGTACACGTAGAACCGCTTCAGGGTGTAGCACTGAGATATGCATTGTGACGTTTGCCGGGCAGTCTAGGTGAGGAAACACTAAAAGTTTCCCTTGGTGTTGGAAACCTTCCTTGCTATCACTCTGAACCCCAACTAACGTATTAGGGTGACACGGTGGATGTGTCTATAAAAGGGGCGGGGCTATATGAAAGGAGGGAAGAAGTATGTACTTTTGATGATTTGATTTTTTCCCAAACTTTTTTTTATTTAAGAATGTGTGTCGTGTCGTGGCCGAGCAGTTAAGAGTACTGGACTCGCTAAGGTCGTGGCAACTTGTATTCTTGAGCAAGAAATTGTAACCATAATTGCTTTTTCCTTCGGCATGATGGGACATTAAGCCGTAGGTCCTGTAGGCCTATTGCACGAACCCGGAACACTTATCGTGTGGAAGCGTTTAGAGATCATAACCCCGGTGTTTCTGGTCACTTCAAGCACCCTTGTTTACAGGTTTCCTCGAGCTTGTGAGATGCAGCGATCAAGTGTAAGAGGTATCCTTGGTTTCATTTCCCCACAATTAATAATAATAGGCCTAGTGTATTTCTTCTTAAAGTGAATCTTTATTTGAAATTCACAATGTGAACAATGTCAGCCAAAATGACAATAGTCAGCCCAGACACGAAATGCCATTGTAATAATTGGGTTCCCTCAATATGTCCATAAATCAAAGCTGACAGCGTCATCCAGGATGCTTATCCATGGACATTTAATTGTACACAAAAAGGGCTTAATTTCGTCCAAGGCAGGCTGTAAAGTTACAGTATTTCTCCACTATTTTGTAGTACCATATCTTGAATAAATAAATAAATACTTTTCAAATGAAAGCCAACTTAGGGACCATGGATAAATTAAGAACGCGTTCACACGCGTGCAGACGCGTGGCAGGTTTGTGGTTCATGGAATAAATGACAAAAAGCAAGATTTTTCAACTCAACATAAGCACAAAAGCGTTGACTCTTACGGACACATTTTAGAAATATTATATCACAATGGGATCGTCATTAATTTTTCACCAATAGCAGAATAAAGTGGAAGTTGATCGGTATATTCAATACAAAAATAACAATTGATATAGTCATTCATGGCACTACAGAAAAACCACCATTTGTGGTAGAATGTTGAAATATTACCATTGGAGATCTCTATTGGAAAGTACCTCCCGGGTATTGCCAACGGAGTCGGACCTCTCATTTTCCTATAGACCTTATGCACATGACGTCATTTCAGTAGGGCGCCCTCGCTTAGAGGTCAAAAGGAGGTTGTTCATTGGCCAATCCTGTGCGCCGCGCGTAAAAATCAGTGCGTTTCGATTGTTTCGTCATCGTTTTACCTCTAAGATGGCGGCTGGATGACGTCAATGCATAAGGTCTGTTGGCCGAATTCCTGTTACGAGCTAGGCTACATGTAAGAATTCAGCTCGCACGTTGTTTCATCAACACTGCACTCTGTAAGTTACACTACAAATCCCGAACTACTTTTCCAGGCATTTTTGAGCCCGGTTTTGCCCCCAGCATACTAGATTCCACTGGCAGTATTATCTATTTTACTGACTCATCAGTCGATCGTTCGCTGGTTACCAGTGTGGTGTGCACAATCTTTTCTTTTCTTTTGTTTGAGCTTGCACGCATAGGAACGCGTCGGGGTGCTGCCGTGCCCATGACACAATTTATCCATTGTCCCTTAGCTACATGAGATTGTGTCTACACTGGAATGAACGTGAAACCAAACATACGTTTCCTCAGTTTCGATTCCATCCATATTGATATAAGTCTTTTAAAAAAGCCCCCCCCCCCCCGCCCTCCTATAAACAAAACCGGACAAATTAAAATGAAACACATCCTGAGCTCAAGTTCCTGGCTCTGCTTATACCGCAGTATTCTGCGCTTATGAGTACGGCCTATGAAAGTGTACGTTTTACATGGCACAGGGTGCATTGCGTTAAACAGCGCCATGACATTAGAACCTGTGGGGCCCCTGGGCCTATTTTTATAAAGTCAGTAAGCACAGAAACTTGCTAATCACAGAAAAACATGCAGAACAGAAACAGGGTCCCAGTCAAATTGCCAAACTTTTACATTGTTGCAACTGGTGCCCCGCTCGTTTTTTGCATAGCAGAGAAGTTTGCTAAGCAGCATTTTCTCCTAAACATCTTTATGGAATTGGACCCAGATCTTCTCAAAACCACACACTCACCAAAAGAAAGTTAGTTCTTTGTGTCACCACATTAAACTATATCATATAAATACAAAACGAATGTATAAGCATTTATACACTGCAGCAAGTGGGGTGTTAAAATTGACACCATGGGTGTTGCCACATAACACTAACAGTCAGGAGAATCAAAAATAACATCAGAGGGTGTTCAAGTAACACCGATGTAATTGTTTTTGTAGAAATTAGTGTTATTTTAACACCTTTTATGCACATTTTGATTACAAGACAACATCCGTGGTGTCAATTTAACACCCCGGTTTGCAGTTGCAGTATGTAAGTCCCCAACCGTTCTGTATACTAATCTGGACGAAATATACGAAAAACTCGGTCAAATTAGTCGTCTCTAAATGGATATACCATCCTCATCGCGACTGGACTTGGACCGTCCATATCTACTACAAGTTCAACCTTGCACGTTTACCAACTAGTAGCATTATCATCACATGACTGTGTATTATTAATAAGTGTAATATTACAATAGCTATATAATGAAACTGTGATTGTATCAATGTCCTTGGTGCTTGGTTTCCGTGTTGTTCTCGTGACTTGCGAAATGGTATTTTTAACGTCTTTCCTGAACCTTTCATAAGTTGTTTTCAACACTTCCCGGACCGACGCCATTACACATTGAGAAGTAAACACACCAAAAAAACTGCACGTGGGTTTAGAAGGATCTTGACTGGAGGGAAGACCAGAAATTTGGAAGACGAGGTTTTTCTTTGGCTGACCTTTATCAGGTATAGCATTGCAGATATTATGGTCTATTTAAAACATCTATAGACGTGAATACGAGCCGTGATCGAGCAGGTATGATTTGCAGTCTCTGTGTTCGTAGTGGGTAAATCAACCCAACGAAACTTGAAGGAGATGTATTTCTGCTGCAGGAGAGACAACAACTACGATCAACTGGAGGAGCCAAATTCAGAGGTGTCACCGCTTGTAAGGTAGGCTACGGTTTTAAGACTCGGGGGGTGTGGCCAGCAAATTGGTCGTACACCCTGACCCTTTGATGAACATTTCTTAGGAGAATGGATAAAAAAAAGAGGCCTACTCATTATTATGCACCCCCATACGGATAATATGAACGTGGTCTCCATTTAAACTAATTTTTACAATCTTCATGGACCTTTCCACTCTGGCCCCTTTTTCGTAAGATGGCAATCAGTATTCATAACTGCTTGGTAAACAAGGAACACGACAAACATGGCGATAGCTATGGGGCACGGGCCATTGTCTTCATTGTGTGCTTGGAATCTCAGGAATTCTTTAAATGATTTTTGGAGGGGGGGGGGTGCTTCTGAAGCAGGGGAAATCGAAAATAGTGTGTTAAAGTATGGGAACATTTGAAGGGGTGGGGGTACCCTCTGCCCCATTTCGGATAGGCCTATGGTATAATTTTAAAAAACTTGCGATCTTCACGAGCCACTTTATAGTCTGGCCCTTTTTTTCGTACAATCAGTGTTTATAAATGCTTGGTAAACAAAGAACACGGCAAACAATGCGATAGCAATGTTAAAGGTCAGCTTTAGGTTCTATGGACAAACTGTGCCTGGGAAGCAACTGAGCCCATTTTTCATGGACGCTGCTTACCACAGAATGCTGGGCTTACGGCGCCCTGTAAACCGCAGGATTCTATGGGCTCGCCATGAAATATTGGACCCTGCTGCTGTGTGTATGTGACCATACTTATAATATTATTTCATCTCATGGTAGGAATGGTAATGGCTCCATCGTAGATGGCGTCATAGCATCCCGTCGGTCAGCCACAGATGACCTCAACTTATGGACTAATCCTGATGACGTCACGCATAGCATCTCAGAAGACGACAAGCTGCTGTCAGAGATGCTGGACAAGAGACGCAAAGCAACCACCAGAGAGGTGAATTGGAAACTTCTGGGTCATTTTGTTAATCTTATAGTTGGTGATTATATAACAAGATTCTAAAGATCGGGGTGCTCCACAAGAAATGTGAATAAAGTCTATGGGAAGATGCTGGTACAGGGACAAAGGAAAGAACAGTTAGAAGTCTCCACAGGGATGTATTTTTGAGAATGTGTGGGGTCCCCACACGACCATTTAATAGCCGGTTTTTGAAAACATTGAGTTATCCACATGTATAGTTCAAGGTTAATTGGATGTTTTAGATTGTCCATAGATCAGTTGTAGATTTAAAAAAAATTGTATCCATTCAAACTCTCTGGATTAGAATAGAAGACAATTCATTTGTAGCAATCGTCAGCCACTCCATTACCAACCCTCCCCTCCTGGCAGCGATGCAGGGGAAGGATTATTATCATCATATACCCCCGCAATCTACGGAGTCCAGGCGCCAGTGTTCCCCCGTGACTTCCCTCTCAAACCACCCCGGGCAGTGTGAAGCTCTTACACCGCACCTAAAATTATTGGATCTCACTTCACCTCCATGAAAGCACCTTGAGTTCCTGCGAATTTGACATTGATAATGGCTGCAATCTATGCCGATTATCGATCCGCGTCTGTCCCGCGATATCTATTACACCCCCATTACCGAATTGAACTCTTCGCTGATCGATTAGGTGGGCCGGGTTTCATGGGCAGCTTAGCACAAGTTGTTGCTTAGCCTAAGCTGAAAACACCGGGGTACCAATCACACACAGCGAACACTGCATAGCATTTTAGCTGGTAACCAAGTCAAATGATGCTTATCGGAGCACATGTGCTTTAGTGGAAACAGATTACCACCTATAAATATATTGCGATGTAGATGGCCTGTGCTGGCTTCCTGTTTTGGTAAGCAATATTGGCTGCTGAGCAGGTGGGGGAGGTCATGTTTCTGCTAAGCAAAAATACTGTGCTTAGTACATATAAGTCTTGATTGGTACTGCATTTACACCCACTGAAGCCCATGTATGAGATTGGCACTTATTAAAGCATTAAAAGTGTTATCAATTAAAAGAATTTATGATTTTTCTCTATTAACCGTACTAGGGGGAGCTGATATGGCATCAGAAGGTCGAAGAAGTAAGAAAAGTGAGAAAGAAACTTCAAAACAGATGGAAACGCGTCTTAACAGAACTTGGTAAACAAAAAAGTTACACATAAGACAACAACATAAGCTATTAAATTACTCTTATGATTTCATTGTGAATCGTCAGTGTTCTGATAACAGTGTTAAGTGTTTACAGTTATTAATTATTTTTTGTTCGACCCGCAGGTTTCGCCGATGAACAAGATAACTTACTCGCAGTGAGTTCAGTCACCAAGACGGCCACTCCAAACACCTCGGTCAAAGCCTACCATCTCCACGCTGTGCTAGTCCAAGAGACTTCAATATTCGGTGATGGTCCCGTACAGAGACATCGATACGCAGTGATACTGGTCAGTGAACGGAAAGTTTCTTTTAGAAAATAAAATCACATTTTTAGCTAATGAGATTCCTCTATTGCTTGGCCACACCAGAGAGTCCCAGATTAAAACGTCTAAGACAAATGAGGATTAATGTGTATTTTCAGCACTTGCATATGTATACAATCGTCTCTTGCAGATTCCAGAATGTTATTGTTTATGTTTTGTTATTTTAGGGATCAGGTTGGCTTAGTGATTTCTTTTCCTGCCTTTCAACTCTGTGGACCCATAGCTCGAATGATCCCAAACTGGATCACTGCATGTGGATTGAATGTTCAGTCCCTTCCTGACTGCGTGTGTTTCCCCTCATTTGGGGGTTTTCCCCTCGCACATCTGAAAAAACTGAACATTATTGTTTATCTAGCTTGTTTCATATCCTGTTATTGGCACTATTTGTGATGTTGGATGTGTAACCGGTCCCTCCGTATCGCAACTCTCTCATCAATATACAGCTCTGACAAAACCATTTTGAATATCGCCATCTTTTGGGGGAACGATTGCTAGGCCTAGTAGTGTTGAGCCGAGCCAAAGACTTACATTGTTTATTCAAACATTTCATTAATCAGTTTTTCATCAAAGAAGTTATTAAGATTAAAAAATTATAAAATACCCGGAAAGACAACTGAGATAGCCTTTCGTCAAATTGTGCACATCTTGTTTTCCTCACCAGACACAGGACATCACGGTATGATTGCTTTACTTTGGTCAACAGAGGGCGGTGATTAAGTTCGATTATTATTGGTGTAAAAAAACTGCATGTACATTTTCTTTAGAAAGCTACGCTGACATTTTAACTGTGTTCCTCACGTAAGTTGTCGTGTATTTTTTTCTTCCAAAGGATCGTCTTCGAGATCTGGATATAACCGACGACTTCCTTGAAGCAGCAAAAGAACTCTTTCCGAAGATAACAGAAAAGCCGAAAAGGCGTAAGAGAACCCCGAAACAAGAAATGGAAAGAACTGATAAATCCGAACACACGGAAATAACCGAAGAGAACTGTCCAAAGAATTGCTCGGCGAACGGATTGGAAGAGGAAACTTTGGATGCGAAGCGAGAAGACAGAGTTTAAAATACTGTCTCCAAATGATTCTCTATTATTATGTTTTTGCTTTATTAGTTTGATAACGACAATTTGACTTTCTTCCCAAGGAAGGAAAATCAAATAATTACAACTCAAATCTTAATTTAGATTTTTAATTTAATTCACGATAGCACCATGACCTATCGCCGGTTTACTGTACACCAACAACGTCGTTATCTGTACATTAGTGTTTCATAGCCTCCCTACTATTTCCACTCAGCTTCGGTTTAACGAAGTGAATTTGTATTGACAAAGACGCTGTGACCCAATGAAGGCTTATTGATAAACATGATTTGTTCCTTGTGGAACAAAACTGCATTTTAGGGTGATTAGGTTTTGGGGTGGAGTGCTTGATAACAGTGTTTGTTAAATGTTATTACAACGTTGGTTAACTGTGTACAATTTTATGCTAAATATTGTTGTTATTAATTTTCTGTGGCTAAAGTTTTCCATTTGGACGAAAAACTGAGAGTCATGTGACTGTTTTCATGTTACACAACACCACACTAAGCCCTTGTGTTCAATAGAGAAAGCACCGAGAGAAAAAAAAGAGAAAAAGCTGCAAAAACTCTTCAAGGTGACAACGAAGTCGTGACTTCAAAAGCGAACGAACCAAGAAACAACTGCGCTTCGAAACTACCAAAAGAGGGCGCTTTCGCCCCCACGTTCGTACTTCAAAAAATGATTCACATTAAATACGTTTTGGGGAAGTTTATCTAAAACTTTTGAATCTGTTTTTATTGACTGGAATGATATAGGCCCTATATATATCCCATGTACTTGTTCTATCGGCACAAAATGACATCGTCATGTGTCGTTTTGTTATCGGTACAAAGTATAAAGTTGACGTGTACACGCTTGTCGTCAGTTTTGGATCACTGCAAAATACGACAGTTAGTATTGTCGTATTTTTGGATGTTAGTAACAATCTCTGGACTAACCAAATCTGAAGTGCCGTCATTTCCCGCTTAATTCTGTGTTGAGTACCCGCCATGTTGGAATTACGGGCCAGCTGGCAGTGGTGTATGCAAAGCACCAGTACACGCACTCAACGGGAACTTTTCTGTCTGAAGTGCGCCGGCAAATGGGCTCCGAACACGGCGAATTACAGCTGCTAATTGGCCCTTGCACCAGGGTAAATATCACCGTATACACCCGGTGTTTTTACCGTCAGCAGAGAGTCGTTTAAGAGGCACGATTGCAGGTGCTTTGTACGGCCCCCCAAAAATTAAAAGAAATAAAATAATGAATTAGTCAAACGCTTCAGCGTACACTGGTCATATAATGGAACAGTTTTTTTTATATAAAGATAGTCTAGATGCAGCTATATAAATGCCTGGTATGTTTTGAGTGTGTGACAGTGACACTTTAGCTTTGATAAAAAGTCAATTTACGCTCTCGACCCGTTCAACACTTGACACTGAGCCCGGGACGGCGGTACCATTCGCCCCGTCTGTAGTGTGTCCCCCCGCTCGCTCCTGCTGATAGGAGACGCAGAAATGTTACTTTCGGCCTAATAAGACACGAGTGGCCTTTCGGGTCGGGCTATAAAATCTGGATAGGGATTAAATGAATGAGAAATTGGAACGACAAACAAGGGTGTTATACCAATTTCCATCGAATTGAGGTCCGTAAGAGTGCACTTCACGGGTCTTATTTGATGGTGTCCTGGGTCTCTACGTGCTCATCTCTGGGAGAGATCCCCGTTGATTCAATATTCGCTGGCAGACCTCAAGGGGAGAGTCTTACACGGTACGGTACTCTTAACAAAAATACAGTCAAACCTAGAGTTTCCTTCAACACTGTGTGCATACTTTACGGGAATCACGTTATATTTATGAAAGCCGATCCCTGTGGGCCTCGCTTAATGAATGCGTGACCACGCTGTGGTTTAAAGTGTTGGGAACAAAATATCACTTTCAATTTTGACCCAGAATTATGGCAAATGGATGAGATTTATAGGCCACGAAATGACATTATAATCTTTGGCTCAGTGTAACCAAAACACCTGGTTCACAATTGGGTGGGAACTTAGAGGACGCCCTCTGTTGTTAGCCACGGCTTTGAATTGTGTATTTAATGATTATTTTGAGCATTTTATTACATGGACTCATACATTTCATGCTTTATTAAACACCAATAACTCGGATGCATTTTTCTTATAAGTTTTGATGGCATAACTCATTAACCATTAACAAAACCGTCATGGATTTTTCCGGCACCTGTTCTAACTAGGCATGGCTTTGCTGAATTATTTCTAGTGACAATGTTCTTGTAAATATGTTATCTTTCATGAACATTGTTAGCATAACAGCAAAAACATGCTCTGCATCTTCAATTGGAGCTTTACAGCAAGTTTTCCGGTGTGGAGTTTGCCCAATTCATGTTTGACGAACCACCAGAGGCCGGTCACCATTTTGTAGATTATATTTTCTTAGACATGCAACAGTCGTTTAAGAGCTGTACTTTGTTGCTGAGAAGTCAACGAGGCATTACTTCAGCTTAACTTTTCTTGAATTATTCATTGAATAATTCAAGTTTCTAATTCATCAGAAACTTACAAGAGCCGTAGGGTGTGACACTAATAGGAGTGTATTTGAAGATTTCAATCATATAAAAATCCTTGAAGAATTCATGTGTACAGTCAACCTGAATGGCATTAATATGCTTCAGTTTAACCGGACTGAATTATTCATAAGTTTTGTTTGTTTTATCGAGACAGGCGACAGTCGTAGGTTGTGGGAGACCTTGTACTTCAATGAAGTCTAAAAGCCAAGCACCGGGCAGCCACCGGCCAAATATGACGGATAACCGGCGACTGAATTACCCATCTTACTCGATTGCGCATTTCGCTCGGAGGAGGGAAAATTGGCAGGAGTTTCATCCGTCGGCACGCATGATGGGACGGCAGAGATGTTTCCATCCACTCTGCTGGTGATAAAGCTTCCTTAATCACTGTGTTACAGATACGCCCGGATTAATCAATTTGGTTAATTAACGCCGGTCTCTTACTTATCGGTGTCTTTTGAAAGGGAGCGAGAGGGTAATCCAATAATCGAGCACCACAAACCGACCGCTCTCTCTCTCCCTATTACTCTGAGCTTCGGGAGTTTTTTTTTCTTTCAGGGAAGACCTCGCTGGCGATATCCAGCACCGAGACTTGTCCGGAGTGGTGTACACTTCATGGGGGGTGCAAACCCCGACCGCACCTTACCTTCCCATGATCTGCCCCTTCATAACGGACACTGATATTGTAATAGGCCAGCTTCTTCCTATAGTAGCGACCCAGAACTTAAATCGAGGGCAATTTGATTTGGAGGGTGGGGGAGTCGGTAAACTGTTGGCCTCTTTTAAACTCCACCGGATCGAGTGGGCAAATTCACTTTTAGCGGGGGAAGCTGAACGGTCAGCTACCTTCTCGGGGCCCGCTTATCCGACCTAAGTGCCGAGGCTAATAGTATTTTCTCTGCCACTTTCAATTTGGGTTGAAAGGATTGGCCCCTCCCATCCTGCTGCGGCTTGTAACTGCCGTTGAACTTAAGAGGTATCAACATTGCACTAAGTCTTGATGAACTACGTCAGTAACCCAGACGGCTATTCCAGTACTACGTGAATACGGCGTGTACAGAGCGCTATCGTGGCTAGATTGGCTACGTTGACCGGTTATCTAAGAGGACGATGATATTTTTTTTTACATAATCTGTGGGAATCGATGACACCGATTGGTGCCATTGAATCTAAAAAAAAAATTTTTCCCCAAAAATGACAACAAGCTTGTATATATCAAGAAAAAACATCTGAAACGAAAATCCAATCTTTTTAAATTAAAAAGCAATTTATAATGACGGCATTACCACATTAGAAATAGCTGCTCTGATTGCTCACAACCTACACAACACCCCTCAGTAAAAATGACCCTTTCAAAATAAAGCTGGCATGTTTGCAAAGTTACTTCCCTAAATTGAATACAAGAAGAAACCCAGGAGTCATGAAAAAAAAGAAGAAGAAGAAAAAAAAAAAAAACGTCCCCGACAGATAGCTACCAGCGATCCAACGGGCAGAAAAGTATTACCGACATATTGGCTTGCCCAGCTGTACAGGTACTTAAACAACGGGTACAGAGCCGGAATACGAAGGGTCCATCCCCGCTAGAAACCCGCTCGCACTCCGGGGCCTAATTTGTCGTTTCAGTTGCCGTCATTATTAAGAATCGTCAGTACCCGCGGACGGGAAAACCTTTTTTTTCTTCTCTTGTATAAACCCCGGTTTCCCGCGTCTGAAATCGGCCGGTGATTATGAAAACACAACCCGCGTAATCATTACAAATATGGCGGGAAGTCGGATGGCTGGGAGTCATTTTGTTCACTGATACGGTCATCAGCTTTGACGCTATCAAATTACCGGCGTACACGTGTAGCTGTTCAGGGGTATTTTTCAAACAGAAAACTTGATGGAGCATGATGAAGGGGCTCACAGTTAACCCGAATCTATATTTAATAATCGTAGGCAGCGAAAGATGAAGTGGAAATAATATCAATCTATTTGGTTCTTTCCCTCAAAAGGCGGGCCCGCGCGTGTGAACCATTCGTCAATAAAGATTCCCCGCGTGTTCTTTTATGATCCCCGGTTTGTATTATATCACAAACTCGATTATTGTCTTGGACGAACTCCTCCGAGACGCAAAGGCAGTTCATGTCAGAGAGAGAGAGAGAGAAAGAGAGAGGGGGAGAGAAAAAATGAGAGAGAGAGAGAGAGAGCCCTTCCTTGTTGCGCCCCAACTTGATCGAGATTGATACAATAACTCTGGTTTGCATGTCATTATCATGCCAATAAGTATAAATAAGAATTCCAATTATGTCAATATACCCAATCAATAGTTCAGTATAAGACGTCAATGTACCCCTTGCATTGGCCGCCATCTTGGATGTCAAGCGACAGACAATGTCTACGCTTCACGCACAACTCTCACCTAAGCGATAAAGCCATGTTCGAATTAGCGACTACGGCTACGGCTGCATCGTCACGCCGAAGCCGTAGCTGTAGCCGCCAATTTGGATACCGCCTCAGTCTTTTGTTGACCTCAGTTAAGGTGCTGTTTTGAGCTTGTGGCGTCATCATGTTAGGTGTCAATGGACTTTTATCACTATATCCATCCTTTTAATTTTTTCTCCCAATCGAATCATATCGAGGCTGAAATGCCTCGTTCTGCTACAGTATTCAGAATTTGCTTTATTGGACAATGTATAGTGATGCATGAAACAAGACCATACAATGTAAATCCGACTGCTGTTTTGTTTACATTAAATAAAATTAATCATTGTCATATATATACCTGTTGTTTGCGTTAACTACCACCAAAATATAGACTGAATGCCCAGAAATGCTTTACGTTTATAGTATATCACTAACATAGAGTGGACTTACCTTTAGGAAACTGAGCTCATTCCGTTGTGTTTCAATAGTTAATTTAAGACATGAATGTTTATTTTAATACATGGTTATCTAATGCATGGTAAAATTTCCCTTCAAAATGGAATTTGCTCATCTGATATACTGTAATATATAGCCTCAATACGTTCAGTATATAAACATTAAAATTCATATACAAAAATTAAGCATGATGTTACAAAGTCAACAATGTATGTTTCTGAATCGATTGCGAACATTCCCACATGTTTATGTAAGGGTGGGGACCACCCAGTATAAAGGCAAGCTGTTCTTTGCAGATTCTCTTTTTATGAAACAGAAGAAGATCTGAGACAACAAAGAGAAGTAGATTTCCTCCTCTTCTTTCCCCTCCCCCGCCACCTCCTTCTCAAATCCTCACTTGGTTTTTAGTCACAGGTTCCAGGATAAGTTTCGTTGTCGACTAATAATCTACACCGGGCGTAGCGCCTGACTCTATAAGCTGGACGGTGTTGCTGCTGGTGGGACGGCCGGGGAGGCGATGGTCCGCACAGACTCGTTCTAATCAATTAAGCTAAACGGTCCGTGTTCATCAGAGATTTCCATTGGCTTCCACCGATCAGAGCGCGCTCCCCTTACCCCCCGCCCCCTCGACTATTGCCTCCCGTCGTGAACGGCCGGACCGGGTCGACCCGAATTAAACGATGGGAAGTTATCTACCTTATCTACAGACCACACAACCATGAATATAAATGCAATGTACTTACAACGCTGCGTCGTTAATCTAATCACTTTCAACGGAGTAACGAATTTGAACATTACAGTGATATGCCGGGGGAAAAAACGTCCAAGGAAACCTACATTATTAGTTTTAGAAATAGTGCATTCGTTCAATAATCTAGTGTCAAAAAAAGTGTCTCAAAATGGTATGGGGAGATTTGGTTATTGTTTAAAAAAAGTCGTTGGCGGGTCATTTTTATATAATTTCCCTTGCAATTTACATTGCAAGCATAGATTGCTATCTGACAGATACAATTTCCACGTAGCTATATTCCTCAAATAAAAGAGCACTCAACAATTCAGTTTTAAGGACGTATTTGATACCGATTACATCTTGTAAATAAAAGAAATTGAAATATTGTCAACAATGCTTCTTTATTCCCCTACAAACATTGCGACGAAAGCAAATTTCTCTTTCGAATCATTTTCTTCTCCAGCGTGTTATTCAATCATTCCCTTTTTTCACACTCGGTAGACAATGTTTTTTTATCATCTCCCATGCCATTCTCCTGAATAACTAATTAATGATCGCAAATGCACCCCGAATCGAAACTTGCATGTCTAAACAAATCCCCCCATTACCATAATTTCTTAATTAGCGGCTTTTAGTATCACAGAAGACTGTAAAAATAAAGGCTTAATTAGTGGTCTAGAGTGTCTGTATGCTGTGTGATGCGTTATCGATTATCGATGATATATTCCTAGTGGGTAGAGCAGTGGAAGGTTGACGACATTTCGGGTGCAATTAATGAAAACTAATTGCCTGAAGTAATCGATCTTCATCTACAAATGGTTACATCAGGTTAAGAAATATAAATTAAAGGCTTGAGACTTGCTTTGTTTGTCATAATCACAAGCATCATAATAGTTTTTGCTGTGTAAAAAAAAGAGGTAATCCAGTTTAACAATAATTTTACTACCATAAAAACAGTCCTCCTTTGTCTTTTTGTTGGTCTCCTTATCATCGAGAGACAGGATCTTGAGAAAGGCTTCGTCCTCTCACGAACACAAAGTACTATCTCTTCATCAGTTATACAAATAAAAACTGCAGAGACAAAGATTTTGGCAAAAAAGAAAGAAAAAGGGATTATTGTAAGTCAGTCACTTACACTAGCATTTCTAATTTCCCCCAATTCCACTTTCTACTCCATCATCTTTTAATCACAAACACTCAAGATGTGGCCGCTCAGGTAAACCGAGCAGCCCCAGTATTTCGTGTGATGTAATTTGAATCATTTTGCCCCACTAAAAACCTCTGAATGGGGCCCTTCGATCGATCAGGCGAAATGGAGACGGCCAGCTCGATTGGTATTTACATCCAGAGTCCGTGGAAAATCTGACTTAAATCAACAACTGTTCGAGAAAGAAGAAGAAGAAAGAAAAAAAACCTCCATCGTATCCAAGCTCCCGCGCTTTTTGAAAGAGCCCCTACCTTATGGATGGATATCAAGCCAACAATCGCTCGCCTGTTTATTGAATTGAGACGACTCCACGCAAATATTGTGTTACGCTACGGGTTCCCTATTTCCAAGCTTATCCCTCTGTTTAAAAAGGAATTTAATAAATTTCTGGCTCTATCCCAATTGATAAGCAGACATCGTTGCGAATACGTCTCTTATATCAGTCTCCATGAATGAAAATATTCAAATATATCGTACCGCATTAAAGGATCCAGTTCAAAATACATTATTCACGTAAAAGAAGTACATTATTCATGATTTGTAAAGGATACACTAGTTTGTTTTGTTTAGAACTTTCTTGAAATGAAACCAAGGGATTCCCGTGAAAGCGACTAGCACTGTGGCACGTAGGCCTGAAGATACCTGTGCAGTGAAGATGATTAATAATGTCAATTTTAGATGTGGGAGGAAAACCCCCAAAATCGAAAACCCACGCAATCATGGACTGCAAAAATACAAATCCACGTGCGAGGTTTCATCCGATTTGTAAACGACCACAGAGCTCCTGTGGTTGCCTCAGAAAGCTTCTTTGACCAGTACCTTTGATTGCCCGTTGAAGAAACCCCAAATATGCCCCCAAAAGTTTGATTTAAAATAATAATTTTAAGTCCTCTCAAAAATACATCCCATTGGAATTCGCACCCGATTTACAAATTATTTTTTTCACCCAAATAAAATACCCCCATACAATCTGTGTATTATTATTATTTAACAAGTTATGTGAAAAATTATCGATTTTTTGACGTCAGTTTCTTACCCTTGTTTGTAGTTCTCAATTCAGTTGGACTCTTCCCCCATACACAGCATCGCCCACTCCTATTGAATCCGTTCTACAGAGTTGTCGTTGTGTACGTTGCTCCGCTCTGGGACTAGCTCCTTCTGCCGAGACATTCTGAAGAAGCCAACGGAATATTTTCACAAATCTATTCTTGGGCTTAAGAGTTGGCGTTGTAAATGAATCCAAAGTGTAGTGCTGTTGGTTTTGTTCCCATCAATGTTTATTGCCTTTTTCTTTTGGAGTAGTGAAATGGGCCCTGTTTACACAAATTCTTTGAAAAAAAAAAAACCAAAAAAGAAGAAAAAAAAAACGACCAGACCTATGTTTAGTACAACAATATGTATAAATTTCAACCAATTAGAAACGCGCAAACATAAAGTACAGTGAATCGCTACTTTTAAAAAGCTCGTGTTTGTAATGTTACGTTTACGATGAGTTGTGTTTTATGTGACATTATTGGTTGGAAATATTGAAACAAAACTAATTACTTTAAGTCCAACACAAAACAACTAATTAGTATAGGTCTTAATCGTTCTCACTGCGCCGGAACAAACCCCTTTGCACTGTGTTCATACATGATTTCATCTTCCGTGGTTACGAGGTTGAATTTTCAGGATCTTCAGCCGTTGCGCTCAGTCAGAGGTCAGAGTTCAAACCGTCCAGGAGACTTCCCAGTACCATAATGAAATTTACACAACATCACATCAGCAGAATTGAAAATAAATCGGTTTCCAACATTCGATTTTCCGTGTCTCCTCCTCCACTCTACCCAACCGCCTTAAACATGTCCCGAGATGTAAAAAGCCCATTTAACATTGTCGATGATTAGACTGAATTCCAATTTCATTATCCCGAATTCATTCCTAAACACCGCCCTGGGTACATCGCCAATCAGTTTCAACCCCTTTAGAGGTGTTGGACGCACAGTCTACTCGCTCTAAATTTGTTCTGACCTTGCAGGACTCCCCCAACTCGCCGTAGCAACTCGTAGCCAGTTTCCCGCCAAAATGTTGTCACCGCGTGCGAGCAGGCGATAGCGTTGTCCCGCCACTCACTAACCCCCGCGTCATGTACACATCCATTAAGCGAATGGTTTCAGAAGTCGTGACAATATCGCATTGAGGTGTATTTTCCTAATCCAGAAGGAACGCTTCCCAATAAACCTGGTTGGGAATAGATCTTTATGAAATGTAAAAAGTCTTACCTCACGGCGCCGCCACTCAATACACTTAGAAAATCATCTCGTACTTCTAGAAACCTTCTATCTGTATCTTCTTCTTTGAACTCCACCTAGTCGTTGAATTCTCTTGCGTTTGGTAAAATATGGATTTATTTCTTTGCAGGTTTTTTTCGGATTTCCCTAATAAGTTTCTGGTATTTAAATCTCTGAAGAGATCAAGATCAGTGTCTTATCCCCCTATAAGTAAACAAGGGAAACCTATAACACAAATTAAAAAACAAATAAATAAAAAAAAGCTGATCTGGCGAATTAAGTGAGAATAATTTCCCTCCTGTAAAACGAATTACTACATGTTCAGAGCCGGTTGGTGTTTTTTTTACCAAGATCGAACTAGCCATCAATGAATGACAAAAAAAAGACTAATGCTGCCTTTTGAATTGTGCATAAACTGGTTTTTTTTATTGTTTCCAACATAACAAGAATATTTATAAGAAAAGCACATGTTTGAGTTATGCTCTATTCTGTGTTCTGAGTTACTGCTTTACAAGTTGCGTAGCATTACATTGGTCCTTGGAAATGGAAACACCTGTTTCCTAAATAGAGTACACCATACACAGTTATGTACATTTTGGTTATATTACATAGACCTTTACAATTTGTATTTGGAGATATCCAACTGTCAAAAAGAAATCACAGAGAATTCAAATTAAACTGCTTAAGATTGGCTTCTTCCAATTACTGAAGTCTCCAGGGAAGGGTAAAGGAACAGAATAGCCCACACGCACAAGCGCCATCTTGAAAATGTACCGCAATGCATCTTGGGAAACCGGGTACAGTTGGAAAACAAATCAAGCTACCAAGATGGACGCCATGCTGTAGTTTACATGTAACTATGCCAGGTTTTATAGTCGTGTACCGCATTGCTTCAAAATCAGAGTGCCATGATGGTTGCCGGTGCTGCTTGGACTGGGATTTCACCCAGAATCCTTTGCCCGCCGATCATGCGCACTAGAAAAGGTGTATGGGCTGTTAGAAAACTGTTAATACGTATAATGTTTACGCTTGCTTTGCTCTTACTTGAAATCAAAATGTCACCAAACAATGAAATTCAGTTTAATTTTAGCTTTACATTTTGATTTGTCCTGAAGAAGAAAACAAACGACAAGTGTTTTCAGCTGAAAAATAAAATTGTAGTCACCAATGCTGTACCCACTCTTTAGATAATGGTTGATGCTTTAAGGGTGCAGCATAAAGATTAATAAATGCGTAGTTTTACATTCAGAGTTTTAGCAGAAATGTTTGAAAACATGGAAGTACTGCCACTTCAATCCAGAGGATGTTCACCTCTAAATAAGTTTATATTTACACGTACAGGATAACAGTAAACAAATGTTATAATATATGTAACTTTTCAAAACAGTACTTAATATACCGAACTATTCCGGAGATTTCAGATTTCTTTGGCCCCAATATATAAATCATAAATTACACTTAAACAAAACTTGAGATCGGAATCAATTAACTAGAATTGATATTTTCACATTTTTCCCATTGCTGCGTAAAAACGGAATTCAAAATTGAGGGAAAACAAACGTAGTCCACTCCTCATTAAACAATTAGAAAATCAAAAGTAAACATCGACATCCAAGCATCATAATTTTGGTCTTCATTTGCGTAAAAATAGTACTCGACCTCGATGTTTTTCCCTTAAACAATTTTTATTATGATTTTTTTAATAAATTAATCTAGCTGCTTTGACGTGATACATAAAGCTATGGTAACAGATGCTACAACACATGCAACGGATACGGTTCGTTGTACTTCAGTCATTTACGTCTCGTTAGCCGACTGATGAATATTCATGTTTCAACATTCAAAACATTGGGACACGTACCAACGTCATTGATGAATAGTTATAAATGGATGATGAATATTCATATGCGTCCACGATGAACATTAGTCTAACACAGGGTCAATAGTCATAAGATTGTAACGCATACCCCTACGTCATTGCTGAATATTTATAAACCGATGATGAATATGGATAGGTGCTACCAAAGTGTTATTTTTCTTGCATTGACATTACATCCCGTAAACATTGTAATGATTTTGGTCCACTGAATATACATGTATTTAAACAGAGATTTAAACTATTTGGTCTCTTTAACCGCCACCGTATGTTGCCTTTACCATGTTTTGGTTAACATTAGTACAAGATAAACAAGACGCATATCTTTTGCATTTCCGGTGTGAAACTTGCCATGACAACAAAAAAATGCCTGGGCTATATAATAGAAATACAAAAAAATATATAAACATAAATAAGTTAACACAATTATTACTGAATTGCAGAATTACAATCGTAACGTTTTGGTCCTGACATTTTACCAGTTAAAAAGTAAAAGAAAAAGGGACCTAATTTTGATAACTTTGGAGAAACATCATCCACGAGTGTCTATCTACCCCCATCTTTGAACTTGCTCATCATGTGCACTAACACTCGTGAAAGTCTCATTTTGATAAACAGGGTGCCAGACTTTGTTGCATCCCAGTCTCAGTTTGGTTCAACTGATCTGGATGAAATAAAAGTGAAGATGGCTTCACAACTTAAAGATCTCACCCCCAAATTCGATGATTGTAGTAGTTTTTTGGTCCACTTTGTTCTTCTGTTTAATGTGAAAAAAATGATTCAAAACATGACATATTTAGCTTCACTTTATGCAATAACTTTGTTAATGTTATTCATTAGAATATACAGTTACACCAAACATACTACAAGTATTTCAAACAACAAAATGGCCTTCAACAACAAAGCATTGTTCACACTTTGATTATCAAGTATTTACAACAAGAATTCTTTAATGCAGTTTCCATGGACGACACGTTAAATAGAAGCCAGGGCCTTCTCTTAACCTCCAACCATAATTCGGCCAATCACTTGGGGGTTGATTTGGAGGCCTATCAAAATGTTATAACCCTGGGTAGGATTGGTCAATTATTTGGTCTGAGTTATCTGAGTTCATTGGTGGACCGGTTAATGTACTGGTTCAACTGGGTGGCAGTCGATACCCCCGCGCTCAGTGGCGGAGGAATACTGATTTCTACCGTAGCTCTCGTTATCGTCCGATGGGTTGTTCACTCGCTCATCGGACGAACTGTCGTTGATGTATCCCTCTGCCAACATGTCCTCATCTATGTCGTCATCCATGTCGTCATCATCGTCGTCGTGTACCCCGACTCCTCCTTCACTGCACTCATCCCCGTGTAGTCCCACTGTGATACGCGCCTCGGTGTCTACCACGGGTTCCAGTGGGGTAGGACCATCAGGTCTGACGTCATCGGGTCCAGTTGACACTTCTTTCTCCCCCTCGTTACCCTGGGGCTCTTTCACTTTCTTTCCTCTCTTCCATTTCATTCGTCGGTTTTGGAACCAGATTTTTACCTGTAAATAAGAGAATAATGTTAATGAAATTGAGTTCTCCAATAATCTGCGCAGCACAAGAGTTTGGAGCTATCTTAGATTTTTAAGTTAAATTTTTTAAAAACTAAATGCTGCATTTTCCATGCAACTTTCCTACGACTTATAACGAAGTGGGCTACACAGAAGTACCCCCCCTTCCGAAAAAACCCACGCCAACACAAGATAGGGCAACACAAAACTATCTTATCCTCACCACTAGAGGGCCACTTTTTCTGTACACACGTGGGAAAAATAAAAACAAGCTCGTGACCGAATGAACTTTTGTAACAAATTCTTTCGGAGTAAAGGATTGTATAGTAAATGAATATGTCTTGATCTGGAAACCCCATTCAAAGATTGAATCCTGAGTCATGTGACATGGTACCGAAGTTCCAATTACTGTTTAATCACAAGGGAAGCGTTGTGTTGCCATTATCTTACGCAGACGTACACACACGCGAACACAAGATACTTGTGAAAGCAACCATCCTTACATATCAGTCTGGGAACTGTGTTCATTTCAATTGACAGGAACTGGCCGGTGAGTTCACAAAGTCCACAAAAACAGAATATGATTCCACGGATAATCGATTCAAAAGTATTGTTACCTCGAGATTGAAGTGCGGACTATATAGCCCTGTAGGGTTTCGGGTGATAATTACCAGTACTTAAGCACGTCAGTCCCATTCACTATACTCCCGAAGGTATGTCATAAATGACCAAGGCATACAATGCAAAATACAACGGGTATCGCGTTGCACATAAACCGCTCTTCAGCAGAAAGAGCCGACTGGAATAATGTAATGACGTCTCGGATACGTCAGCAAAAGGTTCATGTTACCCTTACCTGTGTCTCAGTCAGCATGAGGGACGTGGCAACTTCAAAGCGCTTCGGTCGAGACAGGTACTTATTCTTCTTGAACTGTAACTCTAATTCTAAGAGTTGCTGGCTGGTGAAAGCGGTCCTTGGACGTCTGGTCTTGCCAAGGATGGTAGGGTGCTGGTGACCTGGGGACACAAGGAAGAGAAATACCAAGAAATTGAGAACAAAGTTTATTTATTGTTAACAGGTATGTACTGTAGATAACAACAACTCAGAGCAGGTTTGCCATCACTCGCCGGTCATGTGTTGGTGAGAGGGTTCATGCACCAGGTCGGCACCGCGGCCGTAGGCCTATGGCTCTTGTGAACTGTCTGGAAGTCTTGAGACTTGGCTTGAGAATTGCCTTCAAAGAATTGTTGACAACTTCGTGTGAGAATAACGTCAACATGTAGGTAGATGTGAAAATAGCATAGACGTAAAAGAGGCCACTTTGAGTCATCTCGACCCAGAGAGCATATAGACGAAAAGATGGCATTTGGGTCATCTCGACCCATGCACAAGTAGATGTGAAATGAGCATAGGTGAAAAAAGACCCCATTTGGTCATCTCGACCCATACATAGGTAGATGTAAAAAGTGCATGGACGCGGAAGGAGCCATTTTAGTTTCTCTTGATGCTACGCTCGATGTAATAAACTCTTCTCATCGAAAAGGGATTCTTGCAGAAATTTATGAACTCGTTCAAGTGTTAATACGTTTGCTTATTTTGTTGTTGATTGTTTAATATTGGTCGATTTGTTGATTTGTTTTTGATTATTTTATTGATTAGATTGGGATTGAGTGATCGATTTTCATATTTTATATTCTAAAGTACATTTGTTTATTAACTTACTTAGTTGTCCGTTTTGTGTTGTGTAAATTATGAGATTAGCTTTAAAAAAAATAGTATTAAATACCTAATAATTTTAATCCTATTTTATTTTAAACAGGTTTCAGCTATTGTCGGATATTTTCCATCATCGTCTTCTAATATTCTTACCACCTCGAGTACAGTTTTGTTTCGCAGAAGAAAAAAAATATCGACCGGATCGCATGCAGCGATGGTTTCACCGGGTGAGCACCTCCTCACCCACCCGACAGTTTTCACTGCTGACAAGGTCGATTGTTGTCATATAGTCGTAAGAGCCATGTTATCACAACGACATCCAACACTCAATTACCCTGATTAAATTAACGTACTTGTTGTTAACTCGAACCCAATGATAACATAACTGCTCATCTACATCTTCTCTCTCTCTCTCTCCCCCTACTCTTTTAGTTTCTCTTCTTCAGCTCTGCATCACTTGTGGTACTTTGGAATAGGGTGTATGTAAGCGCCCGTAAACACTAACGATGACAGGCATTCATTAAGAAAATTGCCCCGTCTGAATGCGATGGGTCAGGTGATGAAATATGGTTTTATGGGACCACTGTTTTATCTCTCAATTCCTGGGCAGACAGACGGAGCATCGTGGGGCGCTCTGATGTTGAGTCCCCGCCTGATTTATGATTACTGTTAATGTGTTATGTATAATTTCTGCTTGCTTAAAAGCGGACGCACAACCGTTTTGATAATTGTTTTGATTTTTATATTCAAAGGCCATTCTCTCTTTGTTTCCAAAGGTTGGTTGACAATTATCAGACCCTACATAGCTCTTGTTATTAACGTCTTTATAAACCAGTCGTACTCCACCAGATGTTCTCTTCAAATGTGACGATAAATAAGAGGGGGAAAATAGTTGTTGTATGTGATAAGATAATATTATGATGACTCATCTTCAATTTGAAAATGTTGCCAAGAATCGGCACAATGCTAGATTTCAGTGTGTGTACACTTTAGGAGGATTTCTGAATGGCCTCGACATGCGTAGATGAGGTGTGGGTGGGTTGAATCATAGAGCAGTTGAATGAAGTAAAAATCGAGGGCAGCGCGGGCTAAGCGGCTCTCGGCACCAGCAAATTGCTCATCATACCTGGGGAATAATTGTGATAATTTTCCCCCTCGAAGAAATCAGGGAACAACAAGGGGGGGGGGACACAAGCGCAGGCAGTTGCAGGAATCCATTCTCCCGCCCACGACTATTAACACTTAAAACCCTGGCTACGTCATTCTTCAACCCATATACCTTTTGTGGGGAGATTCTCCTTTCAAACTCGTCTTTGTGGGGTAGCCTCTCACTCCACGTAACGCAAGACCCTTGGATACAGTCAGGGTTGAAAGCCTTGATAATAGCTGAACCTTATTAAAACATCCGTCTGATCGATTCCTTAGAAAACCCCAAGTGAAACTACCTTGCTTTCCTCTGTACTGATAATGAATCCCATCGCTTTGAATGGAAACGGATTAAATTAGAGGCAGTTTAGGATCCGTGTGTGTTTTGCATTCAAACGACGAGCTAACTTTATTGCATGTATTAAGGACACATTCCCTGAAGTATGACTGGCAATCCAAGCGCATGCTGTCTTAATAACCAAAAAAGTATAGCCTTAAAAACAAATAGAAATAAAATAAATTTCATGGGCAGGTCCGATGGGAGCACAACCAATGGCTTCATCACACTACCCGTGGCTGGGTTGACTTCCAGCACAATTATTTAACAATTAATTTGCATTATGACGGTAAGTGTAAATTGAGACGTGGTATGCGGTTAGGTTACATCCCTTTATCACATCATGCCAGGCTAACAGGCTAATTTCTAGCAATAACAATTAAAGTGTCCATAGCGAGACTGGAACAGAAAAAACAGTCTGGTTCCATGCAATCAATTAAGACGCAGTAATGTTTTTGTGCAGGTGGATATGGGGAACACGGCGAATATGGCTAATGCATAACATTGCACAGCTGTTTGGTCAGAATTTGAATTAATAATCTACCCAAATACTATTGTATTGTGTGTTAATGGCGTCAATAGCCTCGTTTACAACCCAAAAGTATTTGTAAATAATGATAACATTAGCGATAGCCTATGTTTGTTTCAAGAATAAGGAACATCAGTTTTGTAAATTAATTGTAGTTGACTCACTCAATATGTTGTGGGTATCGAGCATTGTCTAAAAGATAATTAAAAATAACAAAAACGTGAGCACAAGAACTGCTTGAAAACAAACAACCTTAAATCTCAACTGGATCACCCCCTATTATTTTCATTCGCTATAAACTCATTGCTATTACTACATAAGCCAAGGGAGTCAGCAGTTGACAGGTTTCCATTTCTTTAAATAAAATATCTTCAATTTTTTATTGATTAAAATCACGTACACCCGAAAGCTCTAGTTGTTGTTTGTCGTTTTTATTTCCTTGTGTATGAAACCTGACAGTTGGGCCGAGTCCAGCCTGCCGGGCCTGCAGCATCTCAAGCCCCGCTGATCGGCAGAGAAGATGCGCCGGGTGACACCCCGTTTAACTTTCAAGACAAACAAAACACGGCAGCCAAGCCATCAGCCCAATTTGTTTGAATCAAGTTTGCAATAAAGTACATTAAGCGCTATCTGTAGTGAAGTTCTGCCCCCTCGCGGCCAGGAGATATTAAATTTGTGTATTGCGTGCCCCCGGGCTTCAGTTCTTCGGTTACCAAAATAGATGTCTTTTTTTCTGCTGTAGAGGGTAAGAAAACCAGGGTATTACAGTCGCCGTTTAATAGATTTTTCGGTTTGTAATTCTGGCATTAGCCGAATGGAGGGCACGAGAGAGTTCGTGACGCTCCGTTAACAGCGGGGCACGTTCTCAAGTCTTTAATGAAATGGTGACCGCAGGGCGGGCCAGACTCAATGATTTGGATCTTCCGAAAGCTTTTTAATGAAATTGTCCAAGTCCCTTTTAAATTACCACTTTTCTTCTTTTTAAAAGTTTCCCCGAGAGGAGCTTTCAGTAAAATAGGAGTTATTCAAACCCAGATGGAGTGCTGATTGAGATGTCTTGAATTTAAAAATGAGAGAAATGGAACAACAGAAACGCACTGTTTGTTCTAAACAACAAGTGCACTTTTGTCTGAACAACATTTCGACGAGTTCAACTTGCTTGTTGATGTTTGCAAGGTGAAACCTCGAACCTACCTGTGTTCAATGTACTTTTACTTACAGTTTACGTCGTAAACTGTACGCTATTCTTACATATTGCTAACATTAATTCTCTTTGCCATTGTTACAACATCAAGAACCTTGTTTTTCTCTTTCACTATAGAAACGGCTCAATTTCAAAGAGCTGCTTAAGCACCGTAAAATTATGTTTGACAGAATAAGGTCACCAACCCAAATACCATGTCACAGCCATGTACCATCTGTGACTGGTATTCTGCTCAGTACTGCTTAGCAGAAAGTTGCTAAGCAATCATTTTCGGCTTAAGCAGCTCTATTTGAAATTGGGCCGTGGTAACCTTTATTTTTAAACAGCATAATTACTATTTATGTTGAAATTGAATTCTTTCATTAACGAGATTTTATGAAACTGAAATATTATTTTGACGAGGAGATGAAGCGGTGATTTTTGTGTTTCTCTTGATGTAGTCTGACGTATTAGTGTACAGTAATATAAGCACGATTGATTTAACCGGGATTTAGCCTGATCTTTATCAGTCAGCGTACAAACCCTGCCCCCATCGATTACGCGCTGACTAATGACTCGTTGTGGTAAATGGACACTGACAAGCAGGCGGTAATTATTATTGGAAACGATACAAACAATCTCACCACTTGAGCGCCCCGTCGACTGGGTAATATCGTAAAAAAAAAAAAAAAAAAAAAAACCCACAAAAAACCACCAAAAACCCAGGCCTGAAAACAAGCAAGTAAACCGGTCCCCACGATGCAGAGAGACACAGCGAACGAAAAGCCCACGATCATATAGTTGAGATTTTTTTTTTTTCATCTTCTTTCTCCCGCCAATAATTATACTGCCGGCGAATAAGAAGGCGCGCTCCGCAGCGGGTCACCCAAAACCAACAGCGCAGAATCTAATAAGTACACTGCCTAATGTCATTTGATACCGGGACCGCGTTTCGGCTTGCACCAAGGGAGGAAATCGCAGCGAATTTTAGAGGTTTTAATCTAACGAAATGATAGGCTGTCAAGCGCCCAATGCCTATAATAAATTGGTTCAACACGTTATAAGTGTCCATTGACTTCGCAGGGCATGCTAGCTGGAAGCTTTGGACGATATTTACTCGAGAGGTACACGCCATCGTATTATCTGTCGTATAAAAAATTCACTTACTCGAGTTACGGATGAGTCGAGTAGCTTTCCTATTTCAAAACTTAAATATCTCCATCTCAGAACTGTGTATCATCCATTACTTAAATTTGTTAGATATTCATAGATCTAAACCCACTGTTTTTTTTGCTTTTGCCCTTTCCAAGTCTCCTTTAATTCAACCTCGTCTCCCTTCTGACAACCTCATCAATGTGCGGTCTCTCCCCTGTACAATGTTATGATAGTCAACACCAGGCTGTTTAGATTCGTAAAATCAGGATTAAATTTATTTCTTTAATAAAGGTGCAACTATACCTCCTTTCTTTTTGTACAACACTTTGTATCTACAACTCTATGTTTGCATCCATCTTAAATCAACCAAATATAAGTCCAAGAAGCTCACGAGCATCTCACAAACTGTTGACCGTAGCTGTCTGCAACCCGCATCTTCTCTCCTCCCTACTGCCTCCTCGCCGTCAATCTTTCCTCCCTCCCTCTTCAACCCACACCGGCAGTAAGCCCATGTCTTCAAATTCCAAAGGGACCGAACGGGAAATTAGGCTAAACATCTAGAAAGACGCATTAAATGATTTGGGAACATGTCAGTGTACGGATCTTGTCTAAGCCGCCAATTCCCATGCCGCTTCTTGTAAATGTAGAGCTATCGTCAGTAGATAGTTAGCGACGGGTTCATTTTATACACTGAGTGCATGTTTTAGGAATCTTCAGGAATATCGCGCTATAATCACCTGTGGGTGAAGGCTGTTTACATCATCAAGGGCAAAAAGCAAAAAGGGCAAAAAGAGCAGAGTCTTTCTCGAAAGCTAAAATGACACCACAACACACATAAACAAGTCCTGGTGTAACAGAAGCAATTAAGTGGAAAGAAAACATTTATAATCTGGAAGGTCACTCCTAGAGAAATAAAATGTCAGATATCTTTCAAACCGAGGACGTCCAAAACCGAGGACATGATCTATAGTATCCTACTAACAAAGGGTGGGTTCCGTGAGAAAAAAACCCCGAATTGTACGCTAAGTTATTTTCATACATGTATAACACGATTTTGTTTTCTTGTTTTTTTATATAGGCTATTATAATCATAAAAAAATCTAAAAAAACAAAAAACAAAACTCAAACCCCAAACAAAATTATAAAATATCTAGTCATTTAGCTCTTTTGAGCTGGCATGCAAACACCCAAATCGTTTTGTATTGACGAGAATGATATTTCTAAAAGTTCTTCAATTTAATTTTTTTCTTCAAAACAGATGTGGAAAATGTGTTCGTATTGGTAAGAGCTTAATGTTTTACAGGATGTTTGTAAACTGTAGCTACAGGCTAAACTGTTATTCACTGTCGATCGGAAGTGGGCAGAAATCGAAGAGTGTACTCCGATAAAAATAATCGCCTACTATAAAAAAAAGAAGAAAAAAAACCCCAAGTAAACATAAATAATAAGGACAAACAAAAAACACCCCACGTTTTCATTATTGCACTTTAACAACCGTTTTCAAAAACCCCTTTCTGAAAAGTATCACTTTGTCTACAAACTCAATAATCATCCCAAATATTGAACTGACACCGAACCAGACTGAATTAATTTCGATTATTCTACCTGGCTGAAAACAAGAATGATTTAATCGTTTAGGAAAAAAAACCCTGAAAGAAGTACATGTCAGCTTAATAAAATAGGCTAAAGACGGAGCTGGTGAAAATGTACACTGAGTGTCTTTTAGGACAAAATATAAATGGGAGCGCGTAATACAATTACGGATTAATGTAAACGACGTAGACTGATGTGGATTCGTCCGCAGAAAAGGCATACGGTTTCATGGACTCTAAATCTAGGGCAACGTGAAATTAATTTTCGGTGCCCAAACTTGACAGGGACTCCGCGAAGAGGTAGCTTTATCTGAACGATATAACCAATGAGGTCTGTGAGAGGTTATAATTGCGTTAGGCTGATGGACTTGGCGTTGTAGGGCGAGAAGAGGGGATTATGCTCGCCGTGACGGAGCGAAAGATTGTGGCTCGGGTCCCGGTCATTTTTCCGCCTAATTGAATGCTAAGAGACGATGAAATGGACGCTGATATCTAGCGGGTCGAGGGCTCTATTGGCGATGGCAGCTCACTGCATCATCACCACAACTCGCCAAGTCAAACTCTATTTCACTTATTGATGACATCTATACTGTCATTAAAAAAGGAAGAAGAGAGAGAAAAAAAAGGAGAACCTGCTAGGATGTCTTGCGACCGTGTAGTTTTGTGTCACATCGAAAAACCACATCGTGTATCTTTGATCCCTATAAAAGCTTCAAAATATTTCTTCATGTAGAGCTCAGATTTTGTAATCGAAATTTATTCTGAAAGGTCGGCCTTACTTGAAAAACTTACTTGCATCTTAATCATTCAATCATTGCCGACCCGATGTTGTATACGTCTAACACCCTGTATCCGTGTGTCGGTAAATACATGATAATCGGTTTCTCGAAAAGGTACCAGGCAATGCCACTCACTGCATCGATCTATTCATATGCGAGGGAAAACAGAAACAAGCCCGACACAAGAGAACAAGCATAATATTTATACGTGGGAGTACAAGTACATCTCTAATAATTGTACTCGATCATGCTGATATCATTGGAGTGTTTCTTTTCGACCATTTAAATTTTATTTTAGAATATTTCGGGCGTAGAATCGAATCTGCTTGAAACTCTGGCCGCCCACCTGCCATTAACCACAAATTTCCGACCCCCACACACGGATAAAAGAAGATGAGATAATCACAACATTTGGAGAGGTAAAGTGAAACTTGTTTTCATCAAAATGGTTTTTCAGCAAAAAGATCGTTCACCCAAAACCCTTCAAGGTTCTGGGAATTCAGAAAAAAGGAAAGAAACAGAAGTCTGTGCTTGGGAAAAAGGTGGGTGGTCTTTCTGGGACTCGAACGTAGATCGGCAAAACAATGGTTTTTTTTTCTGAGAGTGTCAATTGCAATGTTTGTTGACAATTAATCTAAAACTAGAGGGTTAGTTTTCTTCAAACAAGCTTTGAATCCTTATCCGTTCTCTAAGCCCAACATTAATCCGTAGCCTAAGCAGAGGCTTAATAAGCTTAAACCTAAGCCGCAGCCAAAGTCGGAGCCTAGTAAGCCGAAGCCCAAATAAAGATTTTTGGCAAAATGCAATTTGAACAGAAAACGTATATGGCTGTGAGCTGTCGAAGGACAGTTCCGGGAGAAAACTATTTTATGAAAACAAAAATGAAACCACAGGCTAAGATAAATCCATAGTGGGATTCGAACCTCTGGTGTCGACGTAAATATTAGTACACCGACCTGCAACGAAAACGGTATGTTGAGTAAAACAGATAGCTCACCAACAAGACTTAACATCGATGTTTTTAACTTCTCCTTTTTTCTCTGTCACTCTTAGAAAAAAACAAACCCAAAACGGCTTTTCATTTGAAATCTTTGCAATCGGTTTTATAATGCATCGTCATAAAATCGAAGTCCTGCTTGTCAGTTCCACCCTTTGATTATTTACGAATTAAAGTTTCCGGGCCTAATGAATTCTAAAGGTAGCCTCAATTTCCATTCCATGAATGCACTGGTTTTCCAGCTTCACGGATCGTTTGATCTTAAAACTCAATGTTCAAAGCGCGGCTTATTCTGCACGTACCCAGTTGAGAACAATCGACTCGCAAACAATGCATGTTTTCCAGATCAAAGTAAATTGATTTTAGAGAGAGCAAATCCGTTTGGATGATTTCTTTATTTTGACTTGTTCCATCACGTTCCCAAAATGACAGACAATGTATAAAGGAAGGTAGAGAGGAAATAATTTGTAAGGGATTTTGCAGAAAAGTTCAAGCCGAAACCACGATCAAGGGGGAAAAAAGCTTTAACTAAAAATGTAGATCGTTGACAATTGCTCAATGGTCCAATAAAACAGTTTAACAATAATGTGCAGTTTTATTTAAAAAGACTTCATAAGAAAAGTCCTCAAACTTTTTTTCCGAACAAACAATTTTATCAATGCAGCTTATAAACTTTGTTTTTGTGCATGTAATGGCCAAAATCGCTTAAGGACCATGTGTCGACTATAGCAGTCGATCTTAACTGGTACCCATGCTCAAAAACATGTGCTGGGTACCAGGTAATATCGACCTCTAGTTGACAAATGGTCCTTGTGCAAACTTGGCCAGTGTTTACATGTTTACAGTATGTTTATACGTATAACTACCATCCTGCATTTGGAATGGTACAACTTCTGGTGATTCAGCCATAAATTTGAATGATTTTCAAGAACGAAGGACCTCGGATTTGTACTTAAATCATTCTAACAAGATGTACAATTGTACAGATGTACAATCGTACAAGATGAATCGTGAATTTGTGTAGATTTACATTAGTCATCTTAAATATAATATCAAGCCCTAAACATGCTATTACTAGCCCCTATCAATCGCCCGAGAAGTTTTTCCTTCCATTAAATAAAAAAAAAAACACCTCCACAGAATGTTACTATGGGAACCTAGCCGCAACTCATTTAAAAGTTAGAAAGTGAGGCGAACCAACCTCAAGAAATTCGGGATGTTTTCATTGAAACAGTAGATTGAAACAAGATTTCACTGATATGAATCCGTTGCGTATCTTGGGATTTATACATATTTTACCAAGGGTTGATTGCGTCAATAAACTTGCGACAAGCCTGTGCTGGTTGAAGGTCGAGCTTGTAGAGTAGACAGCTATTGCTCGGCCATCTTGTTCCCTTACCACTCAATCAATGTACACCATACTGAGGCTGAAGTTCAAGCTAGTCTGACACCTTTTCGCTATAATGCAAATGTAGCCATTGGTGAATACGGGGGAAAAGAAGATCCATCAACGGTCATTCTTTCATTATCAATCAGGCGTAATGTTTGATCGACACCACCAACAAATTTCACTTTCATAATTTTAGTTAATTAAATGACTCATCATTTTTTTCCCAGAAACTTTTTTTGAACATTTCCCCCCTGTTTGTATTGAGTTATTATTTTTTTTCAAGGATTTCATATTAATCTTGAGTACAATACAGTTGTATCAATGTCAGTTGTAACCCCTCCTGTACTCTCAACCTCTTTGCTCTCGTCACGTAACGAAACGTGTCATCTCAACACACACAATGTATAAACTCTGGACATTTTTTGTATACTTTATAATAAACGTGTATGGACGGTAATGAATTTAATATAAATTATAGATCATAGAAAAGTCAAAAGAGAAAGGCCGACGTGAGTAAAAGATTGTTTGCCCAATTTCCCCGCCACGATCTTCGGCGATGGAAGAAACAACTGAACAAGGCCCATCTATCCTCAATTAAATTTCATTTGCTGCAGTGATTTGACAGATACGGCGTTCAGGCACGTCTATGTAGATCCTGATGCTGGTGCATTAGGCGGGCATCAGTGTAGCCTCACCGGTCGCTGGCCACGCTAAACCCGCTGATGTTTGACGTTGGGCACGCTCGCTGCGTGCCAAGCTCACTAATGTTTTCTTTACATTGGGGTACGGCACTTTATTGGCGAAGGTAAACGAAATTAAGGACGGTAATGGTGGAAATAGCGCCCTGATAACCATCAGCGGGACAATGTCAATTTGACAAAGCAAAATTTTCTACTTTTATCTAATTAGTAGATTTTGTGTTGTCTCCAAGCTGAAATGGTTTGTGAAACGTAGTGCATTGAAGTTAGGTTTTGTCTCAGTGTATATACATCATTGAAACATCAGCAGTTAGCGTTTCCTATATACATTGTAGCCCTGTACCCACGAAGGCGCGTTCATAGTCCAATGCGAGGACTGAGCCCTCCCATTTCAACGAGAGTTGTCTTCATATTGCAACGAGTTTGCTCGAATTCGCAATGCAATTGTCTCTTCTTCTGCAATGTGGAAAGCTAGTTAGATTTTTACCCGACGTTTCGGGAAGCCGAGCTCCGTGTCTTCAGAACAGTCTTTACAATGAGTTACTTTATGCTTCACTGACCCTATCTAAAGCGATTAACTAAAAAAGGCCGTCTCAGTCGTGTTTCAAAAAAACTACCACCAACTCTCTATAAAAACTTTGTTAATTACTGTTATCTATCACCGTCTAATGGCAACCAAACGGTGTTTATTGTTTACTCTGATGCAAAATGGTTTACGAAATTGTGGGAAGTCGGTGATTAAACTTGCTCGGTTTTAACCATAGAAAAAGAGAGATAACAAATGGGGCGCGGCCAGCGATTAGTTCCCGGGTAAATCGCAGGCAATCGCCGGTGGAGATTGCCTTGGAGTGTAGTGCCATCAATTAATGTCCGTCCTCCGTTTATTCATCATCAGTTTCCTCCCCGTCAAGTTAGCCCGAAAGACCCCGCGCTATAAAACGATACACCAATTGGCAAACAAGGCTGTACCGACTTGGAGGGCTCGTCTTTCATTGAGAAGCGAAGCGCGTCCCTCCGTAGCCTGACGGAGCCACCGGGAGTAGGACCCGGAATGAGCAGGAACCGGATGCACGACCGGGCTCTTGTCTGTTAAAGTATCCCCGAATGGACTGATTGAATTTATTAGTGAAGTAATTAAGAGACGTTTGTCTGCCTTGTCGGTTTATAATCACCCAAAGAATCTCTTTTAGGTCCGCACGCTTGTCAAGTTACTCTTGTTTTCATTAATTTGTTTTTATATGGGTCGCGAGATACACTTTCATTGCAGTCACGTTTGTAAATTAACCACTGCGTCAAAACTCGTTGTAGAATTCGAGAGAACGAAAATCAACCACGTTCTCGCTCATCCATTGATCAAACTCACTAATCGAGATACACTGACAGTTAATTTAAATGTTTTGATTCATTTGAACTTAACATTGACAGAACATTTGAAATATTTTACAGTGATAGAATTAGTGTCTTTTATGAGAACAAGTTAAACAATGAGTTAGCGTATGTTTTGTAATGTGAGTTTTAGCTTTTATTGTAAAACGAAGATTTTAGGGATGTAACAAAAAAACTACAACAAGCTTTTTCGCAATGCCATGTGAAAACGACATTTAGAAGGGTTATTAAAATCATTTGATGAGTGCTGACCCCCCCCCCCCCCACCCGAATAAGAGATGTTTATTGTTTGGGGTCTTTTTAACCAAAATATTTTATAAGGTTTTAATTGCACATCACCAAATATGGTGGCCGGTACTTGGTGTCGAATAAAAAAATTCCGAAATTCCGACTTGAGATGGATTTTCCTATGCAACTCATCTACGTCAACGAACTTCTCATTTTTCAATGAAAATTTGCCAAAGTCCTCACGAAGAAAGCGCCGTATTTTGTTTCCATGTGCAAGCAAAACCGTAGCCCAGCCCTCCACCGTCGCTCGTGCCCCCGCGTCAAGCCCGCCCAATTATCGTAGCCTCCATTCGTGCCGTGTTGATGTGCGACAGAAGTGAAGAATCCCGATGATGGTAATCGTGGAAGATTTGTCGGGGACGAGCCAGGCTCAATTTCCCCAGTAACCCTACCATTAACTTCATGAAAAAGATAAACCACACACGGCTCGGACAGCGATGATAATAAAAAAAAAATGTCTTTATGGGCAATCTGAGAACTGCCTACTACGGCAACTTAATTGGTTTAGTTGTGTCGAGAATCCTTAACTCTGAGGCGACAAAAAGAGCAAGAAAAAGGCTCAAGGACCGGATTACCTTACCCCCTCCTTCCCCATGGTGGAGGAAATTTTCACGATCAAGTATTCATATGTTTGGAAATCTAGCAGGGAGTGAGTGAGAGGGTCTTTCGCTATCTAAGCTGTGTGCGTTTAGGTCCGATCAAGCGAGCCGCGCGTACACCAGAGGGGGTCCTTAGCAGAGACGAGGTCGTCCCCAGGGGGCGCACATTAGCTGATTGGATCTGAGGTGGTGATAAAAACTAACCACGAGGGATTGAGTGTAAGGGACCGTTTAGCCTAAGCTGATTAATTACAACTATGCCAAGTCATCATTGAGACACAGACTGACATGTTTTTGTTATTATTTTAGAGCGTTCTCGATCAATATTAGCCTGATCCACTTTAGAGTCAACGGCTAAACTGAGATATTATGAGAAATGTTTTCAGCGAAGTTCTAAAAAAATATATATGGTTATAGATATTCAACAGGAACAGTGCCCGTGGCTCTTTAGGTTTGTAGTGTTTTGAGAACAATGTCTGATTTCAGATTGCTGTGTCAAGTCTACTGAAATTCTGAAATTCGCTTCGGATAAGCTTGTTTTGACCACCGGTCGAAATGCTGTGTGCATCCCCTGTACAGCATTAGAATGTTTTTAATTCCCACTTAATTTTGCAAAGAGATCCGGCAGACTTTAGAAACACAAGACAGCGAGTTTATTTTTCATTTACCGCACATCATTGTGATACTGGCTGGATATCATCCACTGGGTGACATGTTACCACTCAAAGAATAATGCATCAAATACCCGCGTACGGTTTGATACAGTCTGTGTCCTAATAATGTGTGCTTTGGACTGTTTCGAGTGGTAAAATGGCCCCCAACTTGCCCTCATTGCTTTTTGCGTGTCAGACCTCTGACTCAGAGCAAGTTCGGTTGGCTGACTAGAGTCGACTAGACTTAACCATGGTCTATCTAGATGTCACTTGAACGCTGCGTGGTTGAACTAGCTAGTCCAACTGGATCAACCTAGCTCCGGAGCACTGTTCCTCTAGCACTTTGTTAAGATGGCGCTGTGGTTAACAAGTGATCGAAAACGTTTTGTAAACCTTTCTAATCACACACAAAATTAGTTTAACGATAGGGAAAAGATAGGTTTTTGCCAATGAAATATGTCAACTATTAAGATAATAATTAATAATTGCACTATATTATGCAATGTTTGTATGGCCAATAATGTTTTTCTTCTCGATCTTCGGTGACGTAACAGGGACTCTTGAGGGCGGGCTACACCTGATGATTTCATAATGATGAAGTACAATAACTGGAGCTTCACTCGCCCGCAGTTGACTCGAAGTAGACTTGCTATATGCCTGGAGGTTACAGTCCATAATTATGGGAAGAAAAAAGTGCACGGAATGCTCTTGGGACCGGATTATTATGCGGATGTAAATGTTGACTTTAAAAAACTGTAGTTCCGACCAATATTTTTTATTCAATGCTCACTTTAACCCAGACGGATCGGACAACATTTCGACTTATCGAGGGCAAATCTCATCGTAGAGGTCGAGAGAAATTCACCCTTTTTTTATTGATTTCTTGGGTCACAATCAACCGTTAACAGCTATTAATGGCGCCATAGAAAAATCAATTGAACTTCGTCATCCTCGTCGGATCAGAATGAACTTTGACCCCACTTGTCGTTTTCCGCGTTTTTTTCTTCACTCGACACATTGATAAATTTCGTGGTTTAGGCTTGAGATCGCGTCTATTTAGTTGGGCACGTAGCTTTGGTTTCCGTCGATCGATCTACCCATCAAAAGAGCCTGATAGAGAAGCATTGCCAAGAAACAGATTAAAGTAACGAGATCGCAGTTAAATAACACAATCTTTTGTCCGTCAAATTCAGTAAACGGTTTGCCCAGAAATGCAAATTGTTGTTTCTTTACTTTCCTCATCTCATTTAGCTGCATGATGAGAGAGCTACGGCACATCTCTCTATAGTGCTGCGAGAAACCCGCGAAGGGAGGGTTGTATTGCTACGCTGGAGTAGAATAACACCGGGTTGTTCAATAACTGAGCCCAACATTTACATACGTGCCTCTGACAGTAGTTTTCATCTTAAATTTTATACGAACTCCGAGCCGATGAAAATGATTGGCGGGCTGGAAAATGTCCACAGACTCAGGGGGCAATCAGCGCCGCGTAATCAGGCAAGAGAAACGGTCACAGTAGGTTCATAATTGCCGTTGGTACCCGTAATCGTGTTTGCTGAAAACTTTTTAATCTGCTGCAAATCAGAGCGGTCCGGGTTGAAAATAAAGAGAGGAGGAAGACGAGGGTGAGAAAGAGAGAGAGAGAGAAAAAAATAGGCCATGCAATTGGTGAATGACGAGACAGAAGCGAGGCAGAGCCTTGTGTGCTTGAGTCAATCAGTTTGTAGTGTGCGATGCTGGAGCGTCTCGCCCTAGCCGCACGCCACCCGAGCCTCGTGTACAGACAATGCCATGAAATCTAATTTAGAATTATAAATGATAACCTTAACAAATCCAATGACAGACATACCAACAACACTCATCAATTTGAGACCTACCCTAAAAACAGGGTACATGAAAAGGCGAGAGAAGGTTTGTGTTGAGCCGCACCCCGTAAAATATAATTACACTAATGGCAACCTACCACCAGTTTTTGGGGAGTCAATTCACTGCTGGTTCTCAATGTGCTACCCGTCACGTTGCACCATAAGTAGCTAAATATAGAGTTAAGTCTATCTTCCCCGGAAAGCACTTAACAGGATTCAACTTTTATTTTTGAAGACAAGAATGTCGATGCTTGAAAGCCCTTTAGGGCACATTTGGGTTTTGCAAACACAAGGTAGTCAGACCAGAGCCGTATAGCGGGAGAGTTGCGACATAGGGGGACCAGTTTTCTTCGGTCACGTGGTTGCTGGACGCCATTTTAGGTCCAAATGCAGCACGACCCAATGGGCAGACTAGTCTGACACCCTGTTTTCGCCCATGCGTTTCTTGACACAGAATGGCTTCTTATCGCAAGTTGTTGCAACTCTTCCAATATACGGCTCTGAGTCAGAACAGTGGGTCGTACAAGTCAGTTGTTTTATTGTTTTCCTTTTGTGCAAAGACGAACAATGAGCTTCAAAGAAACTGATTTTTTAAACAGCTACTTCGAAAAGTTGACCTGTATTCATTATGAGGTCAATTATTAACAAATTATCATTAATTTTGGGCTATGGTTACGGGAATCAAAGACTCAATGATTCAGTAGCCCATTATTCAGCATTCAGCGTGTCCCGATTGCGCATGATCGGCGCGCAAAGGATTCTGGGTGAAATCCGAGTCAAAGCAACAACAGCAACCATCAAGGCGGGCTGTTTTGAAGCAACGCATGCAATTGGTACACATTTATAAAACCCGGCATAGTTACATGTAAACTACAGCATGGCTTCCATCTCGGCAGCTTGGTAGAGTCTTTATAAGTTCTCAGTTTCCCAAGATGCATTGCGATATATTTGTAACATGTCGCTTGAGCATCTGAAGCTTATATGAGCTGCAGGTTCAAAGGTTAAAACGTTCAACAGATTCGTTTAACACGTATCACTTGGAAATAATGCGGTGTTTCGCTGAACCCATTTGTGAATTAGAGTTCACATAGTCCATTGACTTCTAGGGAACATTATATCCTCATAGAGAAGACTTGGGAGCCGGACTTTTCTTAAGATTACAAGATATAATCGTTTACCATAACTCCTTATATAGGATAATTATTCTAAGCTAGCCAGAAGATAATGATTTATTATATATATATATTTTTTATATAGAAAATGAAATCAGGAATATTGAAAGTGGATTTGCTGACCTACCTCTTGGCCCTCTGTCGTGACAAGGCTGCCAAGCCTCGAGGTCGATTCCTAAATTGAGAATCCTATTGATTGAGGCAACTCCCTGGTCCCAATGGCTATTACGAACGGGCTGTTACTGATACCCGGGTACCAGTAATTATCATAGCTTATTGACTGTAATTAAAACATTGACACCATTAAGGACCATCTGCATTTACGTTTAGCTTTACACCTATACTCGATAATTGTTTCTGTAATTGTTTACATTTCTGTCTTTGTTTTGGGGTTTTGAGTTTTAACTCTCTTGATCGATTTAGCATACTCACGACTCAACATGTTTTGACCCTCACACGAATTTCTCGCAAACTAAAATAAAATGAAACCATGTCAACCAGAATCGAGACCACCAAATGCTTGTGGCCTTTCATATCACATAGATTTTTAGAGTTACTTTACACAACACGACTTCGTTTTCGTAAACTAATGATGACATTATATGATGGTTTTCATCACAGGCCTATTAAGCTGCACAGCTGTTTCGTTAAGATTGCGATGGACCAGTTGTAGTTAATAATTCACCTTCGGTCTTAAAAAAAAAAAAAAAAAAAAAAGCGAAAAAAAGCGAAGAGTTTTCATATTTCAAATGCTTACAGTGGTTGTAATTGTGTGTGTTACAGCATAATTACTCTGATGTACGCCTGTTTATCAAATCAGCATTTCCTAGTACACTGTCACAGCTTTGATAAATTGCCATCAACACACCAAAATGTGTCGGCCAAGTTCGCGCCATTTTCAGATTTCTCGTAAATAGAGTGTTTTTTTTTTACGACACACGAGAAAAAAAAGTTCCAATCTGAAAAGCCGTCTGCACAGGATCAGCAAAGGTTTATTGCTGGCAGACGAACGATTGTTATGTCTTTCATCTGGTACAGACAAACTATTATCAAAACAGAGTGACAGAAACAACCAACCTGTATTTAGTTATTGGGATAGTTAATAAGAAGACGTCTGTCGTCTGCCTTGTGGCTGTCAGTACGGAGGACAAATTTGGCGGCATTTAGAAATCGTTATACGGTGTAATCAGGCCTACGCGGGCTGATGGCTTGGCTCTGGAACGAACAGGCAAACGAGTCGACACTTCAGATCGTGAGTGATTTGGTCCCCCTGTATGTCTTGAGGGGTAATAATGGCGCCATCGTCCTATCCCACACCAGCTCCTCGATTGAAATCCTAGCACTATCAATTTGTAAAATTAAAAATGGCTCGGAGGCCTCCATCACTTTCCAACAGTATCGGAATGGAAGATAATGTTATTACACCATTTAACGCTCCAAGAGCCACGCATACACACAGCTACACATGCAGTCAGGGTCCCCGTAAAATATGGAGTAATCATACCGTTTGAGTTCGCATGAATTGATTAAAACTTTCAATAATCTTCAACACTGCAGTATCGCTTACCAAATCAGTTCGGCGGAGGAAACAAATTTCACTCGGCCGTTTCGGGCTGGCACTATAATGCTTACCAACGTACAAAATCAAATTAACCAAATGGGCTTCTACTGTGTCGAATTTCATGGTAATTTGTAGTAATCGTAGGCAGGGAATTTTCTTTAATGCTCACTCGAAGTGACGGGGATCGATCTAGGCCCAAACAAGTTAGCACCGTCCGCCTGTGTGACGCATCTTTCCAATTTGTTCCGAGCGGACAAGAGACTCGAGAGTGGGGATGCACGTCAAACAACATTATTGGCGCGAAACGGTCGCGGCCTCATTATCCATGACAAATATTATTTCTCTTTCCCGCCGTTTTGCCTTGCTTGAGATGCCTGGCTGCAAAAGGTGATAATCTAACCACCATAATGCTTCCGCTGCGACCAGTTAGATGTGTTACGTGAGGTGTTTTTAACAAATCAAAATTGGAGAAGATTCAAAGTCGAAGATTCAAATGCATAATTTAATGCATAATTTACCTTCGGAAAGTCCGGTGAACGGTAGTAACCGCATGGGGAAAAAACGACGGTAAATGGAGACTTGATATCGGCGAATGCAAAACGGACTATTCGGACACATTGCACTTTATTGCGTTTGGTATTTAGCATCTAGGTCAAACGATTCAAAATAGCGATCTAATTGGAATAGAGGGGGAAACATTCATGTTACAGAATTTTTTCTGACTCCATTAATTGGGAAAGTAGTCGCGGTACCCCGAAAGGGCAACAATCTTCCTTCAACATTTCGTCCAATCTCGGCCAAAAGAAGTTTACAAGACTTTACTGTTTGGAACCCGTATTTGTACTTACAAAAAAAAATCATGCTGATTACACACAAATGCAAATAGTGTATGTCACGTGACAATGTATTTAGGACTGAAATGGGAACATCTTAAAATATTTAAATTCTTCAGTTGTAGAATATACATTGCTATTAAGTTTAGAGTCAAAGCTTTGCATTTTGTGGTTGTTTGGGAATAAATTGAAGCGCTCGGTTGAGTGTTCCCGCAATGTACACAAAACTTACGAAAATAACCTGGGGCCCAATTTCAAAAGAGCTGCTTAAGCAGAAAATATTAATTGAAACATTTCTGCTAAGCAGTAGTAAACAGGGAACCAGTCACAAACTATGCACATAACATAGTATTTGGGCCGCTGGTAATCCCTTTCCAGTAAGCAAAATTGTTTGGTGTTTAGTAAATTGTTGTGCTTAACCAGCTCTATGAAAGTGGGCCCAGGTAGTAAACATAATGAATATACACAATTTGCACAACCAGTTTGGACTGGTGTGGGTTATTGAAAAACTGAAAGACGGGAATAAAATACGTTCCCTCCAAAACAGCGATGTACCGCACCTTTACAAAATTGCACCAGCGGGTGTTTTTATGGATTTACGATCGTCCCTCTACGGTTCGCGCAGTGATTGATGGATATTGACAATATTGGATAAATTTACCTCAATGTACACGTCTTAATAACGGTAAGTTACGGTCAAAGCCGGTTACGTTATTTGATATTGAGACAAATATAATGTATACCTACTCAACCCGGCTCGTTTTGCAAGCATGGAGTTTAGCATCAGCTTGTAATCGCGCGGGAAGGAACGAGTTTTACCAAATACACGGTGAGATTTGGTCGGGTTAACTCGTCTTTATTACATGTAAATATAAAGTGATTCCATTTTACTTCATATCCGTCGTCAGATGGGGGTTTAGTTGTCACTGTGTTAACCCGAGCACTACGGCGATGCCGTGCGCCGTCTTGGACAACCTGAACCCTCAAACCAAACCAATTTCGGCAATTTGTGGTAATTTAAACGGGGGCCCCATCGAATCGGATCTTAGTCATGATTTGCACGGTGAGTACCTGGTGCATTTTGTATCTCCGATCGCAGCAAATTAATAAAACGAGAGGATGGAGCTGGAAGCGGGCGGGCTGAGCATCAACCCTCCCGTTCCTCCCTCCCTCTCACCGGGGGAAAGTTGGCTGAAATCAAGACGCGAAATCCGAGCAGCGTATATTCAATAAATTGCGAGTCATGTCTGGATAAAATGGAGAGGCTCTGGAGAGAGACTTACTTTATCATTACCAAAACCCAGTCTAGAGAGAGGGAGAGAGACAGAGAGAGAGAGGGGGAGAGAGAGAGGGAGGGAGAGAGAGAAAAAAGATGGAGACGGGTTGGCAGAAAACAAAATAAAATACGCACTTCCTCTTTCAGGCTTGTGCTGCCGGCAGCGTATGGCAGCATAAGGGCCAGCGGGCTTCGATGTGCCGTGTTAAGCGGAAATCAGCGGAAACCACACGGCAACCGGTATCGCCTTCCACGTTGCACTATCCTGACAACAGTGCTGCGCCACGGCTATACATCCAGCCGGATGAAGAAAAAAAAATTATCCAACTCTTTTTTTATCGAGTGCAATCTCAATGGCGTTTTTTCTTCGCCCCCTCTCTCTCTCTCACTCTCTTTATTAAAATGTCTCCTCTTCATCATTGTCTACCTGGGGAATGGATGAATGAAGAAGCTGGGGGAAAAGTCTGGCAATAATGGACGTGTTTGGGTTGTACTTAGGAGCAATATCGCTGGAGAAATCCCCAGTGAGACTGCCAGGACATACACGGCGAGGAAGCAGCAGTAACGCGCCAGTCATTACACAGGCGAGGGCTTGGTGTTTTGCGCGTAATTGGCATCGTTACGGGGCATTACGGCAGGGCCAAGTGGCTAGTTATTGAGGAAGTCGTTGATATCCCTTCGCTATTTAGTCAAATTAATCAATGACAACACAGACGGCACTGAGGGTCGTTTAGAAGTTAATTTGGCAAATCATTTCTCGTTTATCATCGCCACCATTAGAGGTTATATAGTCAGTGCTGAATCTGTACGCTTTGATTAGTGTTAGAGCAGATCAGTATATCATTTTATGGATTCTTTGTTTGACTAACGGAGGCAAATATTCGAATATTTCTCCTTGATCAATACCAAGAATGCTTTCATAATAACGAAAGACTGTTATTGTTGTCAAACATTTGCATGTTTGATGTCTGACTTTTACTGTGGCTCGGAATGTCCGCAGTGAGTGGATCTAGTCTCATCTATTTCAAAGGCTCGTTTCATAACAATTTTTAAGGAATACTGTATTTCCAAAATAGCAGAATTCCTAATCCGAATCCTAACCGTCACCAAATACTCGTAATTGAACCAATTGGTGAAAGTCTGACCTGCTTACGTCACAATGATCTCAACCTCGACCTCAATGTTTTATCGTTGACCGCTTTATTATCCACTTATCCAAAACTCCAGTACCAGGCAAGCTCTATGGGATTATTTGTATGCGATATCAATAAATGCACAAAATAGTTAACATTCAGACGTTTCGACCCTAGCAGAGATGTACTATACGTCAAACAAAGACAGACGACTTCTCCCTTCCTGCCTCGTTTTGGTTGCATTGATCTGAATGAATCCAAGATGGCTTCACCGTGATGAAGTAGACACCAGCGTAAAAGGTGATCCTAACTGCCCATGAGAGCTATTTTTGTAATGTGATTACCTTCGCGTTCTTATTAGTGTAGCGAGCCTACGGTGTCTACAACGCAGGGCAGATGGGCCCGGTGCCATTTTGTCGTAGTCTAATTGATTTCTGTGATGACATTAACGAGCTTACTGTACAAGAAACCTGGCAAATGTGATTAGAATTTTACAACTGGGAAGTGAGCAGAGGTGATTTGTTCTTGTAATTTTTACTGACTTTGCCTTTTTGTGTATGTTCGAAATTGGTTTTAGGGATTTGTTATCAGTACGCTGTTGTGTGGTTGTTGACGTCATCAGTTGTTTTATTGTCACTCAAGGGCATTATCAACAATCTGTATCCACCATAATCAACTCCTACCACCCATCATCGCCCAGGCCTCCCTATACTGAGCCCATTGTCACCCACAACTGCCGTTATTACAACATATATAAACACCCAAGATCACCCATCAACTTAATAATACCACCCATCACAACCCATAATCTCCAAAAGGTATACCAGTTTGCTCATTATGGCAGTGTTTCCAAATCAATCTCATCAACATGACAATCAGTCCATAAAGTTCAGATTTTATAAGTAATTTTCCAATCTAAATTGTTTCCTCCCGCGCTCCATTCACGTTACCGTAATTGTCTGGAAAATAACACCCCTTTACACACACTCACACAGAATTTCTTCACTAAAAAAATCCCACACATTTACCGCCATGGGCTATGTAACGTTCCCTCGTCATCCTTTTGTCCTTGCCCTCTATATTCCAAGATCTCTCGGGTCTCTATTATACAGAAATTGTGCCAATCGCGGACCACAACTACCCTCCTGCCGTGCGCCAGTCCCACCCTTGAGGGGGTTGACACGCGACCCACCCAGGCTTTATCAGAACACCACCCGATGCGTTGCAGATTGGTCAACCATCAGCATAATGACACCAGCAATGTTCTATGCTTTCCCCCACTCTGTTACCCCTTACAACAACTTTGACTCAATAGTTCGGCTGAATTCATTTGCCTTTATGGCATTAATGGATTTTATCTAGTTACAAATCGCCGGCAAATTAGGGTATCGAGAGGGGTCTATGGGCGCGGCGTCTTCCCCCGGTAGACTCGCTCCTGACTCCCGCTGAGACTCTTCATTACGTATTCATGACGAAGAGGGGTATGGGTGCTTAAGCGTGGCATTACCGTCGAGGCTGTAGCCACCGGTCGCGTCACGAATGGTCGTGGAATGGAATTGCAGAGTGATGGACATTTTGCCGACGGTTGCTCTGGCAGTCGGCTTCACAAAGTGTTCAATCAATTACTCTTACGAGATCTGTCAGTTTTCCTACGAGCCTCGCTTTGAACATGGCTATCTATGAACAGTAGAAAACAAAATGGCCGCTTCACTTTTAAACCAGACTGAGGTGAACCATTGCACAAATTAAAAGTCATTGCTAATGGGCCATTCATTGAAATATATCAAGCACACCTAAACTTGAACTCACATTATTCCTTAGTAATCTATCATGATATTATTTGAATACAGAAACATTAAGGTCCAATTAATTAAACAAAAAGTTGTAATTGATGTGTTTCTAGTGGCAGTGGCTGCCGAGTGCGCAACAGCACCTCGTAAACATTCTTATATACGGTTCTCCATAAACGGGTCTCGTAATTCATAAACTTCAAAAACTGTCCCTCAAGTTGTTGGCGGATAAGCTAATAAGACTTCAACAATATTATTATTAGTATTGTTCCTTATTGTTCCAAAGGAAAGTGTTTAAAAGGAAAGTGCTTTTCCAGCAGTAACTACCAATGAACGTAGTCGAAGCTCCGTTCCTCCACAACTCGGTTAAAAGTAGACTCTTGAAAACCACTTAAGAACAATTCCAAAGAGGCGATCTCATACGTCCCTCCCTTTCTGTCATCATGGATGCGCCCCTCAAGATCACCCCCGAAGAATCTCTTTGAAAACATGTTGATACCCACACGTACCAGCCAACCAAACAGCCGGCAAGTAAACAATACACACAAACGGGAGCCGAATTTATAGCAATTTGTTTTGGAACCCTATGATAAGCAATTGGTAATTTATTACAGTACTATTAAGCAATAACAGACGGTGTTATCCATACAATACACCGAGTCACAGTCCAAAGTGTAACATCGGCAATACACCGGTCGATTTCACCCACCTCTACCGCTGTGTCCCCTAATTTGAGTTTATGAATCTGTAATTAGAAACGAAAACATCAGGCGTATTACAAACACACATCTATCCAACGGTGGGATTGTGAAAGGCGTGTGCCTCCTCGCCCCAGGCCAGATAAATCTGCCCAACACTTTTTGTTTTTGCAGCAGAAACTAAAAGGTCCTTTTGAGTGGCCCCTAACTCTGACAACGTCTGACTAAATAGGAATTCATTAGATCAATTTCCACACGCACTTGATGAGATGGATTGGGTAATTCCTGGTTCGAAAGACCACTTTGAGGGGGTTGTCTTGTTAGAGTTGAAACAAACAGGCTGAAGCCGCAGAGCAAATAACACGAAGGAAGATCCTTGAATCTGTCTAACTTTGGGATGAAGGTTACAAAAGAAATGTTGTTTTGTTCATTGACTTTGCTCTTTGGGAGATTAAAGATATTATAACTTCTTTTAGTTTCCATGGGAATGATGTGGACTTTACTATACAGGGGGGGGTGTGTTGTAAAATCAGTGAATATATCAATATTTTGAATCTTTAACCTAAAGCTTTCAATTTATAGAGTGAAAGGTGAATTTCTGTTTCCGGGTTAATTATTGCATCAGTCCCCATTATAGTTTTATAAACTTTTATTTATTTTTATTTATTTTTTTGGGGGGGGGGGGGGTTGAAGTCGTAGACCAGTCTAATTTTCAAAGGACGGTCAACAATCGATTTCTGAAAAAGTGCATCGTTCAAATCCGTTCTTATGAACGACAAACGGATCTTGGTTCTCACGTTTTTGAGAAAAGAGTCAGACAGTCAGAAGTCAAAAACCGGCAAAAACGGAACTACACAAATTACTGTCGCCATGGGTTTGAAGCTACTAATTGCTAGTTTGCCTAGGGGGCTTAAATGAAACGACCGGTGGACTTATGATACGGTTTAGGTCCCTCGAACGGGAAGTGGACGCCATAATTACCTGAAAATAATTACTCACGATCTGCCCATCGACGAATCACGATACTTCATCAAGGAAGAATTATGTCCGTTATTAGTAAGTCATTTTAATAATCATCTCGTTGTTATTTCCACTCGACGTCAGTAAAGCTACAACTTTACCACGACAACGGGCCTTAACAGAAACAAATCAAAATGTCTCTTGTAAGCTCACCCAAAGTGAAAGTTTGTCAAGAAATAATTGAATATTTCATTAAAAATGTGACACCCCGACTAATATATTGCAACTCCTTATTTTTGTGAAACAGTATTAGCTGTTGCAAACTGTTTACAACCAAAAGGTATCTATGGTATAAATGCAAAACAAAAAGTTAGTGGCCTGACGTTTCGATCCTAGCCTGGCGTTTCGACCACTTTACAAATATAAACAGGTATATTGGTGCAGTCAAGTGACTGCTTCTTTATTTTTGTGAAAGAGTGGAGACTTACCACAAACTCTTTTCTTCTGTTCGAAGTGTTAATTCATTTTTATCATCATGTTTCCAGTAAACATACCATTGGGCTTATTTCAATTGCGGCGATAAAATTAAGCAATGGTGATTTGGGTGCCTCTCCTCGACGTTGACATAATTTCTTACGGAAACATTTTTTCCCTTTACGTTTTGTTCTGGTAGGAACTTTATAATCAGTCAGCTCTCAGATTGCAAAATAGTCACCCTATTTATTCCAATTAGTACTTATCTTGTCTTCAAAACGTTTGCCAGTACAATAGAAGAACAGAGTTTACAAACAGAGATTTTCCAATTAATACGAAAGTGGAGTTTGAAGACAGTTCAAGCTCAAGACTCTGGGATTTTGAGATCCCAAATATTGCCGAAGCCCTTGGGGTATAATGCATTTAGTGTTTAGACAGTACGGAACAATTATTGCAGACATGGTGTTTGTACCGCAAAGTATACTTGTTGTCAATAATACACGTATTAGATTACTCACTTCAGGTCGAGGGCTCTTCAGTTTTGTAACATATTGGGAATCAATTAAACTTTCTGCTATATGCAGACATGCAACTGGACAATTGCAATAATGGTGATTCACACTTTAAAAAAGGTAGTGTTTTTCAGTTATTTATGCACATTATCAAAGGAAGAGAGAAAATCAACTGATCTGCTGAAAAGCTCCCGTGTAAGGTCAGCCTTTGATACATTTCCCCCGCTTCTTGAGTTTTGCTTTACGCAGATTAGGGTGCTATGATACAAAATGTATATATATATATTTTTAAATGGATACGAGGAAAATAAATATAGCGTTGTTGTCTTTGATGATTAGGCCTATTATTTATAATTGCTTCAGATGACGGGTCTCAAAATCAAATTGCGAATGAGGAAGAAAAAGGCGCCCGTTTGCTAACACAAAGAGGCAAACAATCCAGTATTGTTTGGGTAGAGTCGATGAAGTTTTCGATTTAATGAAGAAGTTTAAGCTAGGTGTAATATTTAGCTGACGAAGGGTATATACGCGACGTTCATGTCCAGTCTTCATCAACTGGTAGGAAAGGTCTCTACTGTTAGAAGACCATGGAAGACTAGGGTTTCGTCGAAATGGCTATTGCTTATTATGGAGTACCATTACAGCAACTAAAATAATGTATGGTGTCCCTGAAAGGACCCACCCGACCTAAATATTGACGTCAAATTTCATGAACAATTTTACGACTGTTCTCCCGAAGTCGCAAAATTTGACGTAAAATTTGCTACCTGGGGAACAGTCGCTAAATTTTCTATCTAATTTGATGTCAATATTTAGGTCGCGTGATGTCCCTTTAGGGCCACCATACAAATGACATATTTAGATGGTGCTACAACATGGTCTTTGTGGTCATCAAATTATTATGGTTAAAAAGTATTATAAATTGCGACCGCTTAACGCGCTGTATTCCGCTACTGTGCAATATTTGTGACATAATTCTATGCTATTGCAATTTAATTTCCTGTTGCTTAATGTTCGTGTACCAAGTGGGAGGAGTTGTTTGTAAAACAGACTTAATTAATTTACATTACGCACCAATCAAGCTGAGACTACCCCCGACTGTAAAGTTTGTATAACCTTGCAATGACTGGGTCTCGTGTCAACCAACAATATCAAAATGACTTTAACACTTTGCATCATTTTTTTCTTCTGTGTAGTCAATTAATATTTTGTCCATCAGTCAATTGGCCTAGCTTGTAATACCATTGCCGGATATAGCCCAACCGCTCGTGTGCACATGTTACACGGAGCCAGCGTCAAACTCGCAGCTCCGTTAATTGTCAAAAATCGCCTTCTGATTGCCGCTCAAAACGCCAAGTATTGATTCTGGTTTTTATCAATAATGATTACATCCCAACTGCATATGCGCTATGGCGGCCACATTTTACACTCAACTGGGTTTTTGAACGTCGCTATCGAAAAGTTAGTTTCTTTTAGATTTTGAGGGATGGAGGGCGCCAAGACGCCCTTTATCAAAAGGACACTGGGGAAGGGCTTTTTGTGTGCGTTTTTCGGTTGCCATGGAATCTGGCAGACTATTGTAAGTAGGCCGTGTAATTAAAAAGCCGTGACAAGGAAGGTATAGCTTCGGTTACCAAGTCATTTATATAGCTACGTTATGTTGCGAGTGTTCAATCTCAACAGAGCTCCAAGAGAGCTGCAAAACGCATATATTATTGTGCATCGCATTACACTATTATATAGGGCATGGACCTCCACGGGAAAATATACTTGCATGATAAATTAATTATAGGGCTGACAAAAAGACACAACTTAGCACACAATCTGAAAATGGAATCACATTATCGTCATTAAAGAGGAGTTTTGTTCCAGTTTGCCGTGAACCTCTGAAAAGAGCAAAATTATGTAGATGCGCTCTGTATCGATCGAACCAATTTTAACTGATTGTTCAGTGTGGAACGTGTTTAATGCCCTTTCCAAATCCAGGGTTCGGTTTGGGCTCCGGCTTGGGAAGCGGCTTGTGCTTCGTCTGCCTGTTTGCAGTCCTGTACTGAAGCACTCCCTTACAACAAAATAAGCCAGAGCCATAACCGCAGTTTCGAAAAGGGCACTTGATTTGTGTTACTGTAACGACTTCAGGTTGATTGCTCTTGAAACGTCTTGTTGAAAAGACCAGCTCTTTGAGCAGGGTTTCAGAAAACGTTCATTAGATTTCAGTATTTATTATTTTTGAGCAAAGATGTTTTGTGAAACAGCAGTACCCCACCTCGTAGCGTTCCATCAACGTAACACAAATCCCTCTATTTACTATCAGGAAGAGTTGCAATGGAATAAAAAAAAGTGTAGGGTAACAGCAAACACACATAACAACTCATTGCATGTGATGAAAGACCAAAACATTCAGTGACACCAATTCAGTTTACCCTCGAATTGCTGTCAATACTCTGCCACGGCAAGTCAAATAGAATTGCAACGCTGCAGGCTGCTTGGTTTCAGGTGTTCGTCAGAGGAATGTTGGGATGGTGGTGGTGGTTGGGGGGGGGGGGCACGGAAGTACATCAACAGTTATGGACTTAAAGTAATGGTTACGATATTCATTAACCACGGCTCGTGTCAAACAAACACTTCATGACACCAGCCAGAATTTATAGAGCCGACGCTAAGAAAACCCTTCATACCTATAGATGTTTTGATGTGCTGGTAAGTTTGAAACGTTGTACTTTTTTTGCTTGCGAGACAGGGGAGTAAGATCGGCTTCAAACACATGTTTCGTCGCAAAAAAAGAAGACTTTTATAAACTATAAGCATGCATTTAATACAAAGCACAAACTCAAATCCTAACGAACTGGTTAGTTTGGTTTCTTAAAAACTAGATTACTTGATAATAATAATAATAAATAATAATAATAATATCGAAGTCTTATATAGCGCACGTATCTACCAAACAAGGTACTCAAGGCGCTGAGTATATACAAACTTTCAGAAAGATCGGTTATTGCAGCGGTGGATTCTGAGACCCATTTATTTAGCACCGTATAAGGGTTTACAAGGTGCTACGGCGCATTAAGCAGCCACAACCAGGAACACCGGGGCGAACCCCTTCTCTTTTCGATAAGTGCACTGGGTTCTTTTACATGCGTTACACAACACATGGGACCAACGGCTTTACGTCCCATCCGAAGGACGAAGCAATGGTAAAGTGTCTTGCTCAAGGACACAAGTGTCACGGCTGGGGATTCGAACCCACACTCTGCTGATCAGAAACACCAGAGCTTGAATTCGGTGCTCTTAACCACTCGGCCACGACACATCCACTTGATACTTTTAAGAAAGAGCCAGACATTTCGAAATGCTCAGCCAGCACTAACTACAAGTTTGCAAGAATCGCTTTGTGTTCCTGTGCCAAACTAACAAACCCCCAAAACAGGCTTTCGAGACCGCCGTAAACTGCAAATCAGAAACTGGCGGTATAAATGAGTAGTATTTGGTAAAAAAAAAAGGAAAAGTTTTCGTGTGCTTACGTTATTATTTATCAACAACATGATTTATAATAATTCTCAAAGCTATCATTTGAATGGAAGGGATGTCGAATCAATTGCATTTTGTGGCACTATTTTATAACAACATTTCCAGTGAATTTGACTGTTAGATTGTAATATCACTTCATTTACGCGCCATTTAGAGCATTTTGTTAACATTTAGTTTCACAAAATACATTTTAACAAAGGTTTTGCAGGGATAGCTCAAAGTTAAGTCGGCATAAAACGACCAATAACTTTTAGTACAGATTCAGACTTCACTCCAATTCGAAAGAGAAAGTTGTTATAGTTTTATCCAGTTTGCATTTCTTGCAAACATACCTTTGGAGTTGGTGCATCAGTACCAGCGCTTTGTATTTTTAGTCCATTCAATTGTAAACAAAATTGATTGTTCATAGTCTATTGTTTACATTGCACTTTTGGATGAGAACATTTTATGCAAATATTCCATCTGCAGCACCAAAGTGTGGTCTGTCCAATATATCATAGCACCTACATATTATTGTAATAAGTCCATTCGCTCTTCGAATGTAAATTTACATTAAAAACAAATGTACTAATGTTTGTGGCATAAAAACAAAGGTGCAGAAAACAAATTTACAAAGACAGGGTCTGCAGTTTGATTTGAAATGAAACTGTTGACGAATATTCGAATCCCTTAAATCTAAACTTTCACTGCAAATCCACCGTTTGAAATTCGCAATAAAAATAAATCTACATTTTGTTCTCAAACTCGAGTTCCAATCCCAAGTCGCATAGACATAAAGTCGTCTAAAATTATTTTAGTTTTTAAACAGTGATCGCTTTACTTTACTGAAGAAAATTGTCCTTAAATGCAAATGTAAATCGCTAAAAAGCATTTTCCAAATGAAATATGGTTATAATAAAGATGAGTTACAAGTCGGTGGTCTAATGCAGATGATCGAGGAAAGCTGAATTTATGCCAATGAAACGAGGTTTTGTCAGCTGGCCAAATACTTTCAAATCTTTTGGATAAATCTATCTGCATTGTCATGTTTGACAATAATGCCCAACTTATGAGTATTTCTTGTACATCATTGTAGCATTGCTACTGTGCTGTGTACATAAATGATTGATGGATGATCTTATAAATGAATATTCAAGAAAAACATTTTTATGTTGGAGTGTTGTTTTGTGTGTGTAGTGTTTTGAATTCACCGCCTGTCGCCAGCAACTCGAAAGTTTATCTGAGAACAAAGCAACTTCAGCTCAACTGCAGGTTACGGTGGGACTCGAACCCATGACCTCATCCTTCAGTGGAAGCAGTAATGAATAAGCTTGTGAAGGGGAATTATCAAAGTGTTAGAAACTTTTATAAACAAACTAACAACTTGAAAAGAGGAGTAGAGAAGCAGAGAAAGTGATTTATGGTTTTGTGGCGGTTTTGACGTTTAAGGAATATGAAAAGGCTACATCTTATGAAATGAACTTACCAGGGTAGTCTCCCATTCGAGGCATCATCATACTACCCCGAATGAAATCCATTGGAATCCCACCAGGAAGACCAGCTCCATGTGATGCAGCCTTCATCAACATGTGTTCAGATGCGGCCGCGTGAAATGCACTCAGGTGGGCAACTCCGTGGTGTTGACCGTTCAGATAACCAGCATACAAGGGATGAGCGTAGATTGCGGGCACGGGCATCCCTCCGCTCACCGAGCATTGCTTGGAGGCCACGGCACCGTGGATTGCGGGAGGCTGGAGGTTTAATAACCCCGGCTTGGGAATGATGCTACCGGTGGCTGCCAGCATCCTGGCCGAGTTGGCACCCTGGCTAGTCGGGACGTGAGCGTGGAGGTACGCCAGCCTCTCACTGAGCGCAGCATGGAGCTGCCCCTGCAAACCGGCGTACTGGACGGCGGTGAGCGTGCTGGCAGTCGTCGCTGCGGTGGGACTCCTGGGTTTGACCACCCTGGCCGAGCACGGCGGATCTTTAGAAAGAAGAGCGTCGATTGAAAATGATTTGTGGCCTTCCATTTTCTCGGTTTGTATGGTCCGATTTGGTCAAGAAGTAGCTACTGTAATGCGACAGTTGGGACTAAAATCTTGTGATTTATATCCCGGCTGTGAGAAATCATTGACTGCCGGAGAAAATCAGTCAGTGCGCCCGTCAACTGAAGTATGCGGAGAGGTGACACGCGTCCACGGCCTATAATATAATAACTGAGCAATACTTATTGAACGTGAGTGCAGATATCTGTGGTTTTTAACTATCATCTAGAGATATAAACTACGCCGGCCATGCCCATATCCTTTGATTATTATAGCCCATCCACTTAACGACGTCATCAACCCAACGAGCAACGCGATTGGTCAGTCGCGCTCAATCTCATTGAATATCTTGAAGTCAGTCATAATCTGTTGTTGATAGGCGACTCTGCAATTACGAGTTTTAATTACGTGTTGACAAGATCGTGGTAATTCCCGGGCTTCAATCGATCCGCTTGCCGCAATCTAAGGTTTATTCTCTTCTTGGTTTAGACAGGCAGCAGCAACCACGACAAACACGACATCCGTGTGCACGAGGGGGGGGGGGGGGAGGACCACGTCGCACCGAGCAGCTTCTGGTGATTCTCGCTCCCGGTTGCCTAAACTTGTTCAATCACTAAAGGGTGATGGCGAAGTCAATAGAGTAGAGCCGAATGGTAAACGTAGGCTGAGTACCCGTTGATAATAATATTGTACTAAAAGATATAGGCCTTCCTCGTCGTACGGTTTCTATTGTGAGACACGAGTGCCGTAAAGCCAGGCCGAGATGCTGCGAGCTAACGCACGGCTGAGCTAAATACACTGTGAGTAAGTGAGGCATCACCAACGGATGGAATATGGCACAATCCACTTGTCCCCACTACCAATGACAGACCCCTCCCGTGCATCCGTAGAGACCCCAACAAAATTAATTACACAAAATGAAGTGATCATCCACGCCGTGTAGTCAATGTACACCATTATACCTGCCAGTCCATCTGTAAACACTACGGACGTACCGCCGCATCCCCGTTTGCCCAATGCTATGGCGAGTTGGCCAGTCGTTATGATGCTCTGTATACCTAAAGTGATGAATATTAAATTACTATCCACAATACGCCTACGAATTCGCTAAGCATGAAAAGACTTGCTTAGCAAGGGAAAACGTATCATGTTACGTTACAGCGCGCACAGAGCATTCAATCAGTATTGATGCATCTTTGTGGCGGAAAATGAATACAATCTCGACCTATTCTGAATAACTTGTGGGTGCTCAAAGTGAATGCAATTCTTAGAAAACGACTTCCATTTAAAGGGTGGGGGAAGGGGCAACGGACGGGGGGGGTGACTTCGATGGACCCCCTTGCCCTCCTCATCGAAATGTACAAAAATACACAACATTCTGCAGTAAATTAATGATTTTGTTTTTGTATTTCATTTTCAGACCCCCCACTTAATGTGTCTCTGCCCGTTTTTTCATTTCCCCTCCTTCCCATGACCCTCGTCTCCCCGCCCACCTGTTCCGACAGACCGGCACAATATTTGACAAACCGCCCGGAATAAATGGAAAGAAAAACATATCACAACCCGGTTGATTGTTATACTTATGGAATCACGTGCCGGGCATGCGCGGTTCTTACCCTCGGGATATTTGGGTGGATTTTGAGCCCTTTTTAAAATGAGAGGGGGATAGAATCTGGGATTAAGTCTCAGATGAAATCAATACTCGCCGTCAGCATTAAAAAAACGGACTTTCAATAATAACACAACACATTGGGGATACTCTACCTTTTGATCAACGCATCAAAGTTTGGCCAGTTCAAAAACTTGACCACCAAATTTTAAGATTTGTTTTACAAGGTTGTTGCGTATAGTCATGAAAGCCCAAGACGATTATATCCTTTGAAAGTCGTACACACGTCTGTTTTTAGCTTTAATTAATAAACGATGTTGTAGGTTAGGATTCTGAAAGTTGACTAGTTAGTATTCTATTACTAGTTTATAAAAAGAATCATGGAATGGGCAAAACTTTGCATGGGGGGGGCGGTCAACTGCCTCGGGCGCTCATCGTTCCATCAGCTATTTAGAAAACACGTACAAAGCTGGCATTCTTATAACAACAGGTTTCATTCCCAGAGCTAAATTAACAATATCTTAATGAAATATGTAGGTTAGACGAATGTGTAAAAAAAAGTGGGAAAATAAGAGAAAGTGGATGTTTCACCCTCCCCACCCATCCTCTTTTTTAATCCTTGAATCCGTCCATTCACTCGGATCCCTGCTCATTCACTTGTCATCAAGTCCCCCTATCGCTTTCCTTCCGCCGTCAAACTCTGTGTAGCAAAGCCCAAAAGCATTCTGTTATTTTCTTTTGTCTGTCTGCCATAGTTTTTATCTTAACAACAAATAGCAATAGCAGGGTAATGGCTAAACTTACAGTGTCGAGTTTCGCCACATTGCGTCAAGCTAAACAAATATGAAGGACTGGAACCTGATGCTGTATTGACATTGTACGGCTCTATGAATGCTTCGTCTCTTTGGGCTAACAACCCGCCGTTTAAGGGTGTGATTTTGATTCAACTCCCATATGGCATGGATTCTAAGCAAATCGTCTTAAGAAATCCTTCTGATTATGCTCCGAGCAAAAAAGTGCGCGGGAAAAAGGAAACAAAAAAAGATCACCCAAGACCATCGAAATCATAAATAATTATTTCACTTAAAGATTGCGTGCCCGCAATCTTGGGATTCTAGTTTAATAATACCAGCCTATATGTTTTCTTCTTCTTCTTTAAATTGAGTATCATCTACCCGCTAGTCATAATAAGAATGTTGGGGGTAATTTCATTCCATAAACGTCGGGTCAATCACAAATACACCACAAAGACCCAGTACCCCGTGGGGTTTTTACGGCACGACAATTTACTGGCTGGAGAACACGATGGCACATGTGTGGAGAATGATAAATTGAAAATGGCGCGGAAGTTACCCTCCACGCCCTTCGGTGGAAAAAAAAGAAAGATGTTATCTCAATCCGAGAAAAAAAACTTGATGGAAATCAAGATCCGTCCACTTGGTTAAGTTGGTTTATTGTCAAACGATGGACTGTTTTGTTTTGCAGAGGCGGGTTTTTTCCACTAGAGTGAGTCCCAATAGGCCTACATCCCAATTGGATAGAATTATGTATCGCTGTTTCGTCGTAGATCCCTATCTTTCCAGACCAATGTACTTGATTAATACTTTGGGGGAAATATGAAGGAGATTCCTGGCGATTTTGTTTCTGACTTTAATTTCAATTAACAGAAATGGATGAGTAGTGACGGATCCTAGTAAATGTAGTTGTTACAGACAAACAGGTGACTTTGGATGAGGTGGGTGAAATAGTTGGATTATAACCCTGGATGGGTGGAGAATCCCAACGTTCAAACGACCCCCGGTGATGTATTGTTTTAAGTAGGTTGATACGCCAATGGGGCGAATTGTCGTCGGTGTGTTTTATTCAGTCAATAATTCTTGCACTGTATCTAGAGGGGCAACTTTCATCAGAGCTCGATAGCAGAGACACAAATTTGCTTGATGCAGCTAAACAACTTGCTTAGCAGAATCAATCAATGCTTGACATGGCTTTGAACGGAAACTAAATTTTTAAATGAGGCGAAGCCTGTCTTTCTGGTGGTATACATATGGGGGATAAAAGTAAGTATCTTTTCTTGCTTGAGGCAAAACATGTCTTCTTCTAGTGGGATAATGGTCGATGTATGGTTGTATAATTACACTAATGTCATAATATGTTTTGATGATTTACAGGCTTAGTGTACACTCGCCTAAGTTTGTTATTTTCAAGGGCGTTCTAGAACGTCACGAAAGCTTTCTTGCATTGACGGTGCTGAAAATAAAATATTTGCATGCAAATAGATGCCGTCTTTTACAAATAAATTTACTCTACATAGTGCCATGGACTAGTTGTCAATATTTCAACTTTGAGCGACTATTTTCATTTCTGAAAAAAAAGAATGAAAAGAAAATGCTGAAACTCTTAAAAGATATGTATAATATGTTAGTTTGTATAGTTGGTTATGGTTAGCTGAGTAGTTAAGTGCTGGGTAGTTTTCATTAACTTGAACTCTTAGTGCATCTAAGTTACTTCGATAAGTTACGGTATGGTTAGCTGTTTCGGTTAGAGCTGGATTCACTTTAACCCTTATTGCTTCTGCTGCCTGTAGTTAGTTTGTTGGTTAGTTACGGTATGTTTAGCTAAATATAGGTTAGTGCGGGGTAGTTATCATTAACTTTAACCCTTATTTCATCTGCTGCCTGTAGCTTGTCCGTGGGTTAGTTGGGTAATTAGTGTTTATGTTGGTAGGTATACCATTATGTCAATAGTTAGCAAGAAAAATGATTAGTTTGATTAGTCAGCTTATTATATAGCTAGTATATTAGTTAACCCGTTAGTTGACAATAAAGTAATAGTTTAGAAGAGTCTATACAATAATACTCGAAGACCCCAAAAATATAACCGGACGAGACTTTATGTTTTACCGTATACGAAGCCAGTAAATAACAGGTATTTTACAGTTTCTCATTAACGAGAAACCATTTTACATGCTGAAAGATGTACTCACAATTAAAAATCCCTAGCTTTCAAGAAACATCCAGGCATTAAACTAATGAGTATACGTCTGACAAGACCAGTCCTACTCTGTCAAAATCAAGAAAGAAATACATGGTAGAGTCTTTAGCAGAGTCTTGATATTTTAATACGTCTACCGTATAATGAATTTCAAGAAGAAATGATTGCCGTGGAAATCTTTATAAACTTATTCCAATGTTTCGCTGATATTCAATTCAGTTGATAATGTTCAAGTTTATTTTTTCAAGGAAGAGGACGAACTTAGGCATGAGAAAGTATTGCCTTAAGTATAAGCTGTATTTTGATCGACCGAACCACGCGTCATTGCACTTATCGCGGATTTCCCGCCAAATCCAGCTCAACTTTATTTTCCCGCCAAAAAAAAGGGGAAAATCAGCAAATCAGATTATTTGCTAATGAAGTACCCACGCGCGTAGAGTACATGCTTGGATCCAGTCATGCCAACCGGCATTCAAGATGGCTGCTGAGTGGATGACTGGCTTTAATCTTAGCGGTCCTTTGACATAGTTGTTGAAAAATACGGTAAAAATACTAGTTTTTTTTCTCCTGAGTATAAAACAAGCCTTCTTTGATCAATCTCTAGTATGGGGAAGAGGTTGTTTAAAGTCAGTCATGACATTTTAAGTACATTGCCTATACGGAAAAAAACATGTTTTTCCGCATTCTAGGTAACGTTTGTGTGAACCAGTCGCGGCCATCTTTGTTTAGTTCCCTGTATAATGCACAGTTACGATGTCCACTTCATCATAAAGGAGCCAGGCTATGAGTTTCTTTTGCCAGCCTCAGTTTTGCAATAGACCTACATTTATCTAACAACCATAAATAAATGTACAACACGGCGAAACAAACTGTCCTCATTGTCTTGTGGTTACCGTAGCGACAATAGCCTGTATACACATTTTGTCCAGAACGTGAGTGAATCTTTGAGTTTTACTGACAAAGTTTGACGGGAAGACAGTGTCACTCGGTAAACGAATACACTGCAAAAGATGACATCCGCAATGAACTGTGTATATCATTGGTTTGTGTATAGAGATACCAGCAAGAAAATTTTGTCATGGCTGATTTCGCTTTCAATCCAATTATTTTTCGAGTAATGAGAAATACAGATTACAGTTGGCAGCGATCATTACTGATTATATATGGATAATGCTATCACCTCTCGACTGAACCTCTACCGACATCCTATTAGAGAAGTTGTGATGGTATTTGCACTGGCAGATCATCAGCTTTAGAGAACTATAGCCCGGGGGCTGGCTATGCCAAAGATTCCTCAAACAGTCAAGAAACTCCGCGATGGAAAAATCTTTCTACACAAAAATCTAATAAACAGCACTCTTTGTCCAAAATTAAAGCCACTTTATTAGATTTGCGAATCTTAAATGGAAATATCAGCTCAAGAAGTTAGTCAAGTAAACATGTTTTGTGGATTTTGTGTTCCCCCCGTCACGGGAAGAACGGGAGCAGGACTGTGGGTTTCGGGTGGTGTTTTTAGCGGCAGACTGAGGGGTTGGATTTGTTGGGGTCGGGCGACTGTGACCGGGGCCCCTTCGTCAAGAGTATAATCTACGGCGAGTTTTTCCGCCCCGTATAAAAACAATCTCAGTATGAGAATTATATTTATTTGTTTCACTGTTTCATTTTTCTGGCGAAGAAATTGCACATAAAGTCATGTATTTTTGTACAAAAAGTGTAAATCATCTCTTGCTTTTTTTCTGAAAAAAAAAAGCCGCACACTTTTTTTTAACACTAATTAGAACTACCCTTGAAGACTTTATCTTGAAATTGTAGCGCGCTTTAATTTTGAAAATGTCCTCTAACCGTGTCCTTCCATTGAGACAAAAATTGAAAAAAAAGAAGAAAAAAAAAAAAGATCACCGATAGCTGTCAACATAATCGTTACTGAAAACCGTCCACATCTTCTTATTTCATTAACACCTCCCAATTTAATTGCACAATTTGATAAAGTACCCGTTCCTAGGAGAGAAACCCACACGCTAGTTCAAAAAGAGGCCATTTCATTCCCAAGTCAAGCCTCGCCAAATTTGTCAAAGGCATGTTTTCAGTTCGGCGTAAAAACATTAAAGCAATGTTCCAAGTGATGTGTAATTGCCTGGAATAATACTGATTACAGAAAGGTTGCGGAATGAGGCAAGCATCATCAGACCGTCTCACCAGCCAATGTTTTTTACTCCCCTTTCCTTCGCTCGTTCGAATAATACATCTCTTCCATTAGTCATATTGACTAACTAAGTTAGTGCTACAACCAGGCTTTAATACTCGCGTCATTAAAGCTATTCCGACGGGGATCTAGAGTGCCAGTCCGCACTAATCAGCTTGGGGTATGATATCGCATCATACCGGCTGATGTACACCACACACCGGAACACCTGTCGTAGTTATAGAGAGGGAGCGACGGGGGAAAGTTTGGCGTTATACGCGGCGGCAGATTAATGCCCAAATTGCGGACGGGTAACCTAGCCATTATCACCGAAAAGGTTCCTGCTGGACAAGAACACCAGCAGACACCATCCTCCCATCCACATTCCAGTGGAAGGGCCCAAGCTGTTTTCCATTAAGATCAAAGGCCCCGAGCCGACAGGTAAACCGTATTACTGCTGGCACTTGCCGCCCTTTACAACCTCTTCCCCGATGAGGAGGAGTGAGAAAAGGTGGCAGGATACCTCTGGATTACCGAGCATCCTCTCCCAAATGGTTTCAAATCGACTGTCTGTGTAGGTCTAGGAGTCCAGGTAGCCTTGGAAAGGGCGCGAAACTCGCCCAGAAATGAGATTATTCCCTTCAAGTAGTCCAAAATAATTGTCATTAGAGACGACCTTGTTTAAGAGAACTGAACGCTAAAAGGGACTGTCGGTTGAGAGAGAGAGAGAAAGAGAGAGAGAGAGAGAGAGAGAGAGAGAGAGAGAGAGATACTGAGAGAGAAGGAAGAGGTGTTCCGTGCAAGCTCAGTGATGCGATTTAAATTAACAAGGAGCTGTCAACAATCTTGAAATCCGAGGTTCTTCTTAACTTCTTTCTGTCTCCAAATGAAGATGTAGATTTACCTTTACGCAATCTTAGATGATGAACGCACAATTTGAGCTACCGGTTTTTACGCACATTTCTCTCTACTTTAATAGGTTATCAAGCTTCCTCTTCCTCAGTCGTGTTCCCTTTTTGCCATAGCAATTAAGAATATTGATCCGTGAAAAGGAACCACTCTGGTTGTCATCCCAGCCTCAATATGGTTTACGTCGAATTGTATTGGAGATACAAAACAAGATGGCTTTGCTGTGACAACAAAATGAAATTTCGGAGTTGGTTTTGCAAATTTTTGGAAAATGTTATTATTCAGGGATAAACAGAGTAGAAAAACAAAATCGTTTTGATGATGTTTCATTAATTATTTCACTGGTATTCTTCGTAAACACTGACATTATTTTGCGGTAACTTCGATAAGATAGATGTAACCGTTTGAAATAGAATCCATGACAGGACATAACTAAAATGACTGTTTGGACGATGCAGTGTCTGTATGACGGTTGTACATGCAATGCTTACTTTACATCACAATGCTGGTTTTCAACCAAGGTGTTTTATTGTAACAATTTACAACTTGTACCATCGTTTAGTGGTCGTCGTGAAGTTGTAAAAGTCCACTTAAAAACTTACTTGCGTCGCTAACAACTGAGTATATGACGCTGACATGTACTCTAGAACTTTGGAATAGTCTTGATAATCAGTACACAATAGTCTTTTTTACAATCATGCTCAATCTTTAGGTGTTCAAACTTTTCGAAATCTGGTAAAACTGGACATAAACCTGCAAATTGTACAAGGTAAAACATTCATGGTTTAAAGGACTTGGAATTTATCACTCATCAGAAATTATTTTCCTCTTAACTTTTTCGAGAAATGTTTGTGTGAATCTGGGTTTTTTTTCTTCTCTCTCTCTCTTTTCTTTTCCCCTAAAAGCAAAGCAGTGAAGATTTCTGTGAAGAATACCTCCATCTGGCTATTGTCTTAAATTTTGAGAAAATGGCGCCTCAAAATCAGTAGAAATAGATAAAGTTTTCTTGATGAGATTTCATGGCCGAGATATCATGAGTCTTTCTATTTTTTATTTTATTGTTAACTATGAAATGAAAATGACAGTTTCCCATCTTGGATTTGGTTTTACCTGAGTGATTGTCGAATTGTTCACGCATGGACAAATGTAAGCCTATCGCAAAAAGGTGTTTGATTATTTTTCACAGTTGACCCATTTCTGTCTTTCAGGCTTTACATGCTTTCAAATTTCACGAAGAGTATCACATTAAACTGTTTTCCAAGTAAGTTTGATAATGGAGGCAGGAATGGTGTGACGGTGCTTCGCCTCAAATCGAGTACCCGTGGAGATGTCTACTCAAAAGACCAGCATTACTCGGTTGAGATCTATTTTGTCAATTTTGTTATATACATTATTTTACTAACAACAGCAGTCTGTTGTCTTCGAACGCAGTGCAGGCCATTTTTCGGAGATCTTATTGTTTTCAAAACTAAAACTTCTGCCGGTTGTCTTTTGTGTTTTAGAGCAATTTTTCGCTCAAACAGTAGTGTTATGTTGTGACTGAAGATAGGCAAACCAGAAACTTCCATTATCGTCACCTTAAATATTTTGGCTAGGTCTAAAAACACTCGCCTAGGCAATCAGTTGATTTCGACCTCTATGTTATCACCAGCCGAGACGGGTACGGCAATTGTCAGTGATGCGCGATTGTTTTATAACCACAACTACTAAAACCAAACAGCGTTTCGGGTTATCTCGTCCAAATGGCCACTTGATGGCTTCCTGATCACACCTCGATTATAATAACGCGGAAACTGAGCAAAGACACCAGAGACAATTGTTTACAATGGGAGTGTCATCCCCGGCTACCACGAGTGCTTCTTAGGTGACCATAAACAGCGAACCATCACTGTAAGCTGGGTCTCATTTTCGCGCCTTTTATTTACATACACCGTGGATCTTTATAACCAATTCAAAACCTATTGAGACACCTGTGTACTCTTAATGGATTGTAAAACTGTTTTACGAAGCCGCCAAACAGCCAGGATTCCACCTCTTGAAATGACGAAGTCATAAATGAATGGATTTTTCGGTTTGTTTTAGAATGTCATGTGAATGAGGTTGGTGGATAGATATATGTCATGGGTGAGAGATATGTCTAAAACAGGCTTTCGGTGTGGTGTGGTAGTGTGTGGTTATGCGCAGCCAGTTTCCTTTTCCGTACGAGGTGCGTCTAGCAGCCTTATTAGCCATAGCCAAAACACTGACTTTAGACAACGAGTATGACTGAGACCTTCTATCCCATGTCTTAAAGCAAAACCAAGGAAGTCATTGGCTTAAACAGTTTAATTTGGCTACGGTTTGACCATGGAGGAAAGAAACAGACCTCTATATGTTGAGACTCAAAACAAAACAAATGTCTCTCTAGTTGAGAATAGGAGTTTGCGTTAAGTTATACGTTCACTGTCGAATTACTTCGCCCGTTAATAATTTCAAATTTTTTTTTTTTGGGGGGGGATCAGGTTGGTTCAGTGGTTTCTTTTTCTGCCTTTAATCTCTGAGGACCCCGGTTTGAATCCCACCTCAGACTTGAGCCTTGCATGTGGGTTGGGTTTTCAGTCCCTGCCTGATTGCATAAGTTTTTTCCCATTGGGGTTTTCCTCCCAAATCTAAAACTGAACATTTCTTCTCGTTTTCTATTCACCATCATTTGTTGGCACTTGCGCTGTTGGATGTGTAACGAAATAAATAAGTTAGGTTCTAAAATATTGTTGTTATTTGTGTGCTCTTTTCTTTACCCCACATCTCTTATTATTTTGATATTTTGTTCACAACCTTCTTTTCCCCCTGCGCTTTGAACGTCTTGTTATATTTGACGCGTTGGAATAGATTGCAATATCACATAACGCCTTGCGTAAGGAAATGGCCAGTGTTGTCAAAAAGTAGAATTACATCCATAACCAACTAGCCTTACCCTACTCGCCCCCCCCCAAAAAAAAAAAATCCAACGCAATTCTGTTGCCGATTTTGGTTAAAGTGTTCAATTTTCTTGTGTGTATTTTGTAAAGCAGAGATCACTTGTCTCGTTTTGTTGTTTATCATTTAATATACTTATTAATTGTATTTGGTCTTGTTTCTTGCTTTTTTAAAAATTGGTTAATAATGTGCGAGATCCCATACCCGTGGGTATAGTTTAAGTTATACTTGTGTGACCCCTGACTCGTCTTTGTCTTAGTGCGTTTACACTTCCTACCTTCTTTAACAATTTTTGTGTTATTGTTTCTTTTCATCCTTTCTAATTGACTATTTTTTCTTCATTCTATATAGTAATAATGAAGATGCTTTGATTTTAAAGAAATAACTTCAAAATGAATATTTATGGACTTCAATCCATCTTCTCCACTTCGTCTTCAGTTACTTTAGCACCCGCTCACCATCAAAAGAAACACTTCAAAATACTGAAACCCTTCCGTTGTTACCCCCCAAAAGAATCGAATCAGACCTAATTAATCAAAACATACAGTATTCCTCGTGATTATTTCCTGTTCAATCTTGATCCAGTGATGAGTTTTACAGCCAGTAACGATCACCAAGGGCGCATTAAGAAGGACATTTTTCGGTTGATGCAGCCGCTTGTTAGTTACGAAGGAAAGGAAAAACACCACACTAGGTTTAAAGGCAAAATCGGTGCATTGTGATAAATGCGTTTTAAGAAAACAATCACAGCAGACCAAAGCATTGTTCATAATTAAAGCTGGTTGCAATACAATCCACCTCATCTCACCCCCACCCTCCCCCCAAAAAGGGGGCGGGGTGGGTGGAATGAAGCTTCTCACAGGAAAGAGAGATCCAATGAGGCTGACATCGACGGCTCTCTTGCAGCCAGCACTAATTGGTTGTCCCCGTTCCCTTCATAACCGGCACTCGTGCCAAGATAAATTAATGAAATCATCGAGCGACGTAGCTACACACCGAGTTATGTCTACCAGGAGATCTCGCGCAAATAACCCAGCCAAGCCTCCTATAATAATAGCTCAACAGTAAAGTGCTAAAATTAACCACTTCAGCATGTGACAGGAGCATCATTATACGATGATTGCTGGTGGTGCTCACCAACATTTTTCATTTTTTTTTTAATCTTGGGGAACAGTTGTGTTGGTGGCTCACACGACAAAAGAAGACGATTTCAGCGTCGCCATGTTGATGACTTGACACGGCGGCTGTTTGAGCATGCATACGAGCGACAAAAGAACCTGTCGTTGAAGACAAATACCGGTGGCCAAATTGCGAATTGGGCAGGATACATCGTCAGTGATGCCTGGGCTATAATGTAACCCGCACACTGGTAATTTTTTTTCTGGATTTGGACGTAACACGCTTCGTCATTAGAACGTACAAATCACCTTCTGTAACATTTTTTTCTGTTTTCTCAAAAAGGTACACTATGTTCGAATGATATTCCCCAACAAGTTTGTTTATTGTATATAGTTAATTCTGGTGAAGTAATATGGCAGACATTTAACCAAAAGTGAACAAATCTCTTAAGAGAGTCTTGGCTGGTAAACAGCACTTTCTCATGAGACTAAAGAAAAATGGCATTGCCTTTAGCAATGCTCAGTAGTCCGAAACAGACAGGAACCAAAGAGCACTACAGACAGGGCGGGAGACCAAGCAGATGGCATCGGTAGAGGGTTGAAAAATTGGTGACTCTCTCACCCTTCTCCATGTGTATTGAGTAATAATATACAGATATCAATGAGAACTGTGGCACTACACTGGAGAAGCAGAGTTCAGCCATGGGATAGATGTTGCAAGACTGGTGAATCACTCACACTTCTCCATGTGTATCGAGAAATAAATCAACTTGTTAGTGTGTGGGCTACTTTGGCACTACTCTGGAGAAGAGAGCAGCCATGGGATAGAGGTTGCAAGATTGATGAATCGCTCACACTTCTCCATGTGTATCGAGAAATAAATCAACTTGTTAGTGTGTGGGCTACTTTGGCACTACTCTGGAGAAGAGAGCAGCCATGGGATAGAGGTTGCAAGATTGATGAATCGCTCACACTTCTCCATGTGTATTGAGAAAAAATAGACAGATATCAGTGAGTACATAGAAGCTATACACTGGAGAAGCAGAGAGCAGTAAATGGATAGAGGTTGCGAGATTGATGGGGCCATCCTTCCGCAGTGGAAAGAAACAAACCTGACAGGCAGAGATGAATCTTTACTGATGAAATAAAATAATGATATCTGAAGCAGCATCAGGTCTTATACAATGTCTCTTTCTTGGATTTGACGTAGGTCTTTCTCTCATTTCAGATTGTCTTAGACAATCAAACAGCATTATTTCACCAAGACCAATTCTCAGCAGAACTCCAAGCAGTTTTTACAAAATGTATCAAATCATGAAAGAGCAGCCGTGCTTGGTTGACACAGCAGTCTTAGTGACTCTTCCTTGGCAACAGGCAATAATACACTCGTCGAATTCTTGAGATTTTTTTTCCCGCATTTTTTTTTATTTTTTTGGTAGCGTGGAGTTCGGACCCTGAGATGGAGCTTTAATGCCTCTTTGATCGTCTGCAAACAAAATACCCGCGTCTCGGGCCACGCTGAGATGAAATTGCCTTTAATTAAAAAATATATATTCTACGGAGTCAGGGAACCAATGCTGGTGCACTGCCACATGCTAACCACTCCCCGTACATGACACAAAGTAAGGGGATTCAATTAAGTTCAATACAATGTTTAGGTCTATTGTCTATAAAATTGAAATTGGCTTTGTGGAGCATGCCCATAACATCAAACATATAGAAATATTACAGAATTACAAATTATTACACTTAATAAAAACCTAAAGCTATACTTTACACAGGAGAAAACAGATCAGGTATTTAGCTAAACAATATTGATTAAGTTTTCATTGGTTGGTTTTGTTGTGTTTAATTTTATTTTAAAAATGGAGGATAAATCACATCTGTGAAAGTTGAATTTCCATTTAGTAATGGTTTAGAGCTGTCAAAAATGGAGAGCTCTTGTAAGGTAAAGCTGATATAGTTTACCTTCGCGCAATATTAATTGATTTTGTACATAAGTTGATAATTCAAGTGTCGATAGCGCGAGTCGTTAAGGCGAGTGTAACTCCACCATTCGTCATGTTGTTTAATGAGACATACGATAACAACATTTGTCATCAGTAATAATTTGAACGGTCGTATAGCACCGTGGCAAAGGTGTTAATCCAGCGGCCATGGAATTTATGTAGTGATTACACGCTGGAGCAATCTCTCTGGTTGGTAGATGTGTAGACACACGCTGCCCTGAGTATCTCAGATCTTAAGTATTACTGGCAATTAAGTGATTACGCTGGGATGTATTAACAGCGGTCTCTTTGATGTAGGGGTAGGATCAATTCCCACAATCAGTGAGAGCTCAGCGTGGATTTAGATATAGCTGATGGGGTTGATATGCCTCGAACTATGGCCGCGTGAACATACGGGGCCCTCGACTCGTTCCCCTCCACCAACCAACGTGCCGTGGCCGACCGATCGTCCCGGGTGTCCTCCGTGGCGATGACCGCTGCCTAATCCGGCAATGGTATTAAATCTGCCAACAAACGATCAAAATAATTTGAAAATCTGTTCGCATTATGAATCTTTGTTTGTGACTTTGTAATCAATCGGTTGCGCTTTTATTATGAAAGGCACTCGGTTTTTTTCTCTCTTTGAACGTATAGAGAAAGGCAATATTTACAACAAGGTGAACTATGGAAACATTCAATGCAGCACATAAACTTCACAACTTATGTTTCGACAAAACGCAAATTCGCGTTCAATTATTGCAAATCCTGAAGTGAAATTTCACAACGAATAAGTTGTCATTTTCTTTGGGTAAATGTTGCTGATAGCACTGGCTGTTTTTTAACAGAACGTGGATTTCCAATAATATTTCGAATGGTCAGTTGAACGCAGAGATCCTATGTGTTACCGTTAGGATATTATACTTATAAGCAGCTCATTTATAAAATAACAACAACAACAGCAGCCGCAACAACGACGACGACGACGACGACGACAACGGCGGCGGCAGCAGCAGCAGCAGCAGCAGCAGCAGCAGCAACAGCAGCAGCAGCAACAACAACAACAACAACAACAACAACAACAACAATAGTACAACACAATAACAACAATAACAGCAACAACAACAACACAACAACAACAACACAACAACATCAACAACAACAACAACAACAACAACAACAACAACAACAACAACAACAACAACAACAACAACAACAACAACAACAACAACAACAACAACAACAACAACAACAACAACAACAACAACAACAACAACAACAACAACAACAACAACAACAGCAGCAGCAACAATAGCAGCAACAACAATAGCAACAACAACAACAAAAACAACAAAAACAACAACACCGGCAACAAAAACAACTAAGCAAAACGAAGACAATAAAGAGTGGACTTATTCCCTTGTTTCTGGTTCAAAAACACCTGCAACACAGACTATTGCTATCGTTGATACGCCAGCAAATCGAACATAAAAACTCACGACATACTAATTTTCTTTACAAAGTGTATTATCATTGTTTGGTTCACTAAGTAATTTTTAATTCAATGTTAGTTACATCATGCCTAGCGATTTGATCACCGGCCTATCGTTATATTCTCACTCGTTCCCTGGCAACCCTCCCCGCATGGTCCACGCATTAAAATGATTACGGAAATTACAGATAATGGTTGACTTAATAATTGATACAAACAGGGCTATTGTTTGAGCTTTAGTCACAGCGAGGACATTGATTTCATATGACTCAGTAGGAACACATTCAGTCATTAATGTTTTTGAGGAAGATGTATTCGATATGAGAGGCTTTCTTGGTCCCCCCTTTTGTTCAAAAATACGTTTTAAATAACTGTGTATACGGTCCGGGAGCGATTTCACAAAGAACTAAGATCGAACTTAAATGTGTATCAATCTTAAGTGCTGTAAGCAAAGTGTGACGTCACAATATAAATTAATATGTTGGTATTTACAACTCATCTTAGTGCTTTGTGAAATCGAGCCCTGGTTTTTGAACTAGGGTCAATTTATTCCTGATACATTCAGGACATTGATAAAACATTGCTGGCCGTAGTAATCGCTGTCCTGCAACAACTTTAATCAGCCGATCGTCATCAGCCTCTAGATTTAGAATTAAAAGAAAAGATCAGTTGGGTTGAATCGGAAGAGGGGTCCCGTAAAATGTAAAATATTAGTGACGTCACTGATGATCGTGGTAGGGGTGTGTGGTGAACGGGCTCCTGCAAAACTCAAATTGATTTAAAGAAGTTTGCTACATTTCTCTGTTAAAAGTACCCGGGAAAAATCGTACAGCAATAATTTCAAGACAACTAGAATGTAGATTTCCCCCCTGTATTTTTTGTCATTACATGTTAAATTCAATTTCATCTTGAGTTTGTTTGATCGTGAATGTGGGGGTGTTTCTTTATTTACCTATTTCAGCTAGCACAGTGTTGCTAAGAGAAGCGTCTTTATTCTCATCAGTAACAATCATTGAGACAACAGCGTTCAACGTCAGTTACATATCAATCTATCACAATCACATACTAGAAAATAGCAATGTAGCTTTCCGTCAACTACTCAATCATCCCAACCGCACATCTTCAACTCAATTTCTCAACCACCATGCCCTCATTTTCCCTCACTAATAATTTTACTTAATAAAATATTTGTCCCGGGTCCAAAGCAGCAAGATGCAGGGGTTACGACCGAGGTCATTCGGTCTCGATCTTTCCGCGGGTGATGTGTGTACGCTGATTAGACCTACTTTGTCTCCGGCGTGCCGGTCGATTCGAATATTGGTGTCAGCACACCATTTTGTCAATCTCTCATCGCGATTGCTCTCGAAAAGCTGATGGCTCGCAGACATAATTATTATGGTAGTGTGGGAGCTGAAATGAATACTAATTGGGAGAGATCGTCATCTTTGTTGTCCACTGTGTGTCTGTGTGTTTGTTGTAGACCGTGTGTTTTGTAATGGTGTTGTACAGCGTGCACCCCACTAAATAAACTCCCATTTAGCATACAGTGCATAATGCTAAATATTCAAAAATACACCAAAATACTTAGAAGTCTCACAGCTTTTTACAGTAGAGGGGACATTATTCATTGGCTCTTGAACTTTTATCATCTGCTCAATTTGATATGGGGAGTCCCAAGGCCCGGCGAGTTATTCTCCCTACAAATACAAACGCCCCCGCAACGGTGACATTTTCCAAACGTCCGAGCATCAATCTTGAAAAAATATTCCTACACCTCTCGGCAAAGAGGACCATTTATTTCAGGGCCTGTGTCATCCAAAATACCTCAAGTTGGAAGTCAACAACCCCAGGTCACAATTAGGCAAAATTTGTGTACTGTATCCTTTTTATTTGGCTCTCAAATTTGTCTATAATAGAATATTTTGAGGGCCTACAAAATATTAATGAGGCCAATGCAATGTTGTCTCCCTATTTAGTGGGGTGCACCCTATAGAATGTCTGTGTGAACATGTCTACGCATTCAAACCAAGGACTTTAACCGGGCATAGTCCTCGCTTTGCATTTCGTTTACAAAACCAATTGGGACGTCGCTAAAAAGACCGAGTCCAAACAATGGGAGAACAAAGGGGTGTCCTCGGTTTACACCATTTACAAACGTGTTTTTGTTTGTTGTTGACCGTGTGTTTGTGTGTTGATTATAGATGTTAGTGCTGGGGTGGTTGTGTGTTTGTTGCTTGCCGTATTTTTTGCAAAGTGGGTCGTTTGAATTCCTTGGTAATGGTGATCGGCGATGGCCTGAGTTGATGGATTGCAGGTGCCGTATGAGGGCGGTGTTTACAAAACTCTTCTCACGCATATCGAACGTCTTCGGAACCTTTGATTCTCACGTTCGAACTTGCATGGCCCATGGATGGTGCATACAACTTTGCTGGAATAATGTTCAAACTGTGCAAGATTTACCGCTTTTCGACGAATTCAAATTAGTTTTAGAAATTGTGATTGATGTTCTGTAACTAAGCAAGATTCACCCTTCGTTGTTTACGAAATTTCGACTGGTTTTTTGGCATGTTATCAATAAATAAAAACACTGTTTTGGCCCACGTGTATATTATTATAAAACGTCATTGGTTTGTTTTTATCCAGTTAAATGTATTGGTGACATCGATCAATTTCATATAGTTTCAGGGGTTGGAGTGACATTCAACAAGTTTTCTTTTTCAAAACTAAATTGTTTGAATGATTATAAAAGTACATTACAGTTGATTAGACTTTAATGCTTCATATTTGACATTGCGAAGGGTACACCACACTAAATACAAAAGAAACCCATGCTTGGAGCCTCATTAAAATGTAAGCCCACAACTTTTTGTTTAAGTCAAAGATTTGGACATGGCTTGTATGAATTGTTGAAAAGGGGTTCAATATTGTACCCCTTGGGTTTGACTTTCAACCTGGAGGAATTTGGGGGTACACTATCCCTCAAAAAATTTGCTAAAAGTAATTTTTTCAAAGATGGAGTTAGGCCAGTTAAGTACGTCGTTCATGGATGTTCTTATTTTGGATAAGCCTAGCTCAAAAGCCAAACGATTATTAACCTACCAGAAAAATAAATAGAAAAATGAAGTATCATTGCCAAAAAACATATTTGGCTTGTTTTCAAGAGGTTGAGAGACTTTCAAACATATTTTAGCAATAATTTAGATTGAGGAGCACAGTGTGGTGCACCCCGTTGCTCCCTGTGCTCAGAGTGTGTATTGAGAGAGCTTGCGACATGGAGGGACCAGTTTTCTTTAGTCACTGGACGCCATATTTGGTCCAAATTCAACACAACCATTGATCTCTATGATCAATGAACACAACCCAATGTGCAGTCTGTTCCGGCACCCTTTGTGCACATGCGTTTTTAGGACCGAAAATACCTTCTTATCGTAAGTTGTCGCAACTCTACGGCCCTGACCGTCCTTGTTGAATGGCGCCATCAAGTGTTGAGTTTGGATCATTAAGTCAGACTGTTCAAGATTTGCACGGTCCTGGGCTGACGTATGCACATGCGCATTGCACCATTCCCCTGACCTAATAACCCACAGTCACCTTTTCATTTTAGTGAATGAGACAGAAAGTTGCTTTTAGAAAATATTTGTTAAATTGTTAAATACAGTTTCAATAAAAACAAACGGGTGTATTTTTGAGGATAGATCAACATTTTGAAAAGCCTGAATTTCCCTTGGCTAAGAAGAAAAAAGATTCCACTATCAATAGTAATGTAGCTTTAGACTGTGTAAATCCTTCGCAAATAATTCTTGTCATTCTTTGCCGATCACAACAATCTTCTTACAACTTTGGTTTCAAATGATCGTTTACAGTATCCATCACTCCCATCATGCATCACTACATCATGAACAAGAATATGTACAAGCCTTATCAGCCCATCCCAGAAGTCTTGGATGAGACCGGTGGGACTGAGAGAACCTCTACCGTTCAAATTATGTTGACCCATCAGACATTTTAGTAGAGGTGTGTGGAACAGCCCGCACAACCTCCAAACAAAGTCAACCTTTAAACATCAGACCAGGACAAAAGTGTCAATTATTTTTAGGTACAAGGTCATCAGTCCATCCCAGCGGTCTTGGATCAGACCGGTAGGGTAAAAAAAACACCTCAACTGTTCAAGTTATTTGCCTCTGTTGACCCATCTAGAGTAGAGTGGCGTGGAACAGGCTAGGCAAGCAGCCGTCCCACCCTCCATACAAAGTCAACCTTTGCAAGGCAGACCAGTGCAAGCTTGTCCAGTTTTTGTATACCACCTCAATGCACGCCTCTAAAGCATTTAGGGGCTACAGAGAAGTAACCCAAGTAAAAACAAGACGGCGCCTTGCACCGTGGGTAAATGTAGCTCTCCTTGTAAAAATCCAAACTAAGCTATCCCAGTCAGGGCGCCCCCATTAGAAAATGGTGCAAAACAAACAAACAATCACAAGAGGGCGTACCACGCATTCTCACACTCCCGAGGTGTGTGCTTGGGCCCTTTTCGAGACCACGGCTTGAGCTTCTAAGCTCCGGCAGTTGTTTGGAAATTGTGCGCTTTCCTTACGGGGCTTCAATTAGGTGGACGGAGCCTAAGCCAAAGCCCAAGCTCAACCCGTGGTTTTGAAAAGAGCCTTCGCCTTGGCATTTTTTTAATATACTTATTTATTATGTCCATCCTTTGTAGTTATGATTGGTAAAAATATAGAGACATCAACCTATGTAAAATAACAATGAATTTAATATTCTCATTGTCCATAATCTCCTACATTGCTCATGCAGCGATCTCTAGGAATGTTTCACCTGATTTCGTAAAAAAAGTTTATAAAAATGGTAAAATGTATTCATTTAATGATGAAAGGTGTGGTTGCGACTGAAGTATAATTAAGAAAGCAAATAAAAAAAAACACTTTGTAAACAATTCGCTTTGCAGCTCTTTATTTTCGCATTTAAACTTAATTTATTTATTCGTCATAAAACGTGTATTCTAAGAACCGTTTGCTATTCAGTGTCTCGTTGCCCTGTAGATACGAAACGTTACCTTTACATTTAACAATTCCATCTGTGCCAATCAGTAAAAAGTTATTCAGTTTTTAGTAAAAAAATAATATAGTCTTCAAACCAATTAAGATATTATCCTCATTAACGTGAAGCTATTATTTTTATAATTTAACGCAAAAAATAAATGCATTTTCTCAGTGTTTAGGCTGTGGTTGTTGTGTGCGTTATTTCTTTATCATTTTAGGCTTCAAGAACGACTCACGTGCTCGGGTCGAAACGACAGGCCATTGAAACCCTACGGTCGCTGTCAGCTCTTCCTGACACATTTTAAATGTCCATTGTCTTAACCATCGCACAGCTCCTAGCTGGACCATGCCACACGCCCTAGAGGGGGGTGTCAATCAACAGAGGTCAGTGATTTGTTCAGGAGGGGGCAAAACTCTGCCAGTATCGTTTCTGCTGTGTTCAAAATCGGTATGTCAATATTGTCGATGAAAAATGAAACCAAATTTTAAAACTTAACTAAATAAAGCAAACAGTCACATTTAAATTAACCGAGGCAATACTTGGATATGTAAGCAACACACTAAACAAACAAAACATGTTGGGAAAATCCTCATAAAATATGGAAAGCATATTGAAGCATGTGCTGAGACAACGTACCACGGGGGCGTTGCAACCAAACAGCTCCCTCGCTTGAGGGTTTTAAACTATTTGTTACAAATCTTATGACGTACAATACTGTTTGTGTCGCTTGGGGTAGACTTTGTACAGGTATCACAAACAACGCATTATTTATTTCAGGAATTCAACATCTTGAAAACACGTTTTGACAACAGCAACAACAAGGACAAAAAACAGACACAAATCATGCACAAGGATTGTATGTCATTTCTATTCCCCGCTGAAAAACTTATAAAGTTACACTGCACCGTATCGTGTTGTTGCATAAACGAAACGGTTGTGAACAATCTACTGAAATGTTGAACAATTTGAATTTTCAAAGAGGAAAAGATAAATAATTTTTTTCCTTATTCATAAATAGCAGAAAACCTGGAGCGACAAGTGGGTTATGTCAATCCGTAACATAAGAAAGGTATCCCCATTTTTATACTTCAAACAATATACACACGTTAAGGACTAAGCCACTGATCAGAAATTGATTTCTTCGAATAACCAATGTTGTAACACAAGATGCAAACATGATGATTCCATCCAGGGTTTTTTTGTGGTCCACATCATGCAAATGCAAGTCAACAATTTGGGGCTTGGGATATGACATGAACCGACTCCTTACCGTCAAGTACGGAGAGCGGGCAGCGTGATTTCACCTGCTCCGGAAGCCGTCCTCTGATGAGAAATCCCCCCTATGCCCTGGGCGCTGTTCCTACGACGAAGGCTTAATTCCAGCTCATCATGAAAGAATAATTGCCGATGGGTCGGAGAATGGATATTTTTCTTTTTTGATAAATCTCAGTCTGTTTGGGGGGAAATTAAGGCTGAGTGCAAGAGAAACATTGGCAGTTTATAGGGGTCTGAGCAATTTGCGCACGGGTTAGTTATCATGACAAACAGACCAATAGTGACAATGTGACACCGTGAGTTGAAATGTAAACTGCGCGTAACAACAAATACGTGTACTGACATCATTTCTACTGCAGATGCCTTCTCATGTTCCAAATAAAATAATGAGATTTTTTCTTACAACATTATTAAATAAAATACATCTAAACAGATAAATTTCTTTCCACTTCACGATAATGGTTGGGAGGGGCTTGGTTTGTGTGTATATGTGGAGGGGGTACTACTAAAATGGTGTTTGATACACAATCTCGATTATTGCATTTGGTGCCCCCCCCCCCCATTGAGTCTTCATTGTGTGCTTGGAATCTCAGGAATTATTTAGAGGATTTCAGGGGTGAGAGGTGTTACATGAGGACTGTTGAAGGGAACACTGAAGAGGGTGGGGTTGTCCTCTGCCCCATATCGGGGCATGGTAGAAATTATTACTGTACAGAAGCTGTCGGCGCCAGATGGTTCATTTCGAACTTTGTAGTCTTATTCATTCAGGGACAACGAATGAAGTATTAAGTCCAACCGATTATTTTTATTAGAATATGTACATTAATTTTATTGCATCAATACAATTCATTAAACCTTACATTCAATCACAAGAGGGCGCAAATTATGGTTATTGTTCATATTCATATCTCTGAACATTGACGAGATCAGACCGTTTTGCTGAAATATTAAATTTGGCACAAATGTTGTTGCTTAGCAAAAACATGCTTACTAACTAAGATTCAATCTAAAAACCACGTCATATGTGTTGTTGGCGTGGTTTACCGGCTTGTTTTTCGTTTGGCAGTGAAAGGTGAATGAGCAGTTTTGATTTGTGCCAAATTGTTGGTGAACAAATTAAAATGTTGACCACGTACGGCAATAACGGTTTGCTTTACATATACATATTGCTATTAAAAATGTTAAAGAAGAAAATGAAACAAAAACGAGTTGTTGTTGCGCCCTCTCATGGTGAGTATAATGCATATTCTATTCGTCTATTGAAACACATTGTACTTATAACATTTTCTTTTGTTAATAATCGATATTGCACTTTAAGTTTGATACAAATTCAATGACGAAACATCAAAATAAATGAACTGTGTGCGCCCCCTGTCGACCAAATACAGGATCCTAATAGTGGATCCATGGCTTGACTAAAATGGAGAAACTAAAACGAGAAACACGCAAATACCTACATATTGTATACATTCATACACAGACCATAATCACACATGCCTCTGAACACGGTACTGTTCCGAAGTATCGTAACTATCCAATTGTTTTGCTAATTTTCTGAGACAATAGTTTGTTTTGTTCAATTTAATAATTGAGGACAGACAGCATTTGTATTGTTGCAAAGTTGTCACTTCTTGTACTGGACTTACTCTTCTTGTATATAACGATACGCACTGAGCAACTACTTCAAGAACGTCAGGGTCGAAAATCGACCTGGATTCGGCTCTGCGTTAAGTGGCAAGGAATCCAGGTCACGCGACCCAAATTTGGTTGACACTCCTGAACAATCCTTTACTAGGAAATTTATCCATTAAACAAAACCACACTAAAGGATTCGCGTTCATGTCACTCAGTATGAGAGACTTATTGTTGAAAATGGTGGCAGCGGTGGGATTAAACTTATAGTTTCGAGAGCAGTATTCATAGGCTCCAGAAACTCCGGGACTATGAAGAAGGAAGCGAACGTCTCTTCTCTGGTTTGAACTAGTACGCTCCCGGTGGCTGTAGGGCTGAAATGATGCAAGGGCTTAAAGGGTATAGTAACAGGTCCAACAGTTTCTTAGCAATGTGATTGTCTGTGCCATCTAGCACATACTTAGCTGTTAGGTTCTTTTGTGGTGGCAGCGGTGGGATTGAAGCTTGAGCTTAAAATAATTTTTACCAATTGAGTCCCGCGTTAATCTAAACATGTGGTCTGTCCGTATTGCTTCTCTGTCAGAGGCTCAGCTGGTATGGCCTTCCAATGGTGGCAGCGGTGGGATTGATGCTGGAGTTCGAAGGATAGTAACACGCTCCACAAAATCCAGGATATGTGGCGGCATACGTACATCCAGGCGCAGGTAGACCCATACTCCTGTTTGATAAACCATAACAAAGCTTCCTAAATCACATTGTTCTCAAAGTCATCAATCATAACACAGCAACCACGTTCCGCTCTCTGAAATATACAACTTGCACAGGGCCCAATTTCATAAAGCTGTTAAGCAGACAAATCTGCTTAGGAAATGTCTTTACTTAGCAAGAAATGAGCGGGGATACCAGTGGCAACAATGTAAACTTTATGGAATGTTGGTTGGTAACCTGTTTCTGCTAACCAAGATTTTCCTGTGCTTAGCAAGTTTTTGTGCTTACAGGCCTTGTGAAATTGAACCCAGGCCTTAAAGAGAACAGACGCGACAGATTCATGACCGTTTAGACCAGCACCTGCCTGACAGTCGGTATCTAATCAACTCATGCTGTCAACATCCTTCAGCAATGCAGCCTGATTTGTAATTGTTTTTCTGTAAGAAATTAATGAGTCATATCCTTAGATGCTTATAGTTCTGCCTTAACATGTGTTTCAGGTTTAACTTTAGGACTGTAAAGTTTGTACCGGACAATCATTGTCTTATTAAGTAATCATAATTATTGCTAAACACATTTTTGGTTTTAACAGGAATGTTGATATAAGTTTTGAGGCTTTTCATAGATGGACTAGATGTTTATGATAATTCTTCCGGGTATACAATGCAACTATTGTTGTCCTGTCATAATAATGATGAGGAATGTTGATATACCAAAGCTCACTTGATTGGTTTAGCTACTGATTAAAGAGAAGTTAAAAAAACAAAACACATTTTTACTCGATGAGTTTATCAACAGAATTTAACATCGAACAGCCGAATTGAAAAATATATGACAGATTGAAGAAAAGAGTGCAAGTCTATTTCATAAAGTCAGTCAAACTTTTGTTTTATCTTAGCGTCGTGTGATATAAAAAAACGAATTTTACAATATTGTGATAAAACGTAAGGTGGTCACGAAAGCTCGTCCGACGTCATGAAAATCCTGACTTGTTTAGGTATTAAACTCTGATGATAGATTGTACCCAGAGAAGAATTAGGTGAATTTTATGAGGTCTGATGTCATTTCAAGGCAACCATAGAAACGCATTGTGCAAATTGACAAGTAGAATGATTAATCTAATTTTGTGTCCAAAATGAAAGTATTTTGTGCGGGTTCAAACTGTTATACTAGCCATTTTTTTGCGAAATCTACTTTTTAAATTCATGGAATATGGCAACTTCGCAAATTGGACCTAACTACAGAGACTAAAACATGCAGTTAAAGAAAGTAAAATGTGACAATCGTTGCATTTTTAGTTGTATGAATTAAACATGTGGCGCATCGTTGAAAAAATATATATCATAATTTACTTTTATTTGGCAGTGCTTTTAAACGCACTCTTTCAAAAACTACTTCTCGAGCTCGTTATGAATGGGTGGCTTACAAATCCAATTAATTGAAGCCTTATCTAAGCGGCAGTCCATTGAACTGAGTCACATATAATTACGGATGTTTGCAAACCTTCCTATCGATCTAAAATTTCCGTATCTAGATCATGATAAAATCATGCACCCCCCAAACAAATAAAAATAAACAAACCAAAAAGAGAGAAAAACAAAACCACACCAAAACCTAATACAAAATACAAAATACAACAAAATGCTGAATTTGCGTCAGCGTCAGTCATTATTCTGACTCAATTACACTTTTTCGTTTATGGTCTGAATTGTACCTGTATTGCTGGTCAAGCTGTGCTTTTTCTATCCGCTTGTCCTTTGCACGGCGATTCTGAAACCATATCTTGATTTGTGTCTCTGTGAGGTTCAGAAGATCCGCTAGCTCCACTCTCCGCATCCTAGTGATGTATTCCGTGCGATGGTACTCCATCTCGAGCTTGAGGGTCTGGTCACTCGTAAAGGTGGTCCTCTGTCGTCGCTGTCTTGTTTCCTTTCGTCTTCTTCGACTGACTGGTGTATATATGAAATAATAAGGAGAACAGCATTAACTGTTAATACACGCTAAATTAATCTGATTGTGTATTTGTTGTGTTCAAAGTTCCCACCGCTGTTAATCTTCGTAATGAATATTTCGATCTGTAATGTCTTCATCACAGAGAATGTTTTTCTGAATTGAAAAGATTTTGCTGTAAGGTAAAAGAAACAAGATTTACATTCCTTGTAAACACTACACGTTGCTAGCCGTTGTGCGTCTTGCTTGGTGGGGAAAACGTTGCCATGTGTGCCGATGAAAATTTGAAAGGTAGTTTATTTACGTTTTGAAAACAAAATAACTAGGATGAAAGTTTTCGCTAAAACTTGTGCCATTCCTTGGAGGAAATCAGACAGTTCGAGAATTGTGGCAATTCCTTCAAAGAAAAGTTGACGCTATTCGTGGAGTGATAGCCTTTCAAGTACAGCACCATAGGATAGATAGTTTATTCAATACCACTGCACTTCGTTTTTTGTATAGATGTTAATTTACAAAATTTTAGAGGTAAGAGATTTGACAGTTAGTAAAGGTTGAGTTGTGGGTAAGGTTTCTACTTGATGAATAGACATGTCGGTGTATAATTTGAAACAACACAATAAACACATTTTGGTGACACACTTATACTTACATAGGCTATTGGACGTTCCAAATGATAACGTTGGGGATCTGTTACAATTTAAAGTTGAAATGCTTGATGTAAGTTCCCCATATCGCAGTGTGGCGGCATTTGAGGCAACGGCTGCTGTAGCAGAGTCTATTAGTTTAGAGTACACATGGAAACTACTGGCATGACTATGTAGTGAAGATGGCGGCAGGGCACCGTCTAGAATCCCTCTGCTAGCTTCAGGTATCGTCGGCTCTCGTTTGACCGGACTCTCACAACCACCGGGAGAAACCAACGATTTGAAGGCCGATAAACGCGGCTCTACACCCAGCGAAATGGTCGTGCCGATCAGCAGCGGGGACGGACAGTTCGGAGACCCGGGAGATTTGGATTTCTTCTCCCCATCGCAAACTGTGAGACTCGCCATCTCTAACACAAAAATACTTCTGCTGAAACCGTCCAACGGGAATTAAGCCGTAACAAAATAAAACTGTCGGGAGTCCGTTCCCTTCTTGAATGGAAAAGTCTCGCAGTCCTTGCTCGCCGAACACATGAGTGAAAATCTGTTTGACAATATGTAATAACTGCGTGTAATTTGTTTCTCTCGCCTCTCTGCCCCGCCCACCATTTTCACAGTCGTGTTAGTCTCGGCACAAGTTGTGGGTCGCGCGCTCACCGGCTTATTTTAATGCCTCACAAATTGCTTCATTGAACTATTAGCATACAGTCAATAACAATACGCCAGACGAGCGGCGATGATTGACGGTGCGTCGCGTGCCAACTCGCTCCCCCATTGGCGCAAAGTGCATCCGGCACGCGTGGCTAATTTGCATATGAAAGAAATGGCAGGTGTCTTTTTTTCATGGCTAAATGGCGTTTTCGGTTGCGGGGAGAGAGCTGGGTTGTTTTTATAGTCATTTCACTTGTGTAAGTACGGGGGCGCGAAACGACGAGTTATTTCGTCCGTGCCTGATGCACCGGAAGTGCTTAGGCCGATAAATGCATGAGGCCATCTACCTAATAAAAGAGATAAAAACACAAAATATAAAAATTAGTAAACTGCAACCGCAAACCGTGCCAGATGACCCTCACCACTTGGTCCATGAATAATGAAACACAACAAGAGACTATCCGTGATTGGTTATGGTAAAAGAGATTGTTACATTAAGATGTTATGAAGGCTTGATAGATGTTTGCTGGAATAAATACGTCTGCATTCTCCACCTCCCCTCCTGGGCACGAGGTTCACCTCCGAAGTGACATTCTCGAAAGAAAAAAATAAATAATGGCGAGAAGCTGGTTTATTATTCGTCATTGCGGCGTATGGAATCACTGATAATGTCCCATTCAGCTATTGACAAATTGAAATAGCTTCAAGACATAGCATTAGACAGCTCGATTTGTTTTCTGACTGGGTGCGTTTCAATAAAAGACGCTTGTACTATATCGACCGACAGGAAACCGCGGATGCTGTGCTGGTGATGTAGCGAGCTAGCGGGGAGCGTGAGTTGCAGTTAACGGTACAGTCATGCCCGCAGTGCCCGGCCAAAGAACGCTATAAAGTACGCTCGCTTTGCTGGCTATCAGCAGGCCGGGGCTGCGCCAGGTGTTTTTCCGTCGTTCGCGCCTGAAATTCCCCGTCTATCAGCCTGAGAGAAGGAAACGAGAGGTAATTTCATTACAGACCAATAAAATAAAGGCATCGATTTTCTTAAATTTTCGCTCTCCCTCCATTATATGGCTCAACTGTACGGTTAAGAGCATAAGCGGATGGCCCTCCAGGCAGTAAATTACTATTAGAGAATATGTATAATCGTAAATTGCCTCAGAAACGTCTCTGGAGCAAAATGAAAAGAGAGAAAAATCTCTTGATTTGAAACGGTGCACCCTGGATATTGGCCCATCGCTCAAAATAATGCAAACTGTTTTCAACTGTAAAATAAATGACTGGATTAGTTCGTGTTGATTAACATTCGCTGTATAACGTTAAGTCTTAATTTAATGTTACACTGTTTGATTAGACCAGGGAAAATGTGCATATATTTTCATTTAAAGGCTTACTTTTAAAAAATGGAAGAAAACCACTGAACTTAAAATCTGAGAAGATGACTGCCTGAGATGTTGTAGTTTTGAAGAAAATGAATTCGCCTTTCAGTTACTGACTCCAACAGTCCACTTTTAGTTGTTTTATTGCCGTACGAGCATGGACGGACGACAGTGTTAAGGGTAGTTCCAGGGCCTGCGAGGCAAAGCAATTCGGGGTACTTGCCGGGGGGGGGGGTTGGTGGGTGGGGGGGGGGTCCTCAAATGAATTTCGTTCATATTCTATCAGCTTACCGTACTCTCTGTGAATCAATTCAAGGTACGTCATTGCAAATCCTGCTTCTGCTGTGCTTACTCTCTTGAAATTGAAACCAAGTGTAGCATTTGCATGGTTTTATTAAGTTGCTGCATATTTTCGTTTACTCTCTTTGCATCAAGATAAAGTACGGAAATTTTATTGTTGTTTAAAAACGTTTGCGTCCGGAGTGCTTTACTAGCCTTGAGTAAATTAGTGTATGTGTACAAATGCATATTCCGGTTTCTCTCAACATATCTGGAAAAACAAATTATAATAATTATAATCTTTTCATTGTGAAATCGTCTTTGTTATTTCAAATTATTTCTCCAATTGAAATCAATGTGTTTAACCAATTATTTATAAAACAATCCAACCCCAACTTTTGAAACAATAAACAACGAAACGTTTTCCCTGGATATCAACATTGAGAACATTCAAAGGGACCATAGAGATGTGGTATTAACGAAGTCATTAATCAAAATCAAGCATTAATGCAAGTTGACAAATAATCAATTAACACCCGTTAATCACTGGGCCTGTCGCAGCTGTTAAAAATCAAACCGTTGACTTGCTTTTACAAAGCATACAGGAACTTCCTCCGCGGTCCGTGCTTTGTATACGTGTAACGGCTAAGTTCATAATGAGTGGGGGTAATTAATATGAGTTAAGCTAAGACCCAATCTGTCAAGTCCAGAACGTCAATAATCATTAGGATGGAGCTGACCAACCTGGATTCGCGGTCGATAGTAGTGGCGTTCTTGGACACTTAACTCTACCGATTGCTGAGCGCGCAAGTCTAGCGGCAATGACAGTGTGTCCACCTGAGTGGTGTGGGATGGTTTCATTTTAACTACACAGTAGCCCTACTCCGACACACACACATTCCTGTTTTTGCAACCCTGTGGAGACATCTTTTGTTCTTTCCTTTTGTCCCTGTAGTTAAGAACCTTCCATAGACTTTGTACACAAAATTCCTTGTGGAGCAACCCAGTCTTTAGAATGTCCCTATGGAGACCCTTTGTTTTCCCTTTTCTGTTTTGTTCTCGGTCCCCACACGGTAGTGAATATGAAATCACCCGTTTGTAGACCAAACCGACGATTTATCCATGTTCTCGCATTGTTTTGAAGTCCTACTGTTTGGACATTTTTTTTGCGACGTTTTTTTTTGCGAGTGCGCATAAATGGAAACCGAGGACGTCACGGTCTGTCACACCACCCTGACCCATAAGGTTAAGTCATTGTGGAGTCAGTTAGGCACGCTCACCAGTTCAGGGACGAGTTAATATGTTGTTTGCTAATTGGGTTTTTAGATTATCATATCATCCATTACAAGCTCAAGACATTATACTATGCATTTATATGGGCCTTAACTTCGTTAGTTAAGCTGTAAGCATAATTGCTTCCTCTCAGCCAAAATGCTTAGGGGAAGTTTTTACACATTACAATGTAATAGGAATTCATCCTTTACTACTACCCTAAAAAAATTCTCGAGTCAGTTGACCCGGATCTGGGTTCCTATCTGTGTCCAAATAACCAAGAAGAGGGTCAAACTGACGCAGAATCAGAGCTTTAAAAAAATATCCCATTTTAAAACCACTTTCCGGGTAAGGCTGACCAAGAAATTGGTCGAACCCCTTGGTCTGGGACCAGCCCCTTGGCCTGGGACCAGCCCCTTGGCCTGGGACCAGCCCCTTGGTCTGGGACCAGCCCCTTGGCCTGGGACCCTCGGAGTACGGGTCAGTTCTGACCCCAGAGTTTTTAGACTGCAGCGCGTAACAGCAATTTACCTAAATTTACACAGACAATTTAATGATTGAAGTAGAGAAGCCTTATAGTTTATTCTCTCAATTCTGGGTCAGGCTGACCCGGAACTGATTGGTTCTGCATCAGTTTAACCAAAGTTTCGGGGTCATTTTGACCCAGATTCCACTTCAAGCCCCATGATCCTGATCTTGGTCAATTCTGACCGGAAGTTTTTAGACTGTGGACAATTTTCACTACCACTCAATCTTTGTTCATATTGACTAAGAGAAAGAACTTGGTTTGTGGTTCCCCTGGGACATGTACAGTGGTTTTTTTCCAAACCTCGGCTCCGGCTTCGTCTCCGGCCTCAGGCTCCAAAATTGATGACGAGCCAGAGCCAGAGCCCCTGGGCTCAAGCCGAGGCTTGGAAAATGCCCCCTAGGGGAATCTTCCTTTGCTGACGCGTGTACACAGCTTTTTATACAAAGGTGAAAAACCCCGGCCGGTTATGTTTCTTGCTTTAGGCCTATGCAAAGGTCAGTGAATTTAGTAAACAAGTTTGCTATATATTATATGTGACCTAAAATAGCTGAAATAGGCCATACAGAGTGACACATCGTCATCAAGACAAAGTAGCATCCTGATGAAGAGAAAGAATACCCACCTCGTTACGTCGCATTCTCTCCCCCATCTCGTCCCCACTTCCTCCTCCCAAACCGGCAGAAAGCTGTCGAGAGACAGTTTTGATATAATTATCCCTGTGTCATGAATTTCAACGAGAGTCCCGCCCGTTAGCCGATACTAATTCGATTATTACGGGAGGGGGCGTCAAGAAGAAGGCAGTGAGTGAAAGGAAGAAAAAGACAATCCCCATCCATCACAGCCACCGATGATGAGAGGCGCGATTTGACCGGGAATCAACTGTCAACATTGTTGTGGTAGTCACACTGCGAAGACGTCCTGGTGTTTGCATCACGTGCGTTTCAGATGGCTGGACATTAAGAACACGCATTATGAACAATAAACTGCCAGAGCATAGTGGAGAGCTATTTTTTGTTTTGTCTTTATCGATAGTTTGTACGTCTACTTTTATTAGAGCTTACCCGAAGCATACCCAGGCTAGACAAGCAGTGGCATAGCCGGGGGGGGGGGGGTGGGCTTGGGGAACATGCCCCCCAAATTTCCAGTACCCCCAGGTGCCCCCACGAAAAAATCGCGATAGTGCTCACAAAATTAGAAAGGGAAAAAAAAGAAAAAAAGGAAGATGCATTTTAAAACAATCCAATCGCTATCACGGCCACAAAATACCAAGAACATAAAGAAGATGGTGGGCCCCTGCAGCGTCCCCCTTCTATGATTCCCAACCACTGACAAACTCATTCCCCCTGCCCCCTCCCCCCGCTTAAAAGCAATGCCCCCCTGTGCCCCCTCCCCACCGGAAAGTCCTGGCTACGCCGCTGTAGACAATTATTTCAGTCATAAAGATACAGCTGTGTGGTCAGAGGAGGGGCGGGGCGTAGCGGGCGGGGCAGGTACCAGGAGTCTCAGTACCCATTGCCCACTCTTTTGTCCTCCCAAATAATGAGATAGAAAGAACACAATCACAAATGAATGGTTGGATACATTAAATAGCCACAAAATGTGTCTTTTGCCTTTGCTTAACCCCAATGAAAACTTAATGTCAGGTGAAGCAACTGTAAAGAAGCTATGAGAAAAAGAATGCTCTTTCATTATTGTCCGTTATTATGTCCAACGTCAATCTGTTTTGCCCCCGCATACTTGGAGCCACAAAGGTTTGTTATGACTCAACAATAATAGTCAGGAACAGAGAGAGGGCGCCATTACTTTGAGCAAGTGTTTTAGATTGGTCCCTCAGTGTAATGAAACAAATAAAGGAAATAGTGGTTGTGAAGTCCAAGTGTCAAACTGCCTTTGGCCTGCGAAATAGAAACGCATTCTGCTGTGAATTCTGAAAGTCACGTCGAGCAATAAAAATGGCACAAAAACAACTTCCAAGTAATATGAAAGTGGTGGAAAAAGATGATTTGGATGATGAGCTGACAAAAGCTGGGAGCAAGCCCGTTGTTGTTGACTTTACTGCTTCTTGGTAATGTATTTTAATAGGAAGTTACTCACACTTGTTTAAAATGTTTGTGTGGACGTGTACCTTTACTTTAGCCCTGGTGGTGTTCTACTCCTAGAACTATTCGGTTCGTTCCGCTATCGTCTCCCCGACCCTCATAGGTCATCATGTACAAAATCCTATTCGAAACTTTTTCCCCTTCACGTTTATGCACCTGGACTTCTCTTTTGAAAACGGAGCTCGCCAAAATTAGGCTCTATCTATTCATTGTTTTCAAAGTGAGCTCGGGGTGGGTCCAGAAAATCCACTCCGCAAAAAAAAAGGTGCAAAAAATGATAAATTCTCATCGTTATTCGGAATCGTCACCGTCCGATAACAAAAATGGCCGCCGTCGCTTGTATCAATGGTATGCTGCGCGCAACACTGGTTCACAATAACCAACGGTTTTCGGTTAAAAGATAAGCCATTGATTATTGTGGACCAGCGTTGCACACAGAATACTATGCGAAGGCATGTCGTGGACCAGCGTTGCACGCAGTATACCAGTGATACAAGCGACGGCGGCCATTTTGTTATCGGAAGAAGACGATTCTGAATAAACGATGGGAATTTATCATTTTTTGCACCTTTTTTTTGCGGAGTGGATTTTCTGGACCCACCCCGAGCTCACTTTGAAAACAATGAATAGATAGAGCCTAATTTTGGCGAGCTCCGTTTTCAAAAGAGAAGTCCAGGTGCATAAACGTGAAGGGGAAAAAGTTTCGAATAGGATTTTGTACATGATGACCTATGAGGGTCGGGGAGACGATAGCGGAACGAACCGAATAGTTCTAGGAGTAGTGGTGTTCCGTCCCAACTTGATGATCGTCCCAACTATAGTTGGGACTGGTCCCAACTTGAGTGTTAAAGTTGGGGCGTCCCAACTGTAGTTGGGATCACAGTGAACACAAAGCACCCCTCGAATAAACTAAAAACATAATAGTAGTAAGTATCATAGTATGAAGTTTTTAAGACCACTTTCCCTTGAGATTATTTGAGATTAATTAGAATTTTGTTTCGGAGAGAAGGGAAACTAAAAATAAAATGCGTAGGCCTACTGAGAGACCAGAGGTAGAAAAGAAAGCGTCACCCGGCAGCACTCAGCATGAGGCTGCTGGCCTGTGCTGTCCGCTGTCAGAACCCTCTAAAAGTAAACACTATACTATTTACACTGAGTTAGCGGTCCATTGTGAGCGATATACTATCATTCCAAACCAGTTTGGACATGAGTTTGTACAGAGCCGAGACCCGGGTTTGAAATAAAGAATCTTGTTAATTAATGCCGATCGCATCACGACCCAAGATTGATCACGGCCGTGCACGGTGTCCTGTTGAAGTCTATGGGCGATCCCAACTATAGTTAGGACGTCCCAACTTTAACACTCAAGTTGGGACCAGTCCCAACTATAGTTGGGACAATTGTCAAGTTGGGACGGAACAGTGGCACTGGTGGTAAGGACCGTGTGTTGCACTACAGCTACCACGTCCTGGGTGGATGTAACTATAAAGCTTCTCTAGCATGCGAACAAAATTTTGACTAATGTTTTTTCATATTTTTGCCTGATTTAAGAAGCTGAAATTCTGTTCATATATATTCTTCATGGCCATAACTACACTTTTGCATGTTTTGAGGCATCAAACATGTCAAAGATTAAAAGAAAAAGTAACAACGGATGATATCATAATCATCCCAGAAAATAAATCGCAGATCCACGCTAACGTTTTGAATGTCATGATTCATGTACCGATTGACGAGTGAGCACGTGTGCCCATGTGTGCAAAATGCAAAATGACTCCATCGACTTCCAGGTCAACGCGCCTTCGTAGCACTAACGAATGTAGTCTTGGTTGGTGTAAGACTTCGTTTTGATTATTCCCAGCGAGATGGCAATATCATTTGCAGGCGGGTTCAAGGAGGATAGTGCCCTCTCGCGGGGAAATCATGACAAATCAAAAACGAGAGGAATCTTGCACTAGACTAGAACAAGTGTGATGAACTTGCTATGGGTACGCTTGCGTGCGAGTATTCATAAACGGAGTCAGAACAGAAAGTTACAGAGGAGACGTCAATTTCCATTTCATTTTCCAAATAATGTCACCCATGGTTAAAATTAACAATTCTGAACCGAGCAGGCTGAGAATTCTGGACAAAAGGAATATGTGTACGAAGTTTCAGCTTCCTCCATCAGGTATAAATATTAAAAATGCTTGTTATAAATTTGTTCGCAATGGTACGGGACCTTTATACCCTAGACTCCGTCATGTTGTACGCAATGGAGGAGTCCAACCTGGGCTAGACGTGTACCGTACCTGCTGTGGAGAGAAGAAGAAGAAAAAAAAAGGAAGCATTTCAATTGTCATAAAAATTATAATTTTTGCCATTGGGCTAATGTAATTTCCAAGGAGGTCTAAGGTATTATTTCTAGTTGATTGTGTTATCTGTTTCTGTTTTTAAGTTGGCAAAGTAATGTCTTCGCTCCACTACCATGACTAGCTGACTACTCCTCCCCACTCTTGTGGCCAAGTTGAATCCACTTCCGATCTACGTTTATCAATCATCGTGCAGCTAAGATGGCAGTGCGCGCACCCCCTTTGGGTGGGTCGACAGTTTAAACCAGCTCAATGTGTTCTACCTCTTACAGTCTTAGCTTCCCTCCGAGGCTTTAGTGCTTTGGTAATGGTAGCATGATTGATAAAGCGGATACAAAAGCAACCGTTGAAATGTTCGCACCCTCCCTTCGCCCAAGACAGCCCGGCTGGCATGACTGGGATCAATCTAAAATGGCCGCGGTCAGTAAACATCGAGGGAAGTAATTCCGAGGATTAAGAACAAATTTTGGTCATTGATGGTTCAATACTTTCTGGTCTTCAGCCAGCAATAACTGACAGCTTCCTAAAGTTGTACTACTCATCTAAAACTTTCTCAACACACTGTACATAAATTCACAACACTTGTGCCTAGCTTTGCTGAATTACATGCAAAAACCTCTTTAGAAAAATGAAACTTCTTACTCAATACTCACAGCTGTTTTGATGTCAAAGCACACTCAATGCATGACGAACCCGAATGGTCGGACCAACCATTCTGTGAAAAGACTGAAAGGGGACGGTGTTACAAAATATTTTGCCCCTTCAACGCGGTGTGTGCCGGAAAGCCTTGTAACACCCCTTTTCACAGAATGGGGGAGCCTTATAGTTTCTAGAAGTACACAGACTGGAGTCTGACAGATTGCAACGTGCACACTTTATAGTTGGACTCCAGTCTGTGTGCGTGACGTACACGTACCCCCCTCCATGCTAAAAAATATATAAGTAAATTGTGTATTGTTAAGTTGGTCCACTCTTTATTTTGTGTTAAATAGGTGTGGACCGTGTCAACGGATCGCTCCAGAATTTGTCCAGTTGGCTGGGGTCTACCCAAAGGCATTATTTCTTAAATGTGATGTCGATGATAACCCGGTAGGTAAACACCTTCAAGGTGGAGTACATCATCCGCAGAGATGAAAACAAGATTTACTTCCAAGTTACTACAAAATAACTTACTTGACTGAAAGTAAACAGTAGTCCCAAGTATCCAGTGAAATCCCTTCACCAGGTGTGATTTCATTTTGAAGAAAAATGTTTTTTTTGTGTGTAAAACATTGAAGTGTTGGTCAGCAGAATATTGTTTGAACGAGGTCTATCCGACAGCTTAAACTCGTCAACATTTGCTCTCGTTTTTTTTCACAGAGGTCATGGATGCACAAATGTAAAAAGAATGGTGGAATGGTATTTCATATTTAATCCTACGCCACAAATCCACATTCATGACATTTTCTCTGAAAGAAATAAGCAATTACCAATAATTACAAATTTCCTAGGTAAGTTTTATGACAGTTGCACAAAAAGTAACGAGTCGTTCTTTTGTGTGAAAAATGCCTGTTTTTTATTTGATTTTACCTAGATAGTAAAAGCATATCTGCTGGTCAGTACTTAAGTTTAGACCTGGTTAAAATAACCAGGGCTTGAATTTGAGGGGAAAACTCCACAAGACTATTGGGCTTTTAGGTTACAGTATTTACTGGACCAGCATTGATTTTACAAGACCAGAATGTAATGAGAAGAACTAAAATGTAACCTTATTTTATTTGAATAAGCACTAACAAAATATCTCATAAATTTTGTATTATGGTATTAAGTATGCTTCAATCATCAACACAATTGAAAGACAAAGCATTGCATTGTGAGGTATCAACGTTTCGACTAGCTTGCTTTCCTGACGATGACTAGAGCAAGCCGGTTGAAACATTGAGACCAATTAAGAACTCACTCCGCGGCAGTGTAGTTAATAACGAGAAGTCCCCTTGATCCACTAAGATAATTATACACATGGTGTTACCGCAAACCTAATATACAATTGAAAGATATTTAAAGATATTATTGCACTGTGTGAGGTACTTTTAGTCAATTGAAGAAAAAAAAACAAGACCACTGGACTTGTCCGGTCCTGAGTTTACTGGCCCGAGGCTAAAATCACTGGCCTGATCTGTTCAAGTCATGCACTGATTTCTTTTCACCTGTGTTTTTTTTTCTACACAGAACTCCAGTTCCAAATATGGCATCACTGCCATGCCGACTTTTGTCTTTTTCCGTAGCAAGGCAAAAATCGATGAGTTTTGTGGTGCAAAGGTTGAAGGACTGAAAGCCAAACTTGAGAAGTGGCTCAATACAGACGGAGATCAGTCGGACGACAAACTAAAAGGAGGATATGTAAGACGGAAAAGAGAAAACTATAAATACAACTATTTTAATTCTGGTACCCTGAATGAGTTGGAATCATAGAGTTATGTATAGGAACTAGAGGGCGTTACACTGGTAATACTACATGTGCGTGCACAAACGTGACGGGACCGCAAGGAGACACGCGTGCCATTTTGTACGAGGGCAACACTGAATACGAAATACGCGGTGGGCTTGCTAAATACACATTATGCAGTCTACAAAAAACGAGCGGCTGTTTTAAAGTTGTTTTGTGGGGTTTATCTTATTTGTTTCAATAGAGGATGAACACACTAGGCCTATGCCATGATTTATTGTCCAAAGTGAGGGAATATAATTCTAAAATATGATACTTATTTGGGGATTATTTAGTACTATAAACGGTCTTCACTGGCATTCATAAATTTCACAGTAAACCCTTTCATTGTTAACCATTGCTCTGATGCAAAACGCACTAATAATCTAGACAAGTTTTTTGACTACTTACAAAATGGCCGCCACTGCCCTTGTCGGGCCGCGTAATTAGGCTAGTGTGCCTTCCAGTTCCTATATATAACTCTATGGTTGGAATTAAATTTGGGGTTTGGTTTGAAAAAAATCCTTCAAGTGGCATCCAGTACTCAGGGATAACTTTTTTCCCAAATTGTTAATTGTCAATTTATTCTTTGTTCAACTCAAAATTAATTAAAGTTTACCCAGTCAGTTTCTATTGTGGTTTTGTCCTTTTTTTATATTATAAGACACACCTGTATGAGTTTACGATGATATATTTTCTGTACTCTCAGAATGACCTGGGCAGGATTTGAACCCCCTTGACAATGCTTAGTGAATAAATAATTTATGCACATTCAAAGTTATTCCATTAGAATTTACCTGGGCAGGATTGGAACCCACTTTCACAAGGCTTGGTGAACAATTAGTCTAACTACATTTCAGGTTTTTCTATTGTAAATTACCAGGGCAGGGTTCAAACCCACTTTCACAAGGCTAAGTGAATAATTATTTGTAAACACATTCCAAGTTATTCTATTAGGAATGACCAGAATGGGGTTCGAACCCGGCTTCACAATCCGTAATGAATAATTAGTCTTTACTTTTATATTCCAAGTTATTCTATCAGAAACGGCCCAGTTCAGATTTCAGTTAGTATAAAAAAATTGCATATACGTGACTTCTTTCCGATAATTTTCATTGTCATTCGCTCTCTGTCTTTCTTCTAGATGGATCTGTATCCGTTAATTGATAAGCGTTCAATGGAATGTCTCAATCAGAGTAACGAGCACGACTTGGAAGCGTGTTTGAGAAAAGAAGATGGTTACTTAGAGTCGGACTGTGATGAACAGGTAAGAGCAGATTCAACCAGCCTCGCTACCATGGGCAGCGCGCCGTATCCACACCTCTCATCGCTAACCCCTGGTAGGGAAACACTGAAAATCAATGCTGACTGGGTAACCAAAATGTAACTGCTTTGCGTGCACACTTGTTAAAAAACATTCCAGTGCTTGTAGGGCGCTTGTAGGGCGCTTGTCGGGCGTATTTTGACGCAAGACATTTCAAATGAATCATGTTTTTAAATGGTCACCCTAAACTGCATACAGTTACAAGAATGAGAGGGGGCCAGGTGCTCCATGATTCGATGCGTCCTTTGACAGCGCGCTCTGAGAAGTCTCTAACACAGAATGGATCAACCACAGAACTAATTAAAATATCCAATATATTTGGATATTTTAGAGTCACACTTCCAGTGGTTACAATCGAGCAAGGCATTCTGGGAAAGAAAACAAAATGGCGCGTGGAGATCGTACATCACTAGGAACGAGGTTGAGATTCAACAGCTCTTACAGTAATGAGTAAATAGCTGTGAAAGGTTGACTGTAATTTAGTTGTAAGGCAGTTACTCATGTTACACTGATCATGGATACTCCAGTTACAGGTAGAGCGGCCGCTGGAATGCTTTGTATTACCCTTCCTACTCTTGGTAACATTTTCCAGTGAATTGACCGACCGTTTGAAACCATTCAACTCCATTAGTTGTGTATGTTGGCACGACTGTGTGCTGTGTAGATGCATTAACCACATGATATCATAGTGTAGGCTGGCCTAGTGCATCCATCGTTCAAAACCTCAGTGGATGATATTGAATGGTCAGATAGAAAGAGGGTTGACTGTGTTCTGTGTAGATGCAGTCGCCACATGATACCAAATTGCAGGCTGGCGTAGTTTATCTCTTTCATTCAAAACCACAGTGGATGCTATCGAACGGTCAAACAGTAGGAGGGTTAACAATTCTTTCTCGATGTGTTTTCTTCCTCTCTAGCTTATCGTCAATATAGGTTTCACACAGAACATCAAGTTACACTCATTGAAGATCAACGGACCTGAAGATGCTGTTCCTAAGACTATCAAGATCTTCACCAATCAATTTAAGACGATGGACTTTGATTCTGCTGAGCGGATGCAACCAGTACAACAATTGGAGTAAGTGGATCTGTGTTGCTTAGATTAATATTTTGTTGACTTACCTGCTTACAGAAAAGGGATTTATTGTTAATATGTATCTATTAGACACTTCTAAGCCAAGCACCAATGTATCTTAGACTAATACTATTCCAGTTCGTCAGACCTTAAGTTTTCCTCTTGAAACCATCTGAACGCCTTAGGAGCATGCACCCAAGATGGACGCACAGGTTGTTAATAATTCACGCCAACAATCTCTACCCTCACAGGTACCCATTTATTCCTGGGTGATGAGAAGCAATTATATTTAAATGTCCCAGGATACAAAGGCAGAGTTGCCAACCACTATGATTTTGTCGTAATTTGTACGATAAAAATAGGAACGTACGATGATTCTTTTCTTCATATATTTGAAATGTCACGACCGAGATTGGAACCCACTATCCAATAACTCGGCCATCTGAAGTTGAGTCCAATGTGCTAGATCACTCTGCTGTGATATGCTCCTACTTGTATGGTGTAGCATTTGAGATTTTGTATAATTCTAACAGGCCTTGCGCTTAAGCTTTTTGGTTAAGTAGCCCTGAAGGGGCTCAGAAACTTGCCCCCATGAAGTTTTAGCAGCCCCTATTTTAAACATGTATTGTCATAAATGTATCTTTTTGATGTATTATTAATGGTAGTGATCACAACCAGTTGACTGGTCAAATGAAGTTACATTTAGTTACACGCTCAAACATAAATTTACACATTAAAAAAAAATAGGAAGAAATATGAGCATTTTAAACAAGTAGGTTGCAGAGTTTTGAGTAGCTCATAGGACAAGTTGAGAAGTGGTGTTTACTAACCCATAGCAGTTTTTAGTGTGTAATGTATGCCCTGACTTACCCTATCATGATTGTTATTATTCCTGAGATAGGCTGACAAAGGATGAGGTGGTTGACGATGTAGCGATCCCTCTACGCTTCGTCAAATTCCAGAATGTTTCTTCTGTCACAGTAAGTATTTATCTGTCATCATTTAGGACAGGTGGATGCAGGACTTGTTCCTTGAGTAACCAAATTCATCATCATCATCATCCCCATCATCATCCCCATCATCATCCCCATCATCATCATCATCATCATCATCATCATCATTATAATCATCATCATCATCATCAAGGCTTTAGTTCGTCTACCTGTTGGACAAAGCCCTCCTCATAAAACTTCCATTTGCCTCTCTCTCTAGCCATCACTCTGGTCCATGCAGCCGTGCCCATGTGTGCTGTTATGTCATCTCTCCATCTTATCTTTTGCCTTCCTCTCTTTCTCTTGCCTGTTCTAGGCTGCCTTTCTGTCATTCGTCTTGTCCACCTGTTGTCTTGGACTCTTGACACATTGCCTGCTCATGTCCATTTGATCTTCTTTATCTTTAAATTTGAGTTAATACTACCATTTATGTTTCCAGTTAGTTATTTATTTGTATTTATTTAACATCCTATGAGAATCAGTACGGACAATTTTTTTCAGTAAAAAAATAAAGGATCACGTGATAATAATATCCTTCTGCAAATGTTTTAAGTCCACGTTTAGTTTCTGTGAAGCAATGTAGATCAGAACCGAAGGTTCCTGGATATGGTTGAATACCTGTGAGCCTTACACGGTCTATACAATTTAAAAAAATTACAAATAAGACTTTGTTGTAGATTAAAACTTGTCCACTTTGCTTTCCTATTAGTTATACGTGAAGGACAACCAGGGTGGAGGAGATGTGACTCGGATCAGTCAGCTAGCGTTCATTGGGATGCCTGTCAACACAACCAACATGGGAGAATTCAAAAGGGTAAAGTAACTTGTCATGGCGGTAGTTCTTGGCTCTGCTTACTGTAGATGAAAAGTTGGTGCTTATGCTTAAAGAGGGGCTCCAAGGTCAAAGTGAGTTTTGTGATGCACTCATTTTCCAATAGATAGAGACCTCATGAAAGTGAGGAAAAAGCTACAAGTCTCCAACCTCATGTTAAAATGGTATAAAATCTAGTTTTATACGATACTCTTTCGGAGCAAAATTTGAAAAACATGACGTCATCTAGCAGCAAAAAAAAATGGGTCTGTACATTCCAAGCATGACTTTCAGTCATATAAGCTCAAATTCAATACCGATTTGATTGAACATTAACAGAATTCAAGGTACAGACAAAACTTTTTTTACATAAAAAAAATGTGAGGTCAGAGCTTTGTAATTTTCTCCTCATATTCATAAGGCCTATCTATCAGAAAATGAGTGGACCACAAAACTGAATTTGACCTTGGAGACCCTAATTAGCATAAGCATATTTCATGGGTTAAGCAGGAAAACTTTGGTTATGCCTGTCCCTACTTTCATTACCAAGCAGCATTTTTTGCTTTACACAGCTAGCGCGGAAATCAGGCACCAGCTGTGTCAGCTGAGAATGGTGACCATAAGCACAGAGTTCTGCGTTAAGCAGAGCCATGAACTTTGATCCTAGTGGCAGCTTTGATGGGTGCAAGCCCAAGAAGGATGCTCAAGGGCTAAACCCGTGTTCCTTGTAACAATGTGCCTTGCAAACATAGCTGAGTGTCTTGTATTATTTCATTAGATGTTTTACCTCCGTGATGGCAGTGTGATGATGTCACTGCATTTATCGCTTCACCTCCTGGTGAGGGGCCTTTTTCAAACCTCAGCTTGGCCTCCAGCGAGGGCTTGGGCTCCGTCATCGATTTTTTGTTGCAGCATAAATTAATTATACGGTGTTTTCAATATGAAACTATACTTCAAAGATCGTCCCAAGGCGACTTTTGGAGATTCAACTTTCCCTGGTGTCCGTTTGTTAATGCTGCGGCCAGAGATGTGGTTGGTACCCCCGCTGTCCTCTCGCTAATTGTGGATGGATTCAACATTCTTGATGAAAACGCTTTGACAGTTTGTTGCTATGCTATTTCCTCAACAAGTAGACACTGTATTCAGTTGAAACTTTCACTGGTGACTTCTACTGTATCTTTATTGATACCTTGGCGTGTAAATCAGCATTTCATTGAAACAAACCCCAAACGATTACCCTGTCTTTAAGGATGTGTGGCTAGTGTCCTTACATCACAAAGGTAGGGCTAGTATATTCTTGCCTTCCTCCGATGGTTTCAGATACCTGAGGTGATTCATCATAAAATAATGATGTTTATTGATTGATATTTAGATGTTTTGGTAATGGTAAATTTCAATCTAGCATGTTTTTAATTTACAGATCGCTGGCAAGAAAGGAGAGAGCCACTGAAAATCCAACACTTTCCAGACAAGAACCTTTTTTAATAAACATCAGCTTCTGTAAAAATAATAGTTTAGTTCTTTTTTGTTGTTGATAATTTATGAATGTTTGAGGAACATAACCATAACAAATAACCTGGTATACGTTGCTAGTAGCGGTGCAAAAAGTTTTACGTTGAACATTGTGAACAATGTCTGGCACCAAGACTCGTACAGTACATGAATAAACCTCTTTCAAATCTGAAGCCGTGTCTGATTTGACGGCTCTGGCTATGACTGTTGCTAAGGACGCCCTATACTTCAATGCATGATGATATGGTGATCCAGCCATAGCTGTAGCCGCATCCGCCATGTTGGACATGGCCTTGTTATTATGGACTTGAACAGCAGCCGATTTCACGAAACGCTAGGATTAATCCTATCTCGAGTTAGGACGAGTAACTAGTCCTAACTTAGGATTAATCTCAAGGTTTACATGTTACAGTGCAAGGCTGGGACTCGTCCTAAGTCCTAAGATTAATCCTAAGTTAGGAAGAGTTTGGTGAAATCGATGGCTGATGTGTAAAATAAGAAGTCAATCTGTAATGGTTTTTTAAAACTTATTGGAATACGTTTAACATTTAGTTTCGTGGAGAGTAATTCCTGTACGCTGACAGAACAAATTTGACTGCCCGAGTTTCAGAATGTCAATGTAACCGCCTTCAAGGTGGTGTTGTTATGGCTAATCATCCATGCATGACACGGCTAATCGTCCATGCATGACACGGCTAATCGTCCATGCATGACACGACTAATCGTCCATGCAATGACACGGCCATCATCTTAACTTTCAAAGAATGACTCTTCTGTTATAAAAGAATCACTGCCTCGCAGTTAAGAAATCAAGAGACAAAACTTTTCTGTCCCTTTTGGTTGTTTGTTGAGAATTCAAACATTGGATTTCTTGATGTTCACCGAGTTTATTTCAATCAACCTTGGCTTGCTCGGAGAATTAATTCTTCCAGTGGTCTAAAGCTTACCGAACCTGATAGTGAAGGACAAAATGTATGAATGTACCCTATGTTTCATTTCTAGTTCTTTTCGGTCTATTAACTTTCAAAAAAGCTTTACTGATCTGTATGAAAGAGGATCATTATTTGGCCATTATATCTTGAGCATGAAAAATACTAATAAGCGTTTATTAGGTGCTTTTAAAAAAATTGTATCAAAGCGACTTACACTATTACTACCCCTGTTCATTGGGCCTTAAACATTCCTCAAACTATCTCAAGTCCTTAGGGGGTATGCAGCACCGGCAACCAAATGGGCGCATAGGTTGCTGATAATTCACATCAACAATCTCTACCCTCACAGTACCATTCACTCCTGGGTGATGAGAAGCAATTATGTCTTGCCCAAGAGCGCATAAGTGCACTGGACTCAAGCTCTGGTGTTTCTGATCAGCAGAGTGTGGGTTCAAGTCCCGGTCTCGACTCTTGTATCCTTAAGCAAGACACTGAAACATTATTGCTTTGTCCTTTGGATGGGACATTAAGCCGTTGAATCTGTGCGATACGTAATGCATGTAAAAGAACCCAGTTACTCTTTTTCTTCGCAAATAGAAGGGGGTTTGCCATGGTGTTTCTGGCAGTGGCTGCCGAATGCATCACAGCACCTTGTAAACCTTTATATAAGGTGCTACATAAATTGGTCTGATCATAATAAAAAAAAATTAACAATGTCTTAAAATGTTTCCGTTTGTTCAAGCGCCTTGAGTTCCTTATTGGTAGCTACGTGGGCTATATATGACTTAGTTGTATGATATAATATATATGTAGGCCTATATGTAAGTGTTGGGACCAGGACCAGGGCCCAATTTTATGGCTCAGCTTACCGCCGAATTCTGCGCTTGCCATCACCATTCTCCACTTAATGTGCAAGAAGTACGCACGCGAACAAGCAAAAAATCCCTACTAACCTGTGAAATACGCAGCTTTTTGCAGCCGCTATGGGCATTTTGGTACAAGCTGTTTGCGGCCGCTGTGGTCTCTGAAGGGTTAATGGCATAAGTGCTGCAGGTGGCTTGAGAGAGAGAGATTCAAACCCACATTCTTCAAAGAACTTGCGTATTTTTTAGGCCTTTCAGTCTGCACAATGGTTGATCAACTCTTCTTCATCCAAGAATACTTCCTAGGGCATCCTGAACATTTAGAGGTGGAAAATATGGCTAGTTGGAAGCGGCAATGTGTAGAGAGTTGGTCTTCTGTGGGAAAGCATGCTTTTAATTGGGACTTGTAATCAGCAGCCGGGATTAAAACTTGATTTAATTACATCCAACTTAACCTCCTTAAGACAACAGGCATGCAACCCTTCGGCTAATCAGCCGATTTCCTTGTTTTTGGTTTCTGTCTTTGCCGTCTTTGAAAATGTTAAAACACAGTTCAAAAGTCTGGCTGTGTCTGGCACTTCCCTCTTTATTTTGTCGACAAACTGCATTTGCATGCCTGAGACGAGCAGAGTATACCGTTAGTACATGTCGAGACCACAACGGCTCTTTTCAGAGCCAACACTCCTCCCAAAAGAGGTTTACACAATGGTTGTTCCCGCCAGTTTACTACTATAGTTAGTTACCTCCAACTTATTCTCACTTAGCACAAGTTTAAGAATTTGAGATCCTCATTGTTATCGGTTATCCCAACAAGGTTTGTTTTGAAACCTTTTATTTTGTACATGAATCACCTGAAATGGCATGGTTGAATAAATTTGAAGATTTCACTACTTTGATGAAGTTGTTGGAAATTTGTAAACTTTGCCATATGCTTTATGGATCTTTGTTTCGTTTAAAAAAGTTATGATAAAAACCAGGCAAGATATTCTTCCTACCCTAATCTGATTTTTCTAATCGTTTTGCCTTCAGAAGAATCTGAAGTTTTTTAAATAGTCTTAAAAGTCCATTAAAGCCTATAAAATTTTCCTGCTTTTTTCAAAGAGCCAAATATTATGCCTGGAAAGACAACACCTTTGAAATTTGGGCTCAGTTGGTCATCGAAGTTGCAAGAAAATAGTAAAAGAAAGACACCCTTGTTGCATAGAATTGTGTGCTTTCAGATGCCTGAGAAAGGCTTCATGCCAGAAGCCTGTCTCAGATTCAAATTTTGTGTGTGAAAAAATACCTCTTTCTCTAAAACTACATTACTTCAAAGGGTGTCGTTTCTAACAATGTTTTTTAATATCAACAGCTCTCCAGTGCTCTTTACCAAGTAACTTTTTATGGTCATTTATTTTTGCAGTAAATACCATAAGTGTACATGATGTACCCTCCCTTTAAAAAATACTAATTGGGGAATGCATAATTAAAAAAAAGCAGATATCTACTTTGAATGTAATGTTTCAGATCCCCTGAATATTAGGGATGAGAAATTTCTGATTTTATCTGAATTCCGATTTCTTTTGTATGTCTGCCTGTTGTAAAAACTAGCTGTTATTTTCTTCAAATATTATGAGTTTCATCCTGTGTGAAATACTTCTCTAGCTCTGAAGATACTGTTTCCAAATACGCCTTGAAATTTATTACTGCAAGGGTTACCAAGCTCACAAAATACCATCATTTCAACTTGCCTCCTAAAAATATGGATCCTAGTATCAGACATTTTTGTCAGCAATGACTCTAACCCCTGGAGTATGCTGCGTCAATTGTAACCTTCAGAATCTTCAGAAAAAATTTACTGCATGAAAACGCTTGGAGTAGCTTTCTAAACATGCAGTTTACGTCATGCATGCGGCAGGCTACCTAAATTTTAAAATGGGCTTTATGGGTCAATTTTTCTAGATCAATGGCATCAAGTCTGGATTTGAATTTGAATTTGATTCACTCAAGACTAAAATGACTAAAAGGAATTTGGCTTTGAATTGGGCGAGATTAAAGTTACTCCATCAATAGATTGTACATGTTTATGATCGTGTGAACCTTATTAACTGCATTAACTTGATTTTGGAAGTCACCGGTGGGTTTAAAGTGAGAGTCTGATGCACATGACTGCCTTGCGAAAGTTTGAAAAGAAACAAAAGCTTGAACAACAAGTTGCCAAAAGAAAAAGAGTTTGTTATCAAATGATGTGTTTGGTTTGCATGGTGTTAATTTAATCAGGTGGTCTTTGCAGTCGAAATCTTTCCCCATCATCTCAAAGTCAAGACAGGGTAGTAGAAGTGCCATGCACATATTTTCAGTTGTAATATCTAAAACTACTTTATTTAAAAAACCCACCTCATTGAGTCATTTTTTGGAGTTTTGTATATAACTTCTGAGCAAGCATCGAAGTGTATCACAAAATTTACTACAAATTTAAACAAGTTGGACAGGGAGATCGGGCGTGATCTTTTATACAAAGGAAACATGTCTCTTTAGGAGAATATTTGATAAAAATTCAAACTGATAATGACCTACAATTCAACACTTTACTCTGACCGTAAATGACTGTCACAGAATTGTGGTGTGAAGATGTGTTTCACAGTTCATAAAACTAACAATAAAAATATGTATATAATAAATGTGGTTTTTTTTTTCCCGAGCCAAGTAGGCCCCTCAAAGGACCTTGCATTTCTAAAACCATGTTTGTCCGGTAGTAAACATTCCTGAAACGTTCTCAACTCTTTAGGAGTATGCAGCAACGGCAGCCAAATTGGTGTACAGATTGGCAGACATTTACATCAATAATCTGTACCCTCGCAGGTACCCATTTACCCCTGGGTGAAGAGAAGCAATTTGAGTTTATTGTCTTGCTCAAGGTCACAAGTGTCACAACTGAGGACTTGAACCCGATGACTTGGCCACCAGAACTTGAGTTCCCTCTGCCTTGACACATCAAGTTTTCATGATGGATATCCATTAAGACATCACTCCACTCCTCGGTGGTCGTTTCACTTTGGTTTTGCACCATCCTGTGTATAATCCTGAAGAACTCCTGATAAATGGTCGTTGTGTGTTTTAAACTTTCTGGGTCCTTTCCGAGCTGGTCTCTTCTTCCTTTGGTGCACCTATTGACAACATAAATATTGGAGAAAACACAATCAGACAAAACATGTGCTGTTCCTCAATGCATTAATAGGTTAAATTACACTGAACCAGTACAATTCCAGCTCAATTTGTTTTTTCCACTTTTTTGTACGATTACAGCTTCTTTTCCTGTGCATTTATTAGCTGTCTTTAGGTTGTCTAGAGTACTCACATGTTTTAAGCTGAGATCTTCCATGGAGGATATTCCCTGTTTCTTCAAATGTTCTTCGATTTTACCTTCGTCAATGGAGTCTACTGCTGTGGTGTTCCATAACTCTTTCAATTCTAAGATAACAGAAAATCAATCAATTAGGAACAGGTGCTAAAAATACCAAACTAAGCTCAAGAGATTAATCCAGGGAATACTTCAGAGGCTCAAACTGAATGATATCCAGAAACCTGAGAGCAGATGTAAACAAATTCATGGGTCAACTGAGAGTTTTGTCAACCTGTAATAATATCATGTAGTCGAAGCAACAGTACCCAGTTATCCCTCCTACTGTTTGATAATTCAATCTCATCCAAGCGTTTTTGAACAATGCCAGCCTGCTGTGGTGGATGTATCTACACAGTACACAGTCACCCCTCCTACTGTCTGACCATTTAATATCATCTACTATGGGTTTGAATATTAGATAAAAAATGCCATCCTCCAATGCGGTATCATGAACAAAGTTAGTTCTCTGCACAGTTGCGCCACCATACCAAACCCGTGTAGTTAAATGGTTTAAAATGGTAGGTCAACTCGCTGGAAAATGTTACTATGAGTAGGAGGGTTCAATATTGGATTCTTTGCGTACACATCACTGTAGACTTTTTAGTGCCACTACTTTGTATCAAAGGACACTCAGTTGTTGGACTTGCTACTACTTACCCTCATCTACATTAAGCTGGCAGGACTTGTCGTTAAAGAAGACCACCTTCTTCTTATCTGCCCTGGTGATGATGATCACCAAGTCACCAAGATTCTGAAATGAAAGGAGAGACAGAGAGAGGGTGTGTCAGTTTCAAAACAGGACGAAACATTTGGCTCCTGTCTTTCTTTTGGCATGGGTTAAAAGCCTATCTATCACTAGGAGATGAAAGAAAATCCACTTAGTTGGCTCCCAAAACTGTAACACTCAAAGTTACTCAAATCTTATCTTCTTTGATCTTTTGGATGTGGACTGAAATGACCGATTCTTTCCCTAACCTTCAAAATCCTCTCAAATCCATCTTGTGATTTTGCTGGAATTTGCTGGATTTGATACCCTGAAACAAGCCACTCTTAGCCATCAGGCCATGACCACCAATCTTGTCATCGTCCAAACATTCGGCTGTTATCATAGAGCAGAGTATTTTGATGGATTCTATACTCAGCTCCTGGCCAGGGTCCAATTTCATAAAGCTGTTAAGCAGAGAAACCTGCTTAGCAAACTTCTTTGCTAAGCAAACAATAACTTGGGCACCAGTCACAACAATGTAAACTTCATGGAATTTTGGTTGGTTACCTGTTTCTGCTAAGCATATTTGTCTGTGCTTGGCAAGTTTTTGTGCTTACAGGCTTTATGAAATTGGCCCCAGAACACCAGAGGAGTTGGTGTTGAGAAATCCTCTTAATTGGCAAGTCAATTACGTTGGAGTGATCACAACCCACTTCCAAGTATCTGCATAACTCAACAATGTTTATGTCAAGTTTTTGTTACCCCATTGACACCATGTGTGACTGCAGCACAGAGACACAAACTATGGGAAAACCTCTTGAGATGCACCCCAAATTCCTACTGCTGCCCTGTATTAGTGGATTCACAACAGGGACCGAGTGTCCCTGCTGACGACTTTGCATTGTACAATGAAGATGCAGAGAGCATGCTCAGCTCTGACTGAACAAATCTTAATTGATTGTGAAGTGGATTTGATAAAGAATTACCTTAATGCAATTCTCATAGTTTGGTAAACTCTCCTGAATGTCGTCCATCATGATCCCTCCAAGCCCTTGTTGATCGTACTTAGTGAGGAGACGGAGCAGAGCTTTACGATTCCTCAGGTGGAAAGTTGCCTTGTAGAAGTACTTGCCATCTTCTATTCCGATCTTAGGATTATTCGGAAGAGCCTAAGTGTAAGACGATGAAATATTTAAGATCTTCATAACAAATCCTCTTTGTGACCAGAACAAAGATTTTTTATGAGATATCCCGAAGCAAACAGCAATGTTTTGAAGCACTTTTTGGAATCGCTCTTCCAGAGTTGTTGTTGTCAATTTACCTCATTGATGAGCCACATCTTCTGCTTGGGAGCTGCGTCAAGCTGTTTTGTCTCATCTAGGATTTCCTCTATGCTGAGGGGATAGGTATCGCCTTGCTGATGACGTTGCTGTGTGAGGGCAAAGAACCATAGAGAAACATAACCTTGGGTTGAACAAAGAAAACTTGACCAGAGCGGGACTTGAACCTGCGCCCTCCGCATTAAAGTTATCTATGTTGGCGGTCTCCATATTTTGTCAAACTTTTTTGAAGGGTGCCAGTCAGAAGCCTTTCAACCTGTAACTGCCGTGTAGCCGGGGATCACACCCAAGTTTACGATACAACCTGGGAAGCAGCTGCAGAGGGATCACCTCTGAAATATATAGCATTCCTGTGCGACATTCAACCATTAACCCTCCTACTCTGGGTAGCATTATCCAGTGAGTTGACCAACCACTTAAAACCACTTAACAGCACAGGAAATGTAAAGTCGCACAACTATATCTACTGTTTCAAACCACAGCTTGGCTGATATTGAATGGTCAAATAGGGTTACAAGTTTTTTTTTCAATACTCTATATTCTATACAATGTGATCAGCACTATTACCTTCATGTGGTCCACAATCTTAGCGAGTACTCCAAATTTATACTTGGAGCTTCCCTGCATCATTCTGTAGTTGTGCCCACCAGAGCTTGAAGTAGACCCATGGCTACGAGCTGTGGGATAAGACAATTAGATTTGTTCACTACAGACAAGGGTCCTTGTTATGTATTTTTCTTTGACGTTTATCTTAGGTTTTAAATGCCATACAGTACAATTTAGGTCATTTTAATTGGTTTTATCTTTATGATTTTTGTGAATTTGATCTGAAGTCCCACACCCCCCCCCAAAAAAAAGGGGGGAAAATATTAAAAAGGTGCTATTTATTTGCTTTGCACATCAGCTGCAACTCACATGTATCCGGCCGCAATTCACACATATAGCAGGGCTCGAATTTGGGAGGAAAACCAACAAGACTGCAGGGCTTGTATCTACAAATTTGTACTGGACCAGAAGTTATTTTACAAGACCAGAATCAAAATGAGTCAAACAAGCGCTGAGAGAAGATCTATCTCATTTGTCTTATAAAATGTGTATGTACTAAGTTGAAAGACATTGACTAGATTCATAGCCAACAATTTTTCACAAATATATTGCACAATGAGGTAGGGTGCTATTATTCACTTCATAGGCTATGTAATATTTGTATCCGATGAAGAATTTTTATTTGGTTTTTCCCTTACACCGATGTGTATTAAGCACTCTATGCTCAGTGCTTTCCCGAGCTCTGTGAAAACAATTCCACAGGCAATCATTCGGATGGGATTGGAACCCACGACCTTTGCATTGCTAGAGCAGATGTCTTACCACTAGACCACCGAGCTAGCCCGATGGCTAGAGGCGCATTCGAATCCTTAGCAGCGGGTACTGCTGCAACGACTTAATAGATGCAATATTTGCATCAGGATGAAGAATTTTTATTTGGTTTTTCCCTTACACCGATGTGTATTAAGCACTGTATGCTTTCCCGAGCTCTGTGAAAACAAATCCACTAGGCAATCACTTGAGTGATTCACTTGAAAAACACAAGACCACCGGGCTTGTCCAGTTGTGAGCTTACTGGCCCGATGCTAAAATCACTGGCCTCGGGCCTGCAGTCCAGTGTTAATTTTGAGCCCTGTATAGCCAGATACGCTAGCTTGTGCACGGGGAGAACCCTGTTAAATTGGCCAACGTAAGATTAAAATACTAATAATTAATGTCAGAAATGTGAAAACACACAGCTCTTTATTAAATGTGCTCTGTGGATATTCCATTGTTATTGTGCAGTTAGGAATAAGATATTCTTTTGTGAAAACATTGTGTGGACGTGTGTAAAATCCACATAATGTCTCGGGACACTGCTTTGAATTGTGTCGACCTCTTTTGTTCTCAGGTCCACACACGGTATGCAATACTTGCCAACTTTTGGTATCGGCACGGAGGTAGGAAAGTGTCTCTCAAGGATTGACGAAATGGAATGGTGATACATTTTTTCTTGAAAACTAAATCACAGTCTACTTTTTTAGTTTTACCTTGTGCTCTTGAATCAGTGACTTTCTTCCTCTTGGCTTGCTGCTGTGAAGATGCAGATGGCTTTGGCCTTTTCTCCACTACAGGCTGTGCCAAGGCACGCTTGCGGAACGCTTCCCTCTCTCTCAGTAGACCCGCATCCATCTTGAAGTTCTCGTTTACACTAGGAGTTGTAGAAGTCAGAACTTGATGTTTCTATAAGGTTTGGTCACACTGTAGTCACACTGCGTTCCCAAACTTCCCACCATGGAGCAATCTGTCTACAGGATTCTGAATGTCATCTGAAGATTGATTTGATTTGATTATTTTTGCAAAATAACATGGCTGAGATGCTGTTATCGCCCGCCAACTCACTCGGGTGAAAAATATTACTACTTTTGTTCTTGGTCATGAAGAGTGAAAAAGAGGCATTCGGACTCAACATCTTTTAAAGTCAATAAAATAAAAATACTATTTTTAGCTAAACAAAGTCAAAATAAAAATAAATAATATTTTAATAAAAAAAATAATAAAAATAATGCAATACCGTATAACTGCCCAAGCTTAAATGCAAACTGTTAGTGTTAACGCTTACCAAAACAAAAGATTAACTCAACTGTGTTGAGTTGAGGTGAGGATTAAAACCACAGCAGTGGCAGTGCAGCAGAGGATGAATAAAAAAATACTAAAAATAAATCCATTTTTGTGGTTTTAAATTTATTTAATTTTTTCACAGTTTAGCTACTAACTAGTAATACTGTACTAGCTGACGACTAAGAGTAGGTACTACTAGTAGTAGTACAACTTCAGTTCAGTGTACTAACTAAATTAAACTGACGTGGAAACAAAACATAATGACATTATTCTCATTCATATCATTGAAATGATAATTTGTTTACTCGTCATTTTCTTCACAGTCGTTTTATCGGCTTCACTTACAAATTACCTGCTCCAATGACAGATCAAAAACTTACTCACCATTCAAGAAATCTGATAAATCGAATCTTTTTATGATCAAGTAAAACAAAATCAAAGGTTTATTTTGGTCCCGACCCTTCTCCTTCGCTCTCTTCTGAAATTATGAGAAACAAAATCCTTTTATAATATAAAATCTATCCAACCGTGGGAGGTCCAATTTGTCCTCCCTATTCATGCAACGGTGGCATCTCAACAAAACTCCTTCAACTGCATGGCTTAAGCGTTCACATACATGTAAGATATTTTTACAAGTTGTTGAAGTCTAGCATTTTTACTATTTTTTGTTCGTAACTCAATACAATTTTAGTCGGATCCTCGTGCTATAATGAACTAATGATATAAGTTGAAAGTCATTATGACCGATATGCGATAGTAAACAAGGATCATCACTCTGAAGTGAACGAAGTGATTTTTCACTTTTAATCGCAAATTGAGTGATGTCGTTACTGCAAAGGCTAGTTTAGACGATGTCAGAAGTGATGGAGAAGACATTTTCCTCGGTGTCGGGGTTCATCATGAATAGCATCGGCTCCAGGAACATGGATGTTTCTCCTGGATTTCACAACCTTATTCGGAACATCAAAAAAGCCCGTTCGAAAACTGTAAGTATTGAAGTAACTAATAAGAGTACACAATACACGTATAGCTACGCATACATTACATACATTGTGTACATAGCCCACTACTTCTGTTTTTAGTTATTGGAGCAAAGGGGAGGTGGGTGGGTGGGGGGGAGTGTTGAGGGGGTCGGGGGTCGGCTTTTGTATTGTATGTGGAGGTGGTTGGAGGGGAGCAGAAATCTAACTGTAAGAAAAGATGCAGCTTGGGACTGTGTTTGTGTATTGAACCTTCCTTCTCAATTCTCTTTTTGGTTATGACTACTTTCAGACTTATTTATAATTAAATTATAACAAATGAAAAAGTTTTGGTCGGTTCGTTCACCATCATCGTTTCATATTTCCCTAAATGTTTGTGCTCAACATAACAAATATATATGTAGCTGTGATAATTGTAGCTCTTGGTTCTGTCCTGTTAGATCTAAGACAAGAGTAAGAGACTAAGCTACATACAATTATTACAGCTAATAAATGTTTCCCTAAAATTTGTTAAATAGGTTTTTTTTCAACCATGTCAACATTAAAAAATTTTACCAAAATTTTATTTGTGCATTGAAATGGTTACTTTAAAAACTTAAACAACTTTTCAAAATTGTAATCTATGGCTCATTGTTATTGTAGTGTCAAAGGACAAAGGTCAGACCTTAGGAAGTTAAGGTGGGATGGTGGGTTTCATGGAAATCAAAAGACCACAGTATCTGACAGAATGTACCCAGGAATTTTAATCAGGGTCAAAGTAAATATATTGACAGTTCTATTGGTATATTTTGGTTGAAGTCCGAGCTTTGGGTCCGAGCCATTCTAAGGCTGTATGGGCGTCCCTTGAAATTGACCAGACCTAAACAAACGTGTATTTTTGTCTGCTCAGTGCTTTCCCGTTTTGTCTGTTTTTATTTCTTGCATTTTAGGAGGAAGAGAAAGCCATACAGAGGGAGCTGGAACTTCTGAAATTAAAACTTCAACAACCAGATACAAGTGTGGTAAGGGTGTTACTAAATGTAGATACCGGAAAATCATAAAAACACCGGAAACTACCAGAAAACACCAGAAAGCACTGGAAAACTACCAGATAAAAACTACAGAATAGTGATGGACAGGAAGGCTAATTGTTCTCCAACGTTTTGGGTACATCATTATGAATAAGTATCCAATTCCACAGACAAAACCATGCTGTTTGGGCTGTATTCAACTTGTCCAAGTCCTCCCTTTCCTTCTTTCGATTGAAGCAGGCATATATTATTCAAACAATAATAGTACGAAGTTGAATCGTGATACGCTGCAATGAAATGGACAGAAGTAAAGGGAGGACTTTGAGAAGTTGAATACAGTTACTGATTACTTCAGATACCATTTCATGTCAGGTGATAAACCCAAAGGCTCAGAACAAACATCTACCCAGTGAAACTCTTTCCAGTGTTTCTGTGTGATTTGAGTGTTTTGGTAATTCCAGTGGCTCTTTGTTTTTTCTTGTGTTTTCCTGTACTTTCTGTTATTTTTCTGGGGTTTTTTCCCGGTAGGAACACTGGTGTGGTGAAACTAGAGTAGACAGCCACTCTGGTATTGTATAGCAGCCTCTCATACAAATCAATCTCCAGTCAACTTTGTGGTTGTTCTAGAACCCAAGCGTTTGGCAATCACTTTATCAATCTTCTTTTATATACAACCCGAATCGCTGAGAGAGATTAAATTTTTATGTTCTTGATCCTTTATTCTTAAAACTAAAATTGGCGAAACCCTGGAGTTGCCAAATGCCAAGTTGATGATCAATAATTACGTTGAATATCTAGCTATTAAGTTTGGTAAAATGTTTCAGTGATGTTTCAGTGGACTCAATGAAAAAAACAACAATATTATGTATCATTGCACAGATAACATTTATGGCATTTTATCTCTGAATGAAACTATTTCTCCAGTGAGATTCTTGTGCTTCATTTTTCCCATTTCAGGTCAAAGTCAAGGAGTATTTGGTTCGGCTCATGTACTGTGAGGTTCTGGGCCACAGGGCATCGTTCAGTTATATCCACGCCATTAAACTTGCCCAGCAAGGGTCACTAACGACCAAGCGTGTCGGTGAGTAGAATAAAGCCTCACATTGTGTGAACGCTATATCTTGTCATGGCCGAGCGGTTTAGAGCATCGAATTCAAGTTCTGGTGATTAATTCATCGGGTGTGGGCTCGAATCCAGGTTATGACACTTGTGTTCCTAAGCAAGATGCTTTACTATAATTGCTTCTCTTCACCCAGGGGTATAACTGGGTACTTGCGAGGGTAGAGGTATTATTGTGTTTGAAAAAGCCTTCGGGGCACCACGGCAGCCCGAGGCTGTATACTCCCCAGGGAGCTGAGAAAGATTACAGGAATGTTATTGGCCCAATGACCAGGGTATTAATGTAAAGCGCATTGATACGATATTGTAAAATGCGCTATATAAGAACTAATTATTATTGTTATTATTTTTATTATTATAGGGTAAACCATGACATGGGATGTTTTCTAGACTTTTCACTGATTTTTAGTAATCTTTTCTTTCTCCATGAAGGTTACTTGGCAATTTCTCTATTCCTCCATGAGAACCATGAGTTGATACTTCTTCTGGTCAACACCATCCAACGAGATCTATCCAGCACCAATATGCTGCACAACTGCATGGCGCTGAGTGCCGTCTGCAAGCTGATAGGCTCAGAGATGGTCCCTGCTGTCCTCCCATTGGTGGAAGAGAAACTCAAACATCCAAAGTGAGTAGCTGTGACTGAAGTTATGAGAGTAAGAGCTTCAGTTAGTTATGTGTTCTCCAGAACTGTTTGAAAAACTCCAAGTTGCAAAAGCTTCCATTTTGTTTTAGGAACTTGTATGACACAACTTATTGTGAAACCTTTACCATTGATCCGACAATTTGTTTACCACTGACCTTTTGCCTTTGACCTCTGACAGGGCCCTTGTGAGGAAGAAGGCAGTCTTGGCCCTGCGCTCGTTGTACTTGAAAGCTCCACACATGGTGACCAACCCAGAGGACCTGTTCAAGCAGGCCGTCTGTGATCGTGATGTGGCTGTGATGAGTGCTGCTCTTCATATCCATAATGATCTAATTAAGGTAAGGGCCCGCTTACCGACCCTAGGCAGGCAGAGCTTGAATCTTGGGGGAAAATCCACAAGACTGGTGGGCTTGTAGCTCAACAAAATGTTTACTGTACCAGAATTGTTTTTAACGAGACCAGGATTGAAAAGAGAGAAGAAAAAAAATCATTTGGACTGTTTTAATTTGAGCAAGAACTATAAGAGAAGATTTGTCTCATTTGTATTATGGATAAGAATGCTTCAATACAAAATTGAGAGAGATTTGTCAGACTGATAGTCAACCTTTCATCAAAGACACAAGACCGCCGGACCTGTCATGACTTTACTGGTCCGATGCTATAATCATTGGGACTGCGATCCAGTGTAAAATTGGAGCCCGACTTGGAGCTTCTTTTTTTTTTCGGGTGGGGGGGGGGGGGGAGGGAAGGCCTACTCTGCCTCAGAAAGACCCTTGTTACTGGAGAGACTTAAAAGTGCCATTATTATATGAGATTTCGTCAAATGTCTTCATACTTGAGATATTTTGAATCCCGAAAGGCTCAGTCGTGAAATCTCTTAGTTTTGCTTTATTTGAACCTCAGCATATTTGCTAAACCTTAGGATAAACACCCTCCAAAACAAACACCTTTATAGTAAAGTTTGTTTGTTGGTCTTTACCACCACGACGCCATCTTGAATCTGGAAATTGAGTCTTGAAGTTTAAATGGTCTTCCTCTATTTGAAAGAGTAAGTAGATTTGTTAAAATGCCAATATTGTTTCCTTGTAAAAATTATGTCTGAATATCACCTAAATTAAAATACATAAAGCATTGGTATCTTGGGTTTTACACTGACCTTGAAGTCGGACTTAATATCCCGCCCAATCTAAGCTCATTCTTATTTTTTACGGTCCATCTTGAAGGAAGAACCTGCCGCCAACAAGCAGCTAGTGCGCCCCCTTGTGACCATACTCAGACAGGTGTTCCAGAGGAAGCTCTCGTCTGACTATGAGTACCATGGCGTCTCGGCTCCCTGGATGCAAATTAAACTACTCAGGATGCTGGCAAGACTCGGTGCTGAAGATCTTTAGTAAGTCTGGAAAGAATTCTCAAGCCTAACAGTCTCAAATCATCGGCTCAGTGCTATAAGGTCATTAATTGCACTTACATATTCGTAATGATCGCAAGGACATTGAATGAAAAAAACAGATAAATTTGAAAAAATATATCAAAATCAAAAAATAAATTGTTTTCTTTGAAAATGAATGTTCTTTTTGCCAAACAAATACTTTGAAGACCTCTCTTGATCAAAAAACTCCATTTACCAGGAGCTCCGAAATATGCAAAAGCAATTTTATGAAAACATGCAAATTGCACTAATGACCTTATACTGTAGTCCTGAGCAGACAAAATCATCAACAATTCTTAGTGTGGTACAGGAGTGCCAAACAACAAATGCTTGTTATTAGGGGTGAGGTAAGATGTCATGGCCAAGTGGTCTAATAATAATATAATAATATATTGTATTTGTATAGCGCCTACTGCAGGCCAGCCTCTAAGCGCTTAACATTCATGTTTCCTGCAAGGTATTTGGAGCTACGTTTGAAGTATGAGACCTACTCCTTTACATAGCACCTTGTAATGGTTTACAAGGTGCTGTGGCGCAATATGCAGCCAATCAAACCAGGAACACCGGGGCGGACCCCTTCTCTTTTCGATAAGTGCACTGGGTTCTTTTTCGTGCGTTACACAACACACGGGACCAACGGCTTTACGTCCCATCCGAAGGACGAAGCAATCATGGTTAAGTGTCTTGCTTAAGGACACAAGTGTCCTGACCGGGGCTCGAACCCACACTCTGCTGATCAGAAACACCAGAGCTTGAGTCCAGTGATCTTATCCACTCGGCCACGACACGCCTAGGGCGGTGGACTCGAGCTCTGTAATTTACAGAATGTGGGTTCAAAACTGTTGTGATTTTTTTTATTGTCGTGTCAGTGCAAAAACTTTGTATCTCCTAAAATATAACTTTTTCGCATTACGTGCGATTTTTTTTCACAAAACATTGTATCTCAGTTAAAAATAGCCTGGATGTACACACAAAACAAGTACGAGCCGAGTAACAATGATTTTACACGGACCATTTTCCTGCGAGATACGCCGTTTTAGCAATATCGAGATACAATGTTTTTTGCTCTGACGCGAGGTTATGTAGCTGAGTAGTGTAGCATGTCTAGAGTATTGAACTCAAGTTCGAACCCACTAAAGGCACTTAATTGTAATTGCTCCTCACAATCCAGGAGTAAATGGGTACCTGTTAAGTGTCTTGCTTAAGGACACAAACGTCAAGACCAGGACTTGAACCCACACTATGCTAATCAGAAACACCAGAGCTTAAGTCCAGTGCACTTATGCGCTCTTGGGCAAGACATAATTGCTTCTTATCACCCAGGAGTGAATGGTACTGTGAGGGTAAAGATGTTGGTGTGAATGATTAGCATCGCTGCCCCAGTCTGGCTTGTGGTGCTGCATACTGCTAAGAAATTGAGATGGTTTCAGGAGTGCTTAAGGCCAATGACCAGGGGTAGTACTACTGTAAAACGTTTTGATACAATGTTTAAAAGCGCCTAAGAAATGCAGACTATGCTTCGTCTTCATTGATTCAGTCAGCAAAATAGCTTGTGCGCTGCGTACGGACATGGTGGATGAGCTTATAATCCCCAGTTGAAGTTCTTAAGTTGGTGCTGTTGGAGACTGGAGTTGAAGCTGTCTGTACTGGTGTCACTGACTATGCTAGCTGGTAGTGCTTTCCAATCAGCGATGGGTAGAGACGAAGAAGGAGTCATTGGATACCCTTGCTTTGTGACTAAGTTGCCTAAACATTCGACTTCATCTTTTGGCTGTTATTGATATTATGTTTAATGTTTTTATTTTTTTTTTAGCTACAGCAGTTTAATGTACGATCTTCTGGAAGATATTCTCCAGCAGTCCTCCTCACTAAGCCACAACATTGCCTTTGGTAAGAAACACTCTTTGATTTGTCTTTTGTTTTGTTTAACGTGTTGTTTGTACTGTTTTTGTAATGAAAGAATATGGATGAGTGTATCAGAGTCCAATGAAGGTTTGAAGTTGTGTTTTGTAATCATTTGAATCCCTTGCAGTAACAATTGGATTTTCAAAAATGTATTCATGTAGGCTTGGTGCTTTGTTTTTGAACATGTTGAAAGGGCAGGGGCCATTCAGAATAGTCAATGCTAAACAATTTCCATTTTGTTTTTTCCTTTGAAATTTCGATTTCTAAATATTGAATGGCTTCATGATATATTCTATACACTGAAGAACAAAGTAATGCCTCAAATGAACCAGATATGTTAGACCAAAGTTCTCCAACATTAGTAGTTTTCAATTTTTTTTTCTCCGGCTTAAACAAACAACTTTGTAGTTTATCAGGAATTAAATTGACGATCTTGGCCAGCTGGGTACTTTTTCTTCTTCTTTTTTTAATTTTTAATTTGTATACTATTTTTATTTTTATAAAAACTGAATTTCGATTTTGTGTTATTTCTTGTGACCCACCCACACACAGTTTAGAAAAAAAAAGGGAAAAAATCTAATTTTATTGACATTGACTATTCTGAACGGCCCCTTAGGTAAAAGACACCTCTATATCGCGGATACGTTAATTTCTATCGGAACACAATGGGCACCATGGCAATGACCAGGGGCAACGGAGGCAATTGCTTCTGGTACCACCATAAAGTATAAGGCCTGGTCATGCTCTTCACTTGAATATTACTTTGATCATGTTGATGCTGATGGCAGAGGAAAAATAATTTGGTTAAAAACAATGACATTTAAAAGCATGATTAAAATCATAGATTTGAAAGGATGAAGTGAGTGGGGGATTTCTTGTTTTTACAGATATTCACCTTTTTGTAATAATTCTGTTTTTGTGATTGATTTTCAGCGGTGCAATACGAGTGTCTTGTGACAGTAGCTTTTATTTCTCCCAATGAACCACTTCTTATAAAAGCTGCTCAGTGCATCGGCAAGTTCCTCAAATCCTTCAACTATAACCTGAAGTACATGGGTAAGAGTACCTCCTATTGTTTCTGTCAATACTTACCGCATCCCGTAAAGCCTACACATTCTTTGTTTATAAACCGAAGAAGTTGGGTCCTAACGGTGTCCATGTTGAGGCCTCCCCTAGGTCCTCATAAGATTTGTCTTTTTTTGGGGGGCAGCTAATTTCTGTCAACCTCCTTCTCTGAACTGCATGTCTAACTTTCTTGGTTTGCTTATTTTTATCATCCAGGTATTTGCGCTTTGAGTGCTATATTAAAGGTGTTACCAAGCTGTGCAGAAGAGCATCAACTGACCGTCATCGACTGCTTGGAGGATGCTGATGATACTATACGATTAAAGGTTAATAGAGGTCATTGAAGGTCACTAGAGGTCACACTGTTTTAGATGGTTTGGTTTATTACTGGAATGTTCGTAGTCTACAGTTTTAAGTTGTTGGTCATTTCAATGATATTAAAAACTTATGCTTTTTCCATAAATTCTTTTTGAACACATCAGCCATCAGGTGGGAAATTGTTTTTTATGGATTTGAAATCTATAAGACAGTTTTATCGTAAAAATGTCATGTTTTATTTTCTATTGTTTATCGCAGACTTTAGATCTCTTGTTCCAAATGACAACCATTTCCAACGTTGAAGTGATTTGTGAGAAGCTGTTGACAGTCCTGATGGGTACCAAGGAGCTGTTTACCAGGCAGGATTTATTGTCAAAAATCATCCAGCTCACTGACAGATATCCTTTGTGAAATAATTGTCACTATTGTTGTAATTTTTATTAATTTGATTTTGTAGTGGGGATCTTTGTTTGCTTTTTCGTTTAACTTCATTTTTTGTTTGTTTGTTGTTTTTTGTTTGTTGTGTTGTTTGTTTGTTTGTTGTGTTGTTTGCATTCACCCACACGTAATGCTCCCAAAAAATTTTTCTTATAGGTGCCAAACAGCTGGTCCCCAAATTGCACTCGGGGTTGTTTGTTGGGGTGTTGGGGTGTTTGTTTGTTTGTTTGTTGGCGGTATTTGTTTGTTTGTTGTTGGTTTTTTGAGGGGATGGATGTGGAGTCCACCCTTAAACAAAAATTTAAATAACCAAAATTATGTGAAAATTTTTTATTATGATTTTTCTTGAATTATTTTGCAAGACTGTGCTTTATTTAGAGATTAACAAAAATGTTTTTAAGAGTTGTTAGCTTTTGATCAGATGCTTGCAATCTAGACCAATTTCGCACAACTGCCTCACTCAAAGAAACTTTTCTGCTTGGCAAAAATCAACAGTATGTTCTTGTAGCAGTCTGAAATCTTAGTTTGGCTGGTTACCTTTTATCCAGGAAACAAAATTTTGTGCTTTAGCAACTCTATGAAAAATGGACCCAGGATCAAAATACAAGTAGTCCATTTCAATTTTGTTTTATGTTTATGGATGTCAGGATGAATAATTTTTATGACAATTCTTTAACGACTCCTAAACATTTCAGCCATCAGTAATGTGGTATCTAAACACCATGACACGACTTCTAACTATTACTGATGAAGTGCCTGATAATGTTGTTAATCACGTCATTGGTGCAATCACAAAAGGTAGGTTTATTGTTTACATGTTTCATCTTTAGGAGAGACTGTCAAGATAAGGCAGGGCTAGATAGCTCTCATCCATTTGGTAGAGCGTTGGCATGATAATCTAGAGGTCGTTGGTTCAAATCCCGCTCTAGTCAATTTTTCTTTGTTTGACCCCAAATTATATTTAAACATTTCCCCAGTCAGCTTCCCTTGTGGTTTATAACTTGAAATTGTTCATCTATGCTACCAAAATGTGATAGGAGTCTTGAGAGTTTTAACATCAAAACGGATTTATTGTGAAACATTTGCAAAAGTTGTGCACAGTAACATGGAGTGAATCATTCGCTGTGCAGAGTGTGAGGTCAAATTACTTCCTAATAGGGAGGTTTAGCTGTACATCGTGTGAGAAAAAAACGTTAACGTGAACGTTAAAGGTTTGTGCTGTTACCAGACGACGTCATCAGTTTTTGCCTTATTCCTTCTTGCGTGCGGTTGACCACGGATGTATTGACTTGGAAAAGGGTAAAACTGATACTTTAATGTATTTTTTCCGTGACATTTGCTTTAAAAAATGTTTCACACGCTCTCGTTAATGTTCAGGTAAAAACAAGTAGCTAAACCTACCAATTGGCTTTCATTTGATCTACTAGTGGTTAAGCAAGTTTGTGGAGTATTCAATACCACAGAGTTCTGCGCCTATGGTGCCTTATAAAGTTTGTGATTCCAGAGCTCGGTGGTAAGAAGCACCATGAAATTGGGCACAGGTCCTTTGCACAGCTGTCGTTTAGTTTGGTACATGATTGTTTTAGAAAAATTTTTCATTTGTTTAACCATCTCCCCTCTCTGAAGTCTCTGATTGGGTTTTCTTGTTTTTACAGAATCCAGGCGTAGCTCTGACTTTGGAAGCCAAGCCCTTCGGCTATACCTGCCACTTGTGACCAAGAACAACACCTCACAGAAACTTTTGAAAATTGGCTGTTGGGTAAGTCAGATTTCAAAGTTAGAAAACTGCCGGACAGCGGATGAGTTTGAATGGTCAGACAGTATAGTATTGTTATACTTCAAGAAGTCAGTATACAAACAGCTGACATCTTTGATTTTCACAAATGGAGAAAATCCACTAATCAGGTTAGGACTGAAAACCCGATCCACATGCAAGGCTTTGGTCTGGGTATCGAACCGGGGTCCACAGAGGTGAATTGCAGGGAAAGAAACCACTGAGCCAGCCTGAATGCCTAATGGAATTAATCTGTTCCCAAAAAGGATAAAAAATAGCATTTATTTCACGAGTGATATCTTGGTCTTTAAGGTAAGATGTCGTGGATTGTGCTCCTTCTAGAATTCTCTACATAATGTGAACTTTTTTAACAAAAAGTGAAACTTTTAGCAGTTCTTGTTAACCTTTAAAAATGACACATTCTTGCATCTATATTCTTTTCTGTGAATCAGATTCTTGGTGAGTTTTCAAACCTAGACACTGCACCACCAGCCTCAGAAATCCTTGCAACCCTTTGTTCACACCTTGAGAGGAGATTAGAGGAAGATTTGGAGATATGGGTGATGGGGGCGTTGACCAAGGTGGTAGGGAGGGGTGGTGGCGTGACGGCTGATGTGAGGAGTGTTATCGAGACGTGTCTGGTAGGTCCCTCCGTGGAGCTTAGACAGGTAAGAATCAGTTGTGGTAATAATGTGAAAATTGGTTGTATGAAAACATGGAAACAAAATGTCATTTCAGTGTTTATCAACCATTGGTGAAACAGTAAAACAAAGTAATGTTATGATTTGTTGTCTTGGTTACAGAGAGCATTTGAGTTACAGAAATTGTGCAATTGTGTAGACTTGATGACTGAAGCTCATCCCTGGACTGGCTCCGATGAACTGCAGGTATAAAATGATCAATTTCTTCCCTTTTTTGTTGCTACTCTTCTATGCTCTGTTTTTTGAAATTTGAGTATTTTGTTTAGGAGTTTTTGCAGACAAATATGTTTGTGTTTTTGATGTTTGTTTGACTCTCATTTTGTTTTTTAGGGAGGGGTTAGACAGGGTTGAGAGTTTTCAGACCTTCATCTGAATGTAGACTTTTTTATGTCTGCCCAGCGAAATAAAACATGCTGTAACTTTCTCAAGTTGCAAAGGAATCATGTTCTTTGGTCTTTTGTAAATGTTCTTTGTATAGTTTGATTGGAGTCTGTCATTCTTGGATCAATACGTCTCGGATGCTTTGTCTGAAGGCGCGGCGCCTTACAAACCAAAACAACAACGCCATGCTGAGAGACAGGATACCACACAAGGTAAAGATCAAAGACACTGTGCTCCCACGGTGAAATGTCATGCTTGGGTGACTCGGATGTGAGATTAGAGACTGTGCAAGTCTCTCACAGATTCGAACATTAGGACCTGTTCAATTCCACAAGTTTGTTTCCTTCTTGCGTTAAAGCAATGTACATGGGACCAAAGTGGTCCCCAAATTTTTTGAATACGCCCAAGACTTGCCCGGTCTATTTGGTGAAAAAAGGGTTAACAAAAGGTCAAGAGAATTGGCTGGTTCTGCCCAACAAGTCCCAATTTCATAGAGCTGCTTAAGCAGAAAATAATTGCTTAACAACCGTCTGCTAAGCAGAAATGAGCAGGATACCAGTCACAAATTGTACATGTGACAGGATAATTTGGCTGGTCACCTTATTCTGGTTAGCATAATTTTGTTGTGCTTAGCCACTTGTGCTTAAGCATCTCTATGAAATTGGGCCCATATCAGTTGCCAAGCTCTAAGCTGCATCACTAGATTTGTAATCATAACTTTTAGTCAAGTTAAAGAACAAGTTTAGTGTGGTTTATGCAAATGAGATTAGAGGAGGAAAGTCTGCAGATTTATCTGGAAACTTCCCTTTATTCTTCAATTTCTCAAACCTTTGGAGGAATTGATATGTAAAATAGAAGTCATATTTAGTCAAATTGAATACAATAACTCATTGGCTCATTAAACCAAATACATTTAAATATTTCTGTTGCCCTTAAGTTTTAAAACCTCAGTTCGCTGGACTCAATTTTGTACCCTACCGAAGCCCGACATCATCCATAGTGAGTGGTCACACTGTCTCAACCTTTACCCCAGAGGGTCGAACAACAACCAAGTCAACCTCCTCCCCAGAACCATCACTGAGCTCCGGTGCCTCAGGGAACAGTGCTGAACCCAGATCGTCAGAGAGGTAGGTATTGTTCTTTGTGTTTGACCAGTTGTCAGTTAGCTTTTCATTTGGTAAATTTGTGTGTGTGTAAGCCCATACATTTTGTTTCTTCTCGGGGGGTGGGGTGAAGGGTTGTTGGGGCAGTAGGGAGGCAAACTGTTTCACATGGTGTGTCCAGCTTAAACGGCTCACTTATAACATGTCTTTGCTTTCCACTGTGTTTTGTTTTGTCCAATTTAGCTCTAGATTACTTTTAAAAGCACCATTGAGAGAAAATATTTGTTTTTTCATCGTAACTTTGCGGTTGACTTCTCATTTTATCCTCCTTGAAGTTTATCCGGTCTGAAGCTACAGGGGGTCAAGAGAGTCTGGGGACAGAAGGGGTACACCAAGACATCATCGGATTCTAAGACACAGTCTCATCCTCAAGGAGGACACAGGCAAGTGGCCACATCCACCCAAGCCACACCCAGCAGCCCGAGCAGAGGTGTTACTCCAACTGTCCAGGTTGGTTGAGTTATTAAGATTTCTAATTTTAAGGCACGCTACGGAAATAGCCTTTAGTTTAGATCTGGTTCATTTCATTCCCAAAAGCAGGGTTTGTCTGTAACTTATTTATTTTCCTGACCATTAATAATTCCTTTTCACAAGTCCACCTGTATATTCACAAGTCCCTATATTGATTTGTTGGTCAGATGCATGCATGGTAAACACCATTTTCAACACCATGATTTGAGAGAGGCTGTAAATATTTTGATCAATCCGAACATGATCATTGAAACAAAATCTCTTCACCTAGTTATTATAAAGAAGTTGACTATTAAAATTCTGACTATTGCAGGCCTGGAATTTCATCTTGAGAGGGCAAGGCCATTTTCATTTTTCAAAAGGCACTACCATTGGGAAATGTTTTGAAGGGGCACGATGGCCAAGACCAGGGGCAACGGAGGCCATGGCGTCTGTGGCCTTCATGTAATTCCAGGCCTGCTATTTTATCGCCGTTTTAACAAGTATTTGTCCAGCAGACCATGGTGATGGGAAAGCAATGCCAAGATTTTAAGGAATAGCATCATTTGATTGAGGGGGGAGGGGTCTGGGAGGGTTGGCTTTTTTTTCAGTCTACTCATATTATGTATTTTTGTTTCTCGTCAGTTAAGTTTAGCTACAGCTGTAGGAGTTACAGCCTCATCAGCCGCTGACCTCGGGTCACCTGAAGACAATCGGAAGAAGGAGCTTGCCAAGGCGCTGTTTGGAGGACTACAGAAGACAATGACAACGAGCAGTAGTAAGGTACAGCCACTCCTTCCCTCAAACTCCCCTTACAATCCGTTTACGAGTTATAAAGATAAATCAGGGCAACCAAATTCAATACGACAACCAGAATACCCCTCTTGGTGACACTGGATATGTAATTTTTATTTTGTATTTTTATTTCAATTTTTAGCAACCTTTGGACAGAAAACCACAGCTTTCAGTAGGCACGCATCAAGCATCAACGTCACACTCGCCAAATGCAGATAAATATCATATGGATAAAAGTACTCCTGACTTACTGACGTTATCAGAACTGGACTCCTCATCTTCCCACCCAGACCCTCTTAGTATCCAGTTGGCTTCACATGGAGATCCGTCCCATGGAGAGACAAATGAACTAATAGAAGCTTTTTCCGACAGACAAGAAAATGTCTTCGCAAACCGGACAGATTTTAATCAACCGACAAAAACTCAATCCTCAGTGAAACAAAATCAGCTCATTAAAGACGAGGTTGTCCAGCAGCAGAAAAATAGTGACAATATTTTCATTAATGGGAACGAAGAATTAAAACAGATGGAAACTGATAACGCCCAGGAGCTGGCGCAGGGTAAAGAGACTAAACAACGAAGCATGTATGAAGAGTTCAAAGATTTCAGTCTCTCCGATGATGACTCTGTCGATCACACGAGACTGTCAACAGCGGATCCCAACAGTTCAAGAAGAAATAATGTCACTGGGGACACTGTACCTGTGACTGAAATCAAGGAGGGAGGTGGAGACAGGACAAACCAATCTTTAGAAATTTCAGAGGATGAAGCTTCCACTAGTAACATCAACCCTAATCTTGCCACTATTCGGGATGAAGCTTCCACTAGTAACATCAACCCTAATCTTGCCACTATTCGTGATGACTCTTTGATATTAAAAAATAAATCTGATTGGAATCTCATGGAGTCAAAAGGTCAGCTAAATCCCGATGACAACCCCACCTCCAAAATGGCTGCAACTACAGAAATATCAATCCTGGACTCCAGCTTAGGGGACTTTCCCTTCCCGAGACTCTCGGACGATTCACCGATCAACATCCCGCCTGATTGGTCAGACTATCCAAGAGCTAGCGAGAGGATTCAACTCTGCCATGATACCTCGCTGGGTGTGAGTTTACATAAAGTCTGGAAACCTGATGCTCTGGGATTGGTGTTTAACGTCACAAATCCAAACCCCAAAGAGACGGTGACTGGAATTAACATTAAACTTGATATTTCATCGAATTTGAAGGTAATCCACCAATTACTAACAAAAACTCACAGAGTAATTCTTCACAAATATCTTGTCTATTTGTTATTTGTTCCGAGGATTCTACATTTTCGTGGAGTAAAGATTGAAATCTTACACCATTCTTTACAGGCAGACTCTGTTAGTGTTGGAACGTGAGGCTATTAATCTTTTTGCATTTATAGGTCAGTTTGGTTGGTAAGCAGTCTGCAACAGCTACATCCATTTTAATTTTCTTAAAAAGAGAGATAAAACACATCGCAAACAAACCTCCCCAACAATGCTTCTTGTTCATAAGAGTTTTTTGCATTCGACAATTTGTAAAAATACTTTAACTCGTTACACACATGGCTTTACATGCTGTTTATGCACTACGCGGGGTGCACTATTAAGGGAGTTTATCAAAAGTCAAGCATGTTCTAGGCATGAATGAATGTTCCCGTAGACATACGCCCTCAATCCAGTGGACCGCCAGCGCGTTCTGCTGGATTGCGACATTGTGCGGAACTACAGGAATATCCCTACATGAGAAATATGCACACTACTTTACTGCAGAGCTGCCAAAATTTGCATAGCTTGCAAACGGGGAGATATTTAGAATTACATTCAAAATAATAGGGAAAAAGTAATAATTAAGAAATAATAATAAAGAAATAATAAAGAAATAATCAGGGAGATTTTCAAAATTGTTCATCAGAACACGGAAAGATTTATTGATTTTCAGGGAACTTTTCTGCAGAATCATGGAGAGTGGGTAGCTCTGTTACCGATCCAACTAGAACATTCCTACTATTTATGGGTAGCTCCTGAACAAAGAAAATAATGCCAGATTTGTTTTCTTCACCGTTACAAACCAGTTCTTGTTCTCTGGCAGATATGCACAAATCCTACGACCAACTCTCTGTCCAAAGAAACTATTGAGCCAAACACAACAGGGATTCTAACGGCAGAGCTGAGCTGTGTCTCTTCGGCCCTGACCATGAGGCTAGGCGGAGAAATATCTTATAAAGATTACACCAAGACGAAATGTAGACTCTTCTTCAGTTCACCCATCCTCGTCAGTGACCTCTTAAGGTAAGTGTTTCACTCCCTTGTTGTGCCCTAGGATCAACTTCGTGACCTTTTCTAATCTGCAACTGAACAGCTCTTGGGTTGGCCAAGGTATTTTGAAGGCCCTAAACCCAGGCTTCTAATTACTCAAAGAAGCTTTAGCTGAGCTTTAGCAGTGTTGTTGTTTAGATGATTTATAAACTATCTATCTCGGTGGTCGAGTTTGGGTGTTGGTTTCTCTCCTCGCCTTCTAGCTTTGGGACCCCGGTTCAAACCCCGTTAGGGGCACTACTCAAGGGGATAAGAACCATGGCTGATTTTGAATGATTTGACTTTAGACTGACTCACACATGAGTAAGTCTAAAGCCAATTAGTTGAAACTCAGCCACTCAACGTCCACTTTCAGATCTTGACCACACAGCCACAATTTTCCAGATGTTCATGTATTCTCTTTTCTATTTTCACTTTAACTCTGGCTGTTTTCTCCGCTAGGCCACTGGAACTCAAAACTTCGGACTTTGGCGAGCAGTGGCAACAGCAAACCCATGATTGCAAGTTAACTGCTGATATCAGCCCAGCTGTCACAATGTCAAAGGTCATGACCTTAATGACCAATGAACTGAACCTCCACCTTGTTGAAATAATTGGTGAGTAAATGTGAACTGCTTCTTCCTTTTTGATTGTCAACAAACCACCTTTTTTTTCTTTGTTTCAAATATGAAACAATATTGCAAACCGGATTGTTTTTGTTAAATGGTATAAAGTCAAAGATTGGTTTTTGGCAACTGATTTAATACTGATTTACAGGCAAAACTAAGGAAAGATGCAATAAAAGTCACTCATGTGAAAGTATCAGCTGAATACATTGTCTACTTGTTAAGAAAACAGCTAAAAAACTGTGTCAGTATTTTTATCAAGACCGTTGATTCCATCCACATTCATCTACGTTTCTAAACGAAACTAAATTTCTGTTACGTATATTATTTTTTTAGACACTTTTACAAGAAAAAAAATGTTTCAAAAGGCCACAAATAAAACCCTGTTTGGGCTGATGGTGGTGACTAACTAGAAATGATTGTTCTATAAAGAGTTATAGGGTGTTCAGAAAAAACTTTGTAAGATTGAACAAATAAATGTTCAGAGATTTACACTTACTTTCATGGTATAAAGATGGCCAGGGTGTGAAAACTTCCTTTTTACATGTAACTGTGCTAGGTTTACATGTCACTATGCAAGGATTTGTAGTTGTATACCGCATTGCTTCAAAATCAGAGCGCCATGATGGTGGCCAGTGTTGTGTGGACTCAAATTTCACCCAGAATCCTTTGTGCATTGACCATGCACATTGGGACATTTGGGCTATTGAGCAAATCTATTCAGACTAGGGCTCAGTTTCATGGCTCTGCCTACCGAAAGCAAGGAAGCAGGGAATTCCACATATTGCATAGGTTAGCAGGGAATTTTTCCTTGAGCGTGTGCATACTCCACGTTACTAGGCATTCTCCGCTTATACAGCTACATGTAGTGCAGAAATTTGGTGATTGCAAGTGCAGAATTCGGTAGTACGTAGAGCCATGATATTGGGCCAAGCTGATCGATCAGATTAATTTCCATTTGATCATTTTGGATGACACGTTCAATACAGTCAGTCAATGTCTTCTTCTATTTTGGTCAGGTAATGAAGGCATAGCTTGTGGGAGTCTTGTAAACGGAGCAGTCTGCCTCCTTCATCTCAAGCTTCCAAGCGGTACGTCTCTTCATGTTTGGATACGTTCTTCGAGCCAACTCCTCTCTGATTCTATTGCTAAGCAGTGTAAGGGTATCGTCTTGAAGACGCTGGAAAGCAACATTAATATAAAAACCCCTTGCATATGATGTCGTGAGCCAAAACAGCGCCCTCATTGGCTGAGAGATGTGCGTGGTGTGTACACATGTGCCAGTCTCCACTGTATGACTTCAGCGATAGATGTATGCAAGGGTTTTATTTTAGGTACTTTCTGTGTGAATCCAGGCGTGCAACTTTTCAGCTGAGCAGCTGATTTCCTCATTTTTGGTTTCTCATCTGTACCATCAGGAAAAAACCAATACAAAGTCTTGCTGCTCCTTGCACTTTCCTCTTTGGCTCACTCACCCTGAGTGATTTTTTTCAAATCTTGACAAAATTTCCAAGTTTGGTTTTAAAATGGCAAAGGAAGCATTGCGTGTTTTTTCCCATATTCTCAGAACTATTGAAGATTTATGGTATATATTTGAACACTGATTTTCATGAAAGCTTAATTTTTCAAAAGATAATTCAAAAGTTTAAGTTCAGTGGAAAGAAAAAGTCCTCAGCAATGACTCTTAAGTAATTTTAACACGTAATCAAAACATGGTATTGTGGTCCAAATTTAATAAAAATGCTTGACTTACCCCCTTGTGATTTTTTGCATTTTTGCCAAAAATTTATCCAAAATACTGGATTTATCCCTTGTGATTTTTTGACCCAAATTTGCTAAAAATCTGGACTTACCCCTTGTGATTTTTTCACTTTTGGACCCAAATTTTCTAAAAATGCTGGACTCACCCGCTTGTGATTTTTTGCATTTTTGCCAAATATTTAATAAAAATGCTGGCTTTTACCTCTTGTGTTTTTCCTAAATTTTGACGATTTAATAGAATTGCTGGATTTTTTTTATTTTAGCCCTAAATTTAATAAAAATGCTGGACTTACCCCTTGTGTTTTTCTTAATTTTCGACCCAAATTGGCTAAATGCTGGGCTTACCCCTTGTGATTTTTTTCACTTTTGGACCCAAATTTGATTTAAATGCTGGACTTACCCCTTGTGATTTTTTGCATTTGTGCCAAATATTTAATAAAAATGCTGGATTTACCCCTTGTGTTTTTCCAAAAGTTTGACAAAAATTTAATACAAAATGCTGGACTTGTGATTTTTTGCATTTTTGCCCCAAATTTATCAAAAATACTGGACTTACCCCTTGTGATTTTTTGACCCAAATTTTCTTAAAATGATGGACTTGACCCTTTTGTTTTTCTTAAATTTTTTGACCCGAATTTGCTAAAAATGCTGGAATTACCCCTTGTGTTTTTCTTCAATTTAGACCAAAATTATATAAATATGCTGGACTTACCCCTTGTAATTTTTTTGCATTTTTGCCAAAAATTTAATAAAAATGCTGAATCTACCCCTTGTGATTTTTGTCACTTTTTGACCCAAATTTAATAAAAATGCTGGACTTACCCCTTGAAATATCTTGCATTTTTGCCCAAAATTTACTACTGAACTTACCCCTTGTGATATCTTGCATTTTGGACCCGAATTTGATAAAGATGCTGGACTTGTAATTTTTTTCCTTTTTGCCCAAAGTTTATCAAAAATACTCGACTTACCCCTTGTGATTTTTTGCACTTTTGGACCAAAATTTGCTAAAAATGCTGGACTTCTCCTTTGTGTTTTTTTGCATTTTTGCAGAAAATAAAAAAAAACCGCTGGACTTACCCCTTGAGATTTTTCGCATTTGTGCCCAAAATTTAATAAAAATGCTGAAGTTACCCTTAGTGTTTTTCTTCAATTTTGACACCAATTTAATAAAAATGCTGAACTTACCCCTTGAGATTTTGTGTATTTTTGCCCAAAAATTTATGAAAATGCTGGACCTACCCCTTGTGTTTTTCTTCAATTTTGACCAAAGTTTAATAAAAATGCTGGACTTACCCCTTGTGATTTTTTGCATTTTTGCCCCAAATTTATCAAAAATACTGGACTTCTCCTGTGATTTTTTTACCCAAATTTGCTAAAAATGCTTGACTTGCCCCTTGTGTTTTTCTTCAATTTTGACCAAAATTAAATAAAAATGCTGGACTTATCCCTTGTGATTTTTTGCATTTTGGACCCGATTTTGGTAAAAATGCTGGACTTACACCTTGAGTGATTTTTTGCTGTTGTGCCAAATATTTAATAAAAATGCGGGATTTAGGCTACCCTTTGTAATTTTCTTCTTCAATTTTCACAAAAACTGCTGGACTTACCCCTTGTGACTTTTTGCCAAAAATTTGATAAAAATGCTGGACTTACCCCTTGTGTTTTTCTTAATTTTCGACCCAATTTTGTTAAAAATGCTGGACTTGCCCCTTGTGATTTTTTTTCACTTTTGGACCCAAATTTGATAAAAATGCCCCTTGTGATGTTTTAAGTTTTTGACCCAAATTTGAAAAGTAAAACAATTTAGGAAAATTAATAATTCTAAAATCTAGTTTGAGTTGAAAGCAATGCTTCCTGAGTCTTTTTAACACATAAAACAAACCATGAAACTTTGACTGAAATTTGATAAAAATGCAAGGCTTACCCTTTTGTTTTCAATTTTGGACCAAATGTTATGAAACAATAAATATTTTCACATTCAGTCGTTCTTTAATACCCTGTACTAAACTTGTAAAATATTTCAAACAGATAACTAATCAAACAACTACTATATGAAAATGATGTATGTACACCTATTACTACCTTTTTCTAAACGGTTTACGACGTCTCCAACTAACTGAGGTATGAACAAAGGATTATAAATTCATTTAAAGGATGAACAAATATACTGATGGTGGAAAAATGAATAATCACCCAATTCTCCTTACGTTTACCACAATCTATGTTGCACTGTAATGGAAGTCAGATTCCCTGTGTGGGCATTGTGCATTGTGGGCGATGTCACAATGACTAGAATGAGTATTGCCGTCTAGTTACTGAATCACAATGTATTGCTTGGTGCAATTCACAATCATAGACGTTAAACCAATGTTTGTATTGAGAGAGATTGGCTGTTGCCAGCTTGGCGTTTTTATCCCTGTGTGGGAGCTTTGCCAAGTTCCCTGGTTGGGAAGATCATCTAAACAAACAGACAAACAAACACCCCAACACCCCAACAAACAAACAAACAAACACCCCAACACCCCAACAAAAAAGCAAACAAACAAGCCGGCAGTTACATGTACTCACACCATATCTTCATGCATTTTGACTCCCAAAATGGGCAAACAAAAGTTCAAGTGACGTCAGAGCGACGTCAGTGACGTCAGTCGATATAGTCAAAGTTTAGATGTAGATATTAGATTGAGTCTACATATAAATAAATGTCTACCATTGGTTAGGCCAAGGAAACCAAATAAACAGCAGTAATAAACACCATAGAAGGTAAACAATGTACAGGAGCTGTAATTGCCATGAACTGAAAACAGTGTGTCCAAGTTAATACCTAAAAACATTGCTCATTTACAGTACCTGTTTATGTATGACAAAACATAAAATCCAAGTTGTGTAACAATACTTTACAGATTAAACATAGCGTTCAAGTTGGTGTGTTACAATAATTGTACATGTAAATGTCAAAAAACATTGACATTTAAATTGTTAATCTACAATATAGACATACAGTTACCAGTGAGTGTAGGTGTCAACATTGCGAGAGCTTCTCTGGCTTTCCCTGTATGTTGAGGCAAACTATTTCCTTTGTAATTTGTCCTAACTGTTTGATTAATAACAAAATGTAAAAACTGCTGTTCTTGTAACAAGATGACTTGACTCAGCCTCTTCAGAGATTGGCCATGTTTTGTTTTAGTGTTTTTGTCAAAGTTATTCAGACCCACAGCTAGTTTTACATCACTGGTTCCTTGCTGAACCACCACAACTTGTAAAGATAGTTTTGTTCATGTACATGGTAATACTGCAAACTTTACTAGATTGTATCTCCACCATGCAAAGTTTCAAATCCTACTTATGTGCATGGTGTTACCGCAAGAAAATGCTATGATGTACCTCCACCGTGTCAAGTTTCAAATTTATCCGCAGATAAGTTTAAGGTCAAAGTGTCAAGTTTTGTGTTAGTTGGGCTTGAAGCTTACCAAGTTAAGTCTTCCTCAATTGTATGCACTTATTCACACGTCGTTCATTTATTTACATGACTTAAGTAAACTCAAAATAAACAGTTGTCCCTTTTTGAAATTAGATTTAAACTATCAAATTAAATGTTTAAAAGATTCTATGATTTCAGCAATACTAAAAATTAATGCTACCCCAAGACGATTTAGATAGATTTTAATTGAAACATCCAAAGTAAAACTTACATTGCAATGAAATTTGTACAGTTTTGTTTACAATAAAAATAAAAATATTTATTTGGAAAGTGGCTTCATCATAATTATCTTTTTATTGTCTCTACCTTGGAATGTAAATACTAATCACCTCGTCAAATGGAACATTCCATATTTGAGCTTATGAATCTGTTCTCACTGTTGCAACCATAATCATTCACTATTTGTATTTTATATACCGGACGCAGATCCTTGTGATTTGATTGGCCTAACACGCGTCACGTGTCACCTTTATTTTGCCATGTATACACTGCAACGATGCAGGAAATCGCGATTGAAGTTGAACTTTTTTTCTAACTGCTGTTTCAGACACTGATTATACTTTTTGAAAAAAGTTTACAGAAATAAAGTCGACTTCTCCATAAGTACAGAACTGTCATTGTGTTTTCAATCTTGCAAAAGTTTTTCATTCCTAAACACATACGTCACTTTGTGAACACGAAAAAATGAGACATGCACGCAGAGTGCTGTGTAGGAACAAACGCATACACCCCTTTCGTGAAAATGCTAAACTTCAACAGGGCAACAGACACACCACTTCGTGAAAATGCAGAAGTTTTTTGGCACCGTGTCGGCGCTATGTGTTGCAATTGGGAAGTGGGGCATCATATGTCAATTCGTGGAAACACGGAATGGCAAATCTTTTGATATGTCAGTCATATGCTAATTAGTGTTATCATGAAACTATTACCCATTACGTCCTTATTACTTTTTAACAGAAACTGATTTGAAAAATTTTGTGATTTTTAACCCATACGTCGCTTCGTTTGTGAAAGCGGTGCTGAATTGTCATTATTATTAGTTTTCCAAAAGCTTTTTTGTATGAAGTTAATTGTGGCGCCAAATATCCAAAGAAACTTTCCCCTCAGAATTTCACTCATGTTGGATAAATTTGTTCTTGACTCGGATCTTAATTCTGTAGATTTGCCAAACAACAGAATAAGCAAGTTTTAACATCTCCTTGGGTTGAAGGAATGTGCTCATTACACTATAGAATTACCTTCATTACCTCCGTCCTCATCAACCTTACATCCGTCGCCTTTACTCCCTCTGTCATCAACGTTTACCCCTTCACTCTTTCCATTCTGGTTAGTATCAACAGGCTTGTATGTCCCCCTATGGTCTGGTGTCTCACCTTGTCCGTGTTTCCAACCTCTCCAGTGGGGAAGTCTGAATGGTACTCCAGCTAGAAAGAATGATCAAGATAAAGGTTTGTTTAAAAGACTTCCTTCAGTCTTATGAATAATCTTGCAACCTTCCATCAAGTAATTTTTCAAGCAATACCTGCTCCAGCGGTATAGAAAGCATTCTCTACTTATTTCAATTAATCCTAGCTCCAAATGATGGGGTTTAACTAGAGTAGCTTTTATGGTTAACATGGCTCTCTATCAGTTAGTAAAGCACTCTGCTGGTTAAGTTGTCTGAAAAAACTGCTTTACTGGTAAAATAAGGCTCTTGTATTAGGCACTCTACTAGTTGGAAGAACGTTCTACCGGTTGGAGTGCTCTACTGGTTGGGAGAGTGCGCTCAACTGGTTTGAAAAGAGTGCTCTACTGGTTGGGAAAGCTCTCTACTAGTAAGAAGTGTGCTCTACTGGTTGGAAGAGCACTCTACTTGTTGGAAGAACGTTCTACTGGTTGAAAGCGCACTCTACTTGTTGGAAGAACGTTCTACTGGTTGAAAGCGCACTCTACTTGTTGGAAGAACGTTCTACTGGTTGAAAGAGCACTCTAGTTGTTGGCAAAACGTTCTACTGGTTGAAAGAGCACTCTACTTGTTGGAATAACGTTCTACTGATTGAAAGAGCACTCTACTGGTTGGAAGAACGTTCTACTGGTTGAAAGAGAACTCTACTTGTTGGAAGAACGTTCTACTGGTTGAAATAGCACTCTACTTGTTGGAAGAACGTTCTACTGGTTGAAAGCGCACTCTACTTGTTGGAAGAACGTTCTACTGGTTGAAAGCGCACTCTACTTGTTGGAAGAATGTTCTACTGGTTGAAAGAGCACTCTAGTTGTTGGAAGAACGTTCTACTGGTTGAAAGAGCACTCTACTTGTTGGAAGAACGTTCTACTGGTTGAAAGAGCACTCTACTTGTTGGAAGAACGTTCTACTGGTTGAAAGCGCACTCTACTTGTTGGAAGAACGTTCTACTGGTTGAAAGCGCACTCTACTTGTTGGAAGAATGTTCTACTGGTTGAAAGAGCACTCTAGTTGTTGGAAGAACGTTCTACTGGTTGAAAGAGCACTCTTCTTGTTGGAAGAACGTTCTACTGGTTGAAAGAGCACTCTACTTGTTGGAAGAACGTTCTACTGGTTGAAAGAGAACTCTACTTGTTGGAAGAACGTTCTACTGGTTGAAAGAGCACTCTACTTGTTGGAAGAACGTTCTACTGGTTGAAAGAGCACTCTACTTGTTGGATGCAACGTTCTACTGGTTAAAAGAGCACTCTACTTGTTGGAAGAATGTTCTACTGGTTGAAAGAGCACTCTACTTGTTGGAAGAACGTTCTACTAATTGAAAAAGCACTCTACTTGTTGGAAGAACGTTCTGCTTGTTGAAAGAGCACTCTACTGGTTGGGAGAGTGCTCTGCTGGTTTAACAAAATGCTTTTCTTTACTCTTCTGGTAAAAAATTGGGAGTTGAAAGTTACTCTTTATGGTCATGGATGACATAAAATGATGTTAAGTTAACCCACCTCCCAATTCTTCTCCTTCTTCGATCGTCTCCGGCATGTTAAGACCCAACGTCTCAGGAAGTAAAAGACTCAAGATACCGGCAATCACGGAGAGACAGCCAAACACCAAGAGTGGTAATGGTTCCCATAGACCACGAAGTACCAAGAGAGGCGGAGCTAGGATGCTACCAATACGGGCACACATGGACGATAGACCTATACCAATACTCCTATAAATGAAACAGAGTTATACACAATGAGTTCCTAAGGCCATAACAGCCAAAAGTGGCTTGTATCAAATGCCCCACATCGGCCGCAATTGGCTGCAAGAGTTGACATAGGCCCTACTTCAATCACCAAAAATACAGTTACGGCAAAGGTCTCCTTAATTGACAATATGTAATGTCTCAAGATCCTTATGTCTAAAACTGGAAATGAAAAAGTCCAAGATCAGCTAAAATTTGACATGTTTGGGCATGTGGCAATAATTGTCAGAGATCTAAAAGAAAGAGTGAGGGATTGTGATGAGCCTTTTTCTCCCATTTTCTCTAACTTTCTATGTGGCAACCACTCAAACAAGGACAACTTGGTACAATTTTGCTTATTTTCACATGCAAAAAAGGAAATAGTAAAATATGTTATTTTGGAAGAGTACATGAAGAGCAAATTTGAGAAAGACCCTGCTGGGGTAAAAATGTGAGGGCATTAAATCTTCTTTTTGCATTTATACCACAGGCCATTTTTTGGTGATCACAATTAGTTTGTAATCCAGTTTGTTTTCTTGTAAGTAAACATGGGAAACATTGGACCTTTGTTGGGATTCTTTTGGTTAGGTAGAAGTGTTTCAAATATGGCTGCCCCTGGCATTTTGGATCAGGCTGCCTTTTCATCCTTTACGGGATTAAACTAGATCTGTCTTTACAAAATAAGCACATTTGTTCATGTTTGTTGAGGCAGCATAACTTGGTCGAAAGTGAACAGCAACACCATGGAGAGCGACTGCAGAACTCCTCTAGAACCCTCTGACAGCTAGACATCATTATCTGTCTTTAATTGCCCGACTTTGCTGAATTATAGATTTTGTTTTGTTTTGTTTGCGAGGTATATAGCAAGCCATTGATTTTCCCTTTGCCCTTTGCAACCACTTCCTCCATTGACTGGATTTTAATTAAAACAGAGACTTAACATGTGTCCCTAATGTATTGCCTTGGGCTGCTTGCTCTGACATTTTATTATTATTAAGTTGACAGTATGTGCCCTTTTAAATTTAGTGTCATCTTAAATGTCAGTCTATCAGAAACTGACTTTAAAATCCTTGGTTACCAATCAATAGTTGGTGTCTGTCTATGTATGAAATAACTGGTACTACATACAAGTTATATGGGGGTATGTTATTGAATTTTGGAAGAGTGCATTTATCTCAATCCTGTTTGTTTTAGAAAGAACACATCAGTCAACCAGAAACACATCAAATGTTGCTATATTTTTTAAATTTTGAATGACAAAAATACCAAGCTCCAAATTTGACTGATTTAGGACTCCCTGCTGTGTGTTGAGAGAATGAGTATGGTACCTGACAGGGGTAGGAAAGATCTCTGCTGAGAATATATAGATGAGAACAAAAGAACCCGAGATACCAAACTTTCCAATCATGGCCACTGCTGTTCTTCCAGCTCCAACATCTGCAATAAATCAGTTCCATTTGGATGATTGGTTAATAAAACAATATATTTGTCGTTATGGTAAAGATGGTTCAAACTTCATATTGCAAATTTGAAGGTCAACCCCACTCCCCCCCCCCCCATCCCAATCACTAATCTTCTCTCCATTCCAAAAAAAATAAATAAAATAAAACACCCCTTTTGAAGCATTACAAACATTATGATATATTTTACAAATTTGAAAAATCATAGCCTCAATCAAAACTTTGCATTATTATCAATTTTTATTTTAAATATATAAATGTTTCAATAACATGAGCATTTTTGGAAATTTTAATGAGTTATATTTATATATGTACTCTCTTTAGCTATGCATTCTGAGTCATTTTAAACACAAACAAATTAGCAAAAATTCTGGCAAAAATTAAAAACTTCCAAGAGAGTAAGCCTTAAATTCTAATCAATTTTTTGACACAACTTCTTGGTTTATTTAACGTTTTAGAATTACTCAGGAGCAGGAGGCATTATTTTATGATTAAATGTGTGTGTGTTTTTTTTTTTTAATATCACAGGCCTACCCTTAATTATAAATAAAAGTGGCTTCCTATATAGCATTCCAATCCGCCACTCAGTGACGCTCATGGCGCTCCAACATTATTTCCCCCTGGTGACTGGGCCATTTATTTCATTCCTTAAACCATCTCAGCTCCCTTGGGAGTATACAGCCTGTGCTGCCAAATATGTAGTGCACAAAGCTAAATCAAGCACAAGACAAATCTCTGCTCTCTCAGGTACCCATTTACTTGCCTCAAAGGTACCCATTTACCTGCCCGCACAGGTACCTATTAACTGCCCTCACAGGTACCCATTTACCTGCCCCCATGCAGGTACTCATTTGTCTGCCCTCACATGTACCCATTTACCTGCCCGCCCAGGTACCCATTTACCTGGCCTCCCCAGTACTAATTTGTCTGCCCTAACAGGTACCCACTACCTGCCCTCACAGATACACATTTACCCCTCAGTGAAGAGAAGCAATAACAGTTGCTCAAGGACAAAAGTGACATGACGGGGGGGGGGGGGGGGGGGTCGAAACCACATCTTCAATGTTTCCAAAAAACTATTTAGAAAAAATGGGTTGTAATGAAATTACAATCATGACTGACGCCCCATGGTCATATTAATGCATAAAATCAAACATGAAAATCTGGTCAACATTTGAAAAAAAAAAATCATAAGGGAAATATACCGGTAAGCTTTGCATTTAAAACAATTGTTTATACAGATGACTAAAATGTGGCATTGCTGAAAATGTCTTTGAACTCAAACCAGACATTGTAAATACTTGTTTTCATATATTAAGATGTTTTTTCCCACATTTTTGGGAGGACCGGATTGTATAAAGGGGCCTGGAGGTCACACACTGTGCTTTCTTAGGATTAATCTTGCAAGAGTTTTTGCTATTTGCTTAAGATTTCAGTCTCTTACCAATGAAGATGGTTGCCAGACAGGAGACGCCACCAACGAGCAAAGATAAGCACAGGATGAAGCGACGCCCAAACCTATCGATGGTCAGCAAGACAACGATGCATGCTGGGATCTCTACAAGGCCCCCGATGAAGAACGCTAGGTAGTCATTTGCACCCAGGCTTGAGGTGCTCAACGATAGGCCGTAGTAAACTGCGCTGTTGACAAACCTGTGTGGTAGATCAATGATGATTAATGAAATTCTTTGATTTAAAATGAAGAAACAATAATAATATGTTATCGCAAAATTATTAACCTGTAGAATTACTGCAAGACAAAATTAATGAGCTGTTCATTAATATTGGGTTAACAAATCAAAATTGGCTGGGACTCGTTTCGAACCTGAAATATCCAACACTCTGCCTAAAAATACATTAAGGGAAGAGAGCTTGGGGATGGGGCTGGGGAAGGGAAAAGGCTTCGTAAAGGATCTTAGAGTTTGATTGAATTTTAAACAAGAAAATGGAGAAACATCAAAGTGCCTCTCGATCGTATTTTAGGGTAGGTTAAATGTGAGTTACTTCTCACCCAAAAGTTGTGGGGTGCAGAAAGGGTTGGTGGGGCTAGAGAAAGGAGTGCTGAGGAAGGGTAAAGACCTTTCTGAGAATTTTACAGTTTTTTGGGTTTTGTTTTTTTTACTTAAAAGAAAGAAAATACATAACTTTATGTTCAAAAGTCTTAGGGGACTTTCAAAGTACCTCCTCGTATACTAGGTTAGGTTAAATGTTTATTGTCACCCAAAAATTCTAACGGAAGAGAGAAGGAAATCATCCGGGGGGGGGGGGTTGGAGGGGTTGGACAAATTACTCACCAGTTGAACATAATATTAATAGTTCGCTTTCTGAGATTTGGTGTGCGGAACAAATCGATAAATGATCTTCTAACTACTACCTATTTTGATGAAATAAAAAAGAAGAAGAAGAGATTAGTTGATTCCAATATTTCAATGGTTTTAAATTCAAGGATGAAAAGCTTCCATTTATTAATTTGAATTTGAATATTTATTTGAATATTGTCCAGTCAAAGAAAAAAAATAGTGAAGGAAATATGTATTCTTGTCTACATAGTTGTTACTTTTTAATAAATTTTATTGCCAACGGAAGCAAAATTTCTGTATTTTTGCGATAAATCAAAAACTTATTTTAACTTATTAGATTCTGCTGGACGTATTTTACCACATCATATTTAATTATTTACCAATTTAAAGAAATGAATGCATTACCTTCTCATTGTCATTGTCAAAATATGTTTAGACCAACCATTTATTTTGGAATATACAATTTTGAGCTAATTCACTTAACTTCATTACACTTTTTTGTAAATCTTATTTTTAAAATATTGGTGATTTTTTTTTAAATTAGATTTTTTGTCTTCGAAATCCATTGGGAACTGTTCATAATCTTATTTAGTGACTGTTTCACACTAGTGTAAGTATGCCTCTTTTATTCAAATTTTCATTCACAAGCAAGATTGTACTTTTATTTTTATTTTTGTTTCTAAAAATTTCTTGCACAATTCTTCAGTTTATCCCACCTGCATTCGATCTTCGTCACTAAAGAGTTGGTCTGGCAGTTTGGCTTTGTTGACTTTGGCAATTTTACGGATGATGACTTCGGCTTCATCCAGCCTGCCTTGGGTTATCAGCCAGCGGGCAGACTCAGGAATTACTCTGTCAAAATAGAATGCAAGGATTATAAACAGGAAGTGAGATGGACCAACAAGAAGTATGACTATGACGTCATAATAAAAGGTGAGCAACCATGACCGGTAGGTTATACTGGTTTTTATACTGGATTGGAAATGTTGTAGTGTGGGACACTCAAGTTTCGGGGAGTCCTTGGTCTTATGACCTGATGTTTGTGTAACGAAGATTAAAGGAGGAGGAGAAGAAACAATACGTAGATGGGATTGTGCCTTTGCAACAAGCATGTCATTCTTGCACACAGTCACAGTATGTCAGGATAAAGATATTTAGCTAGGGCCATCGCAGATTTGTCCTTTGAAAAGTATGGGTAGAATAACAAGCAACGGCAACCAATTAGAAAATTGCTTAATTGTAATTATACATTTTTCCTTAAGGACAAATCTGCAATGGCCATATAGCCAAATATCCCCGAATTACTCCGACTGTGTGCCAACTTCCATGTTTGTATCCGACTGTGTGCCAACTTCCATGTTTGTATCCGACTGTGTGCCAACTTCCATGTTTGTATCCGACTGTGTGCCAACGTCCATGTTTGTATCCGACTGTGTGCCAACTTCCATGTTTGTATCTGACCGTGTGCCAACTTCCATGTTTGTATCTGACTGTGTGCCAACTTCCATGTTTGTATCCGACTGTGTGCCAACTTCCATGTTTGTATCCGACTGTGTGCCAACTTCCATGTTTGTATCCGACTGTGTGCCAACGTTCATGTTTGTATCCGACTGTGTGCCAACTTCCATGTTTGTATCTGACTGTGTGCCAACTTCCATGTTTGTATCTGACTGTGTGCCAACTTCCATGTTTGTATCTGACTGTGTGCCAACTTCCATGTTTGTATCTGACTGTGTGCCAACTTCCATGTTTGTATCTGACTGTGTGCCAACGTCCATGTTTGTATCATCAAAGGACCAATGCCCCTCAATATAAGATGTGTTTTAAGTAGTTTGTTCTTTTGTTTTAATAAATGGATAAATTAATTAATAAAATATTCCCCTATCGACTGTGCAATCGTTTTAAACAAGCTTATGTACAATATTGCAACGAACAAGTCAAAAACCATATCAACATAAATCGAGAAACATTGTCCAGATCAAATTTCTACTTTCATTGGCACGGAATGGGTTTCAAGTTTAACGTTGTAACATTACACTTTAAAGGTGCTCTTCCATTGTACTTTCCCTAAGCATTCGATGCCCTTTGACCTGTTCCTTTGGTCCAGAAGCTTATCGTTAAAGACGAGTGGAATGAAACAGGTGCACATTTGGTTGGTCACTACGTGTTTCGTTTGCATAGAATGACGTATTTATAGTTTAGTATAAAACATTGAAATCGAAGGTTATAGCTCGACGCAAAAGTTGTTCAGGGAGAGCACGTGACGTAATGGCGCCTTTAAATGTATTATAAGGGATTGGTAGAGCGGACAAAATAGTTGCAGACAGTGTTCATGTTTTGTGTGATCAACCATAAGTATAAATTAAAAACCTGTGAAAGTATGGCTTAATCCGTTGTGTGGAGGAAAGGGTGAAAACTATGCACTTTCAGAATGTATTAAATGTGTTCTTATTTTGGTTGTAACAACTGAAATCAGCTGCTGCGTTTTTAAAAAGGTTTTCAGAGTTTTCTCGAACATGACTTCATTTCAGAGGGAAACATATTTTACAGAACAATATGGTTCTAGTATGAAATTCCTAAGATTACCGTATGAGAAGAAAGAACGCAGCAATTGGTACGGCCCCAATCAGCTGTAACGTCCTCCAGTCCCGGACAAAGTAGGCCACAACAGCCAGGAGCATGTAGCCCAACGCAAAGAAACACTCTGCAGAAACTCCAACGAAGGTGCGCCACTCTGGCCCAACGAACTCCGTACCTGGTGAGAGATGGTGAGATGGAAGGATTGGAGACGACATCACGGGGGGTGGGGGGCGGGATGAGGGTATGCCAAATGAACAAGCTCCTTTACACAACCTCCGCCCTTTGTGTGTTAACCTTCTCCATGTGCATCCATTACTTTCTCTGTGTGCTTTCATCTCTATCATCTACCACTTGACTGCTTTTGTTGGGTATCCCTTTTGTTACACCAGTAAACCTGTTTATGTTTGTGGTGTTGTCATTTAGCCTTCCAGAAAGACTCTGCTAGGGTCGAAACGTCAGGCCACTAATTTGTTTTCTCTTCTTTTTTTTACAAATTAATTCAGATAGAGGTTCACTGTGGGCTTCCATTGCTTTGAGTGTCGAAAGATCTTCACTTTCGTCTCAAATCAAAACAAACACGGTAGAAGAAAAGGGGATGGGAGTCCACCAAGTTAATATCCCTCATTAGATCAAGAGGGTATGGAAGCGTTAACGGGACGTTGAGAGAGAAAGAATTAACTAAAGTCATAGTTATGACTGAGTGCAAGATAAAATAAGCTACATCTTATTTATTATGCCATAGTCATAATATATGACTGAATTGGTCAAAGTCATAATTATGTCTTTTAATAAGTCATAACTATTATGACGTAAGTCATATTTTTGAGCTCAAGGGACCTTGAAAGAGAGACAGAAAAATAGTATGTTTCATATGAGATATTAGGGGTATTTATGACTTCCAGTATTTGTATTTTCTTTCTTTCTTTCTCTCTCTCGTTTTTTTCGGGGGGGGGGGTGTACATTGAAGGTCAAGGTTCATGCCCTAGTTTAATTCCCATAGCAGTGATTCCCTAGATTTATAACCGGTGTTAAAATGACCAGATATGGCTAGCTTAAAACTACAGAGGGGAAAAACACGCCGAGGGAATCATGGTGAATAGGTCTTTAAAACTAAACTCTGTCAACTTTACATGCCCTTGACATATATTTGTCTGAAACCATTTCACTGAAGGTTCGCTGTTCGGTTGGCGTCATCTGAGCACCCAAACAACCTCGATCCCCGGGGGTAAATGAACTATGAATGACGTTTGATTCGATTATGACTTTTCGAAGCATTCGTAATTTGGACGCAGTTTCCGTTACTTCGAAACCATCAAAGTCAGTGCATCAGACCACCACTACACGTATTATCTGAATCATGGCTTGTTTTTTAGTGGAGTATTCAATTGACCGGGGTCTTGGCACCTGCCCAGCAAACCACAATCTCAATGAAGAGAGGACCATGATATACGTGAGCAGTTTGCTGATGGGAAACAGAGGAATTACTATTTGTTGTACAAATTTATTGGAGGGGGGGGGGGACATGATGCCCACCGACTGAGGGCTTAGCGTGGGAGTAAATACATACCCATTACTGTCCACAACAGTGGATCTCAGTTTTCAACTGATATTGAGACTAATTCCTGTAGGCAGCGTATCTCATTTTGTTCGCAAACATTTTGTTTGTATGGTCCCCCAAGTTTTCAAAATCACCCCGGGGTGGCAAGGGATCCCAGATGGCACCCTCTTTTCACTCCTGTCTCGTTCAAATTCACTATTGTCAGTCAAGACCGAACGTACACACAAAACGCCACATCACTTTGAGTGAAATTACTTGTGTAAAGATACGTTGCAAGAAAAAATAAAGAAATAAAGAGCTAGGTATACACTGTAATGAAACTTTTTAACAGTTTTACACCCCCCCCCAATAAATCAAACACAGATTTTATCAGACTCGGTATCATAAAAACTATCTTACCAATGACAAATGCCATGATGTAGACTCCCATGTTAGCTACAGCCAGAAAGAAGCGCAAAGCTATGAAGGCCGGCATCGAGGGAGAAAAGACTGTGGCTAAACTGAAGATGAACTGGAATCCAAGACACAGAAATAATGTCCGATGACGTCCCAACCTGAAAGAACCATCAGTGAAAAAAAAAATCATTTCACTTTTTCGACCTTGTCTTGGATTGGGTACGTTAGGCTGTAAAAAGCGTTTGTTATGAAACGAAATTTTTGATTCCACAAAATGGCCGACCATGTTAGATCATGAAGTAAAAAGGAAAAAAAAACACACACGATATCGAGGTATATTTGCGTGGATCATTATATTATTCTACTTTTAGCGCACAATCTGAAAGTGATGTGATGTGTCCCTTTAAACTCAGTTAAACGACGCATTTACAGACAGTTTTCAATTGGTTTGTATTTTTTTTAACCGGCGTATAAAAATTGTTCGTGATAGTTTCTTGTGATTAATAATGTAACATAATCTACAACATAAAACAATTAAAATAACTTACCAATCGGCGAAAATACCACTGATGAGCGAACTGACCAATACACCGGCAAAGAAGACCGACTGGGCCACCTCGGGTATATTTTTCTGATCGCAGACAACATTGAACTGTCAAAAGGAAAATCAATTTGTTTCTATTTATTATTGATATCAAATCAATTATCTAAAGTTAGTGATGTCAAATAAATATCTAAAGGTAGATTACTTAAAGGATGATTTCATATTTTGCAGACAAACAAAAAAGAAGGATTTTCAAAGTACTGCAAATTATAACTTACTTATTTGGAAGTACATTCCCAAGTATCCATCAGTGAAATTTGTTTGCTTCATTAAAATAAAAAAAATATAAAAAAATTGGTATCGTTTTGAAGCTATGGTCAGCCGATCATCGTTTGGGCGTGTGAATTTTAATACAACTATGGCCCCGTTCCCACTGGACCCCGCATTGATCGCGCAATTTGAGAAAAGGGCGATCAGACCCCGCAATTTCTCGAAAAGGGCGATCAAAGGGCGATCAAGCGTAAGTGGGAACGCGAGGGCGATCAGGATCAGACCCCGCAAATTTGATCCACCTCGGGAGTAGGATTAAAGCGGGATCTGATCGCCCTTGTGGATTAATGGGCGATCAAAAGTCTAGTGGGAACGCAAAGGGCGATCAGACCCCGCAATTTGAGGGCGAACATCCGGTACGGTAGGCCCGAATGGCGCGAAAATGGTGTTCTTTTTTCTTCTATTCCCAGCAAGCACCACGCATTTGGTGACATGAATTGCAAGTAAAGCATAAAGCAGTATTGACGTCACGTGACGATACCAACTACACGTTCTGTACAACGCATCCACACTAAGCCCAAACCCACGCTTTAATTTTGGATGCATTGTATTCATACGTGCACGTTCTTTAAAGATGGCAGCGCCCAGCAATAAACGTCCCATAAATTCGTCAAAAAAAACCCTCCCAAAAAGATGAGAAGCGTGGCAAACTATGGTCGGACGAGGAGCTAGGAGCCATCCCACACTGTGTGGTCGCCATAGATACGTTGCGCCTGCGCACTGCCCACTTGGTCGACCTGCGTTGGTGAACTTTGAATCCACTTCCGTTCCCAAAAGGGAGATCAATGCGCGATCATACTCTAGTGGGAACGCGACCGCGATTCACGTCTGCGACTAATCCTTTTGCGGGGTCAGGATCTCGTAATTGTGGATCCAGTGGGAACGCGGTCAAGGTCTCCATGACAGCTAAAAATCGTCACCATTGTGTTTCCCCTTTTTTCCTCGGCAGTCACGGAATGTTAAAAAAAAAAAAACCAAAACAATAACAAACAAACAACAACAAACACCCCAACACCCCAACAAAGAAACAAACAAACAAACAAAGTCAACAATTATTATCAATGATGTAAATTCTCGGTAGGCAGCCTCTCAGTATAATGAAATGGTCATAATTATAGGTCCGTTCTTTATCGTTTTCAAATGAACTGGAATGAACCAAGCTTTCGCAACACCATTTTGATTTATGATGCACGTGTTCTCAAACACAACGACAGCCAATAATAAACAACAGCTGCAAACCAATCAAATTGCCGATTACTCCTCACCGGTGTACACTTTTTGGCGCCATCTTTTGGTTGCAGGGAGAAGTTGTACTGCTTGTTAAAAACTCACAATTCGTGGTCCAAGAGCCAAATTACATTTATATTAAAAAAAATTGTTGATACATTCCAAAGATAGTTGGGGCGAGACTCAAGATGATTCTCAAGCCGAACTGAAAAAAATTGTGTCTGGTCAAAGATTGTCTGAATTTCTCAGGCCTCTTGATCCCCACGATTATAGTCCCAGGGAAAGGTTTCCAAAGTCGGATGTAGTATAGTGTGAAGGATCACCGAGTTCTGGATACCATTCAATAGATAGTCCTAATCAGCAAAACTAAAAATTACACAATATACACAAACAAATAAATGCACCGCTGGGGTATCTTTAATTTACTAAATCTATACAAACAGTAAAAACAATTCAATAATAAAAAAAACGAACAGAGGAATCGGTTGCAATCAAGTTTTAAACATTTTATTTGAAATAAAGTTTCATGCGGCTTAGCGATTTATCTTTTATAAAAGAATTTACCTAAAGCTGGTTTAAAAAAAAGTTTTTTAGGCTCATTAACTAGACTTCCATTAATGTTCCTTTAGAAATAATGTTTTTAATTGGTTAGGTAAGACCTTCTCTATAAAAGAGAAATACGTCAGTGTCAAACTTGCAACAAATATTTACTGGGAGCGAACACTCAGTGTTTTCCAGCATTTGTAATTAGTTCCCGAGACGCTATCCAAACCACGGTTCCTGATCCAGACGTACTTTATTATGAAATGACAGCAGCATAAATCTTGCTCAATTAAGGAGCGAGGGTGCATTGATCGTTTTCAATGAGCATTATGTCTCGAGAAAGAATTAAATTCTATTAAGCTAAACATGAACTCTGGAAAGGTCGAGCGAATAAATGTGATTGGCACAATAGGTTTACAACGCAAATTCATATCAGAGAATGGGCTCGAGTCGGTTCAGATTAAAAGTTCACTCGGAAGAAGGAATTCAATTAAAGTGACGCAAATCTAAGTGTAAAATGATGATACATCGATTATGTATATGAGTTTCGAATGCAGACTTCATTGTTCAACCTGAGAAATATTTGGCTTGGATTGCATATTTTTTGTTTGTAGCTCCTTGATAACGTATTGACTGTGTTTACAAGGGGTGTACATTTTTTTGCCGGGGGGGGGGGGCTGGGGCACTTCCGGTCAATCAAAACTTTAGTTTCAGTTTGTATTTTCTTCAGAAAGCCCCTTTTCAGCACCGATTGTAAGATAATTTGACGCGGAGGCAAACATCGTTTGCGTTTAAGTAGAAAAATGGCGGAGTAATGGTTCAAATTTTTATAAAAAAAAAAAAAAAAAAAAAAAGGACATCAAGTGGGGGCTCCTCCCCCTCCCCCAGTGGACCAATCGTTTATACTGGTTAAAGGCCGATCTGGCTAAAACCATTCCCCCCCAAAAAATACAACACATCAACGCTGATGTTTGTATTGGTTCCGTAAATTTCTGAAAACTCCCAATGGTTCAAATTTCACTTTATACTTTGACACCAACTTGACTTGATTTTTGCCCCAGGTGCTTTTTCATATAGTATTAGGGGTCAGAAGAGTTCATCCAAAAGAAAGGAATTTGGCAGTGGGTGTCCTTGTACAAGTCCCATTGCGGAGTGTACAGGGAACATCATAATTCATAAGCGCTGAGACTGAGGGGACCAGTTCAGAGAACACCAGGTTAAACAATCTTATGAATCGAGTTTGATTTCTTCTGATTTTGTGGAGAGCAAAGTCGAATTCCGGTCATCTTTAGTTACATAAGGGAAGAGAGCAACTCAATTTATTACCCATAGTGTAAAATTTACATGCATAGCGCCTACCACAGTGGTAAAGGTGAACTACCTTCACAGTAAGTAACATTCTGCATAGGTTTGGGCTGTCGTGGTTTACGTCTGTTTTTACAGGTGGTTGTCGGGATTCACCCCTAGAGGCTCCTCCAAAGTTATTGTTTTCACAACAATTATTGTAAATAACAATCAAGGGAAACTGACAACGACTTTAGACTTCAATTATTTCGCGTTGTGAATTTTTTTCTCCAAACTTCAATCAAAAGTATGAAAACTAGTAGTCTCGTAGGCAAGTACTACTCGAGTACCATTTTGGTAGTAGTCGTACTTGAAGTCCATGCTCGTTACTAGACTGAAAATAACCTGTACTCGAAGTCATGTACTCAATACTAGACTGAAAATAACCTGTACTCGAAGTCATGTACTCGATACTAGACTGAAAATAATGTGTACTCGATACTAAACTAAAAATAAACTGTACTCGAAGTCATGTACTCGATACTAGACTGAAAGTAACCTCTACTCGAAGTCATGTACTCGATACTAGACTGAAAGAAACCTGACTTGAAATCACGTACTCGATACTAGACTGAAAATAACCAGTACTCGAAGTCATGTACTCGATACTAGACTGAAAATAATGTGTACTCGATACTAAACTAAAAATAAACTGTACTCGAAGTCATGTACTCGATACTAGACTGAAAGAAACCTGACTTGAAATCATGTACCCGATACTAGACTGAAAATAACCAGTACTCGAAGTCATGTACTCGATAATAGACTGAAAGAAACCTGACTTGAAATCATGTACTCGATACTAGACTGAAAATAACGTGTACTCAAAGTCACGTACTCGATACTAGACTGAAAATAATGTGTACTCAAAGTCATGTATTCAATGCTAGACTGAAAGAAACCCGACTTGAAATCCCGACTCGATACTCGACTGAAACCGTACTTTGACTCCGATTTTAAGTACTTTTATTCAAACTATACGGTTGTCCTGAGTCAATGTAAATTGTCATTGCTATTTAAGGAATGGAGGAGCAAAGCAACGGAAAAAGTAAAATTGAAGTTGTCTTTGATGTATAACTCATGTTTAAAGGATATATAAGAAGCACATACTGACATCTAGAAATTAGTCAAAACCCATGAAACGTGTTGATACCCTATCTTGCAGTATTTTTCTTTACAAAGAACTCAACTCGTACTCAGGAGATCCAAGTACTTGGTACTCAGCTGTTGGACTCGGTGCTCAGATATCAGAGCATTTGGTACTCGGACACTGTGTACTCGATACTAGATGGCCCAAGTACTCGTACTCGAGTACTACTTGGCCACCCTAGTACTCGGCAGTACTTGGTAATCGACCGAGAAGTACCTGACTACAACACTGTAATCTATTTTATTTCGAAGCCATGCGTTATTACAATGGAAAGTAGACCGTTCAACCACTCAACACGTGAAGAAACCAAATCGCGCACGTTAACGTTTATGCAATTAGCCGCGAAACTTGCTCACTCTACAAAGTCAACCATGAATAATGCAACTACAAATTGAAATCTGGCTAGCTTCAAACAGAAATCATAACATTCTAAGCACCCCTCTCAGCGGTATATGTTCTGTTAGAATATGCTATAAAAATGAACTCAAATTATTTAGCTCTGCGTGACATTTTCTACATTGTAGAATATTTATATGAATTGACCTTTGGTAACCCTGTAACAATGTCTATTGTTGCGCTGAACCTACAGTCAGACGTCCCAAGGACCCCTGGTGTGGTTTTAAGTTGACTCGATGAACAATTCACACTCTTTAAAAAAAAAAAAAGCTATGCATGGGCCTTACATGTATTGCAATTGGAATGATCATTTTGCCAAGGTCCAATCGAATTGGTAACATAATAACGCCACAATTATTGTTCGACGAATGACTTCTGGTTCCATGCTTCACAGTGAAATAACTCCACAATGAAATGCTCTTATTTTCATTGGACGGTGGGTAAATGTTTTTGTTTGAGTTGAGAAAGAATGTCAGACCCTTCCAACAATTCTCCAACGCACATGACTTCATCAAAGTGGTTGTAGGGCTACAAACGGAACGAAACGGCGATTAATACAATGTACATATCACCCGCGTTTTAGATTGGTCGGTGGTGCATATCTCCGAGTCGGTTAAAAGAAAAACCAATCCGAAGGAATATTCAAGAGATTTATCGGCACGACGGTGTCGGTTACAAGCTTTTGAAACCACGGCCAATGGAGTTGTTTAAACAAATAATCTTGGTCGCCCTCACCTTTGCCCAATTCCATAAATCTGCTTCAGCAGAAACAAAAATATTGCTGAACAAATTTTCTGCTGTCGAGCAAAAATGAGCAGGATATATCAGTTACAAATGATGCATGATGTGCGTGGGCATTTTTGCTGGTAACTTTATTCTGGTAAGCATCGTTTTGTTGTGCTTAGCTAGTTTGTGTGCCTCAGCCAGCTCTATAAAATTGGACCGGGTTTCCTGATCCACGCACCCTGTAGCATATACTGGGGGTCAGAAATCACCTGAACCACACATCCATATGGGTTTTGGAAACTATTAAAAACAAAATAAGCAAACGAAAAAGAAAACCCTATAAAATTCATCAATTTCAAGCAAACTAATTACAATGACCTACTGTATGCTAACAGGTATTAAGAGGGCTTGATTAGCATGTTTTTAACCATTTGTTTTTATCTGATTGTATTGTTTACAATCATGCCAAAATTGCCGAGGTTAATTTCAGCAGATTGTTTCTGTCATTATTTATATAGGCCCCCTATAGTTGTATAATTTGGTTTCATCTACCACTGACAATTGGCATACCGATTTCGTATGTTCAGTTTGCCGGTAACCCCCGTGTGTAATCTGCCCATTTGCTGTATAGGGCCTACATCCAAAAATAACAAAATGTACACAGCAAACTACATACACATGGTGTTACCACTAACTGAAAACACATTGATACTTCACCATGCAATGCCCCAAAACCCACATGTTTTGTAAAAGGACACTCACTGGCAGAGTTTTGTCCCGCCCCTTCTAACCAAATCACTGACCCCTGTCGATTGACAACCACTCAGGATTGTACGGCATGGTTAGCTTTTAGCTAGGATATCAAGGTATATTGAGCTGACTGGTTCAACGCTACAGCTGTTATTCCTTCCTTCGCGTGGGTCAAGAATCACCCGACGGAAAAGTGGTACTTGAGATACATTCAGTAGTGGTCTCATTGTTCTCACTCAGGACAATAGGGCTTCCATTCCTTACACCTTACACTACAATAACAGAGCACCGGACACTGGTCAAGCGTGCTCAACATATGGGGCATCCTCACTCATTCCTTACTCATTTGTATAACACAACCCTTCTTCTTAAAACCATCCATACGTATTCTTGAATTGTATAATTATTCAAATCTACTCTTAATGATGTGTAAAACGAGCCCTAATACGGTTACACCATGGTTACACTTGCTGTAACAACTGGTCTTGAGTTTTTACAATAAATACCATGTGAAAGTCAGAGCGTAGTGAGAGCCTTCATCATCAGAGAGCAAGTAAACATCCGTGTGTTACTTAGAGCATGGAGGAAGGAAAAACCTTCCTCCATGCTTAGAGTTATTGTGTGTGTATCGTATAATTAAACTGGTTTAGACAGTTGAACTGTCGGCAAGTGCCGACAGCGGCCTCTACTGCCATCTCTTCTTTTGACACGAAACCATTTTATAAGTATCACGTTTCGTAAGTTGGGCAAAGCAAAGCAAATCATCACACTGTGGCTTACGGCTTCGGCTTACGGCTTCGCCTACCTGTTAAGAAGCCATTACCAGATGCGTCGATAACTGACGTTGGGTTTATTATTTAACTATATATAACTTACAAAGCTGCGCAACAATCAAAAGACAAATCAACAATGTGGATCGATCACGAGTAGGGCTTCAGAACCCAATGGTCATTATTTTTGAAACCGGGAGCTCTTTTAAGTCGCCTGGCTTTGCGATTTGCGCTCACTGCATATTAATGCCCCTACCACCCACCCTAAACAAATGTTCCAGGCTAGAACCCTCCACACGTACATCTGGCCCCTGTCCATCTTCCAACGTGCCTGCGTTTAGATATGGCGTGGTGTTACATAACTAGACCATACTCGTGGGTCTTAACTCTTGGAGCACGCAGCCCTAGTTCTCTCTGCCCCCACTCCCTTCTTTTGTCCCACACTCACCACTCTGTGAATGGCCTGGGCAGACTGTTACACTATAAGAAACACGAGGTCACAAACTATCCAAACACAATGAGCCATTTTGAGATACGGTGGACACAATTAGGTTTGGGTAAATTTGTCTGTATACACCCAAACTAAACAGTGCACCCCCCCCCCCCCCCATAGTGTCCACCACATTTGAAAAGGGCTAATGGCATTTCCAGTTGGCACTAATTCTAAAACCCAACACGCCACAAAAGGAAAACGGGCACATTATGCAATCCTGTTATATTCCTGACCTGACTCCTTCGAAGTGCAGAAAATGACCGCAGGAACTTCGACTTGATGATGAAACTATTTATATAAATAATGTTATGCCTAAAATAATCAACGTGGATTTATCTTGAATGCCGTACCTCTTTGAGAGAAGACGAAACAAGAGGTGTTCGCGCAATCGTATTGCACGAACACGTAAAAAGTGGTGTGGAAAGGAGAAGGGGCAATGTTTACATTTTAGGTCAGTGGGAAAACACCACTCACCAATGGTGTAGCCACCTTCATGGGTGGGGGAAGGGCGTGTCGTGGGGGGCACAGAAACATGTTTTATTTTCTGTTATACAAACTAACTATAATTACTGAGCAATAACCCATAAGGGCAACTGAGTGGGTAAATTTTGAAATAGTTATTTGTTGAAGTCAATTTGTATACGTTCAACCCTCCATCCAAATTCAACTGAGCGATATATTTCTTTCATGTGTTACGAACCCGATTACTAACGCCGGCATGCGCTGCCTAACCACAAACATAAAATAACTGATGAAATTAGTCCTGTAGGCTTCAAATCTCATTAAAAAAATAATTAATTTTAAATCTTTGGGTGTTATGACCCAATCATACTGAACTTTTATCATGACTGGGTTTTAAATTTACATACCGTTTCGACTAAAAGTCAGTACTAAACTAATCGCATGGTTTGTTTTTGATTTGGATCTCACCTTGGGAGGGGGTGGGAGGGGAGGGCTGGACAGCAGGAGGGGTGCAAGTTACTCTAGTCAGACAAGTTCCTCTGCCTGGTTAAAAGTTCATTGGTATTTCATATTCTGCCATTTCAGTGTGATGCCTAGTGACATTTCATCATGTCTTGTGTTGGGACGTCAATTCAATCCAAAGAGCTACCCTCCCCTCCTCCCAATAGGCAATTCCTTTATTTGCCTGGTGGTTCGTTAAAAAGATACAAAAAGCATATTGCAAAGTCGTCCATCAATAAACCACTAAAAACTGTTGACCAACAGATACCTCAATTGTTGTACAGGGACCCCAGGGGAAGACGAGAAGGATTTATAAAGAAATGGATGCGGAAAAATTAAAGATAGAAACTCACATCTTGAACGACTGTTGTGTGATACTGGGATCGATCGTAGTCCCACCCTGCATCGCACCCAATGGTTTCATTCAAGAATCCCATCGTCTCGTTATCATAAAGTAAACCATCATCTTCACCAAAAGAGAGATATCTGTCACATTCAGAAAACTTCCCTTTCTGATCTCTAGGTATGCTCAAGTTTTTCCTTCCCTCGAGGCACTGTGAGTAGTCAGCAGACGCTGTGGAATGCACGCTGCAGTTCGGCTCCGTAAGCTGCGGGGTCGCACACCAGTGTGCCGTGTCCGGGGCGAGGAAGACCTGGGCGAGTTGGTGGTAGCTCATCGGAATGGACATCACACACACTAAGAAGAAAATGAACTTTTGGTAGCGCCCGAAGGTACCGATATGATTGAGGATCTCGTCAAAATGCATCTTGATGTACAGCTGGTCAAATGGAAGTTGTGAAAGAGTCTGACTCTGTATTAAAGTGGATGTCGTGATCAAAGTAGCCAGTATAAATTTCACTGCATACCTAGACCTACATTATCTCCATTGTGCGACAATCAAGGTCAGTGTATCCATGGTTGATATCATCAAGATTCCGTTGAAAGTTGGTGAACCGGATCGTTTAAAGATACACAGAAGTCCTAACCATGTAATTACCGAGAGAAGATCGTGTCCAAACTGACAAATTCCACTCTGTTATGTTCTTGGCCGAGTCGTAACCAATCGCCAACTCTTACAGCTAGCTCTTTTCTAACGAAAAAGCTCCCTCGTCGCCGCGTGGTTCCACAAAACCCTCCCGACTCCCCGCACTCCTTCCCTTCACTACAGTGCACAACTAAAATACTTAATTCGGATCATACAACCCTCGCAGAGATCACAGTGTTTGAATACTCGCCAACCGACCAGCTTAGCTCTGTAAAATCTTATAATTTCTCCCCAAACAGATTGTCGAGCAGAAGCTAGTCGGCTACTTCCCTGCTGTGTGGATGTGTTACCGAATGAGTTGAATAGTAGTAGGTATATAGCTTTTCTTTCTAAGCCACGGGTCTTTTCCGTCAATGTCCGTGCTGAATGGCGAGCCTCTGTCACGCACTCTCTCCCTGCTTGATTGCTTTGCGTACTCCACGACCAAGGTCAAAAAACTCGTCACGATGCACATTTTTTTTTTAAAGACACTGTGTACATTTCGGGTGTTTAAAGGTTTATTTTCAATGTAAACTTAAATACGTGTGGAGGTGACGGCGAGACAAACCTCTGCCGGGGAAAAAACACATTCTAAATCAAGGCTGGTGAGGTTGTCTAACGTAGTTTTAAAGCTATCTGCAGTTACAAGTTTAACATTGTTTTCCTTCACCTTGGTTCCATTACAATGCATACAACAATGTTTCTCTTTTTAAAAAGTCCGATAATTATGTCGTCGATGTTGGGGGAAACTTTACTTAAATTCGGTCTTAACTGAAAACCCGATGACCAACATTTTTTAAAGAAGGTATTGGCGCTGGCCATGGAAACATCGAAAGAAATTAAAGCAAATTACTGTGTGCTTCTGTGCAGTGACGTAACTAGAAGGGCACGTGATTCTAATCAACGGGGACATTTCAGACCAAGTAATTTAGTAGGATGCTTACATACTATAAGACCATACTTATAACAAATAGGTTTGATGAAAGTTACACACGTTTTTTTCAAGGTACTACCAAAGTATGACCCTACTTTAAATACAAACTTTAAAAAGTGTTCAAAAAATTTGTCCATGTACACCCCCCAAAAAAACCAAACCCAAACAAACAAACAAACAAACAAAACTAGAAATATCCATAGTTAAGGATTATTAAGAAATCATCAAACTGCTCTAAAAACGAACTTGTTAAACTCAACACTTAAATAGTGTAGTGAGTACTATTTGTAAAGTTACATTTATCTGAATAAAAAGGAGTTTATTGACAATGTTGATTTAACTGTACTCCTGTTGTTAAACCTAACTAAGAATAGACACTGACCGCACTCTTTAAAATTAAAGGGACATGTTGCCTTAGATTGGGCGCTTTGGGCTATAAAAAGCGTTTGCTGTTAAATAATTTGATGGGAAAGATTTTATTAAAGTAGAATATAATGATCCACACAAATATGCCTAAAAAATGTGTGCTTTTCCTTTTACTACTTTCATGAGGTAAATATCTATTTAAATAAGATCAGTGCATCGCAAAACTGAATTTGACCTTTGAACCCCTCTCAGTTTATTTAATGAAGAATACGAATGTGAAACACACGCCCTTTTTTAGTATTTTTCTTATTGTTAAATTATTGACTTCTTCTGGACAGAAAAAGCTGAACATTTGTCAAGTTACGAGCGGGCCTAAACTTCAATAATGAAAGAGATGGATAGAATGCCGAATTTGGGCTTTACAAGTGAACTGTTTTATTTTGGCTTCACAAGTCACGTGATTCACATGAAGATTAGGCGAGAGGATGGGAAGTTTGAATAAACTGGACATGGCCACAGGGTCAAAACATGTACATTTCTTGACTTGCCAGAGGGTCTGACTTGCGCAAGGAGAGATTAGTCAGAAAGATAGAAACCGAGGAAATCGGACACTAGTCACTGACGGGGTGGTCAGTTGGAGCATGGAGCATTCCTCGATGGTTGGAGCGTGGAGCTTTGGTTGGAGAAATTCAACATGGACCGTGCCATAGGGAAAGGACATACCTTTCTCTATGAACAGACAGTGGGATGATGTTCACAACTTCACTGCTAAACTTCGCTGCTAAACTTTTTATCACAGCGGGAGTTTGAGAGTTCGCTTGACCAAACGACTTAGCTAAAAGTACCTTGCGTTTACACGACGAGGCATGGTCGCAGTTAGCCAGCACGAAGTGTTTCGGCTTCCGGTGGTTTTCTCTGCCACTGTTAGTAGTTTTGTTGAAGAAATCTACATGTTGGCTCGAAGATTAGCTTATATAATACACATGTAAAGTTCCATATTTTTGTCTAAGTTCAAAGCGGTTTTATTATTTAAATTCCCGGTGATTCGGAATGAGAAATGGGGTTGGTTTTTTTGGTCCGTTATTGTCACTAAACACATTGCGTCATCAGCCAAGTTCAGTGTTACAACTTCGTCCCAATTTGTGTGCGATGTCATCGTACCACAGCACGTGCGTTGCCATTTTGCAACTATGCATTTATTTTAACAACTTACATACCAGTTTGACCGTTGATGTATTCAATATCATTTTACTCTAATGTAATACTTGAGGAGGAGTGTGAATTCCATTGGGATCTACTCACTTGGGAAGAACTGCTAGCGTATAATGAGATCAACAGAAACACGAGGACTTTGCTGTGACCCCTTCCTTGCAAACAAAGGTTAAACTGGAAAACGGAATTGAAATCTGGCTAAAATATCAGCACTACATCAAGGAAGGTAGTGGTAGCTTTGTAAGATTAACCAATTACAACTAAACCGCGTGAGCTTTCGTAGCAGAAACTACCTCATCAAAATGCAAAATGAGTTCGTTTTAATCTGGTCTGGCTTGAAAGGTAGATGCAAACGGTCACTTTATAACTCTACATTGGTCCTCATTATGACGTCAAGCGAGGTCGCGGCTAAAAGTGAGTATAACTGATAGCGACCTGGGCCCAATTTCATGGCTTTGCTTACCGCCGAATTCTGCGCTTACGGTCACCATTCTCGATCCGCATACTTTGCAAGCGCCGTATTTCTGCTCTAGCTAGCTGTGTAAGCGAAGAATGCCTAGTATAACGTAGAGTACGCACGCGCACAAGCAAAAATTCCCTGCTAACCCGTGAAATACGCTTGCTTATTACGGTAGGCAGAGCCATTATGAAATTGGGCCTAGATCGCTTGCACAAGTCTGACCTCTATGGTCTGACCTGCGGGTGCCCGACTCCTGACTAGCTTTAGGCACCGATGTTTTATCGGCCTCCCATTGTCCTATTCGTTGTTGTTGCCATTGCTAACTTAAATACTTCTCACCAAAAGTTTCCTGTTTTCCAATTTAACTTTCTTTGCAAGGTTTTACAGCAAAAATTCCCTCACGTTTCTGTTGAATTTATACCAATACTGCATCGTCAGACTTCTTGTTTTTAGATCCTGTTCCCAGACTGAACCCCTGTGTTCCACGGCTCTTTGTATTTTTTCTTCAGTTCCTGCTCTTGACTGTTCCTGCTCCTGTTATTTCTTCATCTGTTTGGATTGCTTCAAACTCTTCTCCTTTGGTGCACAGTCTTCGCATTTCAATTGTCAATTGTCAGTGGTAGATAAAACCAAGTTATAAACTAAATTAATGAAAAACATAATAATAAATCAGCTTTAAAAAAAAAGGCAATACCTGGACATGTAAACAACACTTAATATAAATACAAATTGTTGAATAGATGAAAAAACCCTCTTAAAACCTGTGGAAAAAAACTTGTCATTATGAACCGACAACGTACCACGGGGGCGTTGCAACAAACAGATCCCTCGCTGGACGGTGTGGACTAGATATTTCATAGATTTAACGCTGTCAATGAGTCGATCGAGCAAACAACACTATAGTATAGGAGACATCACAAATCACTTCTGCTTATTTCGATCACCCCAATCGTAATAAGCCCGTGCGCTAACTCCCCCTTGAAATAAACAATATATTTTTTTCTTTGTTTTCACGAAGACGCGACCACTGAATTTGAAGACATTTTCACATGTTGGTCATTGGCCTATGGTGTATTTATAGAAAACAAGAGGAAGCTAATTAGATTCAAAAACAACAACAACCTTTACAACTGTGGTATTAAGTTCCACTGCGCTCAGTTAACAGTATTATGGGCTTCAATTAGTGTTTTGACTCTTTTATTAAAACAATTTTTACAACAAGCTAAAATTGGCGCCAACCTTCCACACAACACGTGGGTGGAAATTATTGAACAGCTTAGTGAAGATGCGTATTGGGGTAGGGGGCATTGTGAAAGAAAACTATTTTAACTGTTTGCATCAGCATTCAACAGTCAAAAGGAGTACTTCATTATTAACAGTTTGGTAGGCCTATTCAAATAATATCATTCAAATTCATTAGGTCGCAAAGACCATTCAGTTTCTCCAAAACCAACGGGAAGAGGTTGGTCAAACATTTAATTTAAACCCATCAAATGTAAGTAGGAATAGTAGCTAGCAGAAATATAAATAGGGAGTAGAAATCTAACCAAAGAGGGTGAGAATGTAGTCTTGAATTGAATGAAACGAACCTGAATGAGAAAAATGAAGTAATGTGTGCACGAAAACCAAATTGAATGCAATAGTAGCTAAAAAGAAACCCTAGTATGAATGAATTAGGGAAACTCGCGTGAATTTGAATGCGTGTTAATGAAGCAAGTAATTTTTGCTAAAATTGACAGGGAAAACATGTTATATTTAAGTGTTAAATTCATGTATTTTGTCAGACACTTCAGGTGAGACTGGCAACGATCTGTACTGAGATATTCTAGTCTCTTATTATTTTCAGTAGACGGTTATCTCGAGTTCAACATTGGGCATCAATTCATTGTCGAAGTCCAGTTCATTTTAAGATTAATTTCTTTATCATCAACATCGTCAGGTAATTACCCGATTTCAAACGACTGAGTGCGCATGTTAGATATTTAGTCTGCTTCAATTGATTTTGTGGTGATGTGACGGACGGCCACTAAGCCGATAACTCCAGCTGAACACTGAATTTTCAAAAACAAATTGTACTGTCTGATCTTTGACTTTAAGATGGGTTTCGGGGTGTCAAGTTTGAACTTTGAAAATGATTGGTTCTTCTTAAACATTTTGACCTAATAAATGGGGTGGTACCAATACTCCGGACGCAACAAACAAGTTTGGGTATAACTGGAGTCTGGTACCCATAAACAGGGTCATCACCGCAAACGACACAAATATAGTCCATGGCAACTCTGGTTTGTGTAAGCCGCGGAATCTGCGGAACTATGTAATCCAAAATGTGTGAACTCCACAAAACAATGAACAATAACTCTCTAATCAAATACATAGCTATTACCTTTATGGTATGAGACGTTCGTTGCCGCCTGCCCTTCGAAGTCGGTCCCTGCAGCCATTTCCTTTTAAATACCCCGCCTTTCGATGATGTCGGCAAACGCAAGTCATTAAGAATACATTAGGCCGCTTTACTTCAACAGCGCCCTCTCTGTTGTCATTGTGTACAGGCACAATAACCATTAATAATATTGAACTTGACATAGCGAGCACAAGTTTTGAAAAGTCCCTGAAACAAGTGTGCCTTTTAAACTAGAAAGCGCTCCAAAAAAATATTTATAATTCCATACGAAATAATGCGACGTTCAGAAAAAAGATATAGGGCCTAGCAATAAATTCAAAATATGAACAAGCAACATTTCAAACAATGACCAACCCACTAAATAAAACAACAACCAAAAAACCCTATTTTTTGCCTAAAAAAGAAGAAAAAACCACACCAAAAAACCATGACCACCTACTTAATTGGTGGTATGTGTTTATTTTAAAAACGAGGGTTGGAACAAACTCTTACTTAAAGAATAGTATTATTCTCAAATTAGAAGCATTCCTTTATTTCGGCTATCATTTATCATAATTATCTTCAAATTCATAACTTTAAACCTTTCTATTTCTAGGTACTTTGCACCATGATCAATTTAATTGCAAAAGAAATTACATTTCAACACACATAATCAAAATAAATCAACACAGATTTGAAAATACAAAATCATAGCAGCTGTTAAAGACAACATAAAATTTTATAAAATATAAATTTTTAACTCAAAAGCTTTGATAACAAATTTAAGAGAGTGCAACTCATCAGTTCCGTGTTGGAGTAATACTTTTTCAATACTTTTTTCATGTGGCATGACAAAATCTATACCCTTATAGACCCATATAAACACTTCCCCAAAGTAACTCCTCTTCACAATGACCAATATTGGTTTGCTGAAACAAACTGCCCTTGATGTTGGTCTTCCTTAAAATGTACAACAAAAGTACCAACAAGCATACAAGTAGACACCTGGAAATCTTCGTTTCCACTAAACAGTAATTAATGCCATTCTTCCCCAAATAATTAAGAAATCCAGACTTTTTCAATGGTACATTTGGCGTAGAAGATTAATTAGTGCACTTCTGAAAAATAATTTAAAATATATCAATTAAAACAAAATCTTGCATCTGGAGTAAATCTCCTGCAAAGCTTATAAAATAAGCCTCTCTTAAACAAATTTCAAAATGAGTTGTTAGCTTTTAATTTTGGTTTGAGCAAAGAAAAATTGACAAGAGCCGGACTGGAACCTGCGACCTCTGGATTAATGTACCGGTGCTCTAGCAACTGAGGTAGTGTTGGCGGTCATCTTGTTTTGTCAATATTTTTGTTCAAGGGTGCAAGTCAGAAGCCATTCAACCTGTAACTGCCGTATAGCCAGGGATCACACCCAAATTTACGATACAGCCTGGAAAGGGGCAGCAGAGGGATCACCTTAAGGAGATGCGACTTTTTATATCAAATATCAAGTAATAAAACATCAGGGAAACTGTCTGGGTAAATTTTGAATAAAGTTGTTTCTTTGTTCAACCCAAAATTACTTCAGTTTACCCAGTCCGTTGTCCTTGTGGTATACTACTTGATTGTTAACTTTCATCACATATTAAACAGCAAAATACAACTTAACTGTTTTTATGGTACACATGTAGACATGTGTATCCTCAATTTAAACAGAAATTAACATGTACAGCAACTCATTGACCTCTTATGCTAATATTGTATGAAACATACATTGCATTGTTTTTGTGTAGTTGAAGCAAAAATTTGCATCGAGGATTGTAGGAAATTTGGGTATTTAAAGTTAGCTCTGGACTTTAATCCTTGGCAGGCGCACATTTCCAAACAAAAAGTAATTTTTGGCGGGCTAATAGATATGTCAGACTTCACAGTACACCGTCAAGTTGACGACCCTCTTACTGTCTAACCATTCAATATCATCCACTGTGGTTCTTACTGATACATAGCTAAACTATGCCAGCCTGCAATATGATATCATGTAGTGAATGCATTTGCCCAGTCAGCCCTCCTACTGTCTAACCTTTCAATATCATCCTCAGTGGTTTTGAATGATAGACACACTATACCGGCCTGAAAAAAATGACATCATGTAGTGAATACATCTACACAGTACACACATGATTCTGTGTACCATACATGCCATATGGCCGTTGAATGGTTTTACATGGTTGGTGGACTCACTGGAAAATGTCACCAAGAGTGGGAGGGTTAATTGATACTAAGAAGAGATTGAGGAAAGTGGTGAGTTTAAGCAGTTAGTATGAAGAAAGAGGATGGTGAGGAATTAGAAAGGATGTTTTCCGCTCGGCACGGAGAGGTTCTTATGGCAAGAAACAAAATAAAGTGTACCAATTTTTCTATCATCACATCAGCAGTTTTTTCCCAATGGTTGCAACTTGTTCTCATAACGATAAATATTAAGTGAATCAACTCAAAATTAGTTTTAATATAAGCCTGCATGTCCATTCACATATTGAAACACTTTTGGGTGGTTTCAGGTGACAAAAATTTAAAACCACTAGAAAAACTGATGGATGTAAAGTTGTACATGTTATTGAGTTTCCTGTCTTATGTTTGAAGTTTCAAATGAATATACAAGTAAACATGTACATTGTATTATCATAATAATACTCAAGGATACATTCTTGTCATTGATACTCAATACTGAGTACACGAGGAACACAAGGAAAGTTAGTACTTTATATTTGCATAGATATAATTATTGCTCAAAAAGTACACCAATCTGATTATTGATAAATCAATTACAAATTTGAGCTTTCAATAATGCAACTTTGGCATCTTGTACTTATTGTTGAATTTGTGCTCAAATAAAAACTTCTATACAAATCTTCCTAAGGGCCATGTCATATAGGACAATTTACAGGCAACCGGTTACAGGCAATCACGAAGGAAAACAATAACGGTGTGTTGATAATCTCATTCTTGAGTTATCGCTTGGACAACATTTCTTTTGTTTGACCCATAATGACCTTGATATTTGACAAGGAGGTTAACAACAACAAAAAAAGGCTTCTGGGGATCCCAAGACCAATCTACAAACCAAGTTTGGAGTTGATATGCCAAGTCCTTCTGGAGTTATCGCTCGGGCAATGATTGCACACATGAACACAAACACGCAAACAGCTCTGCTCTCTCTCTTTCAGTATCTTATGGAGACCAAGGCCAAACAAACACAGGAAAATAAAAAGGAGTACACATGCAAATTCTAAAGACCGGGGTGCTCCACAAGGAAATTTGTGTACAAAGTCTACGAGAAACTGTTAAGCGCAGGGACAAAGGAAAGAACAAAAGAATGCTCCACAAGGATGCATTTTTGAGAATGTGTGTGTAGCAGTCACTGTGTGGACATTCCTTTGTTCTGTACACTTAAAGAAAAACCTATTCTTCAACACTATAAAAAGCACTGTGTGGACGTGTGTAAGTCCACATAGTGTTTCAAGTCCCTACATTATGTGGACCTCTCTTTTTCTCAGGTCCACACTTCATATGTAGTGTTAAACACTATAATATGCCCCTTTGGCTGGCTTCGTCGGCAGAGCATTAAAACATGATGTTTAAATTTTCATATAATTTTGTTTGAGAAAGCTGTCCCTTGTGCTGCTGAAGTTGTTCCTTTTGCATGCAGTGCAGCTTGTTGCCTTCCGGTTGCCTGTAAAAATTGCCCCATGTAACAAGCCCTTGAGGTTCGCATTGCAGATGCGTCGATTGTCGTTGAGATAAAACTTTTATCCAAAATTTGCAACCTCTAGTCCCAATGAGACTTATTAGTGGTGTGTCATGGCCGAGCAAGTTCTGGTGGTTGGTTTAAGTTATCCAGGTGTGGGTTCGAATCCCAGATATGACACCTGTGTTCTTGAGCAAGACACATAACTATAAATAGTAATTTAGTAATGTGTGTGAGTGACGTGCCCGTGGAAGTACCCCAGTATGGCCAGAGATAAACTAGTGACATCATCTGAGAAGAGTATCTTTTGTTCCATTTTCTTAATCCTACAATTGTCTTGAACAAGAGCCTTATATCAGTCAGGTGGATTGAGCAAGTGTTAAATAATCATGGTATTTCAATCCAATCACATCGAGAAGAAAAATCAACCTATTTTTAATTAAAAAATAATTTTTTTGAATAAAACAACTAATTGGAAATGTACAGAAAATGACACCTGTCATAAATTATAATTAAAGCTTCAAGAATGTTATTAACAAGTAACATCACAATAAACAAAAATATCTTGACCACTTTTGCAATCATTACTAATCCCCCCCTCAAAAAAAACCCCTCAATGTCAACCTGACAAGCCACTTTTTGAAAGAAACACTTCAACAATTTGAAATGAGGACAGGAATCAAAACTTTAAACAACAAATCACAACTATACATACCCTATGAAAGTCCATCTTGATAAGATCCCTGTCTCCATTAACAATATCAGATATTACTATTCAGTTTCCAAAGAAGGGCCAGACTAATTTTAACTTTAGCCACAGTTTGGTTTACTACCATTTTAAATAGACCGTGCAAGTCCTGCGCATATTCAAGCACATTTTGGAACCACTTTGGTCCCACGTACATTGCTTAAACACGTGAAGGAAATAAACCTCACTCTTTTAACGGGTACCGATGATTGCATATGAGCGGGACTTGCACAGTTTGTTGTAGACACTGAAAAGGTTGATGTACCATGATTGGGTTCTATATTGTTGGCTCCCGACAGCGGCCACAGTGGTTCATGATGTCCGGTTTGTAATGCTCTACTTGGATTGTGGAGAAGACGATGTTGTACTTGTTACGGATCAGCTGAGATGCATCTTGAAGAACCTGTTCACTATCTATCCCTGCATCTGGAAGAACATAAAAATAAGATATATTGTTACATTACAGTCACTCTACAGTTCTAGCAAAATTTCCTTTTTAAATGTTTTTTATTTTTTATTTTTTATTTATTTGTATTATTTTGTGTTTATTTATTAATTTATTAATTTATTAATTTATTTATTTATTTATTTATTTATCTATTTATTTATTTTTTATTTTTTATTTTAGCAATTTTCCTGCTTCAAACCTTAGTATCAAGGTATCATGTTTGCACTTGTAGCCATCTTCTGTGAGAGTAAAATGTGTGAAATGCAGTCAAAGTTGTTTTTTAATCCAGTCTCCTGTCGACTGTTTTATTACTTCAAGTGGTGGATGGGAGATCCGTGGAAGTGTCGTGGCCGAGTGGTTAAGAGCACCGAATTCAAACTCTGGTATTTCTGATCAGCAGAGTGTGGGTTCGAATCCCCAACCGTGACACTTGTGTCCTTGAGCAAGACACTTTACCATTGCTTCGTCCTTCGGATGGGACGTAAAGCCATTGGTCCCATGTGTTGTGTAACGCATGTAAAAGAACCCAGTGCACTTATCGAAAAAGAGAAGGGGTTCGCCCCGGTGTTCCTGGTTGTGGCTGCTTAATGCGCCGTAGCACCTTGTAAACCCTTATACGGTGCTAAATAAAATGGGTCTCAGAATCCACCATTGCAATAACCTATCTTTCTGAAAGTTTGTATATACTCAGCGCCTTGAGTACCTTGTTTGGTAGATACGTGCGCTATATAAGACTTCGATATTATTATTATTATTATATGCACTGACCATGGAAACAAGGTTGTTTTGATTTTGTTCCTGCTGTTTTAGACGAGCGTTGGTCCTTACTTATCACCCTGGGTACAGCCAGGTTTCAGCTGACCTTTAATGAATTTGATTGGCTGAGCCGACTTCAAGTGTTTTAGTGCATCAAGCTCAAGTTCTGGTGGTTGGGTCATGAGGGTGTGGGTTCAAATCCCGGTCATGACACTTGTGTCCTTAAGCAAGAAAATTAACTGCAATTGCTTCTCTTCACCCAGGAGTAAATGGGCACCAGTGAGGGCAGAGATGGTTCTTGGATTGATTTAGCTTTGTGCACTACATATTTGGCAGCACAGGCTGTATACTCCCAAGGGAGCTGAGATGGTTTAAGGAATGAAATAAAGGGCCCAGTGACCAGGGGAAATAATGTTAGAGTGCCATGAGCGTCGCTGAGTGATGGATTTGAACGCTATAAGAAGCCACTATTATTATATTGTTATTCTTACAATTTGGTTTGTTATACGACAATCCTATCATCTGCTCAACAAACTAAAATGACTAACTATTTTGATACAGTCCATCAACTAGACGCAATCGAGTGTTATGCATGATTTAAATCGCAAATTGATGACAGGTCTGCACCCAAACTTCCTCTCAGAGGTAGGTAGACTGAGGCCGTGTCCCAATTAGCGTCTACAGCAACGGCTACGGCTAGATTTCTGCGTCAACATGTGTTGAAGTTTTGGATGTTCTTATTAACGCCCTTAGCAACAGTCGTAGCAGTAGCTGTAATCGCAAATTCGGATATGGCCCGAGATTCACTTACCAACACACAGGTGGACGGCCATTGCTGCCTGGTTCGTCGTCAGAGACCACACATGAAGACCGTGAGCCATTCTTACATGCCGTAATCTCTTCAGGTCAGCACGTAAATTTTGTATGTTTATATTTTTTGGAACACCTGCATTTTAGAAGAAGAAAAAAAAATCACAGATCTTTCTTCAGATAAAAACTTCTGAAGGAGACGAAACTATTGACCGCAATGTTACAGTTGACTACTGTCTGCCGTGCTTACCATTTCTGGAGTCTGCATGTAAAATTGCTGGTAAGCGTGTTAACGCCCCCCTTCGCCTAAAATGTGCGCTGCACTATATGACACACGAGAACACTACCTCCACAAATGGCACAACCAAGTTTGTCTAGCTACCAGGAAATCTCAGTGGTCTAGCCGTAAAGACATCTGCTCTAGAATGGCAAAGGTTGTGTGTTTGAATCCCACCCAAGGCCTGTGAATTTTTTTTACGGTGCTTTACACACATCGGTGTACAGGTAAAACCAAATAATATTAAGATTATAGACCGTGCAAGTCTCGCGCGTATTCGAACATTTTTGGGACCACTGTGGTCCCATGTACATTGCTTTAACGCGTGAAAGAAACAAACTCACGCGCTTTAACGGATCCCAGTGTTCGAATACGCATGAGACTTGCACAGTCTATTGTGATGATGGCGTCAGGTGAATTGGGTCTATACACCTTTTTTTTTTCATGGGTCCCCCTGCTGTGTCAACTTGACTTGACTTGACTTGGGAAAAAATGAATTGTGACTTGATGTTCAAATCTATCCGGAACCTCACTTAGACCCATGAATAAATAACTCTCATGGCCACGCGCGCGGAGCGTGATATCCTGGCTGAGCATTTTAGTGCATCAGACTCAAGTTCTGGTGGCTGAGTTATCGGGGTGTGGGTTCGACCTCCGGTCATGACACTGGACTATAACTGCTTCTCATAACCATGGGGTAAATGAGTACCAGTGACAGCAGAGATGGTTCTTGTGCTTGATTTAGCTTTGTGCACTACATATTTGGCAGCACAGGCTGTATGCTACCAAGGGAGTTGAGATGGTTTAAGGAATGAAGTAAATGGCCCAGTGACCAGGGGTAATAATGTTGGAGCACCATGAGCGTCACTGAGTGACGGATCGGAGCGCTGTTATCATATTGTTATTATTACAACTCTGGCATGTCATACCTTCCATAAGGACTTGGATAGCATCTCTTAAAATCAAGATAGTTGTCACCAAGACCAGCACGGAGAAGATGAATGTACAGATTGGATCGGCAATTTTGTACTCGGGCTGTGAAAGAAAACACACATATACAGACACACACACAAAATTACTAATAGCAGCTATTATTTAAAACTTTGTAAGCCATCATGGCCATTGCAAAACTCATTATGTGCTTTACTTTAATTACTGCAAATTTTCTTTGAGCGAAGTTATCAACAACCAAATCTACATGGCTAGTTTGTCTGTAGGTTCTGCGATGATTGCTGAAAATTTCCCAGAGGGAAGAGGGCTTGAATGTCTAGGCTATTAAGAAAGACAACGCAGATCTGTTTTTTGTTTGTTTTTTGACATCTCCAGCCGATTTCATGAAACTTTACGCCAGGCTGCTTGATACCATTCAGAGATGCACGAAACATTCCGTTTTTGCAATTCAGGTCAGATTGTTGCATGGTCATTGGATTGATTTAATACTACACTTTCCCCTTACCACCATCAGGTGAAAGCTATTCCCCAGCAAATTTCAATTTTGTTGCATTGTGATGTGAACTGGTTTGTGCCAGACTTGGCGTTTACCCTCTGCTAAACACACCAATACTGAGTGTGCTGGGGACTGGGATTACACAAGGACATGTCAAGGCCGTGTAGAACACTGCAGCACAGAGCAATAGGATCTGAGTTGAGTGCTTAATGAAATAAACTATAACAACTTTTGATGTGTTTGGCCGGGATAGGGTTAACAGACTTAGAGATCAATAAATAGTCACCAATTTTCACAATTCTTAAAGGTATTATACACGATCGGTAGAGCTGATAAAATAGTCACAGTGTTCATGTTTTGTTTGATCAATCATATACAAACCTGTGAAAATTTTAGCTTCATCCGTTGTCAGTCAGGAGAAATGGATTGACTTCGTTGTTCACAGGTTTTTGATTGTATGGGATAGTGACACCATCATGGGAGTCGGCTTATTTCAGGACATTATGTGACTTGTATTAAAGCACATTGTCCATAATTTTGTTTGTAACAACCGAAATCAGCTGTTGCACTTTTTTAAGTGTTAAGATACAGTTTTCTCGATTATGACTTTGTATCAGAGGGAAACATTTCACAGAAAAAAATGGTTGCTGTATGAACTTCATAATCAGTATTTTCAGTATTGTTGACACGAGTTGCTGCCTTGGACTCGAGTCAGATTCGATTAGCCAATTTCATTGACCTGCGACTTGACTTGACTTGGGGAAAAATGATTTTTGACTTGACTTGAGGGAAAATGACTTGTGACTTTACCTGACTTGAAAATTGACATGAATAAAGTTGATTTTACAACAATGCAATTATTGTTTAAAATAATTGTGGCAAAATCGAGTTTTCGGTGACGATACCACTGCCAACATCCCGATGTTTTTGAGTGCTTTTGTCATAAGGCAATGTAAGGCCGAACATTAAATCTGCACAGATATGCACATGTGTGAGTGCATGATTTATAGATTGAATTTATTGTTGACAAGTTTTTTGTTTGTCCAATACTTTTAAACTCTTACCTTGACTAAGATAATAACTGCTGCAATACAGACACCAATGCTCTGTAGCAGATCACCAAGTATGTGTATGAATGCTGCCCTCACATTCATGTTCCCTTCAGACTTCTTAGGTTTGGCCGGATTCAACTCCTCGTCCGTGTCTGCATCCACAACCAAAATGGGATCCGCTTGGATGTTAAGGGTGCCATCATCACGGTCTTCAAGAAGTGTCTGGTAGGGGGTGTTACTCTCTTCGTCCCCACTGTGACTGTGGCCATGCCCGCCCCCTCCCCCTAGTCCACCATGGCTGTGACTGTGCCCCGTGAAGTGCAGCACTGCTGCAAGTCTGTGTAGGGAATACAAAGGCATTTTTTTGGTTCTGGTTTAGGCCTATACACCGCAACAACCTTGAGAGTAATGAGGCAATCAAATACATGTAGATGAGATATACTTCAAACACAATAAAGCATAATTATTAATTGTCACACCACAAAGGCCAGCTACGGGTCTGTTGTTCTGCATATACCATGTATACATGTATTATTCTAAAACTGCAATTGTAATGAACATTGCCAAACACTCCATTTACTGTAGGTGTGCAGGACTTGCGCTTAAGCTTGTTGTAAAGTAGTCCACCAGGCTCGTAAACTGTGCATTTGAAACTTGTATTTTCATAAATGTATCTTTCTGATGCATTAATGGCATTGGCAGCGATCACAACTAGTTTAATGGTCAAATGAAGTTACATTCACACACTCAAAAATAAATTAGCACATTTTTTATTATTATTCACACCTGAAAAGGAAGAAATATTGAGAATTTTAAACAAGTACATGTAGGTTGCAGAGTTTTAAGTAGCCCACAGGGCAAGTTGAGAAGTGGTGTGTACTAGCCGGTAGCAGTTTTTACCAGACAATGTATGCCAGGCAAGTGGAGCCCTGGTGTGTTATCAACTACATGTAGATACAGCATACATGTGTACCAGCTGTTATGTACAAATGTACACGTGTACATTTGTGATATGTAATTAATCACAGCAGAAATATTTTCTTCTTTTCTGGTGCAAATAAAAAGTCGGCAAATACATGAAATAAGACTACATTTTTATGATACAAGTAACTCAATTAACAGATAATTTTCTAACATTATATTTGTTCTCAATCTTTTTCTTAGTATTTGTTTTTCCTAATACTTTCAGTGTGCAATTGAGATGAATTTTGTTTAATTCAAAATCAAACAGCATGTTTTGTTTGATTATGTTGGACTGAGGACTGCACTAAACTGGTTTTAAAGCATTAGGGATCAGCCATACCTTCATAATCAGAGTCCAACAGTTTGGGTGTTGAGTTACCATACGGTATCGGATTTTGTTAAATTGAGGAAGAATCCTAGCAAATCACTCAAGTGATCAGGCATACCACCATAATCAGAGTCCAACAGTTTGGGTGTTGAGTTACCATATGGTATCGGATTTTGTTAAATTGAGGAAGAATCCTAGCAAATCACTCATGTGATCAGGCATAGCACCATAATCAGAGCCCAACAGTTTGGGTGTTGAGTTACACACACACAATGTACCATAAAGGCAATATACATGTATAGTGTTGGTTTTATGGGATCAGATTTACCACCATTATCAGAGTCCAACAGTTTGGGTGTTGAGTTACCATATGGTGTTAGTTTTATATATGGGATTAGACATTGTCAGACACACAGTGTGTACCACCATTATCAGAGTCCTACAGTTTTGGTTTTGAGTTACTGAATGGTGTTGGATTTTGTTCCCAAACAAATTTGACATCAATGGAGTTCATGCTAAATTCACAACATACAATAAAATTTACTAACTGTAGAAGATCTCGACTTGACACGCTGAGTTTGTTACTGTTAATAATAATAACAAAAGCAAAAAATAGTTGGTGACATGACGCTTCGACCCTAGCAAAGTCTCTGTCAAAGGCTATTATGACAACACAACACACTACAGGTGTACATTAACTTGTTCTGTGTGTGTTGTGTTGTCATTTAGCCTTCGAAAAAGAATCTGATAGGGTCAAAATATCAGGCCACCATTTATTTTTTGCTTTTATACCATCGGTCCTTTTGGTTGGTAAGCAGTTTGCAACAGCTCATCCTATTTTCTGAATAATTATTACAAACAAAATGTATTAAATGTACACACTTTATCAAATCCAGGGGTAACAAGGTTTCTGATATCTATGGCCAGTTGTGTACAAAATCTGATCGATGGAAGTTGCTTCAGGAAATGACAATCTAATTACAATAGGTTTAGGAAGAGATGAGGTACACTGTTCAGGACAGTCTGTTGTTTGGTCATGTCACATGAGGAGAGCTAAACAGGCAACCAGTTCCAACATTCCCCATGACAGACCAACAATACATGCACACTTAACTTTTCATTAAATTTGAAATGTTAATTTTGCTTACAGTGCAGTCGGTTGCCTTCAAATTGCCTATAAAATGTCTCTAATGTGAAATAGCCCTTACACTTATCAAGTACCATGGAGGAATGGATATTTCCTTCCTCCATGCTTGTACCATTTTCTTTGGGGCTCTGTGGTACTAAACCCACCTTTTATTGAGTGAATTTTTGATTTACCCTCAGCTGTAATTGTACAAATGTTACATATATTCCAATCCATGTTACATTTTTCATCTAAATGACTGCTTTTTATGTTGTTGCGTCAGAAAGATAATGTATCCGCATTTAACGACAAGATGCACTGATATCAATTTGTCATTACATCTCTGGACATTTACCATTGCACCTATCGTTTGTTTTACTGATAACGGACTTCAGTGTCAATAGTAACTGTGTACACATTCGTACTTTGATATTTGTGTTGGCAAAAGCTGAGGGTAAATTTTACGACTCCACGCTGATGGATGGGCTTAGCTTTTTATGACATCATAATTCTACCTCTTTTCCGTATCATGTACAAATCTAAAAGTTGGTACTCATTCAGGGAGCTTTCAAGGTTTCTTGAATGGTGTCTTGAAAATGTAAATAAATGTGGTTTTCAAAGTTTGTTTTAACATACATTACAAAAAATAAATAAATAAGAATAAACCCCCCCCCCCAAAAAATAACTGAAAACCTAACAATCACCAACAAACAAACCACTAGTAACGAGAGATGGTTAGTGCAAAGTGAAACTCTGAATCCATTTATGAAAATGATATGAAGAAATTGACAGGTCTTGAATGTCCTCTTACAGTCTTAGAAAGGGGCAGGGCCATTTTCAGATTTCCAAGCGCATACCCAATGACAACGTTGGTATATCTAGAAAAGGGAGCGACCCACAGAAAACTGTTGCTTCCAAGCAGAAACAGGTTACCAGCTAAAATACAGTCAAATGTATTGCTTGTCACTGGTTGTCCGCAAGATTTTGTTAGCATTGGGCCCTGGTCATGACAGAAAGATTGAACTTACAGAATATTGATGCCAAGTCCGGAACCTGCAGTAATCAGCATGATTTCACCGTTGATTTCATAGTCTGTGTTTATACACCTCAAGATAGCAAGGTATACTAGCACTCCCGTAGCCAACCAGATAGTCAGAACACTTATTACAGCACCAAGAACCTCTGAAATTAATCATCATTTCAACAAACAACCAATGAATACAATTAATTTCAGATTTGTCTATTGTACATCTGTACTGTATGTACACTTCAAATTAAAATGACAACGGAATTCAATCCAGGGATTCATCTTTAACATGTTGAGGCCGAGCCGTTTAGAGCGTTGACTCTCTGGTGGCTGGGTCATCAGATCAGGGATACACTTGTGTTCTTGGGCAAGACACTTGGACTATAATTGTTCCTCACCTGGAGTGAATGGTACTTGGGAGGGTAGAGATTGTTCATGTGACTGGTTTTTTAGCAACCTGTGTACCAATTTGGCTGCTGGTGCTGCATGCTCCAAAGGAGTTGAGATGGTTTTCAGGAATGCTCAAGGCCCAATGAACCTGGGTAGTACTAGTGTAAGGCGCTTTGATACAATGTTTAAAAGCACCTAATAAACGCTTATTATTATCAATGTTATAATTAAGTCATTGCGCAGTGAAGAGTAATCTTGAAAAATAAATAAAGAAATTAAAATGTACAAAATATACATTAATACATAAATAATTTGTTAATTTTAGGAGGGACATCATTTTCAATACTTTGCACACACTTAGACAACATCATATCCAATCTGTTTTCAATCGCAATATTTTGAAATCGTTTTGGCAAAAGATTTTGACATACCAGCTCTGAAGTAACCGAAGGACATTCGTGAAGTTGGGGGTCGTCGTGCGATCCACAACGCAAATAAGCTGATGAGAAAACTTGTGAAGTCACTGAGAAGATGTGCAGCATCTGTCATGATAGCTAAACTGTGAGAAATGTAGCCGCCTGCAGAGGAAATACATAATATAAAGTAATAAATTTATGCTTAGTGATGTATTTTTGATCATCAGTACAAACATGAAATACATGTACACTTGCTTCTACAGTAGGCCTACTTGATTTTGATTACAGGCCTGGATTTTCATCTCCGTAGAGGCATTTTCATCAGAAAATCTTAAAGGCTTTGGGAAACTTTTGAAGGGGCACCAAGGCCAAGACCAGGGCAACAGAGGTCATGGCCTCTAGAAACCCATCCACATGTAGGCATGTCTTGGCAGCTGGACATTTTGAGTAAAATTCTGAGTCCAGATGTTGTACAAGCGTAGCTTAGGCCTTGAAGTTCATTCTTTTAGAGGTCCGATCGTGTTCCCTGAAAAACCCACTGCCATTGAAAAGGGAACATTCTTCAACCACATGGGGGGCCAATAGCACAGCAACAGAGGGCATTTGACCTCCTTGAAAGTCCAACACTACAGACACAGATCCTCAGTTTTGGCTAACTGTCTACTACAGCCCACCAAGCCCCTTCATCATGATAATACACAAAATTTACATCATTTTTCTTTTAATAGTATAAATAATCCTCTTGACGATTCACCCTAAAAAAATATTCATAATTTTTTGGGGAAAAATGCTGGACAGCCTATTGCCACATTTTCACTTACTATTATTATTATTAAAATATGGTACATTGCACTCACCATGTTCACCCAGAACAAAAACGCTTTTATTTTAATCATGAAAAAAGGGGAAGTTTAATGGTGCACTTTTTAATATATTTCATTTTGAATTTCAGAATTTCAAACATTGAAAATACTTTTTGTTGTAAGGTAGTTTGCAGTGTAAATCTTGTTTTATCATTTACAGGCCTGGAATGTCATCTTTGAGAGGGCAAGTCCATTTTTACTTTTGCGAAGGGCACTTGCGTTTGAAAATCTGAAAGTCTATGGGAAACTTCTGAAGGTGCACCAAGGCCAAGACAAAGGGCAAGAGGTCATGACCCCCCCTCCACACAAATACAAACAGAAAAAAGAAAACACTTCTCATCCGACTGCCATTAAAAATATAAATATTATTTTGACCCGAACGCCGAAATACATGCAATATCCCAAATTTGTGGGTCATTCCTTGATAAAAAAAAAGTGTCAGTATGATTTAGCATATTTTTGTGCAAAAAAACCCCCAAACCTTCATGTCCATAATATATGCCATCATTTTCTTGGGATTTCTTAAACCATGGTCTAATGACTTAATAATTGAAATACATGAAATAGGTCATCTTCAAATAATGATGACGAAATATAAAACACAAAATTACAATTTAAACGTAGGTCTCAGGCTGAGGCAATCTCATACCTGAATGTATCAGATTCAGAGAATGACGCCACTTTGTTCAAAATACCCGGCTGTCAAACCATAGACTATCATAGAGCAAGGACCAGCTCTATGGTCAGACAAAACATTTCACCACTGTATGCAATTTATACCGCATCATTAAACGTGCGAAACTACACTAAGTAATGGTATAGTAAGTACTTAGTATAGTCAGTACGCGCGAGTAAACAAAACTTGGATTCAAGTACACACGCGTACATGTATGTTAGTTAAAATTGACACGTTTATCTGTATTAAAAATCCAGGTTCAATCTTAGAGGATTTCAAAATTAGCCAATATATGGACATAATAATTTAGATTTAACTTTACACATGGCATACCAACAAACTCTCCAATCATAAATATCAAGCAAACCACCGCAGCAAAAATAAGTTGTTTCTGAGCTCGTTTATTGGTGGACATGTCGGCCCCGATCCCTGGGCCTACCGAAGCGGCATGACAGTGGTCAACGCTCTGCTCCAAATCCAGGGGAGGAACATCGTCCGTTCTGCTGCAGGTGGTGTGATTCTGGTCGTTGGGAACAACAGTCCTTAAACCGGGTGTAAGTTCACTAGCCATGACTATTTCTGAATTAGTCCGTTCACGTTCCTGGGTTGTGTTATGATTCGCAATAGAAATCAATATATCTGTGGAAGTACGGCGAGGCGAATGCAGCTGTGAAAAGCTAGCATTTCTCCGACTTTAGTGAAGAATCTCCTTCGAATAGTCACTGGCAATATCCACAAGTAAAACTCTGCCACCACTACCGTCACTTTGTGCGACTGTTCCGTTCATGGCTTTGAAAAAAAATGAAGCAAATGCACACGGGTCTTACAAAATTACACGTGGTTTGTTCCCAAGACAGAGTTTGGACTTAGGACCCTAGTTTTTCAGTCCCACACTTTAGTTTTAGACTTCAATATGGAGTTCTCCGGCAGTAGTAGAACGAAGGGGTCCTACTACTTGCCGTCAACTCACCGACTTGCCGTCAACTCGCCGTCAACTCATTTTCGTGCCGTCAACTCATTAAATATACATCAAAAAATTATAAATGGGGCATGGAAGTGTTAAGTCTGGGCTAAACTACATATTTCTTATGGTTTTCGGTACAATTTCATTTACAAAAATGATTTTGTGTTGATAAATAAATAGTATAAACGCAGCAAATATAGCGCCCTCTGATGTCCATCCATAGCTTGATACTTGCATTTCACACCCATACCATGAATGGTACAGTCCAAGCTCCGTGAAAAGGAAAGATTGCGGCCAAAGTGCAAAAAAGGTCGTAGTCTCGACACTGGGTCAATTTGCTGGGTCACAGAATTTCACTCAGCTGACCTACTCAAACCATGGATGGAGAGCCCCCCCCCCCCCCCCCCCCCCCCCCCGCTCAAACCAAACCATGCCTATAAACCAAAATTAGAACATTCCATTTTTTAGAATGAAATACAAAAACGAAACTAGGCCATTTAATCTAATTTCATACAATTGTTGTCTCTATTTTTTTTTTTTTTTTTTACTTAGATTTGCAAAACCGTTTCAAGGGAATGTTTTATCCCTTGCCTTATTGCTTATTGGTTCAAATTGAATTTCACGTAATGTGTGTACATTGTACACACATCACGAGGACAAATCACAGAACAATAACAACTTTTAAGGGCACCAGTCTATGTACTGTATCACTCGTTGCATAAATACTCGAGTAGTATCCAACTCAAATAAACTAACGACGCATGTTGACACTTCATTCGTCTACTGGGGAACAACCGGGGGGGGGGTATGCGTCGGTGGCATACTTTTTACATCCATGGCGATTTTTATAAATGAGTTAAATCAAGATACTCAAAATGCAGTATTTGAATTATTCATGGTAGAGGTATTAAAACAAGTTTATGTGTTGTTGTGTATCATAACATTGATTAATTTTATAAACTTATAAATCACAACTGCAAAACCTATAAGTATATAGACGGCTGGTTGAAAGACTAGTGCAATTCATTATGCGTCCCCCTTTATCTCGTCCATAAAATTATAACGGTCAAAGGTCAGTGACGTCAACCACAGTGAACGCAAGTCAGGACGTCGTTTCATCTAAAGCTAGCTACACGTGTGAATTTTTTCACACGGCACGCCATTTTGGAGCTGCAGTGCACACGGCCCGTTGCAGCCTTTTTTGGAACCGTGCGGAGAATTTCCAAGACCCGTGCAACAATTCGACCAAGTTTGATGTTGATGTTTTGACTGAACCACGTGGTTTCTACTTACGGGGAGGATGGGTAAAATAAGATCTATTTCAAAGAAAACATGACCAGAATTGTAGAAAAAGCTTAGAATGTTCTTTGTTTGAGTGTGTTTTGCGTCCATTATGGACTGAAGGCCAAGCACGCGGTGGTGATGTATGTGTAGCGCGGATGCATCGGATGTTGTTTGTGCGGTGTGTACCAACACCCACCCGTAGCGTGCAATTGGCTCAATATATTGCTAGGGTTCAGTGACTCGGATTCTCTCCTTGCTTGACTTAAGCTCAAGCTTCATATAAAAACAGTGAGGGGAAAAACCAAAGAAAAAAGGAAACGTCAACGAAAGTTTATCACGATACGTACCCTCGTCTATAGGCTTACCCATCTTGGAGGGCCGACAATTATTTATTGGCTGAGAGTGAGAGAGCAGCATCACTACGCGGCCAGAAAACGGGGTTGGTGACGAATGGTAAATGTGTCCAACAGTTTCTCTTTGAAGAATGCAAACTGAAAATGTGTTGAATGCCTTATTTGTCTTTTCTTTCTTAAATTAAAACGGAAAAAGATAATTAATAGTAAGACGTTTTATGGGTAACTCTTAGACCGAAGATGGTTCTCTCAAGATGGATAAGGGCATCATCATTAGTTCTGTTTGCTCTCAGCTCTGTCCTGATACCTTGCCAGTGTTTTGCGAGGAGGAAAGAAGGAGATGTTGGAACGCATCTCCCGGACGAAGGTGACGGTCAGCCTGACAAAATTGACCACGATAATGGAGAATTTCTCCATCAACTTTTCCTCAAGTATGGAGACGACTCAGGTCGGATAAGCTTCCGGGGTTTTGTGGAACTTGTTGGGAGTATTGGGCTCGGCGGGCACGACGCGACGGATTTGCCTGCATTCGAATCGGAACGTAGGCATCATCACCACATAGAGTGGCACGAGCAAGAGTCAGAATCGACAGGTGATCAACACCTCGATGAGGAAACGGCAACTTCTGGGGAAGTAGTGTCACCTGCTATGCCGTTGGATCAACCTGCGGATAAAGATCGCGATCGCGACGGTGGGTTTCCTGGGCGTGTTGGACCGACCAAGCCCGTGGTTGGGGCGGACTCGAACGGACACGAAGACGGTGACTCCGGAACGGAATCTGAACATGCCCCACAAGTAACTCAGGTAAGGTGCTTTTTTTTCAATCTTAGTTGTTGAAATCACGAGTTCGCGAAAGAATCTGAAAACTTAAAAATCTTATTCTTATTAAACAAAATCTCAAACAAACCAAAACCTAAAAAAAAAAACCGCTCATATTTACCCAAATAAGACACTACTGTTCGGTCCCAACGAAAGAACAGAAAGGGGCAATAGCATAGCATGCCCAAAACATGTTTAGAAACTGTTTTGGGGACGGTTTCCTTTTATTTATAACATTCTACTGTAATCGTACCCAGATTATAATGCACAAATATTACTCACTTCATATTCCAACAGCTGAGTATATGAAATAAATACTGTGCTTTTCGTGGTATTGTTTTTGAAATTCTGCGTTTTCCGCAAAACCATGAGCTGATAACAGGTTCTAATACAATTGTTTTCACAGTAAAGATCAGTAAAGTTGATCAAGTTTAAATAAACAAGCCTGTGCACGAAATACACCTCTAACCAAATAAAGTACACCTTCTAACCAAAGAAGGCATTCCAGGAAAGGCGGGAAAGACCTAGAGGCTGAACGAAGTAGGAATTTGCTTCCTGTTCATGTATTTTGAAACTTTATACTTGAATTTGACTTACCGCTCTGAGAAATTTCTTGGGATATTACTCAACGTGTGGAATTAACTTAGCTTGTTTCACCGCTTGAGGCTTTTTCACGTGCATTTCAACTTGTCCTTTGCACAAAAACTTATCCTTCACTGATAAACCATTATAATAACAGATTTAAATGTATTGTCCTCATTCAACACAATCCCCTTTTCGGAACTTTTTGTGACATGCTCGGTTTTTATGAAGCCTGCTTGTTTTGATTTGAATCACAAGTTTTTGGAAATAACGCTGAAATGTTTCTGCCGTGACGAACAATGTTTACGTTACGTGCAGAGTTCAGACGCTGAGATCAAAAGGGGGCCTTTCTGTTGTTTTGATAATCATTCACTTTGAATTCATCAAATTTATCAAAGTGGAACTATAGGAAACAGAGACTCCCATTATTGACAGATGCGAACAATCGAATTATTTGTGGTAGATTGTATAAGCCAAGTTAACAGGTGCTGGTAATACCACGGGACACAATAAGAGGTCAACTGGGGAAATACATTTCGAATAATTTTATTGAGGTTCGTGATTGATGGATAGAAGAACCGTTCATAAACCATGAATTTATGCCATAATGAATTCTAAAAGTTTTGAAGTCAATGACGAGATCCAGGTCCACCTTCAAAACTTTTGATGATTGCGTTTTTGAAAGTTTCTGGCAAAGGGGTAATTTATAGTTTTCAAGAACGATCTTTATTGATAAAACAGGGCTCGAATTTGGGGGGAAATCCACAAGACTGCAGGGCTTGTAGCTCAAAACTTTTACTGGACCAGAAAAGTTGTTACAAGACTGGAACCAAAATGAGAAGAACACTATCTACACAGTTTCACATTTAAGCTGTTTTTGTATCAAGCATTAAGAGAAGATTTATCTAACTTATCCTATGGATAATACTTCAATACTGAACGGATTTGAAAGATGTAGTATTTATCAGTTTTAGTTAAAAATACAGTGAGGTGTTATTGTTCAAAAACACAAGACCGCCGGACTTGTATGGCCGTAAGTTTACTGGCCCGATGCTACAATCACTGGCCTCGGGCCTGCGGTCCAGTGTCAAATTCGAGCCCTGATTTTAAACCCGTTGAAATTGAATGTTCTCTTTGCTTGTTTTGGGCGAGATGAGTTCCAGATATTGATTAAAAGACGTGAAATTTGTTTTGTCTCAAATTATGTCATAGAGAAGCAAAATAGTTTGACCCGATCCCGAAGATTATGGGTAGCCGCTGAAAGCGAGTTCCAAAATAGAGTATTGTATTATTGTAAGGCCAAGCGCTTTAACTCTGTACGTCATGAAGGCCAACGTTTTTATCTTTAATAGGGCCTATAACATGTTTACCTAATTGCTCTATGCGTCTCCCCTCGACCCATGTCTGCTTTTAAGTCCGAATTTTGGCCGATTTGACCTGAAAATTATATTTAAATTTTCAGTAAATGTTTGGCGTATAGTCTGTAGAAAGTTAAGCTTTCATTATTTTAAGATATAGGCCTATTGCACAAAAACAATCCGTCATTTATAGTTTAACTTCACTGGACGAATTATTTTCGAGATCCAGAAATTATCTCTTATCGTCCATCAGATTTTGTGCATTGTCCGTGGCCTAATTCGTTTTGAAGCGGTAGGCCCTATCATCTTTCTCGAAATTCGTTTTTAAAGAAAAACATTCTCTCGGCGAAAATCGGGCAATGCATTTTTTTTTACTTGCTGAAGTACTTTGAATCGAAATATGGGGAATGTCGTTTGTCTTTAGTTAAAAAAAGTTGTTTTAAGTGACTTTTTTTTCAAAAAGTAAAGAGGAAGGTGTGTGGAATTGCTGCATGGGGCAGGGGGCTGGGGGTTGGCTGATGGGGAGACGTTTGAAACGTCCCATTGCATCCTATCACAATGTCCACTTCACTCTATACCAATTCTACGAACGTATATTACGCCCGTGGTAGACAAAAACAGAGGCCCATTTTGTTTCCACAAATTTTTTTCACTCAACGTAAACGTAATGGAAACCTTTCATTGGCACCACAACTGCGAACTTATGACATAACTGTGTAGTTTGACAACAGGGCGTTGATTGGTCTCGTCACGACGTATTTAATCTTCCCCTTTTTAATTTCCCCAGTGTGGGATAATAAAGTTCTTATCTATCTATCTATCTAATCTAATGAGTGACCCCAAAGTTTGTTTGCAACCCCCATTCCCATTAGCAAGGCTGTTTCGTGTTTATTTTGGGAATAAACCTAGTGGTATTTTCAAAGTGATATTAAATTTCTTTAAAAGTTTGATCGAATTAGTAAACATCGTTTGCGTCATGCCGATGGCTCCAGCCGAGGGGCCGTATTTCAACATTTTGTTTGTTTTAATACTCCATTTCTTTTATGGGCTCTATAAGGAATCTCGATGATAAGATCACCCAGCACGCATATTTCCAGTAATACCCAGGGCGTATTTTGACACTTTATTGGAACCAACGGCTTATTTTAATGGAATTTTAAACGTTTTGCACCTCAAAGAAGTGTCCCAGGGGTGTCGTCGTAGTCCGTGTGAAATTCACATTGTTTTTGTTGTCTTAACGCAGATGCGAGTATCTATGATCACAGCTGCGTGCATTTTACTCTAATAGAGCCGTTTTCCGTAGATCAGCAGGTGGTTTGTACGGGGTTAAACGTAGTGTTTGTTTTCATGCAGTTAGTGCGATCCTTTTGCCCAACATGGCGTAGGGATTTGTTTGGTCCTAACATTGCTACAGTTTCCTGTCACAGATGTTTGGCCGGAGTAATTGATAGGTTAAGAGGGTTTGTTATGCCTTTTCTCAATTATTTCTTTAGCTAATTGTGTTGCTTACATGTCAAGGAATACCTTCAAGCCCATTGAACCGGTAAACCATAGAGCAAGGATCAGACGCAACAACCATGCCTTGTCACCAAGCGGTGACTCACTCACACCACGCCCACACAGAGATAGGATTTTGTGCATGCAATGGGAAATATTTTTTTCCACCACCCCTCCTGACCAAATTGACGACCCCTGTTGATTGACACCCCTTCTAAAACGTGTGTAATGGTAAACTGTAGGATATCATGGAGTATCACGGGGTTGGGATCTACCATTTTGTAATGGTTATGTTTTTCTTTATATGTGCCACAGCTCTGTGATAACGTGCCTCATTGCAAGGTTTTAAAGAAAAACATTCTCTCGGCGAAAATCGGGCAATGCATTTTTTTTACTTGCTGAAGTACTTTGAATCGAAATATGGGGAATGTCGTTTGTCTTTAGTTAAAAAAAGTTGTTTTAAGTGACTTTTTTTTCAAAAAGTAAAGAGGAAGGTGTGTGGAATTGCTGCATGGGGCAGGGGGCTGGGGGTTGGCTGATGGGGAGACGTTTGAAACGTCCCATTGCATCCTATCACAATGTCCACTTCACTCTATACCAATTCTACGAACGTATATTACGCCCGTGGTAGACAAAAACAGAGGCCCATTTTGTTTCCACAAATTTTTTTCACTCAACGTAAACGTAATGGAAACCTTTCATTGGCACCACAACTGCGAACTTATGACATAACTGTGTAGTTTGACAACAGGGCGTTGATTGGTCTCGTCACGACGTATTTAATCTTCCCCTTTTTAATTTCCCCAGTGTGGGATAATAAAGTTCTTATCTATCTATCTATCTAATCTAATGACCCAAAGTTTGTTTGCAACCCCCATTCCCATTAAGCAAGGCTGTTTTGTGTTTATTTTGGGAATAAACCTACTGGTATTTTCAAAGTGATATTAAATTTACTTTAAAAGTTTGATCGAATTAGTAAACATCGTTTGCGTCATGCCGATGGCTCCAGCCGAGGGGCCGTATTTCAACATTTTGTTTGTTTTAATACTCCATTTCTTTTATGGGCTCTATAAGGAATCTCGATGATAAGATCACCCAGCACGCATATTTCCAGTAATACCCAGGGCGTATTTTGACACTTTATTGGAACCAACGGCTTATTTTAATGAAATTTTAAACGCTTTGCACCTCAATGAAGTGTCCCAGGGGTGTCGTCGTAGTTCGTGTGAAATTCACATTGTTTTTGTTGTCTTAACGCAGATGCGAGTATCTATGATCACAGCTGCGTGCATTTTACTCTAATAGAGCCGTTTTCCGTAGATCAGCAGGTGGTTTTTACGGGGTTAAACGTAGTGTTTGTTTTCATGCAGTTAGTGCGATCCTTTTACCCAACATGGCGTAGGGATTTGTCCAGTGTGATTGACGTGAACTTGACTTTTGATCCGTCAACGGGTATCCATTAGTGAGCCGTCACCCATTCAAGGTCGCAATAGGTGAGATAGTTGCCGGACTTGGCATAGTGTGACTCGAAATTGTCGTTTAGGCGTTGTCCAAGAATTTTTGTCCAGTGAAGTCTATCTCGTATAACTTACGGAGCTGTAGGCATATTTTCTCTTTCAGTGGTCATAACGGTGGATGAAATGATCATGGAGATGGCCGTCGGATTTTTTGTTATTTCTGAAAGTGAGAGCACACTTTAGGAATCGAGCTAGAGGCGGTCTTCGAACTGTTGATCTTAGACAAAACCAAGATTTTTCGAATGTCGGGGTGGTTGTTTGGGGAGACGTTTTTCATAAGCCACCCTTGCCTATGACGTCACAAGCCCAAACAGCGCCCTCATTGTGGTCAATGCAGATCTATCATTGGCTGACAGTTGTGTGCGCGGCGAACACGCGTGCACGTTGCCATTGTTTGACCTCGGCGATAGCGGCCAATGCACTGTGGTCTACTCGGAACTGTAATATACCAGACCCCCTTTTCAGTCCTACCTAAGTATAAACCTTGTTTTGAGAAAATCTTGACCCCCCCAAAAAAATTTGCTGCGTAAGCACAAGCTAGTCCGAACTTGTGTGGGTACTATTAGAACGAAAACGCGATCGTTAATCAAAACCAAGAGGGTGTCGGTAAAAGTCGGAGGTCGGAGCTAGCCGGAGCTACCTGGAGGTTGCATTTATAAAGTGAAATATCATTAAAAATAGCTGCTCATGCACTCCAAATGTTTTTCGGAAGGTTCTCAGGCAGAGTGTAGGGTAGGGTTAAGATTCACTTTTGTTCCAAATGCCAAATGCCAAAATGGGTAGAAAAATTAGCAAAAATAATTGTCCCAATCCATGGGGACAGATTTGAACTCCATTCCCCATACCTGCCTAAGAATCTTCAACCCTTCATTTGGAGTACGTGTCTGAGTAGTCTTTTTTAATGACATTTCACGTTATAAACGCAACCTCCGGGTATAGCTCCGGCTAGCTCCGACTTTTACCAACTGCCGAACCAAATCTAGAGTCAATATCCACAAAGTACGTAGGTGAAACAACTTTGACTGTTTTGATTTTTTTTTCTTCACAGAACTCGGGAGAGCACTGAGTATACAGTGCTTATTACACATCTGTGTAGGGTAAAACCAAAATAAATTACTTATCCCCGATGCAATATCTATTAAACTTTGACTGTGAATAATCATCTTAATAAAATGTTTTTGCTGGTACGATAGATTAGTAGTAATGAAGCGTAAATAAACGCCATAAAATTTATAGTCGGAAAAAGACAATTTAAAACTACTAAATAAGTTAATCTCGACCTCGAAAGTAATGCATGTTCGTATCAGTGTATGTTTTTAGGCGTTCTTGTGGCAAAAACAAGTCGTAGTCCCTCTACATTGTATGGCTTTTGAGCCTTTCGAGCCTTTCATTTTTATCCCTTGAGAAAGATTATGCTATAGGGTCAAAACGTCAGGCCATTAACTATTTTTGTTTGCATTCTTTAGGTTGGTAAGCAGTTTGCAACAGCTGATTCTATTTTCGCAATATTTTTGAGTGACAGTTTTATCTACAGGCCTAGGACTACATGTGTAAACTTTGAGAACAAAAAACAGGTCAAACAAAACAACGTTCATCTAGTGGTGACGTTTAGGTTTAGATTGCAAATTATTAGGTTGCATACGTGTATAGGTCTATAATGGTTTCGGGCAACGTTTTGGTGTTTCTTTCGAGATATTATTGTTTAGGGTAGAATTTAAGTTGTAGGGAGACCGCCAACATAGGGCTGGATAGCTCAGTAGAACGCTAATTACGTTAATCCGGAGGTCGTTGGTTCAAGTCCCGCTCTAGTCAAATTTTCCTTGTTCAAACCCAAATTATAAAAATTTACCCAGTCATTTTCCCTTGTGGTTTATGATACTTATGTTTTAGTTCAATTAAGTCCCTATAACTTCGAGACGATGACGTGTGGATCACATTGTTCTGGAGATCAATACAATTTGTATTGCTTAGTTTTGTATTGAAATCGTTTCTGCTATCGTTCGGGATCTGTGCCATAAAACAATTAAGAAGATCAACTCATTGTCTTAGGCCGTGTCCGGGTTGCGGCTACGGCTACGGTTAGGCTATGGCTAGGGATTAAACGCCACATGTTGAAGCTTTGCAACGGTTTCAAAAGGAAAGTTGTCACTCACTCAACATGACTCTGGGAAAAGGTTGTTTTTACCTCCAGCGTTTTTTCAAGTTGCATTTTATCAGTTCTCCACGATTTGAACTTTGCTTCAATTTGTCATGTTTTTTGTATTAGAAGCACCACTGGAAGTCTACCTCACAGTTTGATCACAGCAATTATTTTGTAGACAATGTCCAATTTCGGGTTTCCAGCGGTCATAACAACTAAAGAAACTGTTCGACTCACAAACAGACTGAAGCCCGAATGCCCGTGTGATGGTAAAATGCTTATATTTCCTGAAATGTTTCCTCATAAAGTTCTCTGACGACCGTCGACTGGTTTTTGAGCCTAATAAAGATTTGTTTAGCCGACTGAGTCTTAGGCCTAACTGCCCATATTCAAAAGAAAATAATGTGGGAGAAAAGTAAAACCGGTAAAGGTTGATTTGAGTTAGATTTTCACAGTTGATAAATATTTGTCTAAGTTGAGAAATATGTGTCATTAAAGTGGGAAGGCTGAAAGGGAAGTAGAGAGAAGGTAAAATCATTCAAAATAACTGCCAATCAACTTGACTTTAAAGTTGATCGTACTCTTTAATAATAATAAAATAATAATAAAATAATATAATAATGAGAACTTATAAAGCGCACAAATCCATCAAAGTGCTCATGGGGATAAATACAAACAATATAACATACACATGTACAATAACCAAAATTGAAACGTAAGCCAAAGCTAAGAAGAAATCCAGAATATGTGGTAGAGAAATACAATACAAATGCAATATCTAAGAAAACATCGAAGGGTAGAAATCAAACCATTTACTCAAATATTTGATTGAAAAGTTGTGTCTTAAGGTTTTTTAAAAAATGGGTTAAAGCATGTGAGGCAGCATGTGAGAAAGATCGGTCTCCCCATGAATGATTGGATATGGACTCAATAAGGAGGCTAGAATTAAGACCGGAGTTTGCGAGGAGGATTGTATGGTTTGAGAAGATCATCAATATATGCAGGGGCATTGTTAGTGAGTGATTTATACACAAAAAGCTTATACTTAACCCTACTGCTTACTGGTAACCAGTGTAATTCTTTCAAAATCGGCGTTATATAGCAGGGTTTTGACATCCCCTTTTCTGTTATACACTTAATATGAGAGTGAAAGGAACTTGTTAAAATACTTTGTCCAATTATTAAAAAAGAAAAAGAAAAAAAGGAGGGGGGCAAACATTATTTTTTTTTCTAATAATGCAGTGACTTACCACAATTACAGACGACTTACACCACTGCTATTCTTGAGTTGGGGTAACACAAACATAGTGGCATAAATTTGGGTGCAATATAGTTTGGGGCCAGTGAGGGCCGGGGAAAAAAATACTTCTTGTTGGTTACATTTAAGTTTTTTCTTTCATAAGAGACGCTCATTGCCTTAGAAACCTACATTTAATCTGAGATTTGGATCAGATGTCAAATTGTTCCACACGACTTCATCACAGCGTGGAACACAGATTCAATATAACCTAATTTCCCTGTCATTCTGCCGCAGTGCCTTTCTCCAGATGGCTTAATGGGTATCTTTGATATCCAGACCTCGACGGGACTATCACAGGAGCAGTTTCTTCAGATGTGCCCAGTACTCTTGCAGCAGCTAGACAGCCATGTGTGCATGCAGTTTCCCATCAATGGCAATAATGATGGTCACCAGGTGGTCACCCACCATGACAGTCCCGAAGACACGACAAATGGTCACAGAGAGACGAACAACACTGAAGTAGGACACCAGCATGTCCCTGGTTACAGTAAGTCTGACTTGCTGTCACTGTAGTGCAGGTCGATGACACTGTCAACGACATTGTCAAAGCCATTTTCACTATCAAGGTCATTGCCACTGTTAAAGTCATTGACACTGTCTAAGTCTTTGTCACTGTCAAAAGCCATTTTCAACAAGACTATTACAAATTATGTACCCCTAGCTCTTTGGACTCAATTAATGTACATGTAGATGTTTCAGTGGTTGCCACACTTTGTTTACAATAAAGTGTAGGTAGCATATTTATATTTATGGTAGACATTGTTTTGTGAAACCTGTCAGTATATGTGACATACATGCAGTTTTACCTTAACCTAGCCTCATGCTAGGGTACATCCCGAAACCCACACCACATTCATGTTCACTCAACTGGGATCTAAAAGCAGCGGCGGCGCTATGGGGGGGGGGGGGGGCAAGGGGGGAAATGATTGAGGAGTGCTGTATTATGCCCACTGCTAGCGCTTAAACACGTTCGTAAAACAGTTAGTTAAAATGGATAATAGAAAGTTTTGCAAGAAATCCAAACAACCTCCATCCCTCGACGATATCGTTGATAGATTTGCCACTCAAAAATAACGCAGGTGTAAGTCCGTCAAAGTACAAAATTACATTATATAGATTTTTGTTTGCCCCCCTATATTTAAGTTTGCCCCTATCTTGCCCCCCCCCCCCAGATTAACAGGTCTGGTGCCGCCGCTGTCTAGTATAAGCCTGGCAAGCTGCCAAAAAGTAAACATAGAACCAACAAGTTTAAAAAATTGATAGAAAAAGGGAATTCCAGAATGTTCTATACAAAGTTCAGCAAAGCCACAATGGTTAGTTTTATTTTATTCGAAATCAAAAGTGCTATTTCGAAGAAAATAATAATAATCAAGCGGTTCACAAAATTTGTTTTGTTTGTAAGCACTGAGTAAATAATTCTTTATCAGTATGTTCAATAGTATGTTAGTTAAAAACAAAATGGATTTGTCTTGTTGTTTTTCAGTTTGGGGATACGGCATCGCAGCTATTACACTTATCAGTCTTACGTCCATTATGTGCATATTGATTGTACCTTGTATGCAACGCTATCCTAATGGCTACCACCGTTTGATATCCGTCCTTGTTGCCATGGCAGTTGGAACCCTCTCTGGAGATGCGATGATGCACCTCATTCCTCATGTAAGTATTTATTTGCAGAGATGGTTTGAAAAAAATGATTGCTACTGAAATTGAGAAGAGGAACTCAAAGTGTCTTTCTCAGGAATTTGTTTTTTCAGGATTTTTCCTAATTTCAGGATATTTAAAAAATCTCCTCCAGCCATTGTAACATTTTCTTGAAAGAGGTAAAGCAATCAGTAGAAGGAGAAAGAATTAGTCCATGTTGTGTCCAAACCTGTATGTATATATATATTTCTGGTGATGCAGAGAGTCTGCAAATCTCCTCAATTATAACCTTTGGGAGGTTCTGGTTCTAGAACAAGCAGGAACTCATTTTCAGAAACTTTAAATTTTGAGTCAAATCTCATCCCTGCATCTTTGTTGTATTTCAGTCTCTTGGTATCCATATTCATGATGATACGTCCACCGCTAGTTCCGACGATGATGACCACGCCCATGAGGCAATTGAGAATGAGAAGAAGCACGCCCTCAACGCCGTCTGGAAAGGTTTCTTCGTGCTCGTTGGGATCTTCTCCTTTTTTATTATTGAGCAACTTATGGGAGTTTGCCAACAAGCAAGAAAAAAGCAAAAGGTACGTCTAGATTTAAGATTTCGAAAAAATGGGAGTTTTAAAATCCCCAAAACAGAGAAAATAAATTCAAAGAAGAAAATACACTGGAAAGATTGGGGTTTGTTCCTGAAAGGACAGTGTCAAGTCTATTACCTTCTAGAAAAATAAATTATCCGATTGTCTTTTTAGCCAAGACCAGGGCCCAATTTCATAGAGCTGCTTAACGGCCGATTCTGTGCTTACTGCACGGTTTCCATTTCATAGCCCTGCTAACCGTAAGCACACGAAAAGGCATGCTAACCTTCCGGTGCTTACTGCACGAAAATGGTTGACGTCACAATGCAAATCCATGGTGAACGTGCAAGATGGCCGCTTAATTTTCTTGCTAACCTGTGAAATACGCTTACGCCTTAGCAAATTTTTCTGCTACAGTAAGCACGAAAATTTGCTTACCGTTAAGCAGCACTATGAAATTGGGCCCAGGGCCCAATTTCATAGAGCTGTTTAATGGCCAATTTTGTGCTTACTGTGTGATTTTTCTGCTACAGTAAGCACGAAAATTTGCTTACCGTTAAGCAGCACTATGAAATTGGGCCCAGGGCCCAATTTCATAGAGCTGTTTAATGGCCAATTTTGTGCTTACTGTGTGATTTCCGTTTCATAGCGCTGTTAACTGTAAGCACACGAAAAGGCAAGCTAACCCTCTGCGCTTACTGTATGAAAATGAATGACGTAACAACGCAAATCATTGGTGAATGCGCAAGATGGCTGCCTTATTTTCTTGCTAACCTTTGAAATACGCTTACACTTAAGCAAATTTTCTGCTATAGTTAGCACAAAAATTTGCTTAGTGTTAAGCAGCGCTGTGAGGTTGGGCCTAGGGTAGAGATGGCAATGATCAATTTGGCTGTTGTGTATCTAGGCCCAGGTCTGCTGTTATCAGATGTGGTGGCTTTATACAAGAGCCATATTTGTCCTCGAAACAAATCTTCAATTGTCAGAATGAAGTTTGTTAATGAAGACTCTTTCCTCTTAACAGGCGAAGAAGAAGAAAAGACGTCGAGCTGAGAAGAGTGGGAGCCAAAAACCTCTGCACTTTGATCGTGACCCCCCCTGCGACAATCACACCGAACTTCCAGGGGTAGAGTACAACATGTTGACAGGGAGCGAGGCTGTTGGAGAAAAACTTTGTCATCACTGTGTTGTTGCCAGGACACCGGGAGACCCAAATAAAAAAATCAGTAAGAAAATCAAGTATCTGGAACACATAGGATAGTAGAATGATAAACAATATCATGGAGTATAACTTTACTCTGTGATTGTTGGTAACGCAGTATCATAAGCTACACATTTTAACATTGAAGGCAAAATCTTTAGTCTATATTTTAGTGTTTGTTTGTGACAGAAAAAACCTTGGTCATCATTGGTCAACAAACACTCTCATTTCATTGCCTTTGATCAAAGGAACACAAGAGAAAAGAAAACGATTTAAAAGTATGGCAACTTTTTGCTCTTTATTTGAACAACAAAAGGAATAAGCAGTTTGCAATGTCTTATTTTTGTCTACGTAATTTTCCGCTCACAGTTCGGAACAGTATGCTCCTTATAGACGATGTAGAATTGAACAGTCACTTAGAGCAAGCAGCAACCCCTTCTCACCATCACCACCACGAGACGGATCCAGAAGTCGGCCCCAGTCACCACCACGGACACAGCCACGAGGTCTCTCCCTTGGGAAAGAGCAGCGTAGCCACGCTGGCATGGATCGTGGTGTTAGGTGACGGCCTGCATAACTTCTGTGACGGGCTTGTTGTCGGGGCGGCATTCTCGGACAGCATTGCTGGGGGTCTTAGTACATCCATAGCAGTCATGTGTCATGAGGTGCCCCATGAGCTGGGTATGGACATTATTGTAAAACTTCTTATTTATAAATATTTCTTCATCATCTTCTCTACACAGGTGTCCTCAGGCCTATGGGTCACTGTGCTAGTCCCTTTTGAGACTCCCTTGGTTTGATTACCTACACAGGTATCTTCAGTCCTACGGGTCACAGTGACAGTCCGTTTTGAGGCTCCCATGGTTTGATTACCTACACAGGTATCTTCAGTCTTACGGGTCACAGTGCTAGTCCCTTTTGAGGCTCTCTTGGTTTGATTACCTACACAGGTATCTTCAGTCCTACGGGTCACAGTGCTAGTCCCTTTTTGAGGCTCTCTTGGTTTGATTACCTACACAGGTATCTTCAGTCCTACGGGTCACAGTGACAGTCCGTTTTGAGGCTCCCATGGTTTGATTACCAGAAAGATATAATACAAATGATAATAACAAGTGTGTCTGCACTGCTGCATGAACACCTAATATTTATTATCATCAAGTTGTTGTAACTTGAGTCTTAAATTTTTCTGTGGTCTGGACCCTTTTGATGTCAGCTGAGCTTCTATTTTTTTTTTTTTTTTTTCATAATTTTTCATGAATGACTTCAATGCTAGAATAGGAACAGTGTGACAACACCTTTTCATTTTGTGGTAAAATATTGCATAACAATGTCGGAAGGGTTTCTTTGACTAAATTTTGTTGTTTCTCTAGGTGATTTTGCTGTGATGTTAAAAGGAGGAATGACTATCAAGCAAGCGCTGTTTGTTCAGGCTGTCTCCTCAGTTCTAGCGTACATGGGCCTGGCCATCGGAATCGCTGCTGGAAATGTTGAGGCTCTTAGCATGTGGATATTTGCCCTCGCAGGTGGAATGTTTATCTACATCGCTCTTGTTGATCTGGTGAGTGAATTCTCAGAGACTTTATCATAAAACAAATCCTCTTAAAATAAAACAAATCCTCTTACCTAATATCAAAATATAATCCCAAACCAAGGTCAGTTGTACATAAAGTGGTTTTGTGGACCCAGCAGAGAGTTTCAGTCAGGTTTTTTTTATTATGGTATACGGGGGACCAGATCATTTTGCTAATATCTTTTGAATGTTGTTTTTATGTTTTCAAACTCAAATGTTACCAGTACCTGAAATACAGGATGTGAAATTTCAGACTTTCAGAAATCAGACTTTTTTAAAATATTCGTCAGATACAAAGAAATCTTGCTCTTTGATCTACTTCACTAGCTCTGTGGATACTGTTCCAAGAAGCTCCTTAAAATCTATAACTTCCCGGGTTACTTAAAAGTAGATATGGCCTTATTGCTGCACATTAAAGCATAAATATTAATAAGAACTTGACTATAGCACATTCACTCATCCCTCTCTGGTCGCTGGTCTTTTGGAAATTTGTTCTTACAAGAATTGCAACACATTTGAGAGTTGTATAAAACATTTTTGTAGGGGAAGGGGGGGGGCGGTCGCATGATAGAGTCCTCATTGAAACTTTGAGTTTAGTTTTAAACTACTTTTGAAGTAATCGAACACTTTAAAAGTATGTTGAAAAGTACAGTGTATGTTAAAATAGAATAGTGGTGTGACAGTGGCGAGACATTTTGCCAACTTGGTAAGGTGGTCTCTAAGCTTTGGACGAGTTTGATGTTTGCTTTTAAGATCATTATTTGCACAGTTGTAAAATTGAAAATTCTGAGCTCAAGCGAACAGTAATGATAGAAAAAGCGTCCTTGGTTAAACAACTAAAGTTGAATGTGTAGAGACAAATCAATATAAGGTACCTGCAAACAGTGAGTGTGCAAAACTCTACAACTGTTTACATTGATAAAGCCTATCAAAAAAGAGTTTGTGCAAACCAAACTGTTAGGTTATGCAACGGTCATGTGACTATTAAATGTAGTGACTCTTAAACCTAATGAATGAACTGTGGACCGAGGTCAAAAGTCTATTGGAATTTGATTCACACCACCTTGAAATACATGTCATTAACTGTTTTGTTTTTTGGGTTTTTTTTTTTTTCGTTTGAAATGCTATCGAAAGATATGGTACAGGTGTGGTGATGAATGCAAAATGTTTTTGGGGGGCTTGTGCCGACTCTTGTGCAAAAAATAACGGGCCCTGTGATTTGTCAGGAATGTTCTGGAGTTGAAATTTTTTCAGAATTAATAAATAGATATTCTTTTAGACTTAAAACTTTTCCAAGATGTGAATTTGATGTGTCAAAACATTTCTAGTGATTCAGAGAGTCTATAAATCACTTACTGTATCACCCCGGAAGATTGAGAGGTTTTTATCTTTGACCAAGAAGCTGCTTCCCATTTTCAGGATTACAATTGTTTTTTCTACCAATCTCACCCCTTGAAATCTGAATATGCTAAGCAGAGTAACTGTAGCCCCTCCCCCGACTTCAATGTTCTTTACATTCATGAGAGCCACTAGAAACACAGTCACCGAATCATGCCAATGGCAGTACGTGTGCACTTGTAAGCACTAAAATATACTATGTACATGCTCATGTAGATACTATAAGTATAGTCCGTGGTTAGCCGTTAACTTTTGTAGTGGCTTTATCCAGCAGAGCCAGTTAGCTTGTAATTTTTACTAGTCTGTTAGTTGTTTCACCAGTCAATACTTCAAATGGAAGAGGGATGCTTTTCAACACTGAACTAGTCAGCCAAACCGTTAGGGGAGAATTTTGACAGGTTCTCACGTGTCTTAATTGTAGATTGGTCAGCTGACCAATGTTAAGGGAGATTGATCTAAATCATATAATTGTAGAGGTGCTGGATCTGAAATGACTGAGAGCTAGTTGGTAGCTCTCATTGCTGCCCCCCATATGCTCTGTTTTTAGGAGAATGATGACAACTAGAATGTACGCATGGACATTCTTAAAATACTTAATATCTAATGCCACCATGCAAAGCTGTGATCCATTCAACCTATGAACCAATCAACCTGTTAGCCAATCAACTGTAAGCTAATTAACCTGTGAGCCAATAACCTGCAAGCTAATCAACTGTGAGCCAATCAAATGTGAGCCAATCAACCGCCTTTTATGCAACCTCAAAGGGCAAAGTGTTTGAAATTTGACAAGAGGTTTAGGGTTTGGCTGAACTCATCTTTTTTTTTAGAACACATACATTGAATTTTCAGTTCGCATAAAATTGAATGTTAATATGCCTGTATTCTCAATTTTCAGTTTCCAGAATTAGTTGAAACGTTGAGCAGCAAACCAGGACAGAAGCTGCAGTTTCTTTTTCTTCAGGGATTTGGGACAGCACTGGGTGTTTGCATCATGTTAGTCATTGGTCTCCAAGAGGATTGGTTAAGAAAACAACTCGGAAGCTAAAAGAGTCAACTCTGCAAACACGATGTCTAGACCCGCCCTACCTCAAACCTCCGTAGTATGGTTTTTGTTTTGATTTGATTTTAAATGAAATTTATAAATAGAATTGTTTTCAACTCTTGTTAATGCTTGAAATCAGTTAGTGTCACTCTGATTTTGGTTATTATAAAGAACAAATCCCAACTGCCAAGGAAAACATCCTGTTTCATACCTGTTTTTGAACAGTTAGTCCCTTGAAAAAAAAGGGGAAAATATGGTTTACTTTTGATAGACTTGATTATACATGTGTAAAGAAGATGATGAAATTAATAAATGTCAGTTTTAGATATGGGAGGAAAACCCTTAAAATAAGGAAAACCGATGCAATCAGGTAGCAACTAAAAACCCAATCCACATGCAAGAGTCTGGGCCGTTGTGTGATTCGAACCGGGGTCACAGAGGTGGATGACAAGGAAGAAACCACTGAGCCAACAAAACACTACGAAATATTAAGTTTAAAGAGGAGTGAGACTTTGTGTTAGCATGTAAGTGTACTTAGTGTGTGAGAGAATTTCAAACCTGAGGGTTTGTCTGAATTTGTGGCTGCCATTATGGCTGCGGCTGTTTCTAAAGGTGTTGCTATGGGATCTTATGCTTCAATGCTTCACGTGACAATCAAGCCATAGCTGTAAACACTAACTCAGACATGGCCCTTCACAGGTTCATATATTTTACTCAGTTTTGTGATTATTAAGTTATAGAATACATGTATATTTTCAATTATGCTGATGTTGCCTTTTTTGAAATATTATTTTTTTGTCGATATTCATGCACCACCTTTACTTAAGGCCACCAATTACGTATGAATGTATTCCTTATTGAATACGCAAGTGTACATTATTTAATTTCACTGCCAAAAACAAGTGTCATGAGGAAGTTTGTTAATTCAATGCAAATTTATGTCAATTAAAAGTTGGAGTAGATTTGAAATGCTTTACTGGAATATTGAAATTGAACTAAGAGAGGTGTTGTAACCATTAAACCATTTAAAAATAGTTTTCTTATGCATAAAATGTTCTTTTAACTACCGTCTTCTTTTTTCCCATGCTATATGAGAAACTTCTGAACTGCATTATACATGATGTGCCCTCTGACATCACGGCAAACCAAACCATGTGGTGGTGAAGGCACGCATTATGTTTTGCATAAATTTGCATGAGTAGTGACACCACGAGTCAGATGTCACTCCATAACAATGCAAAAACAACAACTGCGCACATACCACTGGGAATATTTTTATAGACTTGAGGGCAGTTTAGATATAAACAAAGAGCACATGATCTGTATGGGCCTTATTAATGAGTTTGCAATCTTATGTCATTACATACGTGACTAGTGTCAAATGGGCATTGGTCATAATACACAACTCATAACTCAAATGGCTCCATCCATGTCTTTATCCGCCATTAAAAACCTGGTGAATTGATCTTGTGACAGCCTTTCAACCAATAGCTGCTTAACGTGTGTGGGGTTTTATAAATCAAGCGTTGTCTTTAAATAGTGCAAAAATAGTTCCTAAGGTTAACAACAGTTGATGTTTATCAAGAAAGTCAAGCGTAGCCAGCTTTTTAACATTATCACAAACGATCTATTACCAAGCACTCTGAAAAGGTACATTCACTTAGCAAATATTAGTGTATCATGCTAAGCAAATACAGGTTACTAACCAAAATACCATGCAATGTATATTGTTTTTGACTGGTCACACTCTTGACTTTCACTTAGCAATTAAGTTTTAATTCTGAATGAGGCAGAGGCAGCTCTGTGAAGTTGGGCCCATCAGGTCTGAATTTCTGCCTAGTGTTTTTTACATAGTTGAAACCAAAGCGTTCTTAGTGCCTTCGTAATTCAACACCTTTTTGACATTCCAGTTTGTACTAAAAATGTAACAAAGTGGCTTTTAACAAAATGTGTACCAACAGATTTCTAGACTGCTTTTCACTTTGCCCGTGGTACTATTAAAATGCCAAATCTCCATACTACTGCTCACACAGTTGAGGAAGTAATTTGAACCTTTATTGTGCACACAATAGCTGGATACGGCTATATGGTACACACAATTTGACCAACTTTCACTCAACCCAAGTGATCAAAAGAGAGAAATATTCTAAATAGACCCCTTGCACAGACCGCCCATCGATGAGGTCAAAAAATGGCAGTGGGCACTGTATGCCACTCTGAACTCTCGGACAATGATGGGTCTTCTTTGACCTGAATGAGGGCGCTGTTTGAGCTTGTTGATGTCACCAAGCAATGTTTTGAAGAAAAAAAAATCAGTTTCCCATGTTAACTAACTATCTGCAACAAAACCAACGCTCTTTTTGGTATGAGTTTTTTTTTCAGACATCTTTACTGGGAAAACTGTGTCAAAAAATCAAGAACATTAGCCAAGTTTCGGCATTATGGTGAAGTTCAAACAGAAATGGATGATTTCAAAAGGGTTTTATGCTCTAACTTGGAACCCTTGTGTTTTTAAAACAGACTCGCATTTGGGTCAACTTATTGACAGCTGATCAAGAGCAAGACTCCTGACTGTCTTTGAGTCGACTTGATCATTTACAAATTGTTTGGGACAGCGTTACCAGTTGGCATCTTTAAATTAACATTTCAAAGCAAGGCTGAATAAGTCCTAGTTTTATGTATTGGACAATTCCTTGTGTTCACCAACCAAACCAAAATGGTTCACAGTAAAATCTCTTCATAAAAGTTTACAAATACAAAATAACTTGTACAATTATTTTTGGACACAGTGAATCGATAATTAGTATGGGACTTTGATACTCTTATAACTGTTTCAGTATTGGTATTAAGGTAGATGATTTTTTTATTAATTATATTCACTATGTATTTCTTGAGCTTTTTCATGTTTCTTGGAAGATATCAAACTTGAATCAGAAGATGCATTTTCTTTTCTTTTTTTAATTCAAGTTTGAGAAGAACTTTGCAGGGTATCTACTAGAATTTCTCTTTTAGACATGTAAGAGTATCTAAAATCAATTATTTTAGAAATTTTGTTGACAACTCTTTAGGATGGTTAAGGTGTAGTTGTTGGAATACAGTGTACCTGATTGGCCACATTGAATATGAAATATGAAAACAGTAAGTACGGTCACTATAAAGAAGAATGTACACTGTAATAAAAGAAGAATATTGTTTAAAGACTAAAACCTGTGTATTGTCATTAATTTAACTCCACTTGTCTACTTGACCAACAACGTACTTCTTGGGTAGTCTACTTGCAGAACCCTATTCACAAAATCAGTAACGAGATAAATAAAAATCATCAATCATCTTAACTTGTTCAGTGACTGGCCAGCAAGACCAGAAAACTGTCGTTTCATTTGTCCGCCAGCTTTTTCACTAGCCCATCTTTCATATTAAATAGGGATGCTTTTAGACATTGAACTAGCCAGCTGGACCATTTGGAGAAAATTTTGACTGGCCCTCAAGGGTTTCAGAACAGAATACGGTAATTGGAACACTGTTTAGAGAATGCTGCGAGGGGATTGGGAATGTGTTTGTATAAAGATAACATACTGGAAATGGGCTAGAGAAGTCTCCTCTTTGCCTGGAGATGAAACCCAAGGAACTTTTATAGGTCATTACATTTACAAGTTGTTCAGATTCTTTGTAAACAATTTATGCGTCAGACAATACCAATGGAAAACATTCTGACAAAAGCCAAAGGGTGGCATGGGTGGCTAGAGTGTGATGTGCTCGTCTATTATCACTGTGGCCCTGGTTCGATTCCTGGCTAGGGCCATATATGTGAGTAGAGTTGTGCATTGGTTCTCTCCTATGCCACAAGGGTTTATCTCAGGGCCCTCCAGTTTTCCTTGCTCTAGAAAAAAAATCAAAGACTTTTGATTCCTCTGGCTGTGCTCCGTGATCATATATGGTTGGATGTGGCTGGCTGCCAAAGGTGCCATTGCATGTCTTCATCGTGGACACACCCCTTCGCAATTTAGCTACTCAGCTGCGAGTGATGATGATTAGCCTCCACATTATTACAACTCAGCTGAGGGGCATGGGGGGTGGGGGCAGGGAGAGAAACATAGGCAATAATTGCCCCCGGACATTGCCTTGGTGTCCCTTCAGTACAACTTGACAAACCCCTCATAGCTGATTTGCCCTAACACTCACATGATAAAAGTATTAGAACTGATACAAATCTACTGAAGGATAAATCAACAACAGATTAGCCTTAATAACAAAAACAAACGACACACCTCAGTAAATGATAAAACCAAAATGAAAACTAACAACACTTCTGCATTACGGACGGCATTTAATGTCTTTCCTGGTCAAACAGAAAGAGTATATACAAGAAGTGACCTGCATTTTAGACACTCTCAACAGAATAACTATTGAATATATCTGTTACCATTTCCTTGCCACAAATACATACACAAAACAATAGCAGACAAATATTTGCTTTAAATATTTACATTTTGTACATACCCACAATGTTCCTGTAATTTGATTGGACGGTTTATAAAACATTTTAAAGAGCCAAAACTAAAAATAATAAATCGTCAGTTAAAACCTTTTTTTTATCATACAAAAAACAAGAAATAGACAGAAAAATAAATAATACAGAACTGAAGGCTTGCCTGATGAAAATTTTGTAGAAAAACACCAAAAATATTAAAATTTTCGGTCTTAAACAAGTAAAAAAAATCGTGACATACACATTTGCCTTTGAATAACATAAATTTTATCAAATATTTCAAGTACAATTTGAATAAAGTCTTGTACAACCAGGGCCGAATTTCACAGAGCTGCTAAAGCACACTAATAGTAGCTTAGCACAGCAACATTATGCTGACCAGATTAAGGTTGCCAACTAAAACACCATGTAATATGTACCATTTTTGACTGGTATCCTGATTTTTTTTGCTAACCAGAAAACTGTTAAGCAAATTTTTTCAGCTCTGGGTACAATACTTTACTCAGTATTAACAATTGATTCCCTCTTTTATTTCCCCAGACTAGATCCAGTCTTCATTTGTTTATATGGTTCAGGGCCAGCTTTTGTACAGGAACCTCCAGATCAGCAAAGACTGATACCCTTTTGTGCCACACATTTCATTGGAAATTGTTTATGGTGTTAGCTGCCCAATTTGTAACTCAGAGATGGGATTTGATGAACGGGAAAATTCCTGAAAGTGGCTTGAAGGCCCTTATTCTAGACCCAGATCCTCCCATATGCTACAGTTCAAGAGGTCTATAGAATTTGGTGACTCTACTTCTTTCAAGAAAACTTGAATATTCAAGGAGATTTTTTGGTATTTATTCTGAAATCGGGAAAAGTCCTGTGAAATCAGTGGTAACTATGAAAAAGCTTCCCCCTACTGACGCAACATTGCAACACTGGATTTAGTCTGAGGAATTAAAACATGAGCATTTACTTGTGCCTGAATAATAAGAGTACCAGACATCATTTAAATCTAACTCTCAAATGGGTTAATACAGCAAACATAACAGACATGATGGTGTTATAAATACACCTATATATTTTTTTAAAGAAACAAATCTGAAATTCCCTTTCAAAGAACTGTCTGCCAACTCTGTGTGACTCAATCCTGGGTTTCAGTCACTCCGGAGTAAGTTCTGCTCCATTAGTTTCAACGGCCCATTACATTTGCAAAGGAAAAGAGCCTTCTACAGGACAAAGAATTTTCTACAGTCACAATAACAGTTCAATTATAACTACATATACTTTGAAATGCCAAAGCATAATGCGAAGACTTTTCAGGAACATAAGTTGACTAGAATTTTTTTTTTACCGCAGACTGGCTTGTTTAGTTTTTATGTCACCTGATTTCTATCCTTATCAGTTAAAGGAAAGGATAATCTTACATATAGAAATAATTTGACACATGAATCCAAAACAGAACTGATAACATCTCTAATGGAAAAAAGACCTGCTAAAAGTCAACAAATTGCATTCTTGTTAAACACAAAACAAATTCTCATCTGTGTCAATATTTGGAAATGTTTGACTATTTATAATCTTTTTGAACTTTCCCAGAAATTGAAATACAAGTTGTTACCCTTTATCCTGTTGCCGACATATTTATCAAACTCCCTGACTTCAACAGCAATAATTATGGCAAATCTCTCTATTAAAAATGGGCATCAAACTATTTGTCCTTCTAGCCTCAGTTTGGATAGAATTGTTTTTATGGAAGCAAGACGAAGTACCTGTATTGAATAAAAATCTTTGCCAGTTCAAACTGAAAGGTATTATACGGAATAAGTAGAGCAGACAAAATAGTCACAGACAGCGTTCATGTTTTGTGTGATCAACCATAAACATGAAATAGCAAAGCTGTGAAAAAAAATCTATTGTGCGAGTAATGGAAAAAAAAAAATTTCCATCTTGCAAACACATTGTACTTAATTTTGGTTGTAACAACCGAAATCAGCTGTTGCATTTTTTGTTAGGTTATCAGATACAGTTTTTCTCAAAAATGACTTCATTTCAGAGGGAAATATTTCACAGAAAAAATAGTTCAAGTATGAACTTCAGAATCAGTAAGCTTTCAGACTAAAACTACACAATGTTTGTTATCCTTACCAATCCTGTATAATACCTTTAACAACAACCATATTCCATTGACTCCTTCTTAGTTATTTTTTGTTTTCTTTCAATTTTCCTCTCTAAACAGCCGTTTTGGACCTGTAAGGTTTCGTCTAATTCTTACATATATCTAGGCGAGCCCATATTTCTGACAGCATGGCTATGTCTGAATATGTGGCTGTGGATGCGGCTTGATCATCAAGTGGCCATACATTGAAGCATAGGGGCCATAGTAACACCCTTAGCAACAGCTGGAGCTGTAGCCACAACCCTTAATTCTGGCCTGGCTTAAGGACTGCCTGGTTTATATCTGCTTCCATTTTGCACCTCCAAAAGTATCTCCCAGTAAGCCGGCCATCCCACGGCTTGACACTTCCAGATGGATAACTTAGTTAGCCTTAGCAAGTAACTATAACTAGTATTAACTTGCGGTTACAACCATGTGTAAATCTCTTTTGGGAGGAGAGTTGGCTCTTGAAAGGACCTGCCTGGTCTCGACTTTTTGAACAGCATATATTGTGCTCCTCTCCAGAAGACCAGCAGAGTATACTGTTAAAAAACATTACGACCACACCGGCTCTTTTCAGAGCCATTGCTCTTCCCTAAAGAGAGTTACACATGGTTGTACCCGCAAGTTTACTAGTTACTTCTTACTTTCCACACCATGCAAAGCTTCAAACATCACTTAGTAAGCCTTGTTAGCTGCTTTTTGTATTGGATTGTTTGAATTGGCGTAACCCTTGCAGGAATACCTCCTTGGTTTGTCTCATCATTTCGTGATAAAGTTTGAGATCTTCCTCTTTGGCTTTTAAGGTGCTCTTAACCGCTGACTTTAAGGCGTTGTTCTCGTCCATCTGAATCCCTAATCTGTAACACCAAATAGTAGTAACAGAAACAAAGGTAAATCAAAAAAGGTTGCTAAGTGGCAAATGGCAGCACTTCCCTGTCATGTGCGAGTAGTCTAGTGGAACGGACTCGAGGTTTTGTGTGGGTTTGTCCTTCAGATGGAATGAAAGCAGTAGGTCCCATGTGTTCTGTTATGCACGTAAAAGAACCAAGTGCAAAGGGGTTTGCCCCATTGTTTTCTGGCATGGTTGGCTGAAAGGATTTACATAATCGGGTCTCATTAAAAAAAGCTCTGTATACACTGTACCTATCGTAATAAATTTAGCGCTACAAGATGCCTGTATAGAAAGCACTCTAAAATTGTGTATTATCAAAAACAAAAATGGTTTTCCTTTTCCTTGAACTGTAAAAGGTCACCTGTATGCATAATACATGTATGCCAATTTCTATTGTGGCAACCACCTTGATGAGCATCCAGCATGTGTGTCCAGTGTGCCAATCCATCCATGTCCTACTAGTCACTACTAAGAGTATTGAGGTGCCCAAAATAGCCACACAATAAGCGTACCGGTGATAAATCATGGTGCCCTGTGCTACACCATCCACTCAGTGTTTAAGCATAATATACAAAGTGTGGACCAGAGAACAAGAGGTCCATGTAATGTAGGGACTTGGACCACTCTGTGGACTTACACTAGTCCACACAGTGTTTTAAAAGTGTTGAAGAATATGTATTTTCTTAAGTGCGAAGAACTAAGCAGTGTTTGCAACACAGAGCTGTGTGTGTGGGTTCAGGGCTCGAATTTTATACTGGATCGCAGGCCAGAGGCCAGTGATTTTAGTGTCGGGCCAGTAAACCTGCGACTAGACAAGTCCGGCTGGCTTGTGTTTTTCAATTGAGTAAAAATATAATTCACTGTGTAATAAAAAACAAACAAATTATGTTCAAATGAATTAAAGTCCCATAAATGTCTTTCAGTTCTCTTGAGTAATGAAGTTTAATATTAATAAAGACAAAATGAGATAAAACTTCCTGAACATGTCATAGTGCCTGTTAAAATAAAAATAGTTAAACATGTTAAATACAACAGTGTCCAGGTGTCAGGAATTTTTGTTCTCATTTTCTTTCTGATCTTCTAAGAAAATTTCTGGTCCTGTAAACATTTTTGAGCTACAAGCCCTGCAGTCTTGTGGATTTTCCCTCCAAATTCGAGCCCTGTGGTTATGTGCGTCATCAACTGGCTGAAAATAATCAATCAATGAGCATTAAACTAAAGTGGACGGTTTATCAAATGACAGCACAATATAGCACCAACTTGAATCAACACAAGGTTTCACAAGACGACAATGAAGGGTGTTTGCATCGACTTGGTGCAGGCAGCAACGAAGATGAAAATACCGCTAGTCAGAAAACCGATCAGGCTCACCACAAAGATACTTGCGGCACAAGTGCTGTTCGATACACAGCTGTAGTTTTCTATGTCACAGATTTCAAGTAGTGCCGATGGTTAGTGCTGCCAGAGTTCGGAATGAGTCAAGCTGAGGGATTTTGAAGATCGTCTCAGACTGGACTTGATCTCTTATATTCTATCAAGGTATCAGCAGACGATGTAAATAACGACACAAAGAAACCATCCATTGTTTTGTTTCAAGCTTCATCGTTGATGCGTGTATTCCAATTAGGTTATCATGCATTAAATCTTTACAAATGTCAGCACTCCTGCATTTACGAGTTAACAATATTTCATCTCAGTTTCCCTTGCACTTTATTACCTAATATTTCATATCTTTATGCTTTTTACAAATAGTGTAAATGATAATTTGACAGCTTGACTTATGCAATTTATTGCTCCATCAGTGATGGAACAGAAATTAAAAACAGGGGGAGTTGTTTATCTCCACCCACAAAAACCTTTGCAGAACTTGAAAAACACTGAGTATACAGTGCTTATCACACATCCATGTAAAGGTACAAAACATTGTCCTTTATCCTTTATACAGTTAATTGTATTACACTTTGTGCTCGGCTCTGCTCTGTCAGTGGACGATCCAGGAGTATGTATCGTCTACTTAAAGTATACTTTGCAAGGTGCTTATGAAACTATGGCAGAAGAAGACAAAAATCCGAGAGTTCAGCCAATTATCGCCAGAAGACGCGTGTACAAGTACAAGTAAAATTTTTACAGTTAGATGTATGTAAACGGGAGTTGAATGAACCCGTTTTTCAAAAGGTTGAGGGAGGCCTGCGGCAGACATGAAAATGAGCACGGACATTCCATTGTATAGCGGGCACAGTACATGAGCTCACCATGTTACGGCTCGCTTGCCCCGTAACAAAAAAGGGACAAAGGGTACTGATATATATGCCTGAAATCTCCTTTTTCCCTTTAACCTGTTAACAAATGAGGATACCAGTGATCAATAGGCTGCCACCATTTATTTGGCACCTAAAGTCTAAGATTCCAGCATAGACGAATTGCACAGGGGAGATATTTCTGATTCTAACATTGATACCAACACTTTAATTGAACTGAACAAATAACAGCACTTAAAAACACTGACAGACTTTTCACCAGGATATAAAACAGGGCAAAACACCAACTTGTAATGGCCAATTGTATTACAAAGTAATCAACAAAGATGGAGGCAGCATGGACGCAAACCAATTTAGTTCTACTCTCCTACTCTTGGTAACACTTTCCATTGGTTTGACCAACTATTTGAAACCATTCAACTGTATGAATTGTGTATGGTGCTTTAATTACATGATATGATAATATGCAGGCTAGCATAATGTGTACATCATTTAAAACCACAGAAGATGGTGTTGAGTGACCAGACAGTAGAAGGATTTAGTTAAAAATCAAAGAATAGGACTGCTTTTGCTGACGGAGAAGGAAAAAAGAAGAAGAAGTTTTCCAATAGTGTTCTTAGTCTTCAGTAAATCTGACACTACAAATTATTCAAATTCTGACAATAAAAAGCATAACAAACTGAAGGACAATGATCTGTTCTCATTCTATTTTAATTGTTGTGAATTGATGCTTTTTATCCACCGAGGACGACCATAATGCAGAGCTTGAAATCATTCACTTCATTGAAAATACACTTTAATTTAATATTCTATTTTCTTAGAAACTTGCCGAACGTTGCTTTGCCTAAACAAAACTTGTTTAAATATCCCTTGTCTTGTAGAACTTTTAATCTTGGCTAACTGTGGTCAAACAAATAATATTTTCATTTCCTACAATCTAGAGCCATGAAGTACACTAGGTTTGTTATAAAAAACACAAAACAATCCTGCATAATTTAGAAAACATGATCCAAGCTTGCACTATTGAGGTTTATAAATAAAGACAAGTTTACAAACTGTCAAAGAAACAAATTATTTGCATGCATAGTTTTCCCTGTTGAAAAGCTGTGAATGTGTTTTCATTAGATGGCAGGCTGATGAATTATTCATGAGTATGATCACCCAGCAAAGAATAAATATTCAATAGCTTCTTGTCAATGTGCCAACAATCAGTGATTATATGGCTAGTCCCTCCATTAAACCGCTATTGGTTAATTTCTGCATATGAAATAATCATGCGTATGATCACCCTGCAATGAATGAATATTCTATAGCCTCATTGTCAGTTTGCCAGCAATCAGTGACTACATGGCTAGTCCCTCCATTTAACTGCTATTGGTTAATTTCTGCATATGAATTATTCATAAGTATGACCACCCAGCAAACATGGAAGAATATTCAATATAAAGCCTGAAAGTAAAATGCCAACAAACAGTGACCACATGGTTAGTCTCTCCATATTGATAATGGTTAATGTCGTCATACTGAATTATTCATAAGTACGATTACCTAGCAAACATGGATGAATATTCAATATAGAACTTCATACTCATAGTCAATGTGATTGGTTAACTCACCTCCAAACTTAAATACACATAGTCAGTATACAGCCACAACATTGCAAGACAATTGCTGACAATAAATGCTATAGACCCTCCCGCAGACATAACCGAATATATGAATAATTCATAAAGATAACTGAATAAACATGAACCTACCTTGCCTGTAGTTCATCTAGAGTCTGGTGGTTGAGTGACAGCTCACTTTTCACCAATTCCTCATCTGTTATGTAACCTCCTGACATCATCATTGATGACTTCACTGCTGACGACTTCTTGACCCCTTTACTGCTGCTACTCTCAACTTTGACCTTGCCTAGTTGTTTTTCAAGCCACACATTCCTCTGTTTGACTTCTTGAAGGCTGCTCTGCGCTTCGGTGGTTTTGATGTTGGCATCATCTGTCCTGTGAATGCAGAGAGAATGAGCGTCATAAACAGTCAACAACAGTCACCACATGACTGCATACAGACACTAGTCTAAGCACTGCTTGGTTGTAAAACCTGCTTCTTAGGCACCCCAGAAGGCTAGCAGAAGATGAATAACATGAATTCATGAAACTATACCAATTTTACAAGAAAAGATCACACAAAAATTGCATGGGTTAATTAAATATTGATGTGAGTTTGTCAAGATTTATAACAAACTAGCCCTTGGGGCTTGTAAAGTTTTGGAAATAGCAGAAGGCTTGATACTGCATGGTGTATTTCTTCAGGGAGACTAGCATTTCTAGGAGGGATGGCTTGTGGTGGGGAGGACGGAGAACGCTTTGAGAAAGTTAGAAATCTTCAAACTAGAATGTTACTGTCCTGACCTATTCTGAAGGATCTGAACAAGCTCCATGAGTTTATCCCTCTCTACCTCAGCAACTTGACACAGTGACTTGTATTGCTGCAGCTGTCTCCTCCAGTCCTCAGATCCTTCCCCTGAAGCTGAGGTTACGCTCCTTTAAGGACGAGACAAATTACTCAAGACATTACGAAGATGTTTTGAAATGGATAATACAAGACAATCGTAAAAATAAAAAAAGTCAAAATATAATTTTGAAATAAAGGATGTCATTAAATAATATTACTAGATGTAATAATTTGCATCATGGATAACAGGAAGGTCAAACATATCTCTTTGAAATACAGGCTGTATTGAATAATATTTAGTGATGTAATAATTTGCATTGGGGATAACAAAATAATATTTTTGGTTTTACCCTACAGTAAAGTGTGATAAGCACTATACACTCAGGGCTTTTCCCTCCCGAGTTATGCAGATAAAAATCCAAAGGCATACTACTCAGGTGGGATTCGAACCCATGACCCCTGCTTTCTAGAGCAGATATCTTTAATAATATTGATAAAGATTTGACACTACTGTCATTAAATAACACATTATGTATGGTTCATAATGATTGACAACCTACCCTGCACTAGCGGGCCGTGTACCCCTTGATGACGCTCTACTCGGTGTATCTCCATTACTCTGTCTAGATGATCCCTGCTGACCAGATGGTGGTTGTATCCCTTGCCTACAAGCAAATGAAGAAAAAAATAGTCATCAAAAGTGGAAAGAAAACTTTAAAAGTTGTGATTTTTATACATTTATCAGTGATGAGATTTGATGAATGTGGAAATTCCTGAAAAATGGCTTGCTGGCCAGGGTTCCCCCCTTATTCTAGCCCCAGAACCTCTCAGATGTTACAATTCAGGTTTGTCGACTCCATGTTTCGCCAGATATACAAAACTACAGGTTTGGACACAACACGCACTATTTCTTTCACCCTTTGGCAAGTACTATACTTCAACAAATATTTTTAAAGCTCAATGCGATTTTGAAGTATCCCAAAATTATGAGAAATCACACGCCCGATTTATGCACAGGAATATGTAACTATCTCATCCACCAAAAACAGAAGTGGAATTTTTCTTTCTTTTTCTTTTGCTGCATTTATTTTGTATTTATGTATGTATGTTTGCATTTATTTATTTATTAATTTATCTTTTCCAATTGTAAATCTTAACATTTATGTACACGTATTTAGTTTTTATCTGTAAATTTAAAGATTCTGTTATTTTTTGTTTTCCCTTTCCTGTAATTGGCGGTTCATCCGCTGTTGGTTTGGACAATAAATACAAATACAAATACAAATACAAATAGAAACTCTCAGGTACACCATATGGTTTGAAGATCTGTGCTTGCACAGGACTATCATTTTTTTTTACATTAATCATTTAAAAATAATTATTTTGTGATATTTGTCATTTCTCCGCAGATGTGGTCGTAAATCTTATCAATAAATTGGCTGAGGAATAGAGAATGGTGATTTAAACCTTGACTGTGGAGGAATTGGGGATCCAAGGGACCACCCACTATGTCTCTCTGCAGTAAGTGGTCTATCTATTGAGGTGATTGTTAGGGATCTGCTTGGGGTTCTGCTCTGGGGTCTGTCAGGGGGTGTGTCGGTAAAGCCATTATGCTGCATCCTCTGAAGTTGCTGTTCTTGCTGAAAGAGTAACATATGAAATATCAATAACAACACAACTGATTACACTATCTTTTAAAAGTTTTGGGACTGGGGTCGATTTCACCCAAAGCTAAGATTGATCTTAACCAGTGTTAACTGTGTTTTAATCTTAGGACACGTCTGAATTTGCGGCTACAGTTAGATTCTCGCGTGGTCATGTGTTGAAGTATAGGACCTTCTTAGCATCAGTCGTAGCTGTAACCGTCATTTCGGATATAACCTTTAGTGGTAAGCAAAGTGTGACGTAACAATACAAATCACTATGGCAATAGTGACAACTCATCTCGAGTCGAATCACGCAAACTAAGAAAGAAAAAGTAGATCTTTCTGTATAACCATTCAGTGTTATTCTTTATGTTCTAATACTTTGAAATTACTACTACTGAGATGTCATAAGTCATTTATTCAAGCTGCACCGACACTTTGGAATGGATTACCCAATCATATGCTGTCTCTTTCTCTTTTTAAGATTAAGCATAAGACTTTTCTTTTCATTTTGAGCTTTTGGCCAATTTTATTTGATTTGTGTGTAATATTGATGTACTTTACTCTTTGCTGTTTTACTCCATTGTGCTGACTTTTTATGATTGTATCTTACCATAACATGTTTCTGGTGAAATGCAAACAATAAATGTGGTATTATTATTTCTATTACCTTCCACTGTAAACATAGAGCACTTTTAGATAAAAACTTACGTAATTTTACGTAAAGATAATGCTTTTAAGAACTTCCTGGTTGTTAAGAAAGAGAGCCAGAGGAGGGGGAAGAGATTGGTGGGGGGGGGCAGTAGACTGACCATTCTCCTCATTTCTAGTACTTCATCCTCCAGCCGTTGGACCTTAGCCTCTTTCTCCTTGACGATGAGTCTAAGTTGGTCTACCGTGTTGGCTTCCTGCTGACTGCGAAGTTGTAGCTGCTTGCCAGCCTGGTCTTGGAGCTTCTTGGCTTCTTGGTGCTGCTTGGTGCTGAGGTCTAGATGCTTCTTGAGCTGGTCCTGCTGGCTCTACATATTCAAACAATACAGATGCGTTATTAAACCCAGGAGTTCTTTGTGTAACAATCTCTCATACACTTACTCAAGATATTATTATTATTATTTTGTTTCAGTCGTATCTCAAACAGCTGCCAGGAGGAAAGTAACGTCGACACTTCTCAAGAGTAAAATAGGGTAATAACATTATTACTAGCACATGGTTTTTAAGACGTACTGGTTGCTAGCATTGTTGTCAAACACCTATCCTGAAACCACGCAGGGCACACTGCTAGAAACATCAAGATTTTATTACACTGGCTCTTCTCATGTTCTCAGAATCAACACTTTTCCCGGAGTGAAGATTGATGTCTGTGAAAATTCCTGAAAATAGCCTTTCTATTTTTTATTTTTTATTTTTTTTTAAATAACATCGTTGTTACCCATAAACCTTCTCAGTCCGTAACTTCCTACACCATGCAAAATTTCAAACCTTTACCAGACGTTTTCTTTGCTCATTTTTTTCCCGGCGGGACTAAAGCACAAGCAAGATTACTCCAGTCAATGTCTTTTACTCACCAGTAACGCTTCGATCAGCTCATTGTCGTGTTTACCCTTGTCTAGCAAGGTGGTACCCTGCTGCTTCAGGGCCTTCACCTCATTGGAGAGCACTTTATTCCGCGCTTTGGACGCATCAAGTTTCTCCTTTAACTTACGATGATCCTCTTCCAAAGTCTTCAAGTCTAAAGTTGCTTTCTGAAATGAGACAATTTCGATTTTTTATTGATTGCTGATTGTCAAGCGCCTTGAGGACCTTGTATAAGGTGCTCTATAAATACTGATGATTATTATTATTATTATTATTATTATTACCTCAAAATAACAAAATAAAATACAAGGGACATAGTAAATAATATATGAAGAGAGTAAATCTTTCAGGCGATAAGAACGGATTCCAGAGTAGCTTCTCACCTCCTTCTCTTCTCGTTTTTCCTTCTCCTGCTGTCTGAGTCTTTGTCGTTGACGTTCGTCCATCCTCCCTCCACCCTTGGAGCTTCTTGGCAGGGCAGACGTGATCGAAGACCTCTCCTCAGAGAACTCCATGGTCATGAACTGTTCCTCCAGGCTCATCTCAGTTCCTGGGCGACTTTTAAACTGATCTAATTGTTGATTCAGCTCATAGACCTGGCAAGACGAGGTAGGGGAGGAGGTGGGGGTAAGTATCTAGTCTCATAAGCTGGAAGCAGAAGACCAGCATCTTTATGGGGAACTTCCCAAGATATCCACAAAAGTCAGAGAGCGCAGACTATGTGCAGCAGGCCATCACCATCGCCATCAAGACGAAGCAGTTAACAAATGCATTCTCTGAGAACCAAAACATGGTACTACTGGCACAAGGCCTAAAAGAAGTCCTACTTGAAGATACAGTAGCTAAAAGCTCACTCAAGAGTTAAAAAAAAAAACCTCATGAATTTGCTGCCAGGATGTTACCCCACCAACTGTCTCTATCACAGATAATTATGGTCCACAAAAAAACAAATATTGATGATCTTGTCTTAGGTTGATTGATAAAACATGCCCTCCCTAGGCTTTACTGTCACCATGATAACATCAATTAACAACTTATTGTTTAACCCCCCCTACTCTTTATAGCATTTTTCAGTGGAATGATCAATAATTTGAAACCATTTAACTACACAGGTTGTCTAAGGTGGCACAACTTTGCTCAGATATGTCAGAACTAACTGTGTACAGTCATGTGTATGCTGTGTAGCTATCATTCAAACTGAGAAGTCCCCTCGATCCACTAAGCTATAGTTGTAGTCCCGGCCAATTTCCTACTGACTAGTCTCCTAAATTCGGAAATCTACACCGCGCCAGTACAATAAACAGCAAGCCAAGGTTCTCAAAGAACAAATGTGCAGATATATATACACACAGGGTGTTACCGCAAACTGAATATTGATTCTACTTGCCTTGTTTTGCAGGAGTATGATCTGTTGAGCCCTTCCTCTCCAGTTACTGCTATCATTCAGGAGGTTCTGGATGTTAACATTCTCTCCTAGCTCCTTAGAAAGAACCTTGAAACACAGCAACAACAAAAGTGAAGAATTTTAGGGTAAAATTTTGAGGGTTTATGAGCCTGGGGCCGATTTTACACTAAAAGCTAAGATTGATCTTAACTGTGTATCGATCTTAATTGCTAAGCAAGGTGTGATGTCACAGTACAAATCACTATGTCGATATTGAAGACTCGTCTTAAGAATTGATGAATCTAAGTGTTTTGTAAAAAATTGAACCTAGATTGGGGGGGGGGGGGGGAGGGGGTCAGGTTAAATTGCCCTACAATAATTATAGGGCCCTTGAATGTGGATTGGATTTTCAGTCAATTCTTGATAGCGTGGGTTTCCCCAGTTTTTTTTCTTCTCCCACATCTAAAACGGACATTTCTTCATCATCTTCTCCTCACAGGTATCTTCCTGCCTACGAGTCACAGTGCTAGTTATTTCTGATGGTCACTTGGTTTCGTAACCAGAAAGACGCAACATAAATAAATAAACAAATTGTAGCCACTACAATCTGGAGAGTTGCAAAAGACCCTTCCTTACATACTCTCATTACATATTCTGTATTAGTACCACTCTAACAATTTGTCGAAAATTATCAATTATATATACTGTAAAAACTGTTGGTGATTCTAAAAGAAAAACACACCTCAAGCACTGTGCACTCTTCAATTGAATGAAACACAATCCACAAGGCATTCAAAGAAACTTTGCAAGTCTCAAGCGTGTTCAAACATTCTTAGGATCCTAGAGTTCTTGAACATGTGGCGGAAACAAAACCATAACAGAATCCAACATTCGATTACACTAGGACTTGTAGTGCATTGTTGGCTTTCATAGCTTTTTCTTTCTACAGCTCCTTCTTTGTACAGCTCCAACTTCATTACCTTGTGAGCCACCTTGAGTTCCTGTTTAAGCAAGTTGACTTGGTTCCTGAAATCGGTCTGCTTGGCTTGGCTCTTGCTTAGGTTCTCTTGAAGTGTCTTCAACTCTGCAGCCATCGACGCTGCCTGGTGGAACAATAACACCCAAAGTTTTCTTTATAAAAAAACCCCCACTGTAACAACTAGAACAGGTGCCACATGTAACAAAATATTCAGTTTCAATCAAATTGACCAGGTGTGCAACTACAGGCTCTGTTGCCCTGGTCTTGGCCTTGGTGCCCCTTCAAAGGTTTTCCATAGCCTTTCAGATTCTCTAATGGACTTGTGCTCTTTGCAAAATTAAAATGGCCTTGCCCCCTCAAAGATGAAATTCCAGGCCTGATGGATGACAGAATAGTTGCAAGAAAAACTGGCAGATGATTGGGACTTTTCAATTTCACATAAATATCATGCTTCGCATCGCAGGGACTGTTTACGTAATTTCTGAATTAGTGTAAAATACCTGGTCGATGGATTGTTCTTCACTCAGCGGCGTTTTATGATGGGTGCTCTTGCCTCCATTCTCTCCATGCTCTGACTGTTGAAGTGCCTCCCTAACTTCCTTCTCTTTGTCTCTGACTTTACGCAGGAGCTGCTTCACTTTGGTTTTCTCAGCCTCCAGTTCCGCTGTCAGCTCTCGGTTCTTCTTGGAGAGGTCCACAATCTTGGTTGCAGCTGTGTCACTCGCAAACCCACCACCTTGAAACGAAATCCACAAAGAAACTTCATGCATCGGATTTTTTTGAGGGCAGTATTGTAGGTCTCAAGACCTTTTTTTGCGGTCTCGGGTCTCATCTCGGTCTCAGGCTGCAAATGTCTTGGTCCCAGAAGGGCTGGTCTTGGTCTTGTGAGGATTGATCTTGGGTCTCAGATGGAGAGATCTCGGTGTTTGGCTTCTAGGTCTCAACTACAACATTGGTTGGGGGTCTTCCTTTATGCAGATCTTCAAAGTCACTGAACATGGGTGGCATTTGTTTAAATCTGATTTTGCCCGATTAACTTCCTTGGCAAGGACAAATTGGTTCGGAAAGGCCATGAACTGCTTACACATCTCATGAAACATGTACTAATCTTACCCACGAGACGAGAAAAGACGAGACAAAAATCAGATGCTCTGTTTGTCTCCTACAATGTACTTACCTCCTAGAGCTAGCCTGTCCTCATCTCTCTGTTTCTTTAGCTTCCTAATCTCGTAGTCTCTCTCACTCAGCAGCTTGTACAGCCGTCCAGATTCATCTTTAAGCTCCTTGAGAAACAAGAATTTCAAAAAACAGGCTGATTAAAGAAAGATCTCATGATGAAAATAACCAAGTTGAGTCAAATTTAAAACAAAAGTGAGGTAGCAATCACAAGATATGTGCCAAAAACAATTAAGCCTTAAGCGACCAATATTTATTTATTTATTTTGTGTGTGTTATTCCTGATGCAAAATGACTTTCTAACTTACCCTTATCTGACCGTTGAGATGAGCTGTAAGTTCCTCGTCAAACTTAACATCATTTGTAACAGGTTCACTTAACTGAAAGTAAGAAGGAAACAACTTTATCCATACCTTGTTAAAGAGTGATCCTTACCACAAAGTTTATCCAAAGTAACAAAATACTAACCACGATATATGTCTCAAATCCTACATTTACCATTCTAGAGTGACAAAAATGCAATATTTCTCCCTCACTCTAAGAAAATCCATCACCTTCTTGTAGTAGCTCAACACCAGACTCTGATTATGGTGGTATGTCCGATCTTGTGCATAATCATTTTACGATAATAGTGTACAGTCCAACAAAATCAAACAGAACACAGAGTTGGATTTTGAAGAGTTTGCAGTCAAGGGTTAAACAAACGAAACCTAGCCCTACAAGTATGACTTTTTTATTTGACTCTTATGGCACTGTCACCATTAAAGCCATACATTTAGTAACGAGTGCATAACCTCAAGTTAGGGTCTAATGCATGGAGGTGACACTTCAAGAAACTGTGTAAAACTTGAACAGAATACTTGTTCTAAAGAATACATCTCCTATTCAAAACTATATCATATTAAAGGGCTAGTTAAATATCAGCTGCAATCGAAGCCTCCGTTACTATTACCAAAATAAGATAAACACCTTGAAATTAGACAGCCCTTTGAAATTTTGCTCAACAAGGAGTAGAACTACGCACCTTCAAATCTAGGTCATCATTTAACCTAAGACCACCCAGTTCAGATCCATCCTTGGTCTTTTTCCCATTCTCCTCCCTCTCCTTAGCCACCAGCTCCTTCTTATTCTTCTCTTCTTGTCGTTGTTTCCGTCTCAGTAGTTTCTTTTGTTGCTGCTCCTGAAGAACCTGAAACTGTTGACGGAGAGTATCGTCTGTGGCCTCCATGATGAACTGTCGTTAGCAGCAGAGATCATTTACCCTGGTCATTATCTCTGACAATTAATAATAATAGTGGCTTCTTATATAGCGCTCATATCCGTCATTCAGTGACGCTCAAGGGGCTTCAACATTAAGTATTTTCCTGCAAGGTATTTTTGGGCTACGCTTGAAGTTTGAGACCTACTCCTTTACATAGCACCATGTAATGGTTTACAAGGTGCTGTGGCGCAATATGCTACCGATCAAACCAGGAACACCGGGGCAGACCCCTTCTCTTTTCGATAAGTGCACTGGGTTCTTTTAGGTGTGTTATACACAACACACGGGACCAACGGCTTTACATCCCATAAGAAGGACGAAGCAATCATGGTTAAGTGTCTTGCTTAAGGACACAAGTGTCACGGCCGGTCTCGAACTCTCACTCTGCTCATCAGAAACACCAGAGCTTGAGTTGGGTGCTCTTATTTGCTCGACCACGACACGCCACAAATTGATCCATGCAAGAAGAAAGACTGATGAAAAACATTTTGTTTTTCTTTCAACTTTGTGCCCCAGTGGCAAAATGCAGGGCTAGAATTTAACACAGAGGCTATCGAGACAATGGCCTCAATGGAATGCCCAGGCCTTGGTGTCCCATAAACTTTCAAGCTCTGACTCAGAGTATGGACTATGTAAAGTGGTCAGTCCATAATGAGCCATAGCGTGAAGGGCACTTGGACGTAGAAGTTTGACTGAGGATACCAGTTTGTTATACATGATTAGTGTGTTGTATCGGGGCTGTATCTCACTCCTCGATAGGGAATTGTACCAGGAATCCCTTGAGTTTTGAGTCTTGAGTCCGTGAGTAATCATTATTAGTTTTCTTAAGAGTCTAAGACTTAGTGATTTATTATTAGCGAACATATAATTATTTAAGAAAAATGAAAACTATAAATTTGAATGGTTGGAGTATTGTGATTGCAGTAGAGTGCTGTCACGTACAATTTTTTTCTTCAGTGTTGGCCTTAGGTTAGGTGATGTGCCTCTACTGACATCCGTACATTCATTTGACTCACTACCTTTGAAGTTGGGTGAAATTTGCATGGAGATATGCATGGAGGAATACCAAGAATTGAGCTCCTCTACTAGTGACTAGTCCTTGTGTACTGAATGAGTATCAAGCTTCCGTTCCAGCAGTGTACATGTACATGTGTAGGTCCCCTGGTCCTGGCTGGTTGTCTTAATGATCATGATGAAATGTAGCCCCACTTGTGTGGCCAAGGAACAGGAAACAAGGATTCAGGTTTCCTGTTCCTTGGCCACACCCACACAAGTGGGGCTAGATCAGATGAAATGGATGGAGGAGGGAGGAGGGAGGTCATGGAGGTGAGCTGGGCCCACGAAATACGTATATTTTAGTGAAATAAAAGTTCACAAAACCCTGACCATATACTTGCTCAATCTCAATGTAGTCAATCATACGGGAATAGGAAATATCATACAGAAAGTATTGTAAACAAACCTTTGCCGTTATTCCTCCTTCACGACATGTATAAATCACCACGGAAAGGTATCTAAAATTCCAACTATGTGCTGGGGATAGAGTTCCTAGACGCCCGCAATACTAATGACTTGCTACTGGTGACCCCGACTACCATAGCATTTATGAACACAGAAACTACAGAGGGCGTCCTATGTTGCTAAGTTGAGGACAAGGGTAAAAGCACACTAAACACTCCCATGGTAACCAATGCTAAATGTTCAAAAATACTCGAATAAGTCTCTCAAATCAGATATATTGTCAGACTTTACTTCAGATTTCTTTTCAATTTTCGATAGGTCAGTCGTTTGGAATTTTTGCCAATTACCCTAGAAAAAAAAACACCCACGAAAATGTGACTTTTCCCAAACTGACTCGCTACCAGTTTCTATGAGGCATCATCCATTCCCAAGCCGAATAGTACCAACTTTAAAGCCTAAATTTATCAAATCTTCTCAAAAGTTGAAGCAAAGATACCCAATGTTGTGATACATTGTTATAATTACACAATGTAATAATTTCATGACCCCTAAAACGTTATTATTCAACAGATTTTGAGGGCCTACAAGTTATGATAATCAGCTTGGCGCATGAATGTTTGCCTTTTTTTGTGTGGTGCACCCACAATAGCGGGTGATGTTGCTGATTAATAGGCTACTTTTCTAGTTTTACTTTTTGGTCATAAAAGCCAAATTAATGGTTGTAATTAATCTTGCAGGATGTTAACAACTTAGTGTATTTTGTCAGTTTTATAAGGCCAATAACTTAAATCCTCCACCGTTAAGTTCTGCGCGGTTAAACTTACCCCCAGATGATATCCTTTTACCACAACTCAACTCAATCTATTAGATAACAATGGAGGGAGAATTGCCTGCAAAGTGGTAATGTATGTTCATCAATTATTGTTTATTTGATATTTTCCTTTATATGTGTACGACTCCACGTTTTTATTTATTATTTATTTATATTTATGTATTTATTTTATGCCTAGGGCCTACTCTTTCTCTATTGAACCGTTTAATCCTTTTAAAAATCTGTGTTTTATTAGTGCGTTTTTATGTAAAAGGCCAACGAAATTTCCCATGCAGGAACAATAAAGTTTTACAATATTGTATTGTATTGTATTTAGTCATTTTCAAATCATTATTATCTTTACCTTTTGGATAGTTGAGGATTTACTTGGGACTCGAGTCTCTTGCATTGCATATCATGGGTCCATTGAGTTTAAAAGTTATCTTCGACATCCAGGCAGTTACCAATAGAGACCTAGGCGGTGTGACGGACCCTTTCATTCGCCTCTGGGCCTAAAAACCAAAACCAGCTAAGTCAAGAAATAATTTTTTTTTTATAGGTCCAAACAAGAAAAGTTTCGATTCAATCTCCGGATAGATAAACAAGGGCGCGTTAGAGAAGCCATGCAAATCCATAAAAACCTCGTAAACCATAGAAGGTCATCACCGCGGAACGACAGTAGATTGATTCGTATTGTGTATGTAGGTAATGGCTGCTCACTTTGTACCTACTGATGCGTCTCGATCAGTGCTAGCCTTCCGTCAAGGCATGAGTAGCTTCGCGGCTACCCAACTGTATCTAAGCAGCAGCGTAGAAGGGGGGGCACGCCCACCACACAAAAATGTCCAGGTGCCCCCACGGAAATAGTTGCGACAGCGCTCACAAAAATAAAAATAAAATTAAAAAGAAAGAAAAAAAGAGGAAAATGCGTGTTTGTATAATCAAAATGTAGTGAACGCGGCCACAAAAAGCCGTAAGAAAAAAAGAAAAAAAAAAAAAGGTTAGTAATCGAGCAAGGGTGACGAAATGGATTGATTGAAAACCAGTTCCGTGTCACTTATTACGCATACAACAAATTTTTCTCCTTTGGTGAATATTTTGTGTTGACAGTTTTTAGCATTAAATGACGTCACAATGAAATCTGTCACTGGAACAGATTTTTCACAACGAACGCTCGACCCTAAAAAAAAAATAAAAAAAAAATACGTAGTTGTCTCCCTACAATGCCCTAATACACAGGAGAAGTGATCCAGACTAGATACGCACCTGTTAAGTCTGCGGGCACACTTGTTTCTGCAGATTTGTTCGACCACAAAAACCTCTGGAAGTAGCATAAAATTATGAGTGAAGTTTAAGAAAACGCCATAGTCTCGTCTGTTAATGTGCCACGCTTGAACCAACTCATCAGCTCCGAGATTTGTTATCAAGTTTTTTCGACAGCTGATTTTCCTAACGCATTACCAGCTGGATGATAAACGTTACCAAAGCTATAAAGGCTGGCTTTAAAACTTAATACTTGCTGAGATGCCGCAGTCTTTCAGAGACCGCTCTAAAAGGCACCGGGATGTCCGGACAAGGTGAGTGGCGGGTACGCTGTAGTCTGTACCGGGACAGGTTGGGTAATGATCAGGTCTGAGGCTAGGCTTGGTATACTTTTGGTAATTATCAAAGACAAGTATCCTCACTTGGTGTATCCCAACATAAAACAACAAACCTTCAAAAATTTGGGCTCATAATGGTCATCGAAATTGCAAGAAAATTATAAAAGAAAAAACCCACCATTGTTGCGTAAAACTTTATATTTTCAGAAGCCTGAGAAAGGCTTTGGTGATCAAAACCAATCCCTGCTTTTTTTTTCTTTTTTTTTAGTTTTGAAATTAATTTATTTTATTAAATGAGGTTTGTCCTATGAAATATTTCCGTCTGGGTGGGAGATGATGTCCCCCACCATGTGCGCACCCAATTTCTTAGTCACACCAAATCCAAACAAGCACACGTTGTGAATGTACAAAAAACTCCCCAAAAAGTTTGACCAACTTTTTGATGAAGTCTTACATTTTAGTAGTTTTTTTTAATTGAACAATTTGGTCAATGGCAGGTTAATCACACATCTTAAAAATAAATAAATAAATAAATAAATAAATAAATAAATACACAAATAAATACACAAATAAACAATTAAATAAATGAATAAATATTCAAATAAATATCAACATACAATACAAATAAAAATGTATCAATGTACATGTATACAAAATTAAATAACAAATAACACCTAACAAACTAACTAACTATATTAGATAAAACATAAATAAAACCAACAAACTAAAACCCAAAACACAAATGGTGGTCTTATTTGATTTGTAAATTTATGCGGCAATTTGATGTAAATTGATTTTGAATTTTATGAGCCTCCCAATTATTCTCCTTTTTCAACGTTTAGTTTTATCTAGCATTATTCATAGTTGTGAGCTTCCTTCAAATTGCCAAGCTTACCTTCAACATAATATTTCAGGTTGATTATTCATTATTTTAGTTAACTTTATGTGACGCATGTCTCCGATTCAATCTCTTTATATGTTAATGTAATTTTAGAAAAGCTGTTCCCCAAGAGCTAATTTTTAATACTGGAGATTGAATAAATGGAGTTGTCTGAATCCACTTACATTTTGATTTCCAACCGGAATTGTTGAAAAAATGTATTAGAAACAAGAAACAACATGTAACTCGTCAGGCTTAAAAGGCACACAATGCCGGGGGAGGGGGGCACAGGGGGTGGGGGCATTGCTTTTATTTTGGAAAGGGGGGGGGGGTCGGCGCTGCAGAGGCCACCATCCTCTTATGTTCTGGCATTGAGAGGCCACGGTAGCAATCCCTACCGCGATCGCTCACTACTTTAGATGATAAAAACACGCATTTTCCCTCTTGTTTCCCCTTTTTCTTTTTCTTTTTATTTTGTGAGCACTATCACGATTTTTTTTCGTTGAGGGGTGGGGGAAATTTATTATTAATAATATTATTATTATTATTATTATTATTATTATTATTATTATTATTATTGTTATTATTATTATTATTATTATTATTATTATAATTTTATTTTATTTTATTTTTATTTTTTATTTTATTTTTTATTTTGTTTTGGGGGGAGTGCCCAACATCCCCCCTGACTATGCCACTGCACGTAGCCTTGCATTGTGCGCTTTGGGCTATAAAAACCGTTTGTTATTAATAAAATAATTGGTCGGAAAGATGCTTCAAAAGTATAATTTAATGGTCTACACAAATTTGTCTGAAACTGCGTGGTTTTTCCTTTTACTTTATGTACTTACACGGTCCGCCATTTTCTTGAGTCAAACATTTTGGTTCTACAAAATTGCGGACCGTGTTAGTTAACAAAGTTAAAGGAAAACCACACAATTTCGAGTGATATTTTTGTCGATCATTGTATTCTACCAATGGGAACATCTTTTTAACCACACTCATTTCATTACAATAGTTTTGTATAGCCCAGTCGCCCAATCCAAGGCAACGTGTCCCTTAAAATCGATGATAAAGAAAAAAAAGAAAAAAAAAAAAAGTATTTGACTGTTTAGTTTACCCTGTACAGCATTTTCTTTTATACAAACCCATTTTTGTTAAGTTGTCGAACACGGTTGGATTCCTTTATGTTATAATTTCATGTCGTTTACGGGTATATTTTTGTCCTTCACACATCGTCAAACTATTTGTCAAACAACTCAGCTTCAATTCTACCCCCAGACTATTATGTTTCGTCTTTTGAGTGTGAAGAAGAAGAAAAAGAAAAAAACCTTCAACCGGTCACACTCGAACCTTGAAGGGCAGGGTGCGTTTGTACTTTTCGGGCAAAGTGGTTTGGGTTTGTGTGTAGTTTTGTAAACACTTTCGTGTCACGGTGATTCATTACTTATGAACGGCGTCCGTCGCCGTTAGGCTAAGTACCGCACTGGGCCTCGCAATTTAAATAGGGCAACGTTCTTGAAATTGGCGTGATTTTCACCACCCACACACACTCCAGGTGCCCCAATTTTAAATCTTGGCTTTTGAGATTTATAAAAAAAAAAAAAAAAAAAACGTTACAGTTGCTAAGCTTTTATGTGGTAATTTCAATATTTTTCAAGATTTATAATTTTCAAAATAAAATGTTACATTTGCTAAGCTTTTATGTGGTAATTTCAATATTTGTAAAACTGTATCTCTTTACACGCAGACAATATATGTTTGTTTTCATCCGTGTCAGATTATCTTGTAATACAGTTACATCACAAGAGCGCTGGCAACGGGGTTTCCATGTCCAACACCCCAACACCCCAACAAACACCCAAACAAACACCCCAACAAACACCCCCAGAAAAAAAGACAACAACATCAACCAACAAACAAACAAACGTACACCCCAACAAACAAACAAACAAACACCCCAACAAACACCCCAACACCCCAACACCCCAACAAACAAACAAACAAACAAACAAACAAACGAACAAACAAACACCCCAACACCCCAACAAACAAACAAACAAACAAACAAACAAACAAACAAACAAACAAACAAACAAACAAACAAACAAACAAACAAACAAACAAACAAACAAACAAACATCCCAACAAACAAACAAACAAACAAACAAACAAACAAACACCCCAACAAACAAACAAACAAACAAACAAACAAACACCCCAACAAGCCTACGAACAAACAAACAAACACGAAAACCATACACTTTCCCTCTCGTTTAGTCTGGAGTCTTTTTTTCGCTATATACAACTTCTTTTCTTACAGACCTACTCGCAAAGCTGACACCAAATGGCTGACATGGGTGTCTAAACAATTCAAAGATGACCAAAATATCGACAGGGAACGTTTCAAGAAGGTCCTTCTAACAAAAAATGTAAGTGGTGGATATGATTGATTTCTTAGACAAGTTTCTTTTCTAAGGTGAAAACACATCATTGGTGATTCATTTTATTGATTTATTTCACTTATTGAAAAAGGGCAATCTTTCTGTTTGTAGGAGTTCTTTGCAGATCGTTTCTTTGACATGTTTGATGATGATAAAACTGGCACGATTTCCAAGACTGAAATGATGGATGGCTTATTTCTTCTTAACGAAGGAACACAAGAAGACAAAATTAAGTTCTTCTTCATTGTGTACGACCTGGACAGTAAGTTATTTTTTTATATCGTTAGTTGCAAAAAAAAAGATTACAAACTGGATTTTATGTACATATTTTTAAACTGAGAAATGTTTAAAACGTTCCATAAAAAGATGCGATGAAAGAATTTATTCAAAAAAGTTCGTTCAATGGTTTTTCGAAATTTACTTTGACCATTGAATCGAAACAATCCTCTCCCCACCCAGACACAAACTTGACTTGTTATATCGATGTGTATGGGAGGGTGTCTTCATGTTGAAACCGAGGACTTTAACAAAAGGGATCAGGGTGTTTTGACAGAGTGAGGACGTCCTCGCTTCACTTTCGTGAAGTTCAAACAATGGGAGAACAAAGAGAGGTCCTGGATTTACGGGACGCACAATCATTGTGTGCGTGGATGTTTTAATGCTGCATACGAAGTGTGGACCTGAGTTCAAAAGAGGTCCACATCATGTAGAGACTTGAAACGCTTTGTGGAATTACACACGTCCACACAGTGTTTTTTACCGTGTTGAAGAATAGGATTTTCCACAAGTGTACAGAACAAAGGAATGTCCACAGCGTGACTGCAACACGGATGTGTGTGTGTGTGGGGGGGGGGGGGGTGGGGGGGGGGGACATAACTACATCCCTCACAACTTATGAAAACAACTTATTTTTCTTAGAAGTAGCCTTCAGAATTACTGTTTACTATAATTAAATTTTTCATGCAGTTGTTTACCATCCTATGTTGGTTAGTTATAGAGGAATTGAAAACACATATTTCTGAGCAAACAACTTGTATTGGATTGATTCATTCACAAAGCTTAGACATTGATACGTCAACTTGCATTATCGACGTCACGTGTAGCTGTAACTTTTGCTGGATAATCGAATCGTGTTTTGCATCAACAACTTGCTGTTATTTATGCACTGTCACTCTTTTCAAACAACTTTATGTGGCATTTCTAAATGCATTTATCACGAAGGCCTACTGTCGCTCTGTCAACCATGCAGAGTTTGCCACGTTGTCGCGCAACATATATTTTGAGTGTAGCATACCAACAAAAGCTTGGCAGAAAATTCAATAGAATGAATGGGAAATGCCTGTCACCTTTCTTTGTTTATGAGAAAAAGGAGGGAGGAATCGCCAGGCATTTAAACAATTTAGCAGGTTATAATAAATGGTGCATATTTACTTTTTCGAATGGAATTGCAATAAATTGAGTTACAATGGATAAAAGCAAATACAGGGTCTTGAGACCAAGACTAACTTACTTAATAAACTTCTTAACCAAACGCTGCGGGACTTTTAGTATATAAGAAGGCATTTTTGTTTATAGTGGATGACATTTGTAATACTCTTCTTTAAGACAACGGAGAGATCGACAAAGATGAGCTACGGAGTCTCTTGAAGACAGGAATGGATGAAAGTTCGGTACAGCTGAGTGAGACCAAGCTAGACCATCTGACAGACACACTGTTCGCGAGTGCAGATCAAGACAACAGCGGCAGCATCTCGTTTGATGAGTTCTTGGAAACGTTGAGGCGGCAACCAGACCTTATGGATAATTTCTCAGTCGGGTTGGTCAATCATTTTGGGGTAACAAACTGGCGAATTCAAAAAGACGTTTACTTGTTCTGAAGCAAGGGGCGTTCCCGTCGAGGACATTTTTTTGTTCAGGGTTTAGGTCATCCAAAAAACCTCATGTTGGAATTTAACAACTCCCAAGTTACATTTGGGCAACATTCTTACACTATACCCCTTTCATTTGGCTCTCACATCTTTCTAATATAGATATAAGGGGCTTACAAAAATGAGGCCGTCCCCCCTGTGTTTTCCCTATTAGAGGGTTGCACCCTTGTGTTACAATACAAAGTAGGTCTATAAATGGAACAGTATGAGATAAAATAAGTAATCTGCCTCTTATAATGGTCCTTTCAGAGCAGCGGCTTGGCTGAAATCTGCACAAGTGATGAAAACGAACGACAAAGATGGACGTTCCCACACCACAGCAGCTAGCTACATCTTGAATAACACCAAAAGGATCGGATTTTTGCTCTTCATATTTCTCATCAATTTCATCCTAATTCTCGCCGCTGTTATAGGATACTCCAAAGGGGAGGTGAACAACATCTATTTTTTAGCTGGTATGTTTTTTCTTCTTCCTTTTTTCAATGCAGAATTTTCTCTTTCACAGATTCAATTTTACCCAAACCGTGTAGCACCCTCATGTCGCCAACATTGTTTAAAAAAGGTTTTTCTTCGGAAGTTTACAAAGTAATGACGTCATGCTGAAAGTCATAGAACCCCCATTGGCTTGGCAGAGGCTTTTATAAAATAGAATGACAATTAAGTAATAAAGAAGGAGGAGATTGTTGAAGAAGAAAAGAAAAACACAAACCGTTTACCCACATCAAGTGGCGCCCCCTGAATGATTATGCCCAATTTAATTTCACATTGAGTATCCCAGTGCTTAACATCGGTGTATGCGGAAACACAAATTACATCATTTATTCTTGATGCAATATAAAACAAATACAAATACGTCTTCGATGAAACCACTGCTTTGCAGGATTGGAACTGTCCCTAGCTACAGGGCAAGCTCGATGGTCTAGTGGTAAGATACCTACACTGATTGCCCTCCGATCAGTAATATAATATGCCCGTGGATTTTGTTCACATGACCCAAAAAAGCACTGAGTATACAGTGCTTAACACACATCATGTAGCCTATGGGCAAACATAATATATGATCATTTCAAAAGGGCAATTCTTTGAAAGTTCCAAAAGTAATGACGTCATACTTACATTCATAGAGACCCCGGTGACATTTAGTCTGTTTACAATAATTGAAACGTAGACCCGCGTATTACACAGCGCTCTCGTATTGTATCAACCGGGCAATTTCCAAAAGGTCATTCTTTGAAACTAATGTCGTCAGAAGTCATAATAACCCACAAACCGGCAATAGCCTTTTACAAACGTTTACCAAATATGCTCTTATTATGTGCCCACAACAGTCTGGCAAAAAGTAGGTGGTTTGTTGCAACCTTGATATAAGCAAGAGTTAAAAGGCGAAATTTATCCCTTACAAACTCAATCCTAAATAAAACATTTATATAATTTTTTTTATATTAAACAACAGGACACAGATGTAAAACAGCTTTTGCTGATCGTTTTAACCTGTATAAAGATGTAATAATTAAATAAACAAACAAACGCAGCTTTGCGGGTAGTTACAGAATTTTCTTGGTTATGACCAAAGATGCGCTCTATAATCTTGAATTAATATTAAAGGGACACACCGGCTTACTGTTTACCTAATATAGTGATGTGGAATGACAGACAACAATTTTGAGATGGTTGGTGTAAAAAAAAATCATCAAAATATCACGTAATTAACGAAAAATGTGAAAAAAACAAAACGCGGTCAAAGGTCAGCTTATACGCTTTTCCAGCCGTTGCAACTGTCAAGTTTACGTACAATGTTGCGCAATGTTGTAAGTAGAATGGAGCTCTGTTTATGTATCAATTATAAAAATGGCGAGGCATGAGGATCCAGACTTCATATCCATCAAGCACAAATTCACGTGTAAATAAAAAACAGACATGAACGGACGTCAGTCCAACCTGTATTCTGTGTACGACGACGTACTATATTCTGTGTACTTGCAATGGAGAACGTTTCTTCGACATCCAAGGATCGGTACAAAAACATTGCAAGGAAAAACACTCAGAAGGTGGTCCAACGAAAAGTAAAAAGTAAAAAAAAAAACACGATAAATCCAAAGGGAAAGCCAGCAAAAGCAGCAATTGTGTGTGTGTGTGTGGGGGGGGGGGGGGTGGACATTGTGCAGCTATCATAGAAGTAGACCAGCTGTATGGGATAAATATTCTCCGTCGTCGTCCCGCGTGTGTAGCGCAGGCAACACGTTGCAATAGTTAGGGGATAATAGCTAGGGTATCAGACTAAAATCCTCCTAAAAAAACGTAATTGTTGGTCTGGCTCCCTACCCCTCCGACAAGCTCCCAAGCTCACGGCTAGACCGGCAAACTGGGGAGTTCATGCCCCAGGTTTGTCTCTCTGGCCCCACGAGACACGGCACAGGCTGTACGGGATATGCCCCAAGGTTTACGTTCCGCTAGCTCCCACGCTGGTGCGCCGTAAAACACGCTTCGGTTGCACGGACTCTCTGAATGCGAATCTTACGTTCGATTTTTCATCATTATTTACAAATTGTATCAATAATCTGAATACATAGTCTTTTTTGTCAAATACTCATGAATAATATAAAAAAAACAGATTTAAATTTGGTTCAGTAATTTACTTTTATACGGCTGGAAGTAAAACTATCTCAGAAGATCACGTGATTTATCCGAACCACTTTTTTGGTTCGGATAAATCACGTGACCTTCGTTTTTTGAAAAATGCTCAAAAACGGCAACATTTGATGGTTTCTTTTATGAACCGTTCTTCTCCATTCCTGGAAGACCTTTGAAGTCATATGTTAGCCTATTTTGTAGCCCAAATAGCCCAACGAAGCCGGTGTGCCCCTTTAAGCATAAGCCGATTAACCCCATACAGGATTTACTCAACTGCAGAAAGGTTCCACTAGTTACTGGCTCCCCAGTGAGCTGGCAAGTTTGACTGGCATGGGGGAGGGGTGTTGGAGACATCAAAACCTAGCACAGGCTGGCACTTTTGTCAGCAAGACATCTGGAAGCCTGCTTAAGGGGGCACACCGGCTTCGTTGGGCTATTTGAGCTACAAAATAGGCTAACATATGACTTCAAAGGTCTTCCAGGAATGGAGAAGAACGGTTCCTAAAAAAACCCATCAAATTTTGCCGTTTCGAGCATTTTTCAAAAAACGAAGGTCACGTGATTTATCCGAACCAAAAAGTGGTTCGGATAAATCACGTGATCTTCGGAGTTAGTTTTACTTCCAGCCGTATAAAAGTAAATTACTGAACCAAATTTAAATCTGTTTTTTTTTACACAATTATTCATGAGTATTTGACAAAAAGACTATGTATTCAGATTATTGATACAATTTGTAAATAATGATGACAAATCGAATTTTGAGTGCGATGTGTGGTGGTGATCTGGAAGTTTCCCAACAGCGCCCGCTATTGTTCGATAGTCATGCGGGCCGCGGAGTCATGCGGGCCGCGGATAGCGCGCTAAATCGCGATAGTTGTGTGATATGAACAACAACATCTTGCACCAAGACTAAGGCCGTGTCCGAAACGGCGACTTCGGCTACAGCTACGGCTAGATCGCGCGCGTCTGCCTATTCTTCAACACTGCAGACGCGCTGATCTAGCTCTAGCTGTAGCCGAAGTCGCCGTTTCGGACACGGCCTAATTCAGAGAGTCCGTGCAACCATGGAGCTTCTAGTTTATAGCTCCATGGTGCAACCGAAGCGTGTTTTACGGCGCACCAGCGTGGGTGGGAGCTAGCGGAACGTAAACCTTTGGGCATATCCCGTACAATCGGTGCCGTGTCTCGTGGGACCAGAGAGACAAACCCCGGGCATGAACTCCCCTGCACCTTGCCGGTCTAGCCGTGAGCTTGGTAGCTTGTCGGAGGGGTAGGGAGCCAGACCAACAATTACGTTTTTTTTACGAGGGTTTTAGTCTGTACCCCTAGCTATTATTCCCTAACTATTGTAACGTGTTGCCTGCGCTACACTAGTCTTGGTCCAAGACGTCACTATCTCATACTCGTAACGTAACGTGATAACCCTACAGAGGGCGCGCTTTTCTTCTTGAATTAATTTTGGTTGACGACTGTCTGTAGTAACGTCTTGGATATCTTGTTTAAGAAGGCGTGGCCAAGTTATTTCCATGAAGCATCAAGTCATGTTTTATTCATATTAGTGACTAAAATGACAAGCTTGCAAGAAAAGCAAGATAAGAAAGGTCACGAGGTCGTCGACACGATCGAGCATGATTGTATGCAGTATGCACGCGCACTCACGTTTTGATTGACCATGATTTCTTCATCGCTATCAACGCACTAAGCAAGTGATTCTGAAATTACTCAAGCTAAATTATATGCTTGCAGTTGGTTAGGTTTATCGGTTGGTCATTGTTTAATGGACGTTTGGATCTTGTACATTGCCGATGTCAGCCATGTAATTTTAGAAAAGGTTATCTTTGCATATGAATTACGGTACTTATCATTCTACCATTCGACATGCCCTGAAAATAAACTGTTGGCAATAACAATTCTACTTTGTTTACTTTACCTTTCTTTGCAACTACACGAATGTAATGAGGACTTTTGTAACGTAATGCATCTTTTATATGTAGGCCTAATTCACAAAGAAAGAGGGGTGAACTCTAGACTGTTTTGATCATGTTCGTATGGCCATCACTACAACATGCTACTTTCAACAGTATTTTATAAGTTGCTGTATAAGGAGAGTTTCAAATACCGGGCACCAGCGTCGTTGTCTCAGTGTGTGTGTGTTGCTCTTTGCGGTTTTGACTGGCTTTTCAAATACCGCGCGCTCTGTGCATAAATATGATGCAGTTTCCTTTACAAGGTCAAAGTGCACAAATAAATGTAATACAATTTTAGCCAGCCTATTTTTTACCGTACATGTACGTGTGTGGAAATCTATGTTCATGCGTTATCGTTTACAGCATTCCTTCATTCCTTCACTGTTCCTGTAAACCTTCAACAAACAAAGACTAAGTTAGCACTAGACACGTTTGGTTATTGTCAGAGACAAGTATTCTCACTTGGCGTATCTCAACATATGCATAAAATAACAAATCTGTGAAAATTTGGGCTCAACGGTGGTCATAGAAGTTGCTAGAAAATAATAAAGAAAAAACACCCTTATTGCACAATGTGTGTGCTTTCAGATGCCTGAAAAGGCTTCAGACCTTAAGTCTTTCTCAGATTCAAATATTTTAGTGAAATTTCCCCTTTCTCAAAAACTACGTTACTCCAGAGGGAGTCGTTTCTCACAATGTTCAACAGCTCTCCTTTGCTCGTTACCAAGTAAGTTTTTATGCTAATATATATTTTGAGTAGTGTCCAGTGCATTTAAATATTATTATAAACAAAAGGTAAGCAATTTCAGAATAATCTAGAGAATTTTTAAGTCCAAACCCTAACCCATTGTCGAGCTCTTTTCAGAATGCATTTTATTCACTTTATAATAATTCCTTGCGAGAAGGTACTTTTCGCTACAATACCATACACAACAACGTCCCATAGCGAGCTAGCTGTTAGAAACACATGGCGAATCATGAATAATTCACGAAAAGGTGCAAACTCGATCGTTGATTGGCTTCCCCGGAAAGTCGGGGGAAAAACAATGAAACACTTAAGCACCCTCATACAAGATATCCAATACCTTCGCGCAAGCTGGAAATCGAACCGAGGATAGTGACGCCCTCTGTTGTTTGAATTGATCCATTTCGGTGCGAACTACCAACGATGGGTAGTGGACTCATTCTGTTGTTGGAATTGATCCATGCGAAGGTCTTGGAACCAAGACTAGCGCTACACACGCGGGGCGACGACGGGGAATGTTTGTCCCATACAGCTGGTCTACTTCAATGATAGCTGCACAATGTCCACCCCCCCAAAAAAAAAAAACCAAAAAAACCCCCAAAAAACCCAAAAAAACTTTTGACTTTTTACTTTTCGTTGGACCACCTTCTGGGTGTTTTTCCTTGCGATGTTTTTGTACCGATCCTTGGATGTCGAAGAAACGTTCTCCATTGCAAGTAAGTTCGTCCAGTTCGTCGTACACAGAATACAGGTTGGGGTGCGTTTTCGCGGTCGTAACCAATAACTGTTTCATTGGCAGGTTCAACCGAAACAGTTATTGGTTACGACCGCGATCGGACTTTGACTAGGACTGACCATAGAGCAAGGAACCTTGCTCTAGTAGTAGGACTGACGTCCGTTTATGTCTGTTCTTTATTTACACGTGGATTTGTGCTTGATAGATATGAAGTCTGGATCCTCATGCCTCGCCTCTGTTATAATTATTACATAAACAGAGCACCAGTCTATTTACAACATTGCGCAACATTGTCACGTAAACTTGACAGTTGCAACGGCTGGAAAAGCGTATAAGCTGACCTTTGACTGCGTTTTTACTGTCTGTCATTCCACATCACTAAATTAAGCCGGTGTGTCCCTTTAAAGAGAATATGGCTTTACTTTATTAGCGGGTGAGATCGAAGTAGATATGTTTGTCTGTACAGTTTTGTGCACGAAGTAAATGAGTGAACATATTTTTCAGCCCCTTAATACACAACAACAAAACTGGGACCTTATCCCCCTCTCATGATATATGGAATGGTCCAGGCTAGGATATCAAGACTTTGCCCGAGTGCATCGAAGTGAAATAGTTAAAATGTGCCACCGACTTTGTTTTACCACCGCTTACAAGAGGGTTTATTTTTTCAACTTAGGACAGTTGTTCCAGGGGCAGAGTAAATGTTGATAACTTTTTGGTGACCAACTTATGTTTACTGTTTTCTTGCAGCTCGTGGTTGTGGCAGTGCGCTGAACTTCGACTGCACCGTGATTGTGCTTGTGATGCTCCGTAAAGCCTTAAGCTTCTTGAGGTCAACTTGGTTGTTTCATTTTCTACCCCTTGATGAAACCATTGCTATTCATAAACTACTCGGCTACCTGAGTTTTATCCTCGCAATAGTACACACCCTGGGGCACGTCGGTAACGCACGTAAGTCCCTCTTAACTTACCTCTCTACTGTGCAACACATCATTTCTATATACCAAAATTTATATCTATATAATAATAACTAAAAAAATAACTAAATAATAGAAACTCACTTTTGAACAAGGATTTGTATGTACTTAAAGGCATGTTAAAGTTGACTAAACAGTGAATGCAGTTTACCAATCATGCGGCAGTGCTTACAAAAAAAACCCTGCAATGCTTTGTAACAATCAAGTGTTTGAAGTTTACTATATGCTTACAATGTGTTTACACTTAGACTACAATGCTTACACTATATACAAGCATCCGGATCTGGTTCGGCCGAGGAACCTGGTCCATTTAGAGGTCAGTATGACCCGTGTCAAAGTGACACAGAAAAGGGTCAAAATGACTCAGAACCAGAGTTAAATCCCACTTTCCGGGTCAGCCTGACCCGGAAATGGTCAGGCCCCCTGGGACCCGGAATCTGGGTCAATTTTGACTCGGGAGTTTTTTGTTGTTGAGTGTAAGAATTTGTTATTGTTACTGTTCATGCAGTCGTATTGCAAACCAAAAACAACTTTACGGCCGTAGAGCTGCTTTTCACCAATCCATCCCTCCTGCCAGTCGGGCTGCGAGTCGGTAAGCTAGAGGGAAGCGCCTTCATCACGGGCTGGATCCTCGTTGCTGTCTTGCTGGTCCTCATTGCCGGTTCCCTCTCATACGTCAGACGCTCTGGACACTTTGAGGTAAGTGAGTACAGCAAAACGCCATTCTGAAGCAACAGTTGCCGTAGTATATACCTTGTTTTAAGCGTCAAGTGGACGAGTTACAGTCAACCCTCGTTATAAAGAACACTAAAGAGTTTAAGCGTATAGCGAGTATGTTATGAATTCCCGAATCATCATTTCTGATTTGTGTTTCGTTGTTTTGCTGTCCCCGTATAACAACGTTTATATTATTAAGTGGGTAATTGGGCCAGTCCCAGCGATTCTGTTATAACGAGAGTCAACTGAACTTTATAAATATCTCATAACATACATTTTTCCACATTTTGTCATCACAGGTATTTTTCTGGACCCACGAGATCTGTTACGTTCTCTTTTGGTTCCTGCTCATTTTACATACGCCGAGATTTTGGTTCTGGTTCATAATTCCCGCCATTTGCTTCATCTTAGAGAAGATCAGTGAGATGAAGATCGTCAAGGCGCTTCGATTTGGAAAAACGTACATCAAGGAAGTAAACTTACTCCCATCTGGGGTACGTATAGGTGTCAACCATTGTAAGCCGTCGAAGCTGTAGCTCCATGTTATGCAATTATTGAGCTACATGTCGTTGTTAATTTTGAGTAGTTGATTGGCTGCATATTGTGCCACAGCACCTTGTAAACCATTACATGGTGCTATGTAAAGATGTAGGTCGCATACTTCAGAAACGTTGCCCCAAATACCTGAAAATACTGAATGTTTAAGCGCTTAGAGGCTGGCCTGCAGTAGGCGCTATACAAATACGTTATATTATTATTATTATTTATTTATTAGTTAATTCTTTCGGGTACACACTGTCTTAAGTGATAGTTTTGGAGAAATTCGTTTGTTTTTCTCAACATGTCTAAAGTTGGCTCTACACTTGGTTCTTTATTGTCCTTGTTTCGTTTGAATACTTGAATTCTACACTTTCTTACCCTTTCTAAAGACCCTCTCTTTGTATTAAGCCTAACTATTGTGCTTAACTAATTGTGTTTGTACGACAGACACAAAATGCTTGATAACGCGCCGAAAGCATAATGTGCTACTCTTCAGTCAGGTGTAATGATGGGAAACCAGTGCTTCAATACGGTATCCGATTTGAAACATCAGACATTAGTGACATTTTCATTCTGAGACAATTTGAATAATATTTTGCAGGTGACCCACTTGGTCTTGCCGAGACCGCGGCACTTCAAGTACAAGGCTGGCGACTACATCTTCATTCAGATTCCCGATTTGGCGCCCCACGAGTGGCACCCGTTTACAATCAGCAGTGCTCCGGAGCAAATTGGTGGGCTAATCAAACTTTTTAATCAATGGAAATTGTTTACGTTTAAGTTTCTTCTGCATGAATAGTACTGGGGTTATCTTTAAATGTAAATGAGGGTGTGACTTCTCTAAGAAAAAAAAATAAGAATCTGTAGGCTTATGAAGATTATGGTGAAAGTAAATAACAAGAGGAACAAGTTAGTTTCATAGATGAATTGATGTGCTCAGGGAGGGTACACCTTTGGTAATTACCCCAACAACATTTAGAGAAAGAGGGATTTGAAAAACATTCCCATTTGAGAAACATTTCTGCATGAAACGTTTCTCCGTTTGTGTATTCCAATTACGGGTTGTTCTTCCTGCATTGACTTAACCACTCTAGATTTTTGGCGGTATCTCAAAAAAGCTACCACCTTTTGAAATGAAATTTTCACAGGTTAGTTTTATTATATATATCTTCATTTATATAGGATTAAAACAACCGAGCGGATCCAAAAGCAAAAAGTCACCTTGCCTTTAAGCTCTCAAAGCAATGAAGAAACCCTGTTCAGTACGCCAGAGAGTAATTGACAGTTTACAGTAAGTTTTACAGTTTTGCGTGATCACCAAGATCCCCTTTTAGAGTATTAAAACATTGGACAAGAACAGTATTTTTTCCCACTTTGCCTGTAGATATTATCTCAGTCCATATACGCTCTGCCGGCAACTGGACTAAGCGGGTCTATCAACTTTTTGACGCCATAACGTCTCAATCCAATAAACGCGGGAGTATCAGCGTCAAGACTTCACAAGCCACTACCCAGGGAAATCTTAACAAAGGATTTGAACTGTCGTCACTGGATGGGGATGAAGAAGCTAACGTCGTCATGGTAGAAGAGTTCGAGGTTGACCAATCAGGGATCGACGGATCTAATTTTGAGTCTGATTGTGAGTCAGATTGTGAGGATGGTGAGGTGCACCCTGTCTTGACGATCCGACGAGTCAGCTACCAGCCTCCAGAGGAGCTGCCCTCGGAAGACTGGAAAAAGGCGCATGGTGCTTTCAATCTTATCGAGGAAGAGGAGGAAGAATTAGTTGAGGGCATCAAGGGTAATGGAGGGCGAGAGGTGGAGATGGAGATGAAAGAAAACGGGAAGTTGAAAGTGATGGGAAACGAGGAGATACGGGACGCAGAGGAGGAAAGAAAGGATGACAACAAAGAGGAATTGGCGATGGTGGAGGAAAATGAGGAGAAGAAAGTGAAGCATAATAAGGAGGAGGACGTAAAGCAAAATGAGGAGGAGGTGCAGCATAATGAGGAGGAGGAAGTGGAGCAGAATGAGGAGGAGGAAGAGGTGAAGCAGGCAGTGGGGGAGGTGGAGAAGAAGCCCACCTATGCAAATGGACACCAGCCCGCTTCTGATGTAGCTGAACTCATTTTAGAAAATGATGTGAGTTGACAACCAAACTTTAAAGTCAGCTTGTTCCTTGTTCAATAAACCCCAAATCCAATATCACTCTTACACCAATTACTTAGACTTTTTATCAATACTGTTTGCAAAACCATTTGCCAGTAACATAATGTTTTGCTTGCAAAGGTTAGGATAAACTTAATTAATGTATAATACGATATAGGATGGGCTTCGGGATGCCTTTATCCAAACTTTGACTTGACCACCCGCTCGTATAGTTTATTTCTGCTCAATTATTTTTTTGCTTGATATTTTCATTTTGCTCAAACAATGATAGTTGATAAATTATTTTCACTTTGAAGAGCACTTCAGTGGCAGTAGAGATCGAACCAACCTCGTCAAGCTCAATAAAGCTGCCACCCAATGCTTCTTACAACTTCGATCGACGCAAAAGCAAGCCCTTCCATAAGCCGAATGTCAAATTTGATTTGAACACCAGCGGTAGAATACGAGTAAGTAACTGGTGGTTTAGGACTGGGGTGGGGGTCGGGAGGCGAAGTTGGATTGGAGAAGCGGTGATCGACTTTTATTTTAGATTGTGGTAAAGTCATACTCCTGGACAAAATTGTTTGTTTATTCTATCACCCACTTTTCATATTAATTTGCAAAATTACACTTGCTGTGGTTTGTTCCGTCATTGTTTAGAATTTGCTCGGAAAAATTTGCCTTGCAACCGTACAATATAGGTTCTTATATACACTGAGACATGGTTTAGTCTGTCCGCTCATAGATAACGCAAGTCTCATACCGTTAAATTGGTTTTTCAAGAATTTCGGTGCACTTAACAAAACTTCCTTTTTGAAGGTTCACATCCAAGGACCGTACGGTACCCCCAGCACCAGCATCTTCCACTCGGAGCATGCCGTGATGATCGGAGCGGGGATTGGTGTCACTCCCTACGCCTCCATTCTCCAGTCCATCATGTACAGACATCGAAACATCCTAAGCGAATGTCCAAACTGCAGCCACTCGTGGGTTGATCTGGAGAGACAGAAGCGCGCCCTCAGGGTCACAAAGGTTTGTTCCTCACGTCTTTAATATTATGGTTGTTGAATTTGAATTGAATTTAGGCCGTGTCCGTCCAGTGTAGGGTGTATAGTCCTCAGGAAAACGTCATTCATCTCTAGTCCTTGCTGTTCTTGTCCAAACTGTTCCCGCATAAGATCTTTCGCCATCCCTCCATCGTCATCTTTGTCTGCCCTCCTCTCTATGTCCCTGTTCTTGGCTGCTACTCTTATACTCGTGTTGTCCAGACCTGTTGTCTGTCCTTCAGGCAGTGTGTCCAGCTCACCTCCATTTAGCCTGTTTTATTGCACTCCTGTTTCCTTTCGTGTGTCTGTACACGCGACCGACTGTCTCTGATTGAGACGTGAAGCATCTGTCTTCCCACTCTGTGCTGTACTAAATTTCATGGTAATTCATATCACCCCATGGCAATGCGATACAAATAATGAACATTAAGATAAAGGCATGTTGCACCTAAACAAGTAAAACGGCTCATCAGGAATGAGATGTGTTTTACAGTTTTTTTGTATAGATAAAGGAAAATGCAGAATAGCACCAGCTTTAATTTCAACATACATACTAAAATAAGACACCTGCAAAAAAAAATAAAGAAAAAAGGTTCACATGATCGAAACTTTGGAGTAAGATATTCGTAATGGGTGATTCCAGTATTTTGACATTTTTTTTGGAAAGTTTTAAACGAGATTGAACATACCGTCCCCTTCCCCTGCCATGCCAGGTTGATTTCATATGGATGAATCGAAACTACATGGCCTTTGAATGGTTCGTAGACATGCTCTTACACCTGGAGAACGAACAGAGTCATTACTCATTGGATCGGTTCCTGGACATTCATCTCTTCATGACCGGTATGAAAAGATCCGACCTGAAGAATGTTGGCCTCCAGATGGCGCTAGACTTAGTTCATGAGCAGGAAAATCGTGACTTACTGACGGGACTCAGGACCAAACTGCAGTCAGGAAGACCCGACTGGAAAAAGGTAGAACTATTGTTGAATAAAGTTATTTACAGGATTTGACAAACACGGTAACTTTTAAAAGTAAAACTCACTCATACTTTAGTGTTTTTTTTTTATTGGAGCTGTTCTTAAACAACATCTTGCGTTCCCCCAAACATGGTCAAAAAACATAGTTTGGTAAACAATCGAATGTCGCATACACGCACACCAATATAGATCCATGATGGTTTTTAAATTCAGGATTCAAGATTCTTCATACTTTGAAAGCTTACTCAGATTCAAGATTCAAGATTTCTCATACTGTGAACGTTTACTTTAAAAGCAATACTTTGTGTCTTTGTCTTCATCTTCTACAGCTATTTACAAAGATCAAATCTGAGAACAAAGGGAAGGTGTCAGTTTTCTTCTGTGGATCGCCAGCTCTAGCATCGGTAATCAGAATTCACTGCGATACCTTCGGCTTCAAATTCCACAAAGAGAGCTTCTAGACACTCGGTATCGTGGTTTAGACAAAATAAAGTTTGTATGCCTTTTCACTAACTTTTCCTTTTAAAACAAAAGCCAAAACAAAAGCAACCCCAAAGACAAAGCAAAAACCAAATAAACAAATAAATAAACAAACAAACAAACACCCAACACCCCCAACAAACAATCAAAATTCAGATACTTTATACCTATGGGGAAAAATTTGCTGACAACACCAATGTTGTACCGGTACCTTATGTTGATCCAAAGAGATTAAAACACACCTGGCAGCACACTAACAACTTTACCAATGTTGTACCTTAGCTTGATTCAAGGAGATTAAAACACACCTGGCAGCACACTAACAACATTACCAATGTTGTACCTTTAGCTTGATTCAAGGAGAATAAAACACACCTGGCAGCACACTAACAACATTACCAATGTTGTACCTTAGCTTGATTCAAGGAGATGAAACACACCTGTCAGCACACGCAAACATTACCAATGTTGTACCTTAGCTTGCTTCAAGGAGATTAAAAAACACTCCTGGTAGCACACTAACAACATTACCAATGTTGTACCTTAGCTTGATTCAAGGAGATTAAAACACACCTGTCAGCACACTACCAACATTACCAATGTTGTACCTTAGCTTGATTCAAGGAGATTAAAAAACACTCCTGGTAGAACACTAACAACATTACCAATGTTGTACCTTAGCTTGATTCGTTAGAGAGTAAGCATGCCATGTTGCAACAGGTTTTGTTTGTACACTCTAGCCTTCAAAATGTTCAGTGTAGATTTAGTGCAAGCAAATTTCAACAGTTATCCTTTATTGTTTAGTTTAGTTACACAGAATTTCACAGAGATGACAAAGTGTCTTCATAAAATAAGTTATAAATTAAAATGTGCAGTTGAAACGTTTTTGTTTTTACTTTTGCTTCCAGCGAAGAATTAAACAGTAGTACTATTTTTTTTTTTTTCTTTTCCAAAGAAATATTAATATGTTTTTCTCAGCCTTATAAAAGTGACAAACATTTAAATGGGTAAATTTGTTTTATGTCTAGGATTTATTTGTCGATGTAAAAATATCATTTCAGTGTTTGGGGGAGATAAAAGTAAAATAAAATAATAAAAGATCTAGAACATTCCTTAACCAATACTGAACACGTGTAAATCCTCTGGGTTAGACGGGTTTACTGAAAGATTTATTAACTGTTTGTGCCGCTCATGACCTTTTTTTGGAAGTATTTACAAATGATACAGAATTGTCAGTGATGAAAATAGTAGTTTTATTAGCGTGCTGTACACTCCAAACCCCTCGGTTCAGATTTGATCCGGATCCTTGGTCCCTAGGGGTTCGACCCATTTCTAGGTCAGTGTGACCCGGAATCTGTGCTCAAATGACCGAGATATTGGTCAGTGTGACCCGGAATCTGTGCTCAAATGACCGAGATATTGGTCAGTCTGACGCAGAATCTGAGTTAAAAAACAAAACCAGATTTATGAACCAGTTTCCGAGTTGGACTGAGCCAGAAATGGGCCAGCCTCCCTGGGGTCAAGATGGTTCAGACCCGGGAGTGTTAAGAGTGCAGCTTTTGAGACATTTTGAGGGATTGCTTTTATCCTGTCAGTCGGCTTTCTCCTGGTCAATACTGAAAATCGCTCCAAATTTCTTCTCCATTGATAACATAACAAAATAAGGTATTTCTGGGGACCATCAGATCATGAATATTCTATCCGTAACTCCGCAAGACAGACCTTGAAGAATAGAGAAACGGAAGGTCTGCCTAACTATCTAAACAACCTCGTCCTTAATAAAAAAATAACAAACAAAAAACAGAAAAAAGTGACGCTCAATGTTTTTCTAGACACGAATGCTAAGATCGCAAACCGATTTTTAAAATAACAGCCATTTAAAAACTTCTGCTGTTGATCAATACTGGATTGATAGACTCTTATGTCAAGACTGATTTGGAAAAACGGGGGTTTCTCCCAATAGGAGACAAATTAATTAACTTGTGGTTCTAAGCATAAAATCATCCTCTTATCAAAGATAAACTTTACAAAGTCGGGATTACTGATATCAACAAGTGTTTACTCTAACACGAGACTATTTGTTTTGGGCACATTTGAATATAAGCATTGTAATGACGCATGGCTCTCCTGCGTGTCGTGGCCGAGCGGTTACGAGCACCTGATCAGCAGAGTGTCCTGTGGGTTCGAGTCCCGGTCTCGCCGACACTTGTGTCTTTGAGCAAGGTACTGTACCACAATTGCTTTGTCCTTCGGATGGGACTTTAAGCCGTAAAGGTCCCATGTACTTGGATTAGTGAACGTAAAAGAACCCGGAACACTTATCGTGGAAGAGGGGTAGGGGTTAACCCTTGTGTTCCTGGTTCACACAGCAAGCACCCTTGTTTACAGGTTTCCTCAGGCTCGCGAGCTACAGCGACTAAGTTTACTTATGAGGTATCCTTGGTTTTAATAGATGTTATTAACAAAAATTGCATCGGGGATAAATAATACAATTTATTTTTTCACCCTTATATCGATGTGTAACACTGTATATACCCAGTCCTTTCTCGGTACTTTCAGTACTCTAGCAATGCAAATGTCGCAGGTTCGAATACCATCCGACTGATTTGCCTGTTGGTTTTTTTCACAGAGCCTGGGAAAGTACTGAGTGAACAGTGCTTAATGAACAAGTGTAAGGGTAATATCCTTGGTTTCATTCCCAGAAATGTATAATAATGTTTATTACAATAAAAGAAAAACCCCACATTGTTTATAACAAATATTAAAATAATCATAACTTGCACTTTTTCGAACGGAATACAATCTTTGGTGTTATCATTAGGAAAGATATAACCTCCCTCTTAACCGTAAATTGCATAAAATTATTTGGGAATATTTGATGTTATGGTGCAAAAGGTTGTAACAATTGTCTAATAAAAGTTAGCTAGTTCACGTTCAGTGCTCACTTTGGTTTATTTATAGATGCTATAAATCGGTTAGGTGATCGCAATTGTGCAAGTAATTTTTTTTACTGCCGACGTTGTCATGTTTCTTATTTCATTTTGTAAATTTCGTGTTCTCATTTAGTGTTTGTTACTTATGGTTACTGTGAATGTTTTTGAACGCAATGAATGGAAACATTATATCTCCGCTATTGTGAGAAATATGTATTTGATATTGGCTTCCATTAGTTCCATTGCAATGTTTGTTTGTGGAAGTCTGTATGTGCATATCAACGTTTGTAAAAATGCCCTACTGTTAAATATCAGTCACCGTGTTCAACATACCGGTTATGATTTTAACCAATGAAGTCAAAATACGCTGCAAAACTTGATGATTTTTAAACTCCAAACATCACTTGACGGTCACCTTGTTTAAAAGGTCAGGAGCTTCATTAATGAATTTAATAATATAGGATTAACTATGATTTGATGCATAGTTTTACAGACTTAGAAGAGCTTTGGATATACAGACGCGGATTGGAGGGATTTAAGGTCACTGTAAAATTCCTCTAATACGTGTCACCGCAACCTTGCCGAGAACCGCACTGGTGAACAATTATGTTGGCCTTCGCGTGTTACGGTTAATTTCGTAGAGCAAATACAGTGGTAGTTTCAAAACTTCCAGTCATCTTTTGTTCTGAAGATGTCCGCGAGCGTGTCCATTCCTTCAATTGTGTTAGGTGTCAAACTCACCTTTTTAAATCTCGTCACTAAATAGGGCTATTAGAGTTTTTACTTATGCTTTTTCAGTGTTGCCATTCTTTTCGTTTTCCCCCGTTATGCAGGAATGCGACAACAGACAAATAGCGCTTATTCGCAGATCAAAGCGCTTTACCAAAGGGCATAAAATGAACAAAACAAACAATATTAGACGAAATTCATTCATACAAAAGTTTGTTCAAAACGCTCAAAGTAACGCCCGTTGTTAACTCTGAAGTGCAAACACATGCTGTGCATACAACTATTTACAAATAGACCCTAACAATGTGTCAACAGAGACCACTTGTAATTGTAAGGCACTGGATGGACCCTTAATCCTTTAGCCAAAGATTGGGAACACCGTTACTAATTCGTCAACAACCAAGCGGATCCACGATGCAATGACCAAGCGTGATGAAAAGACATGTTGCTGGCAGGAGACACGTATCGACTCCATCGTTTCAAAAGGGAGCATAATATATATATTTTTAAATGTGTACAATTATTGTAACCACTAGATGAAATGTCGACAGAAACTTAATAGTATTCCAAAGGATTGAGGAGCCTACTTCGACGATGCCTTCAAACACGGAGGAACGGGAAACATGCCGGAGTTTCATGCACTCTGTCGGTGTCTCTGTTGAGTTTTATGCACGCACGCACGGTGAATTTGTGAGTTTATTCCCATGGACAGTGTGCTTGACCATAGGTTTATCATACAATACTATGGAATACATTTTGTGGAACAAAACAAATCAGATTTCAAATATTATTCCCAGTGTGGTTACCAACGGGCCGTGGTATGGCAGAGATTTGATGGAATTAATCGTCATTGTCTCAGGACGAACTTTCTAACTACTCATATTATAGTCTGTGACTCTTAGAGGGATGTCATTTAGTAACTACGTTATGGTTAGGGGAACTATACCGCATCGTTATACGTAAGGGTGATGCCAATGTGACATGATTGTGCGGAAGACCCATTTTCTTATATCCCCTTTTAAAACTGAAATCACCTTGTCTTAAGAGATAACAATTGAATTTAGGTGTGACTACTTTATTATCAAAATGCTGGTCATAAAATCCCCCATGAATCGTCCGCACCCCCCTTAGAAAATGGTTTGGCTCGATGCTGTGTTCATTTTATGCAAAATAGGTATCACATGACCCCAAATCCTACCTTCTGATTGGTTGAGAGGCCCTAACTCCACTGACGGAATTACCTGGTTAGACGGGGGTGCACCTAACGTTGCTGAATAGTCTCTAGTGAATTTGGGTAACTATCAGCTTCATGAGTGGTGAAACTTTTACCAGTTCGCTTTGGAATTTGCGTTTTTATTCTTCGATCGGAAAGCGATGTAAACGTACTTGTTGTACAACTCCACAGAGTTAATAATACCGTTTAAAACGATGTCGCAGTCTTTCAGAAAAAAATCCAGGAGAAGCCGGCAACTGCACCAACGTAAAAGGTAAGCAGAGGTGATCAATGCTGGCCGTTATAGAAAGCTTACTGCAGAAAACATCTTGGCCGTTTGTTATTATTTTATAGCACAGTGTTCATGGTGTGATTGTCAGATGTTCGAAACTATTCCGCAAGAAGTGTCAGAATTTAGTAGACAACCTGCCACATGGAGTTTAGTATTATTATAGTTGGTATCCATATCATTCTGCTTTAATAGTAAACTGTTTTGAGCTATATCATTTTTTTTTAGTGCGTTCCAACTACTTATTGCATAATGAACGATGAACGAACTCGCCCTGCTAAAATACAACATGGTATTTCTGGAGCAATACTTTCATTCAAACTGTAATTTCAGAACAAATCAAGCCATAAATCTATGAGCATGAGAGCAATATACCCTTCACAATTATAAAGTGTTGGTGTTCGTAGCTATAACGACGTTATCAGTTCATGTGCGTTTAAATCGGTTTAACGTACGTACTACACACATACATTTTGAACAGTGTCATTGTGGATTTGTTTGTTCTTGTCATCTCACATACATTATTAAGTCATCAACAGACCTGCCATGTCACAGTGTTCAAGTCTAGGGGTTAGCAGAAACCGAGTTTGTTTCACTACGCCAGGTTCCCGCCCTCTGACATCATCTTATTCAAAGTGCTCACCTGAGGGTCGAAAATCCTATAATGTTTTTTTTAATTTGTTGTATTTGGGTAGAACATTTCCAATATTTCTTTTAAAAATGTATGGCTAGGCTGGGCAGTGGTGTTTCATATTATTAACATTTTGCATGATCTATAAAACGGCAGACTTCTATTTCCCATTCAATTTTTTGGGGATCAGGATTTCCTGACCTCTGTTGTGCATACACCATTCATCCTTTCTGTTTTGTCGGATCAAGATTCTAAATACTCCTTTGTTTCAAATCATAAGTGTTATTTTTTCCACTGCCTTTCGGATCAGGACTATCACCCTCCCCCTGCAGCATAATATGATTGTATCTATAAAGAAAACCTGCGCTAAGTGACGTTTGAAGATTTGCATGGTATGGAAAATAAGAATGGACTGGTACATCCATCTGTAAACCTGTTTGGGAGCAGTGATGAAGGCTCTAAAAAAGAGCCGGTGTGGTCTCGACGTTTCGAACACAATTCACTGCTCGTCTTCAGGAAAATGCTGAGACCTGTCCTCTTGGAGGGCAGATAACTGGCTCCTCTGCCGTATAGAAACACGGGACTGAGACAGAAACGACATTAGTTAAGTGGAACGCGAATGCCGAAAGCACCGTTGTATTTTTCAGTAGGTTGTCGTCAAAAGCTTTGAAAGAAACTTCATGGTTTCTGGGCATCTGGGTCAGGCATGCTCAAGCCTGACCCCCCCCCCCCCCTCCGAATGAAGGTTTCTGCTTGACAGGCCATGAGGGCAAAGGGCACATCCATGACTATTAACCCCTCCCTGTTACCCAAGATACGAATCAACAAAGAATGTCATTGAATAAAATGTAAAAGTCTGTTTGTGAAAATCTTCTTTTAGCGAGTGCTTTATTCTAATCCATGACAAGTTAATGATTAAATCTGACAAGACAATAGAATCGCGAAATGATGGGATTGTCCCCAACATGGTCCTAACCAAAGTTAATCCCCTTGAATCTGTTTTTTTTTTCTAAGTCGCCACAGACATGACTCTCTCGTCTCTCCCATTGCACTATATTAAATTCAATGTGTTTATTTTGTGGGAAGGGTCTATTGGTACTTCAAATTGTCTTGTTCTTTTCTTCAGAAGATACCAGAACGCGGACTCTGAGTGGCTGCAGTGGGCAGAGGCGAGTTTCAGAGAAATTGCCGGTGAAGGCTCGGACATAGACAGGAAAAGCTTTAAAAAGGCTCTACAAGTACGAAATGTAAGAATAACATATATTATTATTATATTATATAATATACATTTCTGGTAATGACCTCAATGATGCCTCATATACTAAGTGAACTTAACTACTGTAGGAGGTTGCCTGCTGAACCAGCAACTCATGGGGTTTACCCCTATTCTTCCAAGGTAAGTGTTCCGAGTTCTTGTGCGTGCACTGCCAATCGTTTATGTACACTTACGTGGAACCTACGGCTGAAAGTGTCCCATCCGAATGACATTGTGCCACGACCAGGACCATGCTAAAATGTGTGGAGAAAGTAGACTTGCATTTATCGCGGTCTTCAAGCACTTACAAAACACCAATTTAGTAACACTTTTTGTGAGAAATTTGCGTAAGCAATCACCTTGTTTGAATCGAGCCATCCACGCGTTGTTAATGCCCGCACGGATTTCTCAATTTAACATGTTTTTAAAATCACAATTCAGTTCTCATTAATCACACACCATACGAACTTCAAGTGTTTTATTTTAGACCAACATAACATCGAGTGCACTTGCGATCTTAAAGAAATTAATCATTACAAAATACGGTGTACCGCTGCTTTATAAGAGAAACGTGTTAATTAATACGAATTTGTTAAAAACACTTTGTTTATTCAGATTGTGGGAATTTCAAAGGTATTTTTTTTCAACGAACGCACCAACTTAATTAATGTCAAATATTAATATTTAACCCTCCTTTGGGTCTGCAGGAGTTCTTTGCAGATCGTTTCTTTGACATGTTTGATGATGATAACAGTGGAACGATATCCAAGACTGAAATGATGGACGGCTTATTCCTTCTCAACGAAGGAACACAAGAAGACAAAATTAGATTCTTCTTCGACGTGTACGACCTGGACAGTAAGATATTTAAGTTTCTAGAATGGGGGGGGGGGGGTGGACGACAACAACATATTTTAGCCGCAATGAGAGACTCTTTGCTTGGATAGTAACGTGAGGTCATGGGTGCTTTTTGAAAAATGAAACTTGTACCGGAGGTACAGATGTATTTGTCCTATAACCCCACACATAGAAAAAAACACAGTGCTTCCAAGTGGGTGACTATAGATACATACTAACTTACAACCAAAATCCAGTATGATTGATGACATTGGTTGTGGCTACGGCTAAATTACAGCTATGTTGAATTGTCGTAGCCAGAACCAAACACGCAAAGCTTGGAGTGGTATTAAATCCCACTTCTACCATGATAGAATCTCACCATATTGCAGTGGGTTTTAAGTACGAAGCTCTCAAAGCTCACCAAGCCGCCATATTGTATTTCTCTGTTTTTGTCATTAATCTAACTACGTGCCGCCCTCTCGAAGCTAACAAGGCCGCCGTAGTGTTTCATAACTCGTTATTTTATCGTGGTCTTACACTTCCTGAAGCCACTTCCATTAGTTTTTGAACACGGCCGCCAGTGCGTTTCCGACGACCTTCTTTGGACGAGCATTAATCACGTATGGGTTTGGGGCAACCATCTTTAGTGGAATCAGGACAAACAGATTAACAATTCGTTTTAAACTTTGCCTATTCATGTGTCACATGTTTGTAAAGAAGAGGTGGACAAACCTTGGATTGTTATTGTGGTACGAGAATGAATGATCACTGTCCTTGATAGTACAATGACATTTTTGCTAGATCTCGATGTTGTCATGATGAAGTCATCATATAATATTTCCATTCCACTCGTTACAGCCAAACTGAGCCACGGCAGAAACGAATCTAATAGCCTTTTTATAAAGGGGAATCAAACTGCCGTTGTTGTTAATGTGCATCCCGGGAACATTGGCAAATGCGACCAAAGAGAGAAAGTGTCCATAACACTCTAAAAACTCCCAGAACTAACCTGGGCCCAATTTCCTGAAGCTGTTAAGCGGAAATACTGCTTAGCAATTTCCTATGCTAAGCAACAAATGAGTGGGGCACCAGTCACAGCAATGTAAACTTTATTGAATTTTGGCTGGTGACCAGTTTTTGCTAAGCAATATTTTTCTTCGCTTAGCAAGTTTTTGTGCTTACAGGTTTTATGAAATAGGGCCCTGGAGTCCGCGTGTACGGGTGCCTGACCCATGAAACTGAATAAAAACAGATTTTAGCCCAGATTCTGCGTCAGTTTGACCAATTTATGGGTAATTTCGGCACAAAATGGGTCCCACTGACCCAGACTGGGTCACACTGACCCCATAAATTAGTCCGCCTCCGGTACTTCAAAATCGGGTCAAATTTGACCCGGGTTTTTTAGAGTGTATGTTATTGTAGTATTAAGAGCTTGTTTTATTTCATTATTTCACGTGTTTTTTTTTAAGAACGTCGCAGAAGAAGCTTTTTCATAATTTGAAGAAAGATCTTTTCATTTTTTTTAAAAGAGAGAATGGTGATAACTTCTGTAGCTCCTCAGCATTCCTGAGTATAATCTATAAGTGTCAAGCTGTATACTTGGTTCTTGAATAGCACACATCCTAGTACTATAGCTAGATCACGGCGCTTTTACAACATTATTATCCCTGTTCATCTGGCATATATTAGACAATTGTTCAAACTTTCTCAACACTTTCTGAAGAGCATACAACCCCAAGCTTATAAGCTCCAAAGGGTTTCAAACACAATACTGCATCAGCCCTCTCAGGTTCCCATAGACCCGTGTTAAGAGAAGCAATATCATAGTTAAGTGCATTTTCAAGGACGTGGATGTCATGACCGGGATTCGAAGACATAAGAACGTTTGTTATTAGTAAAAAGTTTCATTTCGAAAAAGTGCCAGAACCTCATTCTTTGTTTCAGTTTAGAATGAACGAAAATAAAAAGGCTACACTTTGATAAACTTTCGGTGCATACGGAGCTCCTGATGTGTCACAAATATTTTTAAGCAAACGAGATATTTTTTATCTCGCTAAAACGACTTACTGAAGCTAAGAGGATAAGTAAAATTCCTCAAGATATCGTCTTGTTGGTGAGCATTAAATCATTATAATATAATGGACACGTGGTATAAAGGCACTCACGGAGCCACATATTTGCCCCAATCAGGTAACGGAGAGATCGACAAAGATGAGCTACGGAGTCTCTTGAAGACAGGAATGGATGAAAGTTCGGTACAGCTGAGTGAGACCAAGCTAGACCATCTGACAGACACACTCTTCGCGAGTGCAGATCAAGACAACAGCGGCAGCATCTCGTTTGAAGAGTTCTTGATTTGTTTGAGGCGTTACCCAGACCTCGTAGACAACTTCACGTTAGGGTATTAAGTGCACAGGCTCCACATATCACCTTATAAGAGCTGTAATTAGAGGCCAATTTATCCCAAAACAAAACTTTGTCAAATCCTCATTTTCAAATAGTTAGAAAAGTTAAGGTGAAAGAGAATTGTAAGCCATACTGTGACTGCTCTAGATTCCGAATCCCCTATGTTCCGACAACCCTATGTTCCGATAGCCCTTATGTAATCCACCGGGGTGGGTGCGAGGGTTTGGGTTAGAATTAGGAATAAACATTGCAGGGGGAGTGTCGGAACATAGGGGTATCTGAACATGTTCCACGCCAATAATGAAAATCATATTATTTCGAAGAATGTTCGACCCTGGTGACACCTTTCTCTTTCGTAAATTAAAGAAAGACAACCCAAACCCGATGTGTTGTATATCATGCTTCATTATATTCTTTACAGTGCAACTGCTTGGTTTAGATCCAAACACACCGAAAAGACTCAAGAAGGTCGAGTTGGCATTGGGACTAAAACAGCTTCCTACATTCGCAATAATGTCAACCGAATCATCTTCGTGCTAGTTTTAGCCATCGTCAATATCGGCCTCTTCGTGGCGTCAGCGTATGGCTATTCGCTCGCACCAGATGCTAATTGGAGTTTTCTCATTGGTAAGTTTGCCTATACGGAAAGTTCAGAACTTGTTCATGTTCCCCGTAAATCACACAGTTAAAATACAGACTTGAAACAATGTCACAAGATTGGGCTGGTAGGAGACTTGGCTTCGGCCTGCTTGCATATCCAGCTGTCAATACTCCGCTTGTTTTAAAATTCTGAATCGACTGTTTTCTTTGAAAGAATACAAAGAAGAAGAAGAGAAAAAAGAAGGAAAAAACATTCGGCAAACTTTATAGGTAGCGTAATCTATTATATAATTTCGTAGCGCAGTGAATGTTTCTTTTTCTTTGAAGTGCCCAGTTAATGTTTTCGATGTTTTTCTATAGCTCGTGGTTGTGGTAATGCACTTAACTTCGACTGCACCGTGATTGTGATTTTGATGCTCCGTAAAGCCTTAAGCTTCTTGAGGTCAACTTGGTTGTTTCATTTTCTACCCTTTGATGACACCATTACTATTCATAAAGTACTCGGCTACCTGAGTTTTATCCTCGGAATAGTACACACCCTGGGGCACGTCGGTAACGCACGTAAGTGTCTTCTTTAAACAAAACAATTGACAAACTTAACTTCAGTAACTGGATACTTCAATAGTCCCAACAATGTTGTTACCACTAGTAGCACCTCTGATTCCATAATTATGGTTACTGCAAAACGTACTACCTTGCAGTGGTTACTACAAATATAAGTGCAATGTTTACTCGTATAATGCTTACTACAGCGTCACAATATTTACCACAACAGTACAACGGTCATTACACTCTACAGATATAACACTCTCATAATCGACATGGATCCGGCACCCATGGGGCTTGACCCATTTATGGGTCAGTATGACTCAGAATGACCCAGAATTGAGTCAGACTGACGCACATTCCGAATTGAAACCCAATTTCTGGACCAGTTTGTGGGTCAGCCTGACCCAGAAATTGGTTAGGTCCCCCCTGGGATCAGGAATCTGTGTCAATTCTGACCCGGGAATTGTTTTGCAGTGTACGGATGTGTAGTGCACACTGTACAGTGTGCTAAAGATGGTAACAGCATTTTATAAATAACACAACTTCCAACTCATTATCGATTCTAGTTATTTATATATTTTAAACATTTTTGTTCGGTTGTGTTTGCATAGTGATTTTAGAAACATATAAAAACTTTACGGCCGTAGAGCTGCTTTTCACCAATCCATCCCTCCTGCCAGTCGGGCTGCAAGTCGGTAAGCTAGAGGGAAGTGCCTTCATCACGGGCTGGATCCTCGTTGCTGTCTTGCTGGTCCTCGTTGCCGGTTCCCTCTCATACGTCAGACGCTCTGGACACTTTGAGGTAAGTGAGAAGTTGCTTTAAAATAAGGTGCCTTAGTTTACCATGATCTAAGGGCGTAGTTCTAAGCTTCAAAACAATAGCCTTAAAAAAAAAACTATTATGGTGAAATGTATTTAGCTATTCTCTCCCGATCCCTTCTGGTATGAAAAACCGATGTAAGAAACACAAATAGTCTGGTGCATCGGGGTTGTGTCATTTCTTTAATCTTAGATAAAAAGGTTTCCACTTTATGGAAATACATGTACAATCATGTAGAATTTCAACTTGCGAAATGTTACTTATATTTCTACAGATATTTTTCTGGACTCACAAGTTCTGTTACATAGCCTTCTTATTTCTGCTCGTCTTACACGGTCCAAGATTTTGGTACTGGTTCCTGGGTCCAGCAATTTTGTTAATTCTGGAAAAGTTCAGTGATATGAAAGTCGTCAAGGCGCTTCGCTATGGCAAGACATACGTCAAGGAAGTTAACTTACTCCCCTCGGGTGTAAGTATACGTATCAACGGGGGGGGGGGGGGGGGACTTTGGAACGCTAGGTGGCAGCAGACTTACCTGGTAAATGTCCATTGTCTACGTCGTTCTGAGCATGCTCACATTTCAAGGAACAATGGATTTACCGGGTAAGTTTGCTGCCACCTAGCGTCACCAAAAGTCTCCCATTGAGGAGATCAGAAAGATGTCGCTATAGTACCTAAATCTAGCGCCATCCGTTTGGCGAGACACCATAAGGATCCTCTCAAACAGGTGTAATAATGACCCCCCCCCAAAAAAAAAAAAAGAGGTTTTTTTATACGGAAGCCCAGAAGAGACACCAGACATTATAGGTAAAATTATCGACGCCTTTAAACTGTTGTTAACATTTAAGTTCACTCCAAACAAAGCTAAAAGCCACTTTTGTTGAGGGGCCAATACAAGAAGAAACTGTTTTGAAGATGAATTATACCTAGGGGAGGTGAAGGTAGGACTTGATATTCCTCCTTAACCAGTCTAGATTGGAGGACGGATGGAAACTGCCAAGCAAGAAGTTCCAAAGAGTTGCAGGACATGAAATAAAGCTGTTGGAATGACTCTGTTGTCTTCATCTCAGCAAAACAAGCGTGTTTGAGTGAGAACAAACAGAAAGCCTGGTTTCACGCTCAAACATCCTGATAGGAGGAACTAGGCCGGACACGCTGGAGGCACATTCACCATGAAAATATCTGTAGAAAAGACATAGGCTGGCTATAGACTTACGGTGGGAAAGAGGTTGTAACGTTAACGCCAACCCTTCACCAGCAAGAGTTGGGATCAACGGTTTTAAATAAGTTCCTTTATTTGCTCGATAGACTGAGGCAAGTTTTTAATTTTACAGGTGACCCACTTGGTATTGACGAGACCGCGGCATTTCAAGTACAAAGCTGGCGACTACATCTTCATCCAAGTCCCCAAAATGGCAGCCCACGAGTGGCATCCGTTTACAATAAGCAGTGCTCCGGAAGACACCGGTGCGTTTACCGCCACTAAATTATTTTATCATTTTATTAGATTGATTATTCCAGATCAATTTGTACCATCCAATGTACACGCTTAGGTCACACAGTAATTATTAAACATGTTTAGAATTAACATCTATTTAAAGATGCAAATTTTTTCATTTTATTTATTATTTTAAGCTTCGAAATAATGCATGAGAAAACTAAAGTGTACAAGTACAATGTGCATTTTTTTTCGGCAGATATTGTATCACTGCACATTAGGTCCGCCGGTAATTGGACAAAGCTTCTCTATCAATCATTTGACGCCATATTGACGTCACAATCGCACAAATCCAACTTGGAAGGAAACACGAATAAAGGATTTGAATTAGCACCGATAGTTGAGGGAGAAGAAGCCGAAAACATCTTCACGGTTGACGAGGTTGCCATTGACATGTCTTCGAGTGACTCCAAAGATGGTTCGGATGAGGAGGGGGATGTTGAGAAATCACGCCCCGTCTTAAGGATCAGTCGAAAGGGATACCGTTTCTCAAGAAAGATACCATCGGCTGCTTCCATCGAAGTTGCTCACGATGCTGAAGTTGTTGAAGAAGAAGCTGAAAGGGCGTGTCTTAAAGATGCAGGCAAAGACACTGATACGGAAACTAGTACAGCAGAGGAAGGTCAAGTAAGTACTGACACAGATGATTGCGGAATGAGGTGGGATTGTGATGTAAACCACATCTTCGTGAAGAGTGATTTTTTTGAAATCTTTTCTATAGGGTAATGGTGCCAACGGTGATGCTACAGTTTCTAAAGCCACAAGAGAGGAGACAACTCATCAACCTGCAGCAATCTCGGTGGATGAAAATCGTCGTCACTCCAACATCACATTCGACTTGAAAACCAAGGGTCGAATACGCGTAAGTATTGCATTGTATACAAAATTCCCCCCTGCGACAAACATTAGATTGAGATACATTGGATTGAAGCCATACGCAGGCCTATGTAGAAGATGGCAATCTGTGTAGATTGCTACCGTGCTGTAAGACTTGCAGTCACTAGATTCATACCCTTATAATTTTTATATGGAGCATGTATAGTTCCATATGGTGTCCACCTCTAGGAACATAAACTTTTGTTAAATGACAACATGATGTTGCAGCCAAACATCTTTATTATCGACACTTTTTGTGTTGCTCTTTCTTGAACCGAGTTGGCATTGCGTCATGAAAGTTGTTGTTTTACAATAGGTTCACATCCAAGGACCGTACGGTACCCCCAGCACCAGCATCTTCCACTCGGAGCATGCCGTGATGATCGGAGCGGGGATTGGTGTCACTCCCTACGCCTCCATTCTCCAGTCCATCATGTACAGACATCGAAACATTCTCAGCGAATGTCCAAACTGCAGCCACTCGTGGGTTGATCTGGAGAGACAGAAGCGCGCCCTCAGGGTCAAAAAGGTAAGTGACGTTACAACAGCTAGACAGTCTGTGCAAAAGGATAATCTTGAAGTGAGCTTGATGGCAAGAGTTGTCAGAATTAACTTATAGATTTGTTCTATATGAAAACTTGATTAAGGGTTGGGCTTTGGACAAAGTCGTACAGGTCATAAACGAGTTTTGTTTGAACGTTGGATTTTCATCCATCTCTGTAATGCCAGGTTGATTTCATATGGATGAATCGACACTACATGGCCTTTGAATGGTTCGTGGACATGCTCTTACACCTGGAGAACGAACAGAGTCATTACTCATTGGATCGGTTCTTGGACATTCATCTCTTCATGACCGGTATGAAACGTCTCGACCTGAAGAACATTGGCCTCCAGATGGCGCTAGACTTAGTCCATGAGAAGGAAAACCGGGATTTATTGACGGGACTCAGGACCCAACTGCAGCCGGGAAGACCTGATTGGGAAAAGGTAAGAGCTTAAGATACATTGATGTATTATTCAATCGCTCCCCTGATGAAGACTTAACGAAACGTCCAGGAATCCGCACAGTTGTCGTTTAAGTTACATCTGCTAAATCGCTCAAGTGTAAAGCATAAAATCTCTTTTTACATTTTCACTTGACCATTTCATTCATTTCACCATTTTAATATATACCGTGAAAGTTGACTATTGTAAAAGCATTTAAATCTTTGTTTGTTTTAATTTTCTTCGTCTTCTACAGCTATTTACAAAGATCAAATCTGAGAAAAAAGGGAAGGTGTCGGTTTTCTTCTGTGGAGCGCCAGCATTAGGATCGGTCCTCAAAAGACACTGCGATACTTTTGGCTTCAAATTCCACAAAGAGAGCTTCTAATTAGGGCTAAGAAAAGAAATTGTGTTGCCAATGAAAGTTCCCTTTCGTCTTTTAGTGGGTGAGTCAGTCTTGAGCCACATGCCAGATGTCTGGGATAGGTCTTTCAGAATTTTGTTTGCTGTGTAACACAGAAAGAACAGTACTACTGTGTGAAAGCTATGCCCTATCATTTAACACACAGCGCTAATATCGTTTAAAACCACCTGTTTTGTGTAATGTGTCCTTAATTAATTAAAGTGATTACGCACATTCGCATCGTCTTATAGTTATTAGAAAGCACTCAGTGCAACAATAATTAAATTACTCTTTTATTACCGGATTGGATTTAACCAACTGGAACATGCGCTAGAGTAATCGCTTCATTAAATATATCGCTAAGAACTTAAACGAATTCCTCAGCTTCCCCAAAATGTCATGTAATTCTTTTCTCAATGAAAGAGTATACGAAATGAGAATTAGAATTTCTTGAAGTGGACGTCTGTCACGGCCAATGATTTCCCCACCCTTGTCCGGGCGCTTAAAGTAAACCTTTTTGCCCAAACAGAAGGTCACAAGCAATAACATGGCTCTTTTGAAAAAAAAGTAGGGCACGACTGTTATTTTGTTGTTAGAATTACCCCCAAAGCCATGTTTTCCGTTCCCATGCGGAATTTAACTTTCCTATATACAATCACTTACAAATGGCAGAAAACAACCCCACTTTTTAAAATTTCTCCGAGTTTTCTTGAAACATATATTTGGACAGTGAATATTTACGATCTGTAACAGGTCACGCTCTTCTATACGCACCGCGATGGGCTTAGCATGACCAACAAGAAAAGTTCGTAATAAAACGTTCAAAAGGCCACCATTTGAAAATGTCATGATCTGACTGAAAGTCAGTCATTTATTTAATATGCATTGATTAAATTATCATTTCACCTTTATAGTCTACGGTTAGAATCTAGGACACTTTAGTGACTAAGCAGAATAAATGTACTAAAAACTTTGTTATTATGTTTACACAGCTTTTGATCCTTTTTCCAATGTGATAATGATAAAAAAAATAAGTATAAAAAGTGACTCTTTGCTCAACTGATGTCATGCTGCCAAATTATGCCAAAAGTTAAAATTAATTCCAAAGTTTGTGCAATAAAAATTGGAGGGTATTCGACTGCTATAAAAAAAACCGTCATAGGACAAATTTTATAGAGCTGCTTAAGCACAAAATGTAGCTAAGCACAACACAATTGTGCTTACCAGAATAAGGTTACCAACCAAGCTACCATGTCACATGTCCAACTTGTGACTGGTACTCTGCTCATTTCTGCTTAGCAGACAATTGTTAAGCAATATGTTTTGCTTAAGTAGTTCTATGAAATTGAGCCCTGGCCTACGGTTTTACGTACCACAAACACACCCCTCCCGATTTAAGCAATATTGTGTTCCAAAGCTGTCCACCACACGCCAATTTCAGGTTAATTTCAATTTTTGTGATTTTGACTGTAATTTAAAAAAAAAAAAAAAATTGTACCTGGATAGATTTTTATTTTTTATAAAAGATTATAAAATGACTATAAATAATAAGTTAAAATGCCTACAAGTATCCTGTTTGTAAGTTATTGCGCACCCACTTCTGGCTCAAAAAGCTGGTATTACGTAATTGTGTGTACCTTTACACCCCAAACACTCATTTCATCGTTTACAGAAATTTCTTACGATAGAAACTTTTGATTCTGGACAGGACCTCGAGCCTCATCAAGAAAGTATGTAAAGACCAAGCCAAGGAGCAAGTTTGTGTGGAGTGGGCATGGCTTACAGTGGAGTTACGTCACACTTACGAACGGAGCCCAATTTCATAGAGCTGCTTAAGCTAACTGTGAGCACATGAAAAGGCATGCTAACCTCCCGGTACTGTATGAAAATGAATGACGCAACAATGCAAAATCATGGTGAACGCGCAAGATGGCTGCCAAATTGTCTTGCTACCCTGTGAAATACGCTTACTCTTAAGCAGTTTGTTTTGCTATAGTTAGCACGAAAATTTGCCTACTGTTGAGCAGCGCTATGAAATTGGGCCCAGGATTGACCCATTTCACGACTCGCAGCGCACTCACAAGCGCCCATCCTGTCCGCCATTTTGGGAGTCAACATTTTCACAAAGGAATTCACCCAAAAGTGGCGGGAAAGATAGACGTGTTACATTCAGTGGTGCGTTCCACGTCGTGCAAGAGGTCAACGGTCGTTTCATGAATTTGTGTATCAAATATTTCAGACAAACAATAAAAAAGTATCTTTACTTTTAAAATTTAAAGCTTTTAATAAATTGAAATCTGAAAATTAAAAGCCATTTATGTAAAACTTGTTTCCAATACCATTACAATAATAATATACCTCTTGCAAAGGGTCGTCACGCAATCGCACACCTCTCGGTGTCAGTGAACGCACCGTTTGAGCTTGTGACGTCATATGCAAGGGGTTTAGTCGCACAATACCTATCATCATTCCCAACCTTACCCTCTAATCGTTAAAAAAATGAGTTAGTTTTCTAAAACGTACAAATGAATCTCCATCTAAACCACTTCAGGTCCATTGGTATCTTTCTGCTCGGTCGTCGGGATTTGCTTGTAGTTTTTGTCGGTGTCGTTGGCGTCGCTACCCTCCGGTGCAGACGATTTCGTGAACAGGTTTTTCAGTCCAAAGCCCTGCCCCTCTGAAATGACGAAAATAATTAAAGTAAAATTAATTCCTACATAACTCCTTAAAACATTTGTTTATCGATACGGATTTGTCTTTATTGATCCCCTGCACCTTTCACAATAATTTACTTTACCCATAATACCCCCTCCCACATTCAAACATTGAATAAAAAAATAATAAAACAACTTTATACAATGTAACAGAAAACTGACTTCCGTAATCTTCTCCCTCCTGGATAGTCTCCGGCAAGTCTCGGTTGAGAGTCTCGGGCAGAAGGAGAGCCGAGAATCCCGCGAGTAGGGAGCAGCCTCCAAAGACGAGTAAAGGTAATGGTTCCCAGAGCGTACCGAGTATGAGGATGACCGGGGCGATGATGCCGCTTATACGGGCAAACATTGACGACATTCCCATACCCATGCTCCTGATGACAAATGCCAAGAATGTTCCTAAGTTTGACAAAGTCTCTTGCAATAATGTAAGTCTGTGGGAGGTTTGGGTCTTTGGTAGAAGCCGTTGGGGGTAAGAATGGGGCACATTTAGGGCAAATGCCTGGCAGCATTTTAGTTGATTCGGCCACTTTAAAGGTTCTTTGAGTGCACAAAGCCTTCAAGCTGAATACAACTGGGTCAGAATTGATCTGTTATGGTCAACAATGGCCAGACTCATGTGTGGCTGGTAAGCACTTGCTCTTTTAAATGAACTTTGTCTTGGTTTAAGGTTGAGTCACATTAGGATTGTGGGTCCATTTGACTCAAATATAAATCAGAGTAAACATGACCCGAACTGGGTCACATTAGTTGACCTTGATCTTTTAAATGAGTCAATTTTCGATACATAGCTTCCTCTAAAGCTACGAAGAAGTCCTGACTGCCTGGCAGAATGGCGGATTTTTCTCTTTGCAATGAGGATTGAGCTTCGCATGGTTTCAAATATTCTATTTAGAAATCCTTAACATAACAACAAAAAATCACAACTAGATATAACTTTTATGTCAATGTTTTACAACCGAATTTACAATGCATATTAAGTTTTACAACTACCATGTTGTTTCGTTCTGCAATGCGTAAATTAAAAACTATCTTCATTTTATTTGTACGGTGTGTTTTAAGACTTAGGGCCGATGTATTTACTTAATGTTTACTTCCATACTTTCATTTAAGTTTGCGAATTACCCTGATTTGTGACGTCAAATTCGCATTCGCATGAAGTATTAACTGGGCTTTATTATATTTTGAAAAAAGAAGAGGAAGAAAAGGGATTTTAAGTGGGATTGATCTTACCTAACGGGTGTTGGATACAATTCCACCGAATAAATGTAGATGATGTTAAAGGAACCGGAAATGGCGAATTTTCCTATCATTGCAACTGCCGCCCTGGCTACACTCGGTGCTGTTATAGGAAGACAACACATAAGAATAACTACAAAATGGAACTAGACATTGTGTACCGAACAGTTCAGAACTTTTGCAATCAGCCGCAAAACTAAAACCCAGGTCAGTTGGAAATTGTTCGGTTCACAACCAAACAGGTGTCATTATTTGTCCCCCAGTGTGTAGGTGTCCTAAGATGTACATTGGCTGAACTGAAGGAAGTTGATTCAAAAGAAGGCGCTACCAGACAAAATGTCTACTTCGCAGTATTGGGGGGGGGGGTAGAATCTCCCGCCCCACAGGATCAGACTTTTTCTACAGCGTGGTTCCCTGTTTACATAATGGCAGTGACAGTAAATTCTCCTTATCTCATGTTTAAGGTACCATTTAAGCTTTTGACGACTTCAAAAACTCGCAAGTCAAAATTGACCCGGAGTTTAGGACGCAGGGTTCCTGATCCATTTTTGAGTCGGTACGACTAGGAATCCTTGACAAACTGACCCGGAAGTGACCCGGAACTATGTCAAACTAACACAGTCAAAATTCATATACTATTTTGTTCTGTTTCCGGGTTAGCCTGACCAAGAAAAAGGTCAGGTACCTTGGGACCTGGATTTTATTTTATTATTTTTTTTTTTGAGTGTACAGCCTCGATTTAGTTATACTGGGTTGTATGTGAGCACAGCAAGAAGTCCGGACTACCGTGACGTACAACAAAATAATCTCAAGCATTTTACTCTGAAATTAATATACGATGCCAATTAAACAGTTTAACTCACCAATGAAAACAGTTGTTAGGCAAGCCCCGCCCCCAATTGCCAAATACAGTGCCAGGGGGAGACGGCGCCCCCATCGTTGTATGACAAACCAGCTGGACAAATAGCCTGGTAACTCCACCGCTCCAGATACAAAAGCCGCAACGTAGTCATCAACACCCAGATCAGAGGTGCTCAGGGAGAGTCCATAGTAAACAAGGCTATTCACAAACCTACAACAAAGCATTGCTGAAATTACAACTGGACTCTCTTCTCCATGTTCAGTTGGTTTTGATTTTAAATCTTACGAATAGATTTGTTGGAAAGGAAAGGAATGTCACAAAGAGGCGCCTTTATTGGAAACATAAGTATAGATCACACAATGTAATAACATAGGCCTGAATAAAAGTTATTAAGCGAAAACAAAAGTTGCAATAAAAATCCTTTTCAAGGGGCTCTACTCGCCCCAGATCAGGGGCTGTCCTCGCCCCAGATAAGATGTTCTCGCCTCCAGATTAGGGGTTGTCTTCGCCCCTAAATCAGGGGCTTTCCTTGCCCGCAGATCAGGGGCTCTCTTCACGCCCAGATTAGGGGCTGTACGCGCCCCCAGATTAGGGGATATTTTTGCCTCCAGATTAGGGGCTGCCTTTGCCCCCAGATCACGGGCTCTCCTCGCTCCTGACCTGGGTCAGGGGCTGTACGCCCCCCCCCCAGATCAGGGACTTTCCTCGCCCCCAGACCAGGGGACATTTTTGTCTCCACATTAGGGGCTGTCTTTGCCCCCAGATCAGGGGCTGTCCTTGCCCCCAAATCATGGGCTGTCCTCGCGCCCGATCATGGTATCTATTTCGGAAATAAAATTGTGTGCAATGTGCTCTGACATCATCACCGATACACTTGTACCTATCAGCATAACAAATATTAAAAAGCAAATGTTACGAATTGCTAAATTGAAAAAAAAAATGCAGAAAAGTCTCATGATGTCCCTGGAACTTTTGAAAAGAGATGAAAATGTTTGACGTTGCACGGTATGTTTTCCCTTCAGCTGGAGGTACGAAGCATAATTCCATAACCCAGCATCATGTCTTACAAATGTTTATCTTCACCGTTTATGGTCTACCTATATAAGAAAACTGCACGTCCCTCTATGCCTTATGGGGTACACATTGTCTCATTTTGGGCCGCAGCCTCCCAGTTAATCTTTTAGGTTTAGAGTTGGGATCAACATTGCAACCTCTTTCCCACCGTTGGTCTGTAGCCTGCGTCTATCTTTTCCACACTCGGATATTTTCATGGGTAAATGTTCCACCAGTGTGTCCGACCTGGTTCCGAGCGTGAAACCAGGCCTTTCTGCTTGTCCTCACTCAAACACTTTTGCTTTGTTGAGATGTAGAACAATTGACATTCCAACTCTTTGGAACTCATTGCCTGGTGCATGCCATCCAACAATCTAGACTGTTTAAGGAGTAATACCAATTCCTACCTCCAGCTCCCCAGAGGACATTCATCTTAAATGTTTTTTTCTTGTGGCTCCTTACCAAGAGTGGCTTTTAGCCTTGTTTGATGGGAACTTTTATGAAAAATAAATGTAAAACAAAACTCTTTCGTATTTCGGGTTTTGTATTTTGAAAATACGTATCGACGATAACCAACAATCTTGGACAATGAAGCAATGTCTAAAACAAATTAAACAAATTGATGAAGCGTGACCGTACAATAATGTTCAAACCATTAAATTTACATTTTGTTTTTAAATAAATTTTTCTTACCAGTTAAAGAAGATATTGACGGTCTTCTTGCGCATGTTTGGAGTTCGGAACAGATCAATCTGAGTCGGCTGACGAGTTAAAATATTACTATTCTGTAAAAAGATGTGGAGGGAAGAAGTAGTGGTGTGAGTCGAAAAGAATCTGTCGCTACAAATACAATCAGTTTTCTTCTTAAAACAATAACAATAACACGTGTTAAACCTATTGTAAATTTGGCATATTTAGGGTTTGTCCGACAAGCACCGACTGGTTTCTGACTCTTTTGGGAAACAACCCACGGGTGAATCAGGAAGGATTTGAACCCACGACCCACGTAACGACTCCCAGAGCGTGCCGAGTGTGATGATGACCGGGGTGATGATGCCGCTGATACGGGCAAACATTGACGACATTCCCATACAGATGTTCCAGAACGATGGAAACAACCCATCGGCAACTCATCAGGGGGGATTCGAACCCGAGACCGTCTGCTTATTCTCATCAAACCGTCACCTACCTTTTCCTGCAGGGTATCCTCTTCGGTAAACATGTTTGCCGGTACCTCTTTCTTGTTCACCTTTGCAATGGTCTTAATAATCTTCTCAGCTTGCTTGAATTTCTTCTTCGATATCAACCAACGGGGAGACTCTGGCAAAAAACTAAGAACAATTTTTTCAACTCGATTAAGCTTAAGTATGAGCTAAAAAAAGTTTTAATATTTATTAAAATATCAGTAGTTGAAAAAAGTATAATAAGAACAATTTATTAAACCACTAAGGACAGTCGTAGCGCTGCACAGACAGATCAATCTTTTTTAAGTAAACTAATTTCTTTTATTGAAAATTCAAATTGTAAACAAACGACAGGCAGATGGCAAGGCCGTCAACTTCTCTCATTCTAGTGCGTAAAATAATTAGATAGATTTAATCAAACTGTTCTATTAAGACAACTTTCAACACATATTTGGATTTGCCTGCCCGATGTTTGCCATGTTTGACCCTTTTTGGGCCAGGTCTGACCTGATTTAGTTTAGGCCTGACCCAACTTAGGTGAGGCGACCCCCCAAAAAATCACAGCTTCTGGAATGAGCTGAGCGATCCTTCGTTAGGTCTGGTCGATACCGGACGGTGATCGAAGTCTGACCCCGTGACTTCCTGGTTGAGAGTGTTCACAAATCCTTTACTTAAATCTCCACTCTAAAAGCTTCTAGGTCAGAATTTGGCCCGGATTCAGGTTTCGTGGGGAATAACCCATTTTTGAGTCATTATGATCCGGAATCTGTATCAAAATTTTCCAGAAACAAGAAAAGCTGACCCAGACGTATAATAAAATTCACCTTTTTTGACCAGTTGCTGGCTCTGTTTGACCCAGAAATGAGTTAGATCCCCTTGGACCTGGTAATCCGGGTCAACTCTGACCCGGACTTTCTTAGAGTGTATCTATCCATGAATCTGTCCCATATTAAATGGATCCTTGTGTAGCAAGACTACTTTTCAAATACAACTTACAAGAAGAAGGCGAAGAAAATAAAGACGGGTGTAGAGATGGCTAGTTGAAGGTTGCGCCATTCGCGTAGATTATACGCAATGAATGCTAGCAGAGCGTATCCTATAGAGAACATCACGGCTAGAATCGTCCCAACCATGGTCCGGTAAGCTGGTCCAACAATTTCCGTAACTGGTAACAAATCAATTATTATTTGTTAGTTGACATGCCGTTTTTTTGGAGTAGGGTGGGATAAAAAAATCACACCACTGTAAAGACACAATACGTTCACTCGGTAGTTTTCATGCCGTTATCTTGTTGTGCTCTCCCTCCCCGTCTCTCCCCTCTCTCCCCCCCCCTCTCTCTCTCTCTCTGTCTCTCTCTCTCTCTTTCAACAATAGCTGGGTCTTTGGGGTAGACGGAAGCTCCGTAGAACATTTGCTATGTTAATTTTAGATTCTTCTGTTTGAATCAGATTCTGACCAAATTTCGACTTTCATGTTTCAAGTCTTGTCAACCTAAACTTGAAATTCTTGTTCCGGGTCACATGATCCATTTCTGACCTGCATTGCTGTAACACTTGCCCAGGAGAACGAGTCGTGCTGACCCAGAATGGTTTGTATTGATCCAGAAAGGTTTGTATTGAACCCAAGGTCGTAAAGGCGACAACATTTGAAGAAGACATTTTACTCATTCCTATTTCTCAGACCTTTGTGATATTTTAAACATACAAATTTTCCCGTTAAGCATTTCTATTCTGTCCTTTGGCACATATATTCAAGTCGTGTTTCATTCAAAATGATCACATTAATCATTTACCCAGTTTCATCAAAAAGCCAGTGGCGTCACCATACATTTTTATTCGGGGAGAAGTTGGGGGTGGGGCAAGCAGGGTCGAAGGCATAATTTTGGGGGGCTTTTTGATCTATCCATTTTGGCATTTACCGATCCTTTTTTCTTCTTCGGGGGGGGGGGGGACACATAGCTTCTGTAATCTCCAATAACTTGCTGCATACGAAATGGTTAGTCTCCACCAATTAGTTTTGTATGACTATTCTACCAATTGACGCCACAGTGTGAAACTCACCAATGGGTGGCAGGACTGTGGACGATTGGAGGCCTATTACATTAATTATGAACTGCAATAATCAAAGGTATTCTTCTGGAAATAATCTTAGAAATTACAAAGAATCTAAATCTTGGGGATTACCAATGATAAAGGACATCAAATACACGCCAAAATTCCCGGCAGCGACGAAGAAACGCAACGCTGTGTAGGCAGCCATGCTTGGGACAAATGCCGCAACAGTGGTGACTGTAACAGCAATGCAAAGGCTGGCGAAGAAAGCAATTCTCCGGCCACCCCTAAAAAAGGTGAACAAGTTTTGGTGAAAGTTAACAGGAAAGATAATGCAGTCGTTGAGGCATATAGTTGAAGCTGATAAACGACAAACATGCAGATAACTTCACTTTACGTTAACCAGCCATCCGATGCTGCGATTAGCGGATTGTTTGTCTCCAAGATATTAGTTCATTAAGTAAACAAATATGCAAACTTTTCTTTTCTTTATTGAACAAAAAAAAATTGTTCAGATTAACACAAGAAGAATCACCCACCAATCTGCCACTAGTCCCCAAAAGAACGATCCGAAGAGGAATCCTGCGAAGTAGACAGACTGTGCCAAACCAGGAAGATTTTTTTTAGAGCAGACCAGGTCAAACTGTAAAAAAAAAACCAAAAAACAACCACAACAAAACAACAAAATTAGCAGTTTGTAATTCATCGACACAAAGTGAAGAATGATGTAACGAAAAATAACCAACACAAAAACTGACACAAACAATATACCTTAGGCATATGATTTCATTTGAGTGGGGCGCCCTCACCTATAGGTCAAAAGGACGTTGTGCATTGGTCAGTGCGCCGCGCACAGAGGTGCACAGAAATTAAGCACCAGTATAATTCTTGTTTAACTTCTAATATGAATGCATTTCTTCTTGGTTGGAGACTGGGAAGGGGTCACCTTTGACCCAGTGTAACACTTGGCCCCAACCAGAATACATATAGCCTTTTTACCATTATTTTTTATTAATATCAATGTTATTATTGTTATTATTTCTGGTAATGAAACCAATGATGTCTCATTAATGAACTAAAGCACTGTATTACGCAAGCCTGGGAAACCTGTAAACAAGGGTGCCTGCTATGTGAACTAGAATCACTGGGGTTAACCCCTACTCTTCTACGATAAGTGTTCTGGGTTCTTTTACGTGCACTGTAAATCCTAGATATCAGGTGACCTACTGCTAAATGTCCTTTCCGGAAGAAATACAATTATTGTTAAGTATCTTGCTCAAGAACTTAGGTGCCAGGACCAGGACTTGAACCCACATTCTTAGACCAGAGCTTGAGTTCGATACTCTGGCCACGACACGCCGAAGAATTCAGTGTCATTTTTAGATAGTTTATAGTAGGTTTTCCCCTACTCTACAGCAAGAAAGAGATAGAAACCAGGTTGTTGAAGTTTATGAATTATGAGACTCATGTATAAAGCACCTTTATAAGGGTGCTGCAGCGCATTCAGCAGCCACTGCTAGAAACACTGGGCAACCCCCCTTTCCCCTTAGCAATGAAGTAATACTATAGGTTCTCTAACGTGCATGACACAACACACCCTATGCCCCCAACACCTGAATAATTGACCTTTCTTTACGGTTGCTAAGTTGCTAATCGTGTTAACAGATGTTGTGTCTAAATTCAACATTTCTGCAAACTTTCATTTAAAAAAACCCAAACATCCCATGATTGTTTGTTTGCTTTGTTTCCAACAAATCAACACTATTTTTGAATATTTGTGCAACATTATCACAAACTGTGGCTATCTGTTTTTGCTTTGCGTTTATGGCTTCCTATAGTTTTTCCCAACCTCGTTGGCAATAATCGGGCTGTGATGTTACAGCAGAAAGGTTTACGTGTGGACACTCCAATATAGTCCGGTGGCATAACGATAAAATCGTGACACACCGGATTAAAGCACCAAACTTTGCACACTTGTTTTAGGGGTCCCATAGAAGCATATAAGAAGGGGTGCCCGGTCTGTCATCTCCAGGGGCCGATTTCACAAAGAGCTAAGATTGATCTTAACTGTCAATTGATCTTAGTTGCATAAGCAAAGTGTGATGTCACAATTCAAATCACTATGGTAATACTGATAACTCATCTTAAGATGAATCTTATCTCTTTGTGAAATCGGCACCAGGTCAGTAAACTAAAGGGATCATCTTTTTCCACATAGCTCTGCCTGAGTGTCTGAAATAGAAGCTGCATGGTCATTTGTTATAAGTTTTAATGATATGCGGAAGCAGCCCTCTATTGGTGAATAATTTTAGGCAGTATTATAATACCACATGAACTTTGACCTCAGCCTGACCTTGACCTAAGTCACCCATCCCGGGCACCCCCCCCCAGAATGATTTTATGGGACCTATAGAATAACTGTAAAAAATTTGGTGCTTTAAAACCCTGCGTGACCCCATCAAAAAATGTATACACACTTACGCCATCGGACTGCAATCAACAGTCCGTTTGTATTTGCGTGTAATTTTTTTTTGTGGATAACCCAATCACTTCCAAATGGCCCAAAACATTTAGATATAGACCCTTTTGACTAAATCAAACATATTCCAGCACAATTTTTTTTTAGATGAGCCCACATTTGTCTTTTCTGTAGATTGTATACCATATGGTTCAATTCACTTAGCAGCGTCCATTGGCCCCAATGATAAATAATTGCTGTACAATTCCTATGGGAATTCCGGGAGAGCTGGTCATTGATGGATTTTGTGTGTGTGAAAGAGACCCCGGATGGGAACAATACTTTTTCCATGCTATTTGGCTAGGTGTAGATGAGGAACTTGGATTTTTTTAGATAAAAAAAAAAATGGCGGAGTACTGATTATTTAATTAAAAACGGACTGTTGATTGCAGTACCATGGCACTACGACAGGTTTTAATCCAGCGTGTCACGATTTTGCCAAAAATTGACCCTAGGCCACCGGACTAATACAACAGGCTTTTTGCAAGGCACCATGTTATGCTGAGAAGATTAAGTGGTTTAAGTAAGTTCAAAAATTCACCAACGATGCAAATGTGAGCCATAGCAGAAGTTTGGCAAGATTTTGGCATGGTGAGGGCCTCAGTGCAATTGGCATCTCCCATTCCAATCTTGTGTTCCCTACTAGTAGTAGACTACAGTCAGGACCAACGTCTTCCAGGTTTTCTTTTTCAAGTCCAGGTGGTCCCACTTTAAGCACTGTCGCAGTTGCTGTTTGAAAACTCATTGTAACTTAATTTTGTTTGTTTGTTTGTACAATATAATATAGAGCTTAGTTAGGGCTCTGCGCCAGGAGTGTCACTACATGGCGTATTATAAGTCTTCATTTTAATTATCATTATTACATCGTCATGATGTCTGATATGAAATACAACAAGAGCAAAATATGAGGTATTAATAGATGTTGTTCCATAAACACCCATATTCCAAGGTAAACATTTGTTGTTCAAATACTGTTCAAAATGGTTGTTGTTGTCTACCAAAGTGATGACTTGTCACCATTAAGCGCAGTTTGGTGTATGTGATAAGATGCCTGTGAATATTACTGCTGGAATGCATTCCGAAAAACACCTGGTCAGCCATTTTGGGGTAAAAAATCATGTGCGCAGAGAAATCGACTCCCAACATGGTGGAAATGATGAATTGGCTTATGGGCAGGTGTATTCTGTGTCGTACAATAGACAAAATTCCACTTCTTGTTATTTCTGAATAAACTTTGATTTTTTATGGAATACACAAAATACACAATGTATGGTTCAGGTCTATAGACTGCTGAATGACGGCTAGAACTAACACTGTATTTCGTTGAAAAGTAAATAGTCTAGTGTTAATAAATGGGCATAGATGCACCGCCAGAGGGATTCTACTGGCACTAAATACTAACCTATGAGCCCGTGTCAATAACTCAACGTGTTATGTATTCAGATTTCCAAGGCTGACAACAAAACATTTTTTAGTCAAAGGAAACAAATCTCAGTGTACAGATTGATTGGTCGCTAGACTCTCCATGCCACTCGCCACTCGCCATTCTCCATGAATTTTCTTTTGATTGATCGCTAGAGTAATACGCCACTGTCCATTCAATTTCTAATGGATATGAGAAAGGTTATAAAATTCGCTCCTTTTTTTTATAAAACAGACCAGCGTCCAAAAGACAAACACGGATGATTGTGTGCAGTACGTTCACAGTGCGCTGTACGTCGTGCACGAAAGAAGGCCGTGACGAAAAGTTCTACCGGAGAAAGGGCGTGTGATAGGCGATAATGTGCAAAAGTGCGGTTCAAGAAAACTGAGCGTGACAGTTTGGTCTGGTTTTCTGCCAGTCTTATGTCGTTACAGGCAATTTTTTAAAATTCTGTTATGTAATAGGAAACCATGCCTTTGGTGGTAGTTATAGTGATAACAATTTAACAGTAAATGTTATTTTCGTTTGTCAGGAGCCGTTTTATTGAATAAGGCCTTCTGCAAAAGGGGCAGGCCTTTTAATACTTTGTGTGCCTGGAGTAGGCTCTACTTTGTGTGTCCCAATGGAGGGCGTAGAGCCTCACGCCCCAGCACACAACGAGTTAATCTAAGACAAAGTGAAAGTAAGGATTGGAATGGAAGTTACCCAAGGTACCAACCTCCTAGTAATTACAACAACAAAAATTATCCAACAAGAGAAATGATAAGTATACATTACATCTTGAATGAGTGTAGTTTTATACTGGGATCGATCGTACTCCCACCCAGCATCGCACTCGACGGTTTCATTGGTCCACCCATCTTGACCGTCCGTCAAATTGGAGTAACCTTCCCCTGGACTCCGGGCACTGAGGTACCGTTCGCATTTTGAATACACCGTGTTCCCATCCTTGTCGACAGTGAACGGTATGGTCAATTCTTTTTGCAACTCTAGACAGTCCGATGAGTCCGACCCTAAAGAGCTGCAGTTAAGAGATTGACTTGCAGGAACCGCACACCAATGGTCCGTCTTGGCCGCCAGAAACACTTGACCGATAGCATGCCATGCGGCAGGTATCGCCGTTAATGAAATCAGGAGACACAGCACTATCTGGTACCGTCCGAAAACACCTACTTCCATTAAAATGCTATCAAACTTCATGTCTTTGATTTGATAGTTGATTTGATAGTAGTGCTTCACGAATGCTCAAGTACCACGAACTTAAAACACGCCTTCTAGTGTACCAACCAGGGACTCCGGAGCGCTAATACCGCACTGACAAAGTAATCCTACAGCTTCAACAGAAGAGAATTTCTGTCACAGCCTTCACAACAATAATGGCACTGTAGCGGCAGAAGGGTTGCCCGCTACCCAACCACCCGTGACATGTTATAGGGAGTTCATTCTTAAAACTACATGTACATGTACTTTTTAGCGTGGCTGTGCTTTCAATTTGGTGACAAGTTCGACCCAAGACAACTTGAAGCTAAGGCTTGATCGAAGGGAGGAAGCTTATTTTTAACTGATAGTGAGAACTTTTCTGGGGGAAGATTGTCAGAAAGTGATGTCACCAAATGTATTATGGCAACTTTGTTGGAAATGATCGAATTTAGTGTTATTTAACCACCGGAACGAATTCATCTAATTTGATAAAAAAAACACCCCCGCCAAAAAAAAACCCCAACGACCTCGCATAACAATGAGATTGTATTGGAACGAAGAGTCTTTTGAAAACCTAAATGTGGGGACTTGCCATTGTTGTTCTATTAATCCCTTTTCTAAAGAGTGTCCGCTGATGTGGGACTCAATTGAAAAAGCAAAACAAAATAACAATACCAACGTTTTGGGTACATTATGTTTGTGCGCCCGCCATTACCACCGACAGGGGCACTGGATCTCGAGGCTGACTGTGTCAAGGCTGGGAGGGACACGGGAATGTACACTACTTTACCAGTACTTCTTAAAACAAACAACAATTGCATCCCAACGGGCGTCGGTGGCGATTTGATTTAAAGCAGTGCTTTCAAATCTGTGGTTTCATAATTTGCATCTGGTCACCAATGCGTAACTTTGTTTGAGATTAAATCATTTTAAGCGCCTTTTATGTTTTTGTGTACAAACTGATGGTAAACAATATGCCATAGGGTATTCCTGTCCTTAACATTTTACGCAAAAATATGCACTTTTTGTGTCTATAATAATTGTGAAATATTTTAATTTTAAATTTCATTTTTTGTTCAATGTTTCAGTGTGTGTGTGTGTGCAGTATGTCCTCGGGGAGAAAGAAGTAAGTTCAAACCGTCCAAGACGTCTTCCAGTCTCAATCTCATTAGCCCTGCATACCCCAATATATCTTATGCGTTGACGTCATCAAGCCGCCATCTTAGAGGTAAACCAATGATGAAACATATGAAACGCGCAGGCTTGTACGCACGGTGCACAGGATTGGCCAATAAACAACCTCCCTTTGACCTCTAAGCGAGGGCGCCAAATGAAGTTATACGCATAAGGTCTATGCGCATGATCTGTACGCAAAGGATTATGGGTGCAATCCGAGTCGAAACAACGCCGGAAACCACCATGGCGTGCTGATTTTGAAGCAGTGCTTTACACAGCTATACAACCTCGCATAGTTACACATGTAAAATACAGCATGGCGTCCATCTTGGCGGCTTGATTTATTTTCTTTAACTGTACCCAGTTTTCCAAGATGCATTGCGGTATATTTTTACGTTGTTGCTTGTGCAGTGTGGGCTGTTTGGGTTCTTCTCACAACCAACACTTTTCCCATTAAGAGATTCCGGTCATTTACTTCCTTATACCCATGTACAACTTCAAATTCCCTGCAAATCTGCCTGCACGATCCTGCAAATCATTCTTAAATTGATCCAGTAAAAAACATGTTTTGCACGATGAATAAAGAATAGACTGTTATAAAAAAATAAAAATGACATTTGGTAAAAATGTCATGCTCGATGAGTAAATCGAAAAGATTGCTTGATTTGGTTCCAATATTTTTTTACACGTCCTTGATTGTTTTGCAATGAATTATATCCTAGGAAAATAATGTATAATTTGGAGAAAAACACAGTACATTGAAAGAACTAGTTGAAAAAGTAGTTTATGAGCTCGGAACCTTGTGTTAAACATAGTTCATGTTGCCGTAACATCAATTCATATTTTAAATGTGTTATACTGTACGTCTTGACATTGACTTTGACATTGGACTGAAGGATTACAGCCTTCATAACGCGCCGAGTCACCTCTAATTGTCGGATTTCCTAATCGAGTTGTTACGTGGATGAATGTATCTCATCAAGGTCATCCTTTGACCTTGCTTCTTAGCCTGTAAGCCGTTTTGTTGGTTTACAACACATGGCTCACTCGTGTATTGCCGGTTTCGCTCAGAAAGAGATCACAAAGCTGGTAAACAGCAATTTGCTAAGCAAATAATTATATCGCACTTGAAAAAAAAGGTTAGGCTATACCAGCCCAAATTCCAAGTAACACTTTGTTGGTGTAACAGTTAAGTTTCTTGTAATGTATCTTTTAAGTCTGTATTATCATTTTTATGTTAAATGTCAAACAGAGGGACAAACTGTTTCCCTGAGTCCGATTTGTTGTTGGACAATCATAACAATCACTTACCAAATGGTATAAAATACTCACGCATACATCATGAACGTCCACTGATGTTGACAAACAGATGATTAGCTTTTGACGGACACATTGACCTTTCCATGGCGGGCAAACAGCAAACTCAAAGAGTTCTTTCAGGGTTTTTAAGATGTTGAATATCACATGTAAGATTCAGTATGAAATCATCATATTTTCTCTTTTTGTTCTACAAACCGAAACCCCCGCTCTGTGTTTTTACAGACAATTAATTTGTAGCTATTATTCTTTATTAACGAACTGTACTACAAATTTAAACATACGACGTTACAGCCTGCCAGTTAATTTAGATACAGTAACATAAAAAAACAACACAAAAACCCATACAAATTAAACCTTAACATAGCAACAGTAGGCCTAAACGTTATTATATCACATGCTATAAAGTCACCTGAATATAAGCTAACAATAATAAGCACAAACGTTTTATTTGGAAACCGAAGCTACTGAGAAAGGATATTCTGGTGCTGAGTGACCATTGGGAGGTACAACCGTCTAGTAGACAGGAAACCAGACGGGAAATGGCACCAAGGTTATTTTCTTAATACAGAGGCACACCAGAGCTGTGTATAGAGAGAGCCAGTTGCAACATGGAGCGACCAGTTGTCTTCGGTCACGTGGTTGCTGGACGTCATTTTCAGTCCAAATGCAGCACAACCCGAATTAGAAGAATAGTCTGGCACCCTGTAGTCACCGTTTTTGGGGGGACACAAAATGGCTTCTAACCGCAAGTTGTCGCAACTATCTCATGTACGGCACTGAGGCACATGAAAGAGGCCTGCCCATAGTTTAAAGAAAAACGACAGAGCGTTCACTAAAATACCACAACAAAACCTATACAATGACTTTTAAGATATAAATTTATTAACCACAAGAAAACGGCAGTTCACAAGAGCACGTCAGTCACTTATTCAAGGTTAAAAGGTCAACACGAGGCCGGCTAAGTTTACAACACCCAATTCAACTAGCCCAAAAATAACAATGTGTCTGTGATAAAAAAAAAATGATTTAAACACAAAACAATGCATTCAGATAGCTTTACAACAGTATCCTCCTTAAAACCCTTGTGTGTGTTAGGTCCCCAGAGACTCCCGAACTATTTAGGCCTTCCAGTGGTGTTTGACGTCCCCTCCTGTAGTTTATAACATGAGTTACAACATGAGTGGTGGCCTTCCACAATCAGTCGCAACACATGAAAAGCCAAGAGAACAGACAGCTGAACAGATCGTTTCACTTATCAGATACATCTGGGTAGCTCCGTGTTTATGTGCAGTGATATATTCCAGATTTTGTGTATGTAAGCCAGGAACAAATTTCACAGCCCATTAAAAAACACACAACCCTGGGAACTGAACACCACCCCCCCCCCCCCCCCCCCCCATCTAAGATATATGGAATGGTCCTGTCGGGCTTTGCAAGTGAAAAAAAAAACAAAGACAAACTTAAAATCTGCCATCCAACACTGGAGGACTGGAATAATTAAGGGTTTTAACAGTATACGCAGCAGGGCCAGAGCTTAAATACCCACCGAAAGTAAATGTGCACTCTTTCCTGAGCAGAGCTAAAAAGGAAAAAAGGGTCAGACAAAGGTAGTTTTTAAAAATAATTTTTCTTCTTCGTCTTACTTTTGTTTACGGTATTACGCAAGCACGAAAGTTGTAAACAAAATGACTGTTCGGCACAAGAAGCACAATGATTCAGAAAGGACCTGTGGGTCCCAAGTTCGAGATAGATAATTAATCTTCAGGAACAGGTGTTATCGGGGTCTGACGCACAGAAAAACAACGGCGCAGCCATGACCTGTGTTTAGAGTACTAAAGGGGGTCGCACGGGAATACTACCCAAAACTGACAAATGAAATGCTTGCTCATGCGATATAGTGGCGACCGTGGGGAAGGGATAGGATGAAACTGACAATTAAGAGCTTTAGGAACCATATAAGTGTTAACTTAAAAATGCTTTTGGGTTGAACAAAGAAAATATTACCTGAGTGGGATTTGGTTAAACTAAGTCATGTTATATATATAATAAAACCAGATGTAGATAAAATGACGTCTAGTGGTTGACGAGTCTCTCGCTGTTGGTATTTGCCAAATTGAATGATCCTTTAGACCTAATAATTCTAAATGGTCTTGTTTGGTCAGTGAATGGTATAACTTTTGAAATTGGATTACCTCTTTGGACGCTTACTTGGCTGTATTTTTGACCGCATGGGGCGCTTTCGTAGGCAAATCTTTGTACTGCAGCTGTACTGCAGTTTTATCCTGTTTTGACTGACTGTGTGTTGTTTTCTTGCACCACGTTTTACTTGTTTTGCATGACGTTCAAATCACGCCCTCACGCGGCCCAAAATACTGCGTGTTGATTGCTGATGCAACGGAGCATCGATTTTCAAACGAAATTTAATGAATTTTGAATTGGAAACTTGGCCAGGAAAACCTTAATTGGATATTAACAACGAACGTGACTTTTTGTCTAAACTTGGCATTTAAAGTTAGGATTCAATCATCGGCGAAGCAATGTCTCAAAGCGTAAGTCGATAAGTAATGACTTATGGATGAATGGTCAGGAACTGTCTTGTTAAAGAATTGATGTCTCATCTTAATGTAGGTCTGGAGAGTAAACATATTTCCAAGTTAGTTTTATAATCTTTCCACGACCCTTTTTCTCATGTCATGGTGCTTGTGCTCTGAAGCATTATTTGCTTCTCTTCACACAGGAGTACGAATTAAGAAAGAGAGGTTTTGCGCCGGTAATAACTTAGCATACCTGTCTGAAACATATTGTTCATCAGAATAAAGAACTAGTTTTCGATTGCTCAGAATAAATAATATCGTGCACTCGAAATCATTTCGTATTTATTTTGAGACCACAAAGTGATTTCAAGTGTTTGAAATAAATTATGTTGTACACTTGAAATCATTTCGAGGCCTCAAAACATTTAACGCACTCAAAATCAAATATTTCGTCAACTCGTTCCCTGGACACTTCGTACCTTTTACAAGACACTTCGTATACCTTCTCCTTACAAAACACTTCGTACCTCGCACCGATACTGGATTTTTGCCTCGTTTCGAGAGGCAGCCAAAGTTTCGTTAATTGACCCGTTGTGACTAGACTTGACACGATCCCATCAGAGCCGTCGGATCGCATCAGCTGAGCACCACCAACGACTTTTTGCCTCGAGTTTGAGTCGCTCATAAATCGAAGCCATCAACTAATAATTAAACAGACTTTTACCATAATTTCACGGTTGAATAAGAGCACACTGCCGTTGAATGACAGATACAAAGCGCCGGGCCTGAAACTAGAACCCGGAGTGTTAGTGGTGATTGGAGGGGGGGGGGGGGGGTCTCAGTAAAAGTTTGGAATAAAGAGATCCTGACATATGAAAGCAAACAAAAGCCAACCTTTGTTCATTACACCAGGATCGTGGTACAATGTAATTATACTCACAAGGGCAGGAACCCCCACTGGACTACATGCACAGCATTTGTTCTTATTCCACAATGGCTAATAAAGCTTCATCAGTTGTAAAGATGAGATTTGATGATGTTTTAGTAGAGATCGGGGTTTTTGGTAAATATCAGAAAGTTTTAGGCGTTCTGCTGTATCTGTGTGCCATACCTCTATCCGAGCACGCCATCGCGCAGGTGTTTTTGGCAGCGCAGACGGACCATTGGTGTGCGGTTCCTGCAAGCCAATCTCCAAACTGCAGCTCTTTAGGGTCGGACTCGTCGGACTGTCTAGAGTTGCAAAAAGAATTGACCATACCGTTCACTGTCGACAAGGATGGGAACACGGTGTATTCAAAATGCGAACGGTACCTCAGTGCCCGGAGTCCAGGGGAAGGTTACTCCAATTTGACGGACGGTCAAGATGGGTGGACTAATGAAACCGTCGGGTGCGATGCTGGGTGGGAGTACGATCGATCCCAGTATAAAACTACACTCATTCAAGAGGTAAGTAAACAAAGATCATTTAATAAATAGTATAAGTTAATTGTAAACAAGTCAAGTGTTTAATTCTACTTTGGGTTAAAATTGAATGTGATTCTTACACCTTTGTGTGATAAAAGATTCATTGGTCAGTGCCGTTCGAGCCTGCAGAGAACTGCAGGCACCTCAGGTTGGGTTCAGACATACAAAACGGCAATCTAAACCAGATGACTGTACTCTAGACTGCTGGACTACTTGATTACGGTTACAAACAACACATTAATACGAAATATCGGTAACAACGAAATTGAGGTAGTCTTCTCCAATTCTGTGTTGCCGACAATCTGTATACAACTGAGAAACATGTGCCATAAAATGAACGCATGCTATAAGTTGATGAAGTAACTATGAGAAAATTTGAAAAGATTTCCAAATCATTCAAGTTCATCAACTTCAAGAAAGATTGTAAAACAATTCCTTGTCTAAAGGACATTGGTTCGAAATGACTTGAAAAAGCAAGGCTGTTTTGTCTTTTAACTCTTAACAATAAGAACAATTAAGTTTTCTGAAAAATAATTTGACATTGTTTTCTTGCAGTCTCTCTAGGGGATTTTACGCCTAATTGTTAATTCTATCTTCTTTTGTGGTTTAGTTTGATCTGGTGTGTGCTAAGACCGACCTGTCAGGAATCGCCCAGTCTGTGTTCTTCTCTGGTTTCTTCTTCGGATCTCTTAGTTGGGGGGCAGTCGCTGATTGGTCTGTAGTCCTTGTGTTGCCCTGGCAACCTTATTTTAGTACTTACATTTGATTTTTCAATCTTGAATAAGGCTGTGTTAAGTCTCAGAGGATCAAATAGATTCCTCGTTAGGTTCTTCAATTGACCACGAAAGTGTGGGTGTCTAAAGTGGCCAATATAAAAAAAAAACTAAATATCATAATTTCCTTGTATTCAAAATACAAGGAGGCCATTGACAGCCAATCTTTTCAAAGGAGCCATTGCATCTGACCATGACCTTAATGGTTTCGCTAATGTTACAGTCTTTTTCATCCTGAAATGACAAGCGGAAATAGCAGATGAGGGAGTGTGTTTAAATTTGACCGTTTCTTGATTTGAATCCAGGGCTGGCAGGAGACCAACGTTCATTGTATGCGTGACCTTGTCACTCATATCTTCAACATGTGTCAGTTTCATGCCAAACTTTGTGTCGTTCACGGCCATGAGATTCTTTGTGGCGGCAGGTACCTACGGCGTCTATTTGATGGCGTTCATAATAGGTAACCAGATATTAATTGAGTATAAAATATATTTAAAAAGTTATAAATTGTCCACATCAAAACTTTGGTGACAGAGCATGACACACGGAGAAGTTTTCAACCAATTCTACTGGCTCTGGTTGGTCTCATTGGGCCTACTGTTAATATTATTTTAATTAATGGCGTCGATTAAAGTCCGACTGTTTAGAGTTCAGGATAACGTTCAAATCCCCTCATTATTTACTGATTGAGAGAACTTACCAAGATTGGCTCATTGATTATCTGGTCGGTAGGAGCAGAAGTACAGAGTTCAACTCCAAAACCTGGTTTTAAAGGGTCTGTATACGTTTCGTAATTTCTCAACAAAATTATGGCAAAAAAACTGCATGCACAATCGCCCTCATTGGCGAAAATACCATTCTTAGGCCTAATAAAATGTACAAATATTAAATGCATATGAGTACGCCATAGCACATCCTTGTCATTGGTTGGTGGAACACGCGTCACGTGTACTTTATTTTGCCACGTATACCGACCTTTCTTTTTTCAACGTTACAGCTGTGAGTTTTGTCAACCAGTGGTCAGCGAAAGTACGGGCGACCTTCACTGCAAAACATACAGCTATTATTTGACCAACATTGCTTTAATATTAATATCCATGTTACTGATAAATACATTTTACTATCTCAAACAAAAACATAAACTTATACTTAATGACAAAAAAGTTGTCATAATTTGCTAAAAAGGGAAAATTTTTGTCAAGCCAGTTTGCGTTTAGCTGCTCAAGGCCTCTCATACAAAATGGTGGTCAATGTGTGTAAACAAAAGAAAGTTCTATACTGTTCAGACACTCTAAAATTTAACATAGGAGACTATTGATAATTTGTACCGCCCCAAAGACTCTACCTTTTGATTGGTTCAGAGCGCGTCATATGTCTTCTTTTCACTAGAAAGCCGCGCTAACTCGACGCGCGATACACGCAGCAAACGATGTACTCTACCCATACCAACCAGTGTACTATACCCATAGCGACATCAGCTTTTTGTTACCTGGACGTCTACGAGCGGTCAATTTTCCCTCGGCTTCGCCTTGGCAAAACGGACCGCTCCGGGGATCGCCTCGATCAGTCATAGTTTTAACTGAGTAAAAGCAGTCAATTTTAGCAGCCGAGAAAAAGCACGGGTAAAAGCAGTCAATGTGTGTATAATATAGTACTCCTATATTACATGATGGAGTGTGCGAACATGGCAAAATAAAGTATGACACGTAATGCATGTTTCCGGCCAATCAAATGACAAGGATAACACACCCATTTCAGACAGGCGTTCGGAGAGTCGCGCCGAACCAAAAGGTTCGACGTCTGAAACAGTTAGGAGCACTGGGCCGATTTCACAAAGAGTTAAGATTGATCTTAAATGTAAATCCATCTTAATTGCTAAGCAACGTGTGATGTCACAATACAAATCACTATGGTAATACTGACAACTCATCTTAAGATGATTCTTAAGTGCTTTGTGAAATCGAGCCCTCGACGCGCAAGAAGTCGAAATATCGACTAGTGCAGTCATTCGGAAGGACTCTGCAGCGTCTTGGTTTCAGACGTCGATCTTGTCATGGGCCAAACCTAATTGAAAGTTTATGTTAATGTATAGTAATTAGAGGAAATGACTTTTAGCATCCCACAATTCACCAGGGCGCCATGGCGGCCCCAAATCGGGAAGTGCGATTGTACAAATTCAAACGTCTCTTATCAAGAAGATGATATTATGCCCAGCATAAATAACGGATGATATAAGTATAACGATTTGGATTAAGTTCCCTATTCCGTACCGTCACTTTTCATCTCTTGTTACTCTTCATCCCGTGATCTAGTGTGCAGTGACCAGATTGTGACAGTGCAGCCACACGTACAAATTTAGAGATATCAACGGAGCGTTAGTTTGTTTTCTTATCTCCAGCAAACGTTCGCCTGTCTGTAACCGAAATTGAATGGGATCGATCTAGAGGTGCTCCGAATCTCTTTGGTTCGGCGCGACTCTCAGTGGAGCGCCTGTCTGAACCGGTTGTTTAAAGTGCGACATATAAAGGCTAAATATCACATTATTGTCACTTGGAATCGACCAATCAGAATCAAGCACTCAAGTTTGCTTGAAGATAATGTTTGTTGGACGATGATTTCACATCACACCATTTAGATCATCAAGGTAAAGTTGACAACTTGCCCTCCAACAAGAGAAATAAGTTTGAGCTCATTTTTTGACGACTTCTCATTCGGTCTTTAAGAATCTGTTCTGCAGTGATTATTTTGATACGTTTGTTTCCTATGCTCAGTATCCGAGATTGTAGGACCTGGTTACAGGACTCAGGTGGGGACATGGGTGTCGTTGTGTTTTGCACTGGGCTACGTGCTCCTGTCTCTGTTAGCCTATCTGCTTCGTGAGTGGCGACATCTTCAGCTAGCACTCTCACTACCAATTGCGGTACTCCTAGCATATTTCATGTAAATATCTTCTTTATTTGATTAAGAATGCGGATATGTTTCATGGAAACACAACACGGAGATTGCTGTGCTGCGGTTTTCATCTGGTTTGCTATATACGACTCTATGCCAGCTGTGGACAATTTACCAATGTAACATGCCTATTACGGCAAGAATGTCCAAGAGCAACCAATGGGACTCGAGCGCACATTTTGGTTTTTTTCACACAGCCATAAGAGTGGCAGCGCGCATGAATTATACATCAACAGCAGATAAACACATCTAATAACATACAGCGTTTTCTGAGCTTTGATTCTATATAAAAGTATGGCCCCATTCTCGCTATTCAAACGCCATCTTGTTTTTCTCTTATATCCAGCTTAAATACCAAGGCTTAAATGGGGGGGGGGGGGGACCGGTGCCGTTTGCATAATGTGATTCAACGATCATTCAATACATAAAACTACACAAAGAACGGCGGCAACACAATGATAGTCTGCTCAACTCTATTATTTGGCCTATTAAATTATTAAGAAGAATGTGGTATAGAGTTACGATTTATTCTGATTTAAAAGGGCTAGTGTATGCTGTCAATGTCTAAGACGACCATCATACACAAAAGAACGTGAACTAAACTGTAGATAACGTGCTCTTCAGCGTGTCCCCCGCCCCCAGGTGTGTGTCTCCCCCACACGGTAAAATAACATGGGCTGAAAGAAGAGGGCGCTTTCAGAAGAAATGTTTCACACCAACAACAACAGCAACAACAACTTTATTGAATAATGCTACCTTTATAAAGATTTCTTCCAGAGTCGCCCCGATGGCTCATCTCGAAGAGGAGGTACAAGGAAGCAAAGAAGGTCATCGATAGAATGGCTGAGGTCAACGGCACTCATGTCCCAGAAAACCTAATTGACGATCTGGAGGAAACTGACAACGAGGTATAAATCCTAATTGCAGACTTCAATTTGCCTTGCCATCTTTGTTGACAACTATGCGCCCTCTACGGTAACTATTCTGATGACCCAAGTGCAGAGTTTAACGCCAGATATATACAGGCCTTTAGAGCCTGCTGGTTATCTGCCAAACATAATTTTGCAGTCTGGTATGCGTCACATTGCATGTATATGTCTACCCATTGAAACCAATGTAAGACACTATGGGGATCACTTTAAGTTTACACTGTCTATTGCTGTTTGCAGTAGCGCCATCTTTTGAAACTATTCTGTTTAGTTCTTACTTCATAACTTTAGTTACTTATTCTCCCTCTTCACAGAAAACTGCTCGGAGGCAACAACCCACCCACCTTGATCTTTTCCGAACTCCAAATATGAGAAAGAAGACCCTTAATCTACTGTACAACTGGTGCGTAAGTGAGGGATGGTTGAGGTTAATTTGGCGTGTTATTGAAGACAAATTTAGGTCTATAATGTTGATAACACACAAAACGGGCTGATTGAACCGAGCCGAGCGGTTAAGAGCACTGAGCTCAAGCTCTGATTAGCGGAGAGTGGGTTCGAGTCCCAGTCGCGGCGCTTGAGTCCTTGAGCAAGAATTGCTCTGTCCTTCAGGTGGGACATTAAGCCGTAGTTCACATAGCATGTAAAAGAACACAGAACACTAAATCGTGGAAGAGTAGGGGTTTATTCCTAGGTGTTTCTGGTTCACATAGCAAGCACCCCTGTTTACAGGTTTCCTCAGGCTTGCGAGCTACAGTGATTCAGTTCACCTATGAGGCATCCTTGGTTTCGTTACCACATAAATAATAATTTCATAGAAACGAGTACTTGAGTTACGCTAAGTTCAACATTGAACAGTAGTAAAATGAAAAAGCTGAGCAATTTCCAGGTTTTCTGTTTTCTTTACGTATTGGTATTTGAAAAGCTACAGGTGGCAGCAGATTAATTAGTGGGTAATTATTATTCAAGAACATGTGGTCGTGCCCAAGATTACGTACCCAATTTGTTAGTCTGCTGCCACCACAGAAAGACAGACAAAGCATACCCTGTTTCAATAGAGGGAGACACAGCGTATAATATAACACGTCCTTAACCTTGTTCCCGGCAGGTTTGTAAACGGGCTTGTGTACTACGGACTTTCTCTGAGCACCTCAAGTCTTGGGATCGATCCTTACATCGCTGCCTTCGTATCTGGAGCTGTTGATTTCCCAGGATTCTTTTCCAGCTGGTACTTCATGCAGAGATGTGGTCGCCGTCTGTCACTCTGTTGCTACTTGTGTGTTGCTGGATTGGCGTGTCTCGTTACTGCGTTTATCTGTAAGTATTAGGAACTATGTATTGGGGAAGAAGAACAATTAGGGACTTTTGTGACGCTAGGTGGCAGCAGACTTACCAGGTAAAACCACAGACGGGTGCACCACACTAAATAAACTCTAACGCTAAATGCTAAATATTCAAAAATGCTCAAAAAATATTTGAAGTCTCTCAGCCTCTAAAACCACTCAGATATATTTTCAGACAACTAAACTTCAAATTTCTTTTCAATTTTTGGTAGGTCAGCCGTTTGGAATTTTTGCTAATTACCCTAGAAAAAAACACCCCCGAAAAAGTGCTTTTCCCCAAACCGACTCGCTGCCAGTTTTCAACAGGCCTTCCTCCGATTCACAGGCCAAATAGGACCAACTTTAAAGCCTAAATTTATCAAATCTTCCCAAAAGTGGAAACAAACAACCCCCAGGTTGTGATAGGTTCTTACCATTACATATTCTATTAATTGCATGACCCCCAAAACCCTCTTAACTAAACAGATTCTGTGGGTATTCAAATTATTTAGTGTGGTGCACCCACACATACCTATAGACCGACAGCACCTATGGAAATCAACGTCTTGATACCGTAGTTTTTACAGCACCCGACCCATACCCAAACTATGGGCAAAATCCGAAAACGCAAGCGAAAACACATGTAAAGCAGAGGGAGAGCGGGTAGATGATGATATAATTTTTTTGTTTTAAGAGTAAAACAATTCGCCAACAGACTTGAAAACAATCAATAACTAGATACCTTTTCTCACGATAGTTGTTTGGTGTTTCTCCTCTTTATACTGAACTTTCTCCAAAACGATAAAAGAGGATGGAATTATTCTTCGTGTAAAAAAAAAAAAAAAAAATGTGTTCGTCACACACTTTCCGGGCGTGTTTTGCACGGCCCGGCGCTGATGACGCGTACCGCCTATAGATATTAATGTGCTACTGATATACGTGATTGTTCAGGGTTGCCAGGGATATAGTGAGGCTGGGTAAAACCATTGATCTCCATTAATATTTACATTGAAAACCCATTGCCCTCAGTAATGTGCGCATGCTCAGAACTACTTTAACAATGGACATTTACCTGATAAGTCTGCTGCCACCTAGCGTTCCAAAGTCCCTCTTTATTTTGTGGGCACTGACTAAGGATATAGACTTGACTCAGGACTTTGTACTTATTCTAAAACTTTTTATAGGTCTATAACGCGTTATTGACAACCCAAAAGCAAGAAAAGTGACGGCCGGTTGAAAGTCTGTGAAGAACACCAGATACGACCATCAAAATCTCTACGCTACTACCGCGATTTTCAAACATGCACCTTTCGCTTGTCTTCATTGAAAAGGTGTTGCCGTCTTATCGTGTCAATATCCCGTTCATTCTGAACAGAAATTGCAAAATTTTAATATTAAAGCATTTGCGTATACTTAAAAAAAACTGGAGGGAATAAGAAGAACGGGGGTCAAACAGGAGAGGTGATCTAGATCAAACACGAGTTTAAAATAAAGTAATAAGCTCTTTTGTATTCAGCCCTTACCGAAGCTGTTACAAAGCGCCCAGGAGCAAGAGAAATTTTCACATAAACTTCGCCAGTAAATCTACCTTGCGGGTTACGGCTGAGACGGCAATAGCATAATAGTTTTTGTGACTTTTTTAGTGTTTTTTTTTTCTTTTGTTTTCTCTCTTCTTTTTTCACTGTGTAGCTCCCGGCATGGGGCGGGCTGCGGTGGCGATGATTGGCAAGTTTGGCGTAGCAGGTTCTTTCAACACCATCTACACGTTTTCTGTTGAGTTGTACCCAACACCCATAAGGTAACATTGTGCAGTGCTAACAATGATGTGTTCAGTAGTTCCAATTAAGATACCAACATCCATTTTGTTGTTCTGATGTAAACTCCAAACGTCTGTGTCTTGCTCGACGTGCAGCGTGTGATGTTTGCATAAAACTGGAAATACTTGGGGAATCTGGGGAGTTCTCAAGAATGACACTGAGATTTAGAAAAGTACTGTATGTGACATTTTTATTTAACAAGTCGGCCTCAATGCACTGCTCTAAATAGGCCCCTTGCATATGACGTCTCTCTCTCTCTCTCTCTCAAACAGCGCCCTCACTAAGGCAAAAGCTCATTGGATGATAAATTATGATGTTATTGGAGTGTAAAAACGCGCGCGTGGCCTCGCGCGCGTAAAAACTATGAGATTACCCGGCCCTATTCGTCTGCTGCCACCTAGCGTTTAAAAATGTACCAGTCTACTCATCTTTAAGGTGACTTCTTATGCTTAAACAGAACTATTGGCGTTAGTATCTCTTCCATGTCAGCCAGGATAAGTGGTATCCTGGCTCCGGTCATCCTCTTACTCAGCAAGTACTGGGAGCCTCTTCCGTTGGTCATCTTCGGTAGCAGTGCTGTCGTAGCGGGCGCACTCACTCTTTTTCTACCTGAGACGCTAAACCATCATTTACCAGAAACAATTGAGGAAGGCGAAGTATTTGGAAGTGAGTTGGATGAAAACTTTATTTTCATTTTAAACGCACAGCCATTTCTCAAGACTTTAATCTCTGTAACCTACAGGTAGTAGGGCCAAATAATCCGACCCACTCTTGTTGAAACGAGATTTTAGAAGTCTAACTTCCTCATGAAATACAAACAAATTAAATGTATAGTAGTGACACCATAACCTGAGCTTTTTAAAATCAGTTTTATCGATGTTTGTCCTTCAGTAAATCGAGTTACGCATATTATTACAAAGAAACATTCCTGCAATCCAATCGGAAAGGCAGCCATCTTGGAAAAGATTAATTAAGGCTCTGTGGAAAAAAAGAGTTGAGAATGAACAATCCCACGTTTAAATGTTTGATCAGGACCCTATTTCTGAACTTTTCTTGGTTTAAAACAATCTTGAAATTGATGGGGAGTAATATGTTACAACAGATCTCTGTCTCCTCCTTTCTCTTTTTTGTCGATAGAGGGACAGGGTTTCCACCTGAACACATCGAAGAAGCCGTGCGAACCGGAGACTAGCAGTGTTGACACCAGTTACAAGCAGATTCCTCTGAACGAAGCAACCTTCTCACCAGAATGATAGCTGGACAAATTTTAAAGCTCGCTGAAGGGGATTTGACACAAAGAAAACCTGATTTTATTTCGCAATTAACGGCGTAAGGGTCAATGTTCAGATCAACGATTTCAAGAAGTTAAACCCTTATTTCTTAAAAAAAAAAAAAAAACAAGGGAAAATGTAGATGTATATATACATATTTTTTTTAAATTGAAAATTTCATTTCAAAAGGCGGTCGCATTTTTAAGATATCGCCGAAAATCCGGAGCGGTTATGTTCACGCAGAAAAAGAATCCTACCAGGAATACATAATCTGACATTCTCAGATCCAAATTTGGGGGATAAAAAGTTTTAAATCTTTTTCCATAATCGCAGTACTTCGAATTAAGTGAAATGTTTCTCTAACTGCATTATACTATCCAAAGCTGCTGTACTTCTTACCTAGTAAGTTTTTATTGCCATTAATTTTTTAGAGTCATTACCAAACGTATACGTAGGGTGTCGTGGCCTAGCGGATAAGGGCACCGAACTCAAGCTCTGGTGCTTCTGTTCAGCAGAGTGTGGGTTCGAATCCCGGTCGTGACACTTGTGTCCCTGAGCAAGACACTTAACTATATAATTACTTCTCTCCACACAGGGGTAAATATGGGTACCTGTGAGGGCAGAGATGGTTTGATTTAGCCGAGTAGCGCATTATTTGTTAATTAAAGATCTCTTTGGAATCTTTGGAATTGTCAGCTTATTAACAAACGCTCCCATGCATTGTTGTAGACCTAACTTGTTAAAAGAATAAATGCGCCTGAAAAATGAAAAGGCGACGGAAAAAATGAAAAGGCGACGGGAAAATGAAAACGCGATGGAAAAAATGAAAAGGCGACGGAAAAAATGAAAAAGGCGACGGAAAAAATGAAAAGGCGACGGAAAAAATGAAAAGGCGACGGAAAAAATGAAAAAATGAAAAAATGGGAAAAAATGAAAAGGCGACAAAATGTTTTTTTTTTCCAAAGGAGTGGCACATATGGAACACCATAGCTCTGTCCTAATGCTGTCTGTACAAAGCAATCTTAGCACAGGGGTTATGACCCTGAGTCATGCGCTTATCATTGTGTCTATGCATAACCCATTGACACAGTTTTCAATGCATGTGGGATCTTTGAGTGGCAGTGGGTTACAGTCATAGAGTTATAGGAACTAGAGGGCGCAGTAGCCTATTTACGCGGCCCGACCACTGATCTCTATTATACTGACAGTATAATAGAGATCAGTGGGCCCGACAAGGGCAGCGCGGCGGCCTTTTCGTAAGTACTGAAGTAGTCCAAAACAACGTCTAAACCATGTGTGCCTGTTGCAAAAGAGCAATGGTTAACTATGAAAGGGTTTACTGTGAAATTTATGAACGCCAGTGAAGACCGTTTAAGCTACTAAATAATCCCCGAATAAATATAATAATTTAGAAATATTATATTCCTTCACTTTGGACAATAAATCATGACATAGTGTGTTCATCCTCTTTTGAAACGAATAACCTAAACCCCACGAAACAACTTTAATACAGCCGCTCGTTTTTTTAGGTTTTTTTTAGACCGCATAACGTGTATTTAATTAGCACACCACGTATTTCGTATTCAATGTTGCCCTCATACAAAATGGCGCGCGTGCCTCCTTGCGGTTCCGTCGCGTTTGTGCACGTAGCATTACCAGTGCGCCCTCTAGTTCCTATATATAACTCTATGGTTACAGTATATATGTGGACACATCTACTCATAAATTGTTGTTGTTAGGGTGTGGGATGGAAGGAGTAGGGGGCGGAGCTATAGAGCAAATGATACTGCATTGGACTATTTGGTGGTGTGTTTTGGAAGGAAATGATTTCAATGCTATTTTTAGCAAAGCCTGGTAGAGTGTACGTGGTTGTTCATAGCAGTTGTTTACTCCACCCCACTAAGGGAGCATTGGCTGTACAGGCAGCACGTAGACATGTTTCTGGGGTGGTGGGATTGATCCCCCCTCAACCCCCCCCCCCCCAAATTAACAACAACAACAACAACAACAACAAACAGAAAAGTGCTAAAGAGGTTAATTCGAATTAATTAGCAAATAAATTACCCTAATTGTTTTTGGCTACACTCATACCTTGACCCTCTGAAAGGTGTTGGGCTTGAAAACAATTGGAAATAGCTTAATTAACCCAGGCTTATTAAGATTTCCCTGAGCGCAGTGAAATAAAGTGCTTCTGTCGCGGCAGGGTGATGAAGTTGTGTTTTTCTTTTGGGTGAGGGTTTTAACCCACTTTATTTCCAATAAAAGCTTGTCTCCTGTTATACTAAACGAGGGGTAAAACGTTTAGATAAAGCTAGCATGTTTGATCAGGGCCCAATTTCATAGAGTTGCTTAAGCACAACAAGTAGCTATAAGCACAACATAATCTTGTTTACCAGAATGAGGTTACCAGCCAAAATGCCATGTCACATGTACTACATGTAACTGGTATCCTGCTTGTTTTATCTGAGCAGAATATTGTTATCAAATTTTCTGCTTAAAGCAGCGCTATGAAATTGGGCCCAGTAGTTACGTATACGAGGGAGATACGTTGACAATGTGTATAATAATCAAACAATCGCATATGAATGAAACAGTTGGTTCTCAATATTGAAAACGTTTTATCGTTATTTCAATGGTTGTCATTTTCCTTCCTAGATTAGAAACAAAACAAGAAACATGGTTAAAGTGCCGGCGTGGCAGGAGATTCTGTCGCCCCAGAGATTCTGACCCCACACGGCGATATGTGTACAAAATGTCGTCTGATAGCGTCCTCTTTTTTTACTCATTGAAATCGTGGTCAAATCCGTGTTGATTTCCATGCTCGTAAACGCCGTATGCTCCGGACCGTATTATGTTTTGATTCCAATGACTTTTTCTGGGGAGCGAAGCTTTCAAACGGACGATACGGGAAACTACACCCAACACAATTTTTTTATTTCTGAAGAGAGCGTGTGCTGATTTCGAGAGAGGGAAGCAGGTCAACTCCCCACCCGAACCAACCCGTACCCCATTGCAAAATCAGTATACCTAAAAGGTCAACTCGTACCCTGGTCAACTCGTTCCCAGGAAGTAGTATAATATAGTTGCTACGAAATTCTCGTGCATTGTATTATACTGAGTGTTGTGCTTGTGCACGGACTCTCCAAGAGACCTTGATTGGATTGTTGAACCGAAGGTATGTAAAAAAATATATATATCCGATGTTCAGTTTTTAAGTTCAGTTTCTTCCCACTCAATAAGTTTGCTTATACCATGGAGGCTACCTCCATGCTTATACTAGACCACGGAGGAAGGAATTCGTGCTTAGATAGACATACGTCAGTTTGCTTAGACGATGTGTTAAGTGGTGGTATCAGCGTTCTATAACCAAGTCATGTGGGAGTTCCTAAAAGCAAGCTTGTTGGGTTGAGACCATTAGTATTTAAATATGTTAAGGGATTTTTTAAGGAACTTAATACTATAGTTGGACATAAAATGACGAAGAAAACAACGGGGAGACAGGACAAACACTAGCAGGAAAACATGGACTAGAGTGGATCACCGCACGAAGGCTTTCAAATAAATGAATAAACAATTAAATAAATAAGAGACAATAGTGACCCAGATTTAACAATACCAGAGAAATCGAGGCCTTGAGGACTCATCATTTACAGAGACGTTCATTTTAAAGGTTTATTTTTAAACCATTGAAAAGACTACTTTTTAAAGACTATTGCTGAGGGAGTTCCAGTACTTTGCAGCTTGAAAAACACACCGTGGTTTAAAAGAGAGAACGAGGTATGTGAAGCATCTGAACGTCTAAATATTGGATAAGAATAGGATTGAGAATTGAGTGTGAACATTAAAAAGAGCTGGGTAAATCATGCCATGGAGTTGAATTGGTACATAATTTAATAGATAGAAGATCGGGTATACTTAAATCTTACCGACTTGTGTACATATTCTGACGCATAAAAACCCTGGGAGCCGAGGCCCCCAAAATAAACACAACATTCAACTTTCGCTTCATTAGAATTAAGGCACTTGAAATGATAGGGCAACATGCCTGTTTGAGGTAGAAAGACTTTGTAGTAGCCTGATGATAGATGAATTATTTATATTTAGAGAGCTCGGCCCCATGGGTGACTAAAGAGGGGGTTCTAATAGAGGATGACATATAATATGATCGGATTTGACCGAACGGTTCCTATGTTATGATAGAAACACAAAATGTGCCTTCATTAACTATCCGATTCAATCAACAAGCTTGGATTGAATACCTTTTCCCATTATGCTTTGCTTTTACTCTAGCATGGTGTGAATCAGGCGCCTGTTGTGTTATAGGCCCCTACCCTTTATATTGCTCGATGGGGCATTCAAAATAAGTCGTTCGGTAGACAGGCTATACACCCTACTGCCTGATAAAGGTAGGCCTACCCCAATCTCCATACACTTTCACTCATTCCCCCTTTGTACAGAGGTGACCACTATAAAATGCTCTTAAGAACTCGTGAGATTCCAAGTGCACAATGAGGACACAAAGGGGGTACCACCATGCCCCATCGAGCAATATAAAAGGTAGGGGCCTATAACACAACAGGCGCTTGATTCACACCATGCTAGAGTAAAAAGCAAAGCATTGTAAAGCATGGGAAAAGGTCTCCAACCCAAGCTTGTTGATTATTCCTATGTTGACTGAAATCAGTTTGCGTAAGTAATATTTCTACCCCAAGATAATTTATTATCAATAAACACTCCAAGATTTTCGACAAAAAGAAGAGGGATTATTGTAAAACAATGTCACTCGGGAGTGAACTACCGGAATGATTTATCAACAAATCTGTGAACTGTAGTTTTCCTTGAAACTGAAAATAATGTCGGTAACTAACTTCATATTGATATTTGTACAGCGATGTGTGACCATGGGGTCTTTCCTTCCTCCATGGTGTGACGAACAGTAGATGGCCTATTATTATGTGGTTTTTTTCCGGCGATCCTCTAGCCTTTTGTCAAGGCCTTCGTGGCTTGGACAGCTTCGTAGTGCCGCGATCCCATGCGACTGGAAGGGGAGACCACGCACGCGAGTGGCGAAGCCACGGGGGCATTTTCCGACTTGTTTGCGGTTTCTAATGTTTTTCTTTATAATCTCGATTGTTTGCTACCCAAACGGTAGCAAAAGTCCAAACCAATCAGAAGCAACGGGGGTCAGCGGGTCAGAATAAAATGGCGAACGTCTCGTCGTGTGTATCATCAGATACTTGTTTGCATACAAGTTATGATTAATGCACGTTTTATACTTTATGAATAATTCATACAAAAAATTAAAAAACATAAACAAGTTGGCAAAGGCCATCGTCTCCCGTTCCAGTCGCTCCGCTGTTTACAAAGCTGTCCAAGCCCTGAGGGCCTTGACAAAAGGTTAGCGATCCTCAAAATACAATTTAAATGCATAATTGCAGAGTCTCTCCATACCATCACTGTATTAACATATCAATGAAGAGCATCAATAGTATAGTTAATTTATATAGTAGGAATTGTAACTATTTACTATACTAGTTTGTATGTGGTTTGATTTGAATTCCATCGAACGCCATTTTCATTGTGTACATCGTAGTCGTGAGGTGTGTCGATAGAGAAAGGGTCAAACACACATCATACCTATATCACATTGCAATAAAGGTCACGGTCGTCGTGACATTAATCTATAAATAGAAATTGGGTCATTGAATTACCCGTGAAGAGACTATTATTGTGAGCTTCTTAAATTGAGTCGTAGTCCGACGTCATTTCCTCCCAAGGTCACGTTCAGGTCATTTACACTGGTTCACCTCACTTCAATAGCATCGCATTTGATTGTACATGCACTCAACAACACAGATCGCAAACTTACACTTGTTACATTCTCGATAGTACCAAAACCAGGCAAAAAAATAACGGTAAAGTATAATGAACTGCTTTACAGCAGTTTGTATTCTTAATAGTGAATATTTGTTGGTTCCCAAAGGATACAACGTCACTGTTTGTTGACCTCTTACGACTACGACGGCGAAGTGCGGCCTCACTGCAGTTAGACATGTCACTCACAAGAAGCAAGAAGAATGATAGGGGACCAGTTGCTCTTTGATTTGATGCCTCTTTTGCAGGCTACCATTGAGCGCGCGCGTAGAGTGGATCATCAGCAACAGGCCTAACTAAGTTGAAAATAATCTAAACATAATTTTGTTTTACTTTTTCTTTTTTTAAATAACATTTCAGAATAAAGTGAAAGAGTTCGCATGTTTTTTAAAATCGCTGAATGGTTTGTAAGTATTTTTTTTCTTCAAATTAAATAGAATAGAAGTAATTGGGAAAATAATTATTTGGAAAAGTCAAAGCGCAGGAGGGCGCTACTCTTTGCTCATTTTGTGTGTGCTAAACTTGGTGCTTGTCAACGGGTAAAATGTAAAACGTGTTTATTAGAAATATAAACGAATCTTGATATTTTGCAGCCAATAGTTTAAAAACTGACATAATTATGATGCAGGAATACATTACTGATGTGGATACTGTATCATAAGAGACATTTTAAAGCTCGATTTGAGAAAGACTTGTTTGGCGAAAAAGTACAACGACTGAGCAAGTTGACTGAGCATTCTGTTTGTGGTGGTGTAGAATATTTTGGAAAGGGGTCTCAAAATATCAATGAAACCGACGTTAAGTTTTCTCATTATATTTTAGTGGGCTGCATGGATAATTATGTGAGAAAAACAACAAATTATCCACTATTTAACTTCAGCAGGGTATATGTAGAAGGGTCCAGGAGGTGTAGAAGAGGGTCGTTCGTTCCCAATAAAACAGACACTTTGGCTTCTAATTGTATTAATATAATTTTTTTATTGCATTGCGTTTCTTCTTATTTACGTTCATTGTTATTTAAAAAATTTGTTTTTCATTTCAAGCTGTATCCTTTATTGTGTTTATTTTGTTTATTGTATTGAGTTTTTAAGTTTAGTTTAGTTATTTTTTTTTACGTTGGTACTTTTATTTTACTTATTTATTTTTTTCATTCACAAAACTGTACTTGTTGTACTTCATTTTGTATTGTATTGTATGTTTATTATAGGTTAGTTTAGTTTATTTAATGATAAATTAGGTTTGATAAATTAATGTCTTTATTTATTTTTATTTAATGCAAATTGTACTCGATATTTAAAAGAAACGTGTGATTTGCCATTTGATACAGTGCTTTTTTTGTTTTACAGGCATAGGTAAAGGTAAACAACAAATTACGAGCAATTTATCGCATGAGAAATGTACCACGATTACTAGCCATGAACATGTTTTTAATTTGTTTTATTATTATTCTTAACGACCGTAGGAGGTTGGCAATCTGGCAGGGGAGGTGAGATTTGCTGTGTGCCAAAATATCAATCGTTGATTATAAAACCAAACATTTCTTATATGAGGTTTGCTTGGCATCAACATGTTACGTCATGTGATCACCTTCCTCGTCCTTCTTATCGTAGTCTTCACTCGAGCCCTCCTGCTACCCACGGTGGATGTGACAAGCTCCAGACAACATAAAGGGTAAGTATTAACGCAAAATGTGTTTTCCCAGCTACTTTGACATCCCCACTCATACGATTGAACACTCTTGGCATTCACGTTAAACCAATGTACCTGTATACTTGGATTGCATTAACACTTTGTATAATATCTTTTTTACTGTGTTGTGATACCACAAATGTCAATAATCATTTGTAATATAAATATTATTTTCATATGCTCAGATTAAACGAGACCTTTAAATGGTCGACCAGAGTTCTAGATTATAAGGTCAACATCCTTTTAAAATCTCCGATCTTCAAGACAGATGACAGATTTTTATCCTATAACGTCGAGAGTAACATCATCAATAAGACAAGCTTCAACTACAGGTAAAACTCCTCAACATTTTGCTTGAAATTTCAAAAAAATGCAAACGGCACGTGCACTTTATTTAATTAAAATTATTAATTGACTTGTATGTTCTCGCCTCCCTCTTTCCTGTTGGGCTTCTCTGCTTGCCCCATTCTGTTCTCCAGGTTACCATTATCGTTCGTTGTTTCATTATTTAGTTCGTGTCTTTTACGGTACTGTGTTTTACGATCTTTGTTTGTAAATACCTTGTATAAAATGTCCTTTTACCTCGGTGTTTGCCAGAAATGTTCTCAAAATAGTGGACACATGCATACATTCTATATAAACACAAAATCATAATTGTAGCAACCGACAGCCCTTCTGGAAAATGAGCTTTACTTTGCCACATTTCAAATAATATTGTGCATGAAAACCAAAATGTCAAGTTTTCTCAATCACTCTAAAAAGTGGCGGGTGATAATTGCCGCGATGAGGGTCCGTAATCATATTCTGATCCAGTTGAGCATGACCCGTCCTTTGACATTAGCCAGAACTTGATTCAAACATACTGACTCCAGGCCAATGTTGCCCCTAAATTCAGACACTTCTCCTTTTAAGTCTAATCCGGTGGGACAGGAGATTCGCCCCCCTCCCCCAATACGGCGAACTGTGCACAAACTTTTTCTGATAGCACCCTCTTTTGAATCGACCTCCTTCAGCCCACGTTAATTTCCCATAATAATTATTGAGGAACAGAATCTCCGGGGTACAGATTTTCATAGAACACAGGCATTCTTTAGACTGTCAAATACACATTTCTTGCGCGTTACACACACACTCACTCACACTTATATATATGGTTATCTCTTTGATAGTTCAGCCAAGCTACAGACTCTGGTGAAAGGACTGGCCCCAGCTTACCTCCGTGTTGGTGGCACGAGCAGCGACTTTGCCACTTTCCAAAATCCCTGCAAAGAAGAAGCAGCCAAAAACCATCATCAGAACATTATATGCCGTACGTTTTCTTTAGAATGCCAGGATCGAGCTTTTGTGTCATGCAACTTAGAATGTGGGTAGTGGAGGGGATCGGAGTTTGGCAACATGATATTACTTTTTTTTTTTAAATCACCAGGTCACAATGGACCCGAATTGGATTGCCTGGTTCATCTTTGTGTCAATTTGACCCGGAGTCCGCAGCATGGTGCCGGCATCCAGGTCAAACATCCAGATTTTAACCACATTGGCCTACGGGTCACATTAACACAGATTCCGGGTCAAACTAACAGTGGATCAGGCCATTTGGACCCGGAATCCGGGTCAAAACCTCGAGTTTTTAAAGGGTAACTAGCCAAACCTTTCACGAGACCGGAATATTTATCACATTTTTGCTACATTTTGATTAGATTTTCATATTGTTTCTAAGTTAGACTTTACTTTTTAATCGGTGTAAACTGGCTCTAGATACCCCTGTATTTCATTTAAGGGTAAATTTAAATTAATTTTTTTTTTAAAGCACAAATTTGTTTTATGCTTTGTTCTAAATACTTCCCGCTTTTCCTTTCGAATTATAAAAGAAAAATATATGTTCACTGGGAGTGTTATTATAATCACCCTTTTCTTAATAAAAATTTGTCTGCGTACTAATTCTACATCGATTTTGACTGTAATAAAAAAAACCTTAGAAGCGATGACGTCACAGTTTGTTTACCACTTTGCAGAAGATGGGAAAACCATTGTGTCTCTGCACAACTGTCGGAAATGCAATACCTAGTTACAGCACTTCAGCAATGCAATAAACAAACCATAACGTCATCAGTACAAGGGTCTTTCGACTCTCACAATTATGATTTTGATTTTTGTCAATTATTGATGTATTCACTTCGTTTTCCCCAATGTGCAGCACAAGATTGGATGAAATTGAACGACTTTTGTTTGAAAACTGGTTTGCGGCTCATCTTCGGCCTCAACCAGTTGAAACGGACAGAGGATGGACAATGGGACCCGACTAACGCAGAGAAGCTCCTGGACTTCAACACGTACGATGTGGCTGCATGGGAATTGGGGAACGGTATGTGCTTTAGGTCTGGTTCTTGACGTCCGTTAGACATTCAAGTTGCAAATAATGCAATCCATAAAAAAAAGAAAATGCACGAAAAAGGTTTAGCTGAGGAAACATTGAGTTGGAAACGCATAATTTTATGAGGGTGTGTGGGCCGGGCAAAATGTAAAAAAAATATTAGTATGACATGGAGCTTACAAAAACGTATGTAGATCTATCAACCTTAGGGGTAAAGTCAAACAATGTAGTGGCTCGAAGAAGGCGGTAGAGTTAAGATGTTTGAAACTAGTGGGGGCAGATAGGAGACACATTTGGGGAATCGTGCCTTTATTATGACACAAGCATGGAATTTGAACCACAGTCAGAGTAGGTCATGAGAAATATATATTTTGGCTATATGGCCATCGCAGACGTTCCCTATGTAAAAGTATAATACAGGCCTTGGATTGGGCGATTTGGGCTACAAAACACTTTTGTTATGAAATAAATTGAAATGAATATTGTGCAGCACTGTACGGTCCGCCAATTTTTTGTTGCAGTCACAAATTTGGTTTTACAAAATGGCGGACTGTGTTAGTTCATAAGGTAAAAGCAAAACCCACAACCGAGGCATACTGGTGTGTGGATCATTATATTCTACTTTTAAACATCTGTTCAACCGTATTCATTTCAATTCATTTAATTAAGAACGCTTTTTGCAGCCCAAATCGCCCAATCCAAGGCAACATGTCCCTTTAAGTTTGTTTTCAGATTTTTTTGCCCTTGGGGGAAAACAGAATTTTGTTTTGTTTTTGTAAAGCCGGTTAAAGCATATTCCACGCGTATATGTAGGTCAGCCCTTGTACTAGATAAAATGTTGTTACTATATCCAAATATCATGTCTGATAATAACAAGACATTTATATACAAAAATCAATATGACTGCCATTGCTGATCAATCTATATTTTTTCGAATGACAAACCTCCATTGGCCCCATCCTAAAAGATGCCATGCATTGATGCAATGATTTGGATTACAAGTTTGGTGTTAAAAAAAGAAATGGTGGATGTCATGGCTGTACATGGAATTATGAATTCTCATCCAGTTCACTGCGCACGCGCACGCGCTGTACATTAAGGCCATGTAGCACGGAGCACGAATTTTCAGGCAACCAGTTTTAGGCAATCTCAAGCAAGAAAATTCCTTCACATTTCAGTTTCCTATTTCGTGTCCTTGGAATAGTGAGTTACAGCTCAAAGAATGGTTTTTGTGCTGCTGAAGTGTTCCTTTTGAATACAGTGCAAGTGGCTGCCTGCAAGTTGCCTAGAAAAACTGCCCTGTGTAAAAAAAAACATGGCCTATAGATTATCATACGGAGGGACGGCGCGTGCGCAGTAACTGGTGAGAGTTCATAGTTTCACGTACAGCCACAGACCTGCCCTTGGTATTAACGATACAGCCCATTTACATGACCTTTTAAAAGAAGTTGCAGCTGTTTTTTTTTTTCATTTGTTAATGTAGAACCCAACAGTTACCCAAGTCACGCAAACACCAGTATATCAGGAAAACGGATTGCTGAGGACTTCAATGTGCTAAGAACAGTTCTTAACAAAAGGTTCAACTACTTAAACGCCTCCGTTTTCGGTCCAGATATAAACAACGTAGGAGCCAAAAGTACAACCAGATATCTGAAAAGGTTCAAATTTTCAAATTTTGACATGATGCACGTTCAGTTTGTGTTCATTGACGTTTTATTCCTCTCCAGTCAAACCATTGGTAATTCCCTTTTCCCATAAAATTGAGCGATCCAATTTCTTTAAAGCGTTATGATTATACATCTCATCAGGGACTGGCTGTCGCTAACTGGTGATTTGTTTCTGAGCTTGCTCTACAAAGTCCATGGGTACTCTATGAAATGTGGAATTTTTATTTTTATTTTATGAACAGATTTCTCTCGTCAACTAACTCAACGAACAGTACTACCTTTCACAGCTATTACCTGGACGGCAAGTCTGCTACATTGGATGCGTTCCTTGACCCGAAAACACTTGATAATACTCTTCCAGGTCAAATCAACCGAATGAAATCTGAGGTTGGAAAGTACTACGGGGAAGGAGCTAAACTGATGCTGGGAGAAACGGGCAGTGCCTACAATGGAGGAGCACAAAATTTGTCTGACAGATACGTTGCAGGATTTTTGTAAGAAGGAATATTGCTTCTCCTCACCCAGGAGTAAAAGGGAACCCTTGAGGGAGAGTTGGTTCATTGTCTTATGTAGCATCCGAGTCCATACTCTCAGGAAGCTCAAATTTCTGCTTTATATAATATTGTAACATGTTTTGCTGGTCCCTTTTTGGCAAGCAAATATATTTTGGGCTTACTGTAGAATTCTGCGCAAATGGAGCCACGCAAAGCACATTGTATTATGATGGATTGCGCATGACCTCATCGACCGCCATCTTTGATGAAAAACATTGGAAAAGTGCAGGCGTGTGCGCGCTGCGCACAACTCTCAGCCAATGATAGCCTTTCAAGCGTGCACATTTCATAAACGATGGCGGCCAATGCAAGGGGTCTATGGGCTATAAAAGCGCAGGATTCCGCGGTAAGCAGATACATGACATTGGGCCCACATCGAGTGATTGCAACGTTTACATACGTGTCTTTGATCGGAGTCAATCAGGCTGGAATTAGTCATGCAGCTTGTTTGAAATATTGGGCTGGAATACTGAAAATCGTGCATCAAGAAATCTGCCCACAATAATCTTTCCTGGGCTACAATTCCTTGTGAAAAATAGCTTGACTTGTCAGCAGTGCATGATCTTTTATAATGGTATGAAGGTCAGGCTACTTACCCAGCTGAAAATAGCAACATCGAAGATAATTTCAAAGGCAAAGTGTAGTGCTTGCGTAACGGACGCCATCTATTGAGTTGTAAATCACATGTAAATTGATTTCTGTAGATCACTATATTATTTGCTGGTGCATTTAAGTTCAGGACAATGAAATAAACAAGAGATTTAGTAGGCCTGGCTCAAGCCTGGCTCAAGCCTGGCTCAAGCCTGGCTCAAGCCTGGCTCAAGCCTGGCTCAAGCCTGGCTCAAGCCTGGCTCAAGCCTGGCTCAAGCCTGGCTCAAGCCTGGCTCAAGCCTGGCTCAAGCCTGGCTCAAGCCTGGCTTAGTGCTGGTGGCGTCTTACTAGGATAATTCCTTTCTTCTTTGATAGGTTTCTAGATAAGCTTGGGATGAGTGCTAAGATGGGGCTTGATGTCGTCATGCGTGCTACGCTGTACGGTAGTAGATACACGATGCTGGATATCAATAACCTCGACCCCAAACCGGTAGGCATGATCTAGTTTTTGCAGGACTTGGGAAAGCACGGAGTATACACAGTGCTTATAATCACACATCGATGTAGGGTTAAACAAAAATACTTTATGTAATTAGTACATCTAGTAAATGTTGAGGGTCGGTTTTAAGAAGTTGAATCTTTACTGCACATTCGAAAAATATTGTGAAAAAACTGTGAGCTAAGGATCCTTTAAGTGACTCTGTGTGTCTCCGGCTTTGGCACCGTCATTACAGCCCCCAGCAGTGACACTTTACGCGAAGCTAGCCCGGAGCCAGGGACGGATCCTAAATAGCTAGTGACACAGACTGGTTTGTCGTCTGTATTCCGAAGCCTAATTACAATCGAAACGTCAGCAATTCGGGCTAAAAATCGCGTCGAAATCTGACGTCAACACTTCGAGGCTGACAAATCTACCAATGAATTGCCTTCTTGTAGCGTTGATGGGGGCACCCTATGAGCTCACGACGTTGGATTCTGCACGGGGCTCGTTCTAAATTGCACTTATTTCCGACACTTCTATCTAGGATTATTGGTCCGCTTACATTTACAAGTATCTAGTCAACTCCACTGTACTTAAAGCAGAGATAGTCAACACAAACTGGAGTGAAGACGATCCCTTTGTGCGTGTGTATGCACACTGCACGTCCACAGGGTAAGTGATATATTATAACACTCCACAGAAATGTATGTACAGTGTATCGTCAAAGGTACCACTACAAAAACTGACACGATGGGTGTTGTCACATAATTATAGATACCCTAGAGATAGTATACACCCTTGGTGTTCATTTTGGCTCTCTCATCGGTATTTTTGACAACACCCTTGGTGTCAGTTTTAAGACCCCAGTTTGTGCAGTGTTTCGTTGCATTTCAAATCACCAAAACTGCACCACTTGGTAAATGATTCTGCAAAAAGTTTGTCATAATTTCGTTTTTGTTGAATACGATTATTCATTATGATTTTCTTCAACTAATTGTTTTAAGAAAAAGTGGCTATGACGCAGGCGCAGTGACTCTGATCGTCATGAATATGCATAAGCGCTACTCAGCGAACATCACGCTTCTTCAAGACCTCAGTGGACAAGACGTTGATCAGTATCTGCTAACACCGCATGGGCCGTCGGGCATGACGTCATCGTAAGTATACCTGCAGCGCAGCAATAGACCTTTAGCATGGTGTGGCCATCTTGATTTTCTCCAATTTAAACTAATGTAACGAAACCAAGACTGGATGAAAAAATAGTCTGGTTTCTTTTTCAGTGCAATGAAATACTAGCATTCAAAACTGCTATTATATAAAGGGAACATGACCAAGCTTCTTAATGAAGATGGAAATTGTGCGGATTGACAAGCGGGTGTGTCGTCTCGTGGCAGAGCGGTTAAGAGCACCGGACACAAGCTCTGGTGTTTCTGATCAGCAAAGTGTGGGTTCGATGCACGGTCGTGGTACTTGTGTCATTGAGCCAGATTACTTTATTATAATTGCTTTGTTGTTCGGATAAAGCTGCTGTAGTGCACGTAAAAGAACCCAGAACACTTACTGTTGTGATATGTAATAGGGACTACTTTCCCCCGTGTAGTATTGTACACGTGAGAGGTCATGGGACCACTATTCTGATGTTGCAATAAACATGGAGACACGGAATCACTTTATTTATCGTGGAAGAGTTATGGTTAACCCTGGTGTTTCTGGTTCACATAGCAACACCCTTGTTTGGCTTGCGAGCTACAGTGATACAAGTTCACTTATGAGGCATCCTTGGTTTCAACACCAGAAATGTATCATACATTTCTGGTGTTGAAACCAAGGATGCCTCATATAATAATACAAGCCGTAACAACGGAGGTCATGGTTTCGGAAAGTCCCATAGTGTATCAACTTGAAGAAGAAGAAAAAAGAAGAACACGATAATAATAAATAATAACAAAAAAGCATCTGAAGAAATCTCGGGTTTAAGTTATATCTAGCTTGGGGCATTTTAACTCTTTCATATTAGTCTCACTTAAAGTCAGTGATTTCCTCACGCGATGAAGTGATTATATTATAATTATGTACACACTTGAATAAATGTGTATTATTTTAAAACAAAAGTTTGTAGATGTTAGGACAGTGGAATTAATTCAGAAATGCTTTTTTAATTGTTCTTTTGCGTTTATTTGACAGACAAATAGAGCTCAATAACTACCTGTTAGAAATGGTCAATAACAGGACCCTGCCGGAACTAACACCTGTTCGAATCAAAGGAGGACGTCAGCTATTTCTGCCACCCTTGTCTTATGGGTTCTACGTTGTCAACAAAGCAAAGGCAGAATCTTGTATTGGATGAGCTCTAGTACAGCCTTTGTAGATGACAAGGCGCGCCAATAATACTAATTTTTGGAGAGCTGCTTTAGCAGAATACGAGCCTATGTAATACCGTTTTCGTCCGTCCGTCCGTCTAGTCGTTTGTCCGTCCGTCCGTCCGGCCGTCCGCATTGAAACTTTTTGTTAAAGCTTTTGCCTTAGATAGTTTGTTGTGTTATGAAATTTGTTTTTGTGTGAATATAGATTCACTAAACTTAAGTGAACATGGAAATTGTGGTCAAGTTTTTCTTTTGTTTAAATAATGTTAACGTTTTCAGGGTACATTATTACCCTCTGAAAAAATTAAACAGCTTCCTTCGAGTAATCTTAATGGTTTTGCAATGAGCTTCGAATAAGAATGCTTTTAAATGGTATATTAAATGTTAACATCAACATAAATCAGGTTTACCATTGCAACAATATTTTGGGGTAAAAAAAAAAATAATAAATAAAGAAATGCATTTTTTAGAAGAGCATTTTTTGTGGAGATGGAAGATTTCTGGTAGATGTGTGTACCGCTGACTAGTTCAATGAATGTGTGTGATGTGCATTGAATTGAACCAGTGCATGTGTGGGTTTTCTGGCGTATTTTATGTATGACACTGGAACAATTGTGGTGGGTCTAATTCAATTCCAATTGTAAGGCTTTAGTTTCTCTGTTTGATACAAAGGAAGGTTTTAGGTCATGTTGTAAGTGGCAGAGATGCTGTTGTGTCTAGATCATTCAGTACAATTTCAGAGGACAAAGAGGTAAGTCATGCAGGCTGGGACTGTATGCATCCTGTAACATGCATCTTTAGGGTGATGTCTTGGAAGGTTCAGTTTGTGATAATGTGGGCTCTTATTGTGTTTAATGAGTGGAGAAACCATACTTACTTGTGTAAGAGGAAATGCAAAGAAAAACGTTTCATGTACACATGTACAACATGTAACTGTTTCGCCTTTCTTAATGTGAGAGATAGCCAACAGCTATAATGTTTTTGACGAGCATGCATCTTTCAAAGTACCTGTAAATTTCAATACATGTACATAGATGCATCTACTCTGGTAAATTCATGTCTTTGATGACAAATATGTACCAGAGCTAGAGCTACATGTAAGAATTTGTTTTTATTATGTGGTTTATATAACACTATATGTTTCATCGTAATCAGCCCCCACCCATCCTGAGCCTCTTTCTCACATTTCAAACCAAGTAGGCAATGGTCAACTACATACTTGTTAATTGTTCCCACCTCTTTGAACATCAGTTGATCAAATGATTGTTTTTTTATTATTATTCATTGTTTCTCTATCGGGCGTTCGGCAGCTCACCATGGCAGCTTCTGCTGTTCTAGTTTATAATGGGCTGGCCGATGGAGTTACGACGAAATAATGTACGGCAGAAAGAATAGGCAGAATAAGAACAGAACACAGGCCGGGAGGTGGAATTTAAGAGTGGAATGTCAGGGTGGTCAAGCACCCTAGACTAAGGCCGTGTCCGAAACGGCGACTTCGGCTACAGCTACAGCTAGATCAGCGCGTCTGCCAGTGTTGAAGAATAGGCAGACGCGCGCGATCTAGCCGTAGCTGTAGCCGAAGTCGCCGTTTCGGACACGGCCTAAGGGTGGTTGGATTATCAAAGTTGGGGTCCAAATCTTGCCATGCTCGCAGGCCGTGTAAGTCTCGAGCCTTTGAAGACAAGTCTCGAGTCTTTGGCTGTTTGCGGACAGCAAGTCGATTCCTAAGCCACTATAATATGTTCCAAGCCTTTCTAAAATAATACCAAAAACAATGTCAATATAGCAGAGAATTATCTAAATTTGATACTTCCAACAATTCATGCAGGCAATTTTGTTTTGGGGGTGCTCAAGTTCTCGAAGAAGTCGCAAATAAAACGTCGAGGTGATAAGTGCCTCAAGATTGACTTAAGCAAACCAAGTCACACTGTGCTCGTAGCAACTACACACACGGTCAACTGACCGCGAATGATCCATTTCGTAGCAAACCATTCTAATATTTAAACTTCCTGAAGTAATATAAAACTTTATACCAATTCGATTAAATTTATACTTATAATAGTTTTATTCGAACGACACAGTTCTCATACACTCAGCTATAATCATGATACAGGTATCTGTTTTACAGAAGTGGAATTAACAATTATTAATTGCAAAGTGTGCTTTCTTTATAGCTGTACAGTAATTTGAAAGTGTGCTGTATAAAGGTAGGGTCATATTTTGGTAAAGGACCCCGAAACAACTGCAATAATTTATTTCAAACCCTGCATGAAGATTGTATAATGGTAGCAAGCATCCTGAGAATTTTCTTTCATCTGAAGTGCTCTGCTGATTAGAAGTCAATTAAAAAGTATGTCAACAATTTGAATCCAGATCATCAGTAGGCGACTTTTTAACATTTCCATGGTATCCGTTTGAATGCTGCCCTCAATACGGCCAGAGATGCGGTTGGTACCCGCTGTCACCTCGCTAAACGTGCATAAAACGCTCTTGATGAAAATACCAAAAGTAAAAAGTGAATTTTACTGTGACTTTTGTTGTGGATGTCATGACTGATTCTATCGTGGTTCGACGTGGTGTTTTCTTCCCTCTATAAAAACACTGATTATACGCAAATATAGATAGCTAAAACGTAGTCGTTCTCATTTGCTGTTTCAGTTTGTTGTAGTGTATAATAATTGAAGCGTGTCTTCAGACACATCGATGAGATCAGCTTCGCTCCAGTGCCGTGAGATTACGCGATTCCTCGTACTTGACTCAAAAAGCGACTGAATTTACGACTACGTGGAAGTCTTGCGCGTTTTCAAACAGTGGGATCCTCATAATGTGAGATTTAGTTCATGTTACATGGTTATATAAAGTTGTCGAAGAAACTCTTGGTTTGCTACAGCTTCACTTCTTCGAAATGATTTGGTCGATCAAATTTACCCCGTTAGTGTGTTTACGTCGCTTCAAAATGTGCAAATGTAGAAGCTGAAGATCTGAGGGTAACCGAGGGCTGACAGCAGACTCTTCATCTGGAGCGATTGGTTTAGCGGGTGCCTTATAAAGTAAGCTGCAAAGCGCGGTTGAAATGCCTTTCTTTGTTTTGTCATAGTATGTACACCTAATTACAAGCTTACGTCAGAAATTTACTTTGCATGACAATATAATCAGTAGGGATCCTTAGATCAAATGATTGAATAACGCCCTAATTAATCAAACTTGGAGACGTCGTTGCTTCTTCGATTTTTTTCATCAATGGATTTCTCCAGCACGCAGATGTGTTTTTGATTATGGTTGTTCTTGTTGCTCAGAAACAACGTTGAGAATGTTGTGGCTACCCTAGAAAACCTCTTACCGGTTATATAACCACCTACAGGGGTTTTGTCAACAACTGTGTGGTGAGAATAAGGTTTTGGCAGTGCGTTAATCATATAACCAAACTCTTCATTTTATAGATATGTTGGATCGAGTACCCAGCTGTTATTTTGATTAAGGCTTGCGGTAACACCATGTGGAAATCTCTTTTGAGTAGTGTCTGGTTCTGAAAAGAACCGGTGGTTAACGACTCTAACGAAGGAGTCGTTAACCACCGGTTCTTTTCAGAACCTACACTACTCAAAAGAGATTTCCACATGGTGTTACCGCAAGCCTTACTTAGTTATACTTCCACCATGCAAAGTTTCAAATCCTACTTGTTATTTTGATGGAAGGGAACCAGCGGGAGCTTTACAAAAAATTGAGTTGTACAATCCATGGGAGCTTATTCGCTGTCGTAACCAAGAACTGTTTTGGTTCAGTTGGGTCAGCCATTTGCATTTGCTATTCACTAGCCAGTGGCTGAAACAGTTATTGGTGACAGCTGCCGCGACAATGCACCCAAGGTCTGTCGCTTGGACGCAAATGCGCCCCTAGCGTTTTTTTGTTGTTGTTTGTTTTACGGGCATTTCCGACCAATGATGTTTGAAAAAAAAATCAGCGCACGCTAGAGTACAAACTTCCCAGCAATGGCGACAACCACTGGTACATGAAATGATGCAATAATTGAACTGGAATGGATTGGTATACAGCGTTTCAGCTGGTTTAGTTTTTTGCTCTGCAAAAAGTTTTGTTTGGCTTCTGAATTGTGCCTGCATAAATTATGACGTATGAAATGTTCCCAGCGTGTCTATAAAACCATGGACTAATTCTACCTCCATGATAAAACCCACCCTTGTATTGTCACATGTTTCCCTTATTTACGCCTTACAATGAGCGCCTCGCGAGAATTCCTGTATTCTGTTGTTTATTCTCAAGTCCAGCCTACACACGAATTCGATGACATCTGCTCACCTACAGCTGCATGAGTTGAATGGGGAGTTACGGATACCCTACATGCAAAGATGTTCCATTAAGCTTGGTTTTTCTCCGATACATTAAATAAAATCACGAAATAAAGGTCGACTCCAACAAATATTTGAATGCTTCATAAACGCTGTCACGTACAGTCTTCAACAAACGTGTAATTTAATCGACTACAAGAGGTTAAATGAGTTTTTGGTGGTTCAGATTCAATTCTGCGGGCAACCTGTTTGTTTCACGCACTTCGTCACTTAGATTGCAATTTAATGAACACAATAATCAAAACCTTTGCATGACTTTTGTTGACCCGGTCATGTGAAGTGAAATTGTGCATGTAATGATTTAATTCGAAGAGAGCAGAGAGCTGCCTCGTGTTCTCACCTGCGCTCCATCAATAACACTGTGCGTCAAATGGCTGAGAAACACGATTACCCAACCTCGTTTCCTCAGGATTTAGAGACACTTCTTGAAATCAGGAAATAAAGAGCCAGAACAACATCTTCCACGCTTTTCTCGCTAAACTCAAAGGGTTGACTGCGTTGCTGCAGATGACCGTACTGGGTCTATGGACAGAGGCGTTGCATTAGTCTCATCTCCAGCCTAAACACGATTGCGACGAAATGTGCTCCGTATTAGATGCATGAGCTGAACTCGAAAATGTTTATACTTGAAGCAATAAACGACTGGATCGACGCCCATGTTGCACATGACGAGGCCCGTGAATGTTATGAATGCATTCTTTCAAAATTGGGTTTTCGGAATTTTATTAAATTTCAGTGTCATTATGGGCGACCAGCAAACGAAAAAGAGAGTACCAACTATTAGCATGGTCTCCAGTACGTTGCGTTTAGCCTTGCTTAATACTGCCTGACCCCGCTGGTTTGCGTCTTTTTTGGTTGCACCTGCCAGTTTGCGTCGCAGCATGAGAAGTATCTTCACGTAAGAAAATGTCATTAGAGTCACTGGAATCATGTATTCAACAAAGTAACAGCAATAGGGATATTGGTTCGTTTACACTCTTTCCACGTATACAAATGCCTTGGTTTACGTCCAAGTGGTTAAAGTTGAGCTGTTTCGAAGTCAAATATGCAAAACCAATGATCCAAGCAGCACACATTGAAACTCTGATCTTGAAATGTGAGCAGTGGTTGCGGTGTTTGACCGGGTAGCACGTGGCAAGAAAATGCTCCAGCGATATCACCACCAGATTGTACGAAGACGTCACATTCAATCCCCAGACGAAGTAATCAGAGTTTATTAGCTTACAAACGAGTTCGCCCCAAAAGGTATAACCAACTTCTGAATTCTTAAAAGAGATCCTGTTGATAACTTTGAATACCAGGAAGAAAACTCCGCACACAAAATCCACTATGGATTGGTGAAGGATGAGTCTGTTGGTGAAAGACTTGAACTCTTTTCGTTTGACCGTCATGACGAAAATCACTAAACCGTTTCCCAAGATGGCTGAGCAAGCAATAACGGCATTTATTGCTTTGACAACATTGAAGGCGGCCATGGTGCGAATCAAATGGATTCTAGCAAGAGGTTTCTTCTTTGCTTGCTCGATGGTTTGGTTGGTTTGATATCTCCCACAGTCGTCTTAAAAATTAGGGTATAGAATAGAATTTGAATGTTTATAGACAACCGAGTCCAAGCTGCTGCAACCCGAATCTGAACAACCACACCCATGCAAGAGGCATTAAGACTATCACGTGACCTTATTATGACGCGCCATGCCTTACTTACGGCCAATCTAATCTATTTTGCGCGGGAACGACAATGCGCCAATTAAAAAAATAAATACAAAATCAGGTGAAAAAAAAAATCAAGCAGTGCCTATAATATTGCCCCACAGAGACCCAACAAGAAATCTGTGTCGAAACCCCTTTTTTTTATGAAATGAAATTGAATCAAATTGGGTCACAAGGATGTTAAAAGAACCAAATTTGCGAAACCTTGAAATAAATTTGATATTCACTGTATTTTATTAACATTTTTGAGGAAGGAAAATATGTTCCAAATCCGTTAAGCTTGTATTTAATATCCAGGTTTGAAATTTCCTGTCTAGACCAAACCACCACAATCTACTGCTTGAACATCATCATTGTGCCTCAACGATGCCGTCAAAAAGGTTTGTGACAATTTTTTGTACCACGGAAAAAAGAAACAAAATAGTTTAATATTATGTATCCCTGGCGGGACTCGAACCCGCAGTCTTCGGTTTAGGAGACCGACGCCTTGTCCATTAGGCCACAGGGACTCGCACAATATTTGAATATGAAATGTTTTTACTTGAAATGCAGTGGTGAGCCGGTAACCAGAGACGGTGGGGGGGGGGGGTTCCTTCTTGAAAAGTAAACGCATAAATGGTTCAAAAAATTTAAGAAAAAAAACACTAAATTATGTCTTTTCCCCCTCTTGCTCCTTCCCCCAAATGAACATTTCTGGTGAAGCCACTATTGAAATAATAATGTCGCACGAAAGCAACTATTATTTACTATCTCGCCCGAACGAAGATTACAGTCTGCCCCCACCAGAATGCCCACACATCATCATAGGGTTTATACCATGCCCGTTATGTTGGGCAGAGGGTATCCCCAACCATTATTACCATAATTTGAAATATAATATTTTCCACTTGTACAGAACTTACTCCCCTCCCCCACCACCACCACACCTAAAATCCTCCAAAGAATTACTGAGATCCCCCAAACACAACAAGACATAAATTGGGGTACACCATACCACCCATATCGTGCACATGGGTAAACATAAGTAGGCCTAAGTACCCATTTTCTGTGACTTTCAAATCCACCATTTGATACCAAATACGTTTTGTATTTCAATTATAGTTTGTTGATAGAGAGAGGAAAGAGAGATTTTTTTCAACAGTAATTGTATCCGTATGTGGTTCTTTGGTGTTGGTTCCTACGTCAATGTGACCGTTTCAATTATTTTCCACCGCCCCTGTGGCCTAATGGACAAGGCGTCGGACTCCTAAACCGAAGACTGCGGGTTCGAGTCCCGCCAGGGGTAACGGATGTTCACCTGAAAAAAGCAACTCATTTTAAAACAAATCTTTAGACATATATGTGTGTATATAATAATACATATTTTTTGTTTGCCGCAATTGTTTTATTTTTTATTTTTTATAATTATAATTTTTAAGCACCCGCCCAGCCTGTCCGCTCCATTTCAATTGACTTTATACATTTTATGAGCCGATATTATTATAACATCGCGATGCAAAAAGCAAATATTTAGTTGAATACAAATTTGATAAAACTAAATAAAACAAATGAAGAAAACATACGTTCGAAGTAGCGTGTTCATGCTTGAGTTGCAGAAAACAGCATCTCATCGTCGTTTATCCATCACCGTCCCTGTGGCCTAATGGACAAGACGTCGGTCTCCTAAACCGAAGACTGCGGGTTCGAGTCCCGCCAGGGGTAAACGCATGTTCATCTGAAAAAGCAACTCATTTTATACCAATTCTTTAAAAAATGTGTGTATTATAAATTATATATTTTGTTGCCGCAATTTTTTTTTTTTTTTATATATAATTAGATTTTTAAGCACCCGCCCAGCCTGTCCGCTCCATTTCAATTGACTTACATTTTATGAGCGGATATTATTATAACATTGCGATGCAAAAAGCAAATATTTAGATGAATACAAATTTAACAAATAAATAAATAACTAAATAAAACAAATGAAGAAAACATACGTTCGAAGTAGCGTGTTCATGTTTGAGTTGCAGAGAACAGCATCTCATCGTCGTTTTTATCCATCACCGCCCCTGTGGCCTAATGGACAAGGCGTCGGTCTCCTAAACCGAAGACTGCGGGTTCGAGTCCCGCCAGGGGTAAACGCATGTTCATCTGAAAAAGCAACTCATTTTATACCAATTCTTTAAAAAATGTGTGTATTATAAATTATATATTTTGTTGCCGCAATTTTTTTTATTTTTTATATATAATTAGATTTTTAAGCACCCGCCCAGCCTGTCCGCTCCATTTCAATTGACTTACATTTTATGAGCCGATATTATTATAACATCGCGATGCAAAAAGCAAATATTTAGATGAATACAAATTTAACAAATAAATAAATAACTAAATAAAACAAATGAAGAAAACATACGTTCGAAGTAGCGTGTTCATGTTTGAGTTGCAGAGAACAGCATCTCATCGTCGTTTATCCATCACCGTCCCTGTGGCCTAATGGACAAGGCGTCGGTCTCCTAAACCGAAGACTGCGGGTTCGAGTCCCGCCAGGGATAGAATGTTAATGTGCTTTTTAGTTTTTTCTTACATTACCAGAAGGTAGTTATTTTGAACATAAAACAAATATTGAAGTGAAGATTAGTTCTCGTTCATTTCAGCTCCTAAAACTGTACGTCTAACTCTGCTCTAGGTTATCATCCTGCTTCTGGTCTTGTCTGCACCAGCTCTTCTGGCTGAGATCTTCATAATTACTTTCAAGTGTCCATATCAATGCCCTGTAAAATCATTATGTGGCCTACTTGACACGGCGTCGATCTCCTAAACCGAAGACTGCGGGTTCGAGTCCCGCCAGTGGTAAACGCATGTTCACCTGAAAAAAGCAACTCCTTTTTTAAAACAATTTTTTATTTTGTATATATGTTTGGCCGCAATTGGTTTTTTAAATATATATTTTTAAGCACCCACCCGCCCTGTCAACTCCATTTCAATTGACTTACATTTTATGAGCAAATATTATAACATCGCGATGCCAAAAGCGAAAATTTAGCTAAATAAAAAATGTAAACAAAAAATAAATAAATAAATAAAACAGAAGAAGAAAACATACGTTCGAAGTAACGTGTTCATAAATGGTGTTTGAAGCTTTGCATGGTGTGGAGGATAAGAGTAACTATAAATATAAATATAAATAGTAAACTTGCGGGTACAACCATGTGTAAAAACTCTTCAGGAAGACGAGCAGAGTATACTGTTCGAAACGTCGAGACCAAACCGGCTCTTTTCAGAGCCAACACTCCCTCAAAGAGTTTTTACACATGGTTGTACCCGCAAGTTTACTATTTATATTTATATTTATAGTTACTCTTAACGTGTTCATGTTTGAGTTGTCATCGTCGTTTATCCATCACCGTCCCTGTGGCCTAATGGACAAGGCGTCGGTCTCCTAAACCGAAGACTGCGGGTTCGAGTCCCGCCAGGGATAGAATGTCAACGTGCTTTTTAGTTCCATCTTACCAGAAGGTGGTGATTTTGAACATAAAACAAATACTGAAGTGAAGATTAGTACACGCTCATTTCAGCTACTAAAACTTCCTAATTCTGCTCCAGATTATCAGTCTGCTTCCGGTCTTGAATCTTTGTACCAGCTCTCTGGCTGAGATATTCATAATTTCAAGTGCCCCGATCAATGCCCTCTGCTGGGGTCAAAACCTATATTTATTTATTTATATTTAGGTGGGTTTTTTTGCACTGTTTAAAAAAATGTCCGTGTCAGAAGTGCAGTTGGTGAAAGTCACGTCGTGACTGGTAAAGATCAATAGAGGGCGCTTTATTGTTTTTGTTAAAAGAAGAGATATATAACCAAACAGACATATGAAGGTAAACCACATACTACAACCGTGCACGTCCTACGGTAACTGCCGCTGGTTCCCTGCTTCTCTTCTTATTTGTAAACGGTATATGTGCTGTTGGTACCAGCGCGCTGCCGCGGTTTGGTTAGTCTCTTTTCCGTGTCGTTTGTTCTTCAGTTGTGATGAGCTCATGAATATTAATGATATTACGAGAATACTGAATATTAATGCATTTAAATAATAGTCACGGCCCCATACCCCTGTGTGTGCGGACGACGTGAATACGGTACGTACGTCACACTGCTGTGGATTTAAAAATGGCCGGGCTAGAGAGAGAGGCGACCGTGACAAAAGAACAAGTTTAACTTCACTCTCGGTCTCAGTCTCAGCATGGAGGTCCAGTAGTTAGTAATTCTACCTTCATGGTCTCAGTCAGCGATATACCGAGGTACGTTAGTGTAGTTATTTTCAAAGAAATAGTAATTAATTTAAATATTGGTGCTGAAATACTTTTACAACTACAACCATGCACAACTCAATAGGAAACTACAACCATACACAACTCTATGGGAAACTACAACCATGCACAACTCAATGGGAAACTACAACCATACACAAGTCAATGGGAAACTACAACCATGCACAACTCAATGGGTAACTACAACCGTACACAACTCTATGGGAAACTACAACCATACACAACTCTATGGGAAACTACAACCATGCACAACTCAATAGGAAACTACAACCATGCACAACTCAATGGGAAACTACAACCGTACACAACTCAATGGGAAACTACAACCATGCACAACTCAATGGGAAACTACAACCGTACACAACTCAATGGGAAACTACAACCATACACAACTCTATGGGAAACTACAACCATGCACAACTCAATGGGAAACTACAACCGTACACAACTCTATGGGAAACTACAACCATGCACAACTCAATAGGAAACTACAACCATGCACAACTCAACGGGAAACTACAACCATACACAACTCAATGGGTAACTACAACCGTACACACTCAATAGGAAACTACAACCATACACAACTGTATGGGAAACTACAACCATGCACAACTCAATGGGAAACTACAACCGTACACAACTCAATGGGAAACTACAACCGTACACAACTCAATGGGAAACTACAACCATGCACAACTCAATGGGAAACTACAACCATACACAAGTCAATGGGAAACTACAACCATGCACAACTCAATGGGTAACTACAACCGTACACAACTCTATGGGAAACTACAACCATACACAACTCTATGGGAAACTACAACCATGCACAACTCAATAGGAAACTACAACCATGCACAACTCAATGGGAAACTACAACCGTACACAACTCAATGGGAAACTACAACCATGCACAACTCAATAGGAAACTACAACCATACACAACTCTATGGGAAACTACAACCATGCACAACTCAATGGGAAACTACAACCATACACAAGTCAATGGGAAACTACAACCATGCACAACTCAATGGGTAACTACAACCGTACACAACTCAATAGGAAACTACAACCATGCACAACTCAATGGGAAACTACAACCGTACACAACTCAATGGGAAACTACAACCATACACAACTCAATGGGAAACTACAACCATGCACAAGGCTTCTCAGAGTCCTCAGAGGTTACAAGAAAACAACACATTTAATATGCTAGTGTACTGAAGTGACGAATAACTACTGGGGAAAGATGTGAAAGGTCACAATAAAATTTACTAGCAAAGCTAGTTTGGGTTTTTTATACAAGGGAAAATGAGAAGAAGAATGTTATAGACAATGCTTGTAGAACAGGGTGACAGTGCAATGCTTTTAGAATGGGATTAAGGTGTAGAAAATGAAGAGTATTGCTTATTCTCTTGTCTTAATTATTTCAGTGGTAACAACACATTGATCAACAGTGACAGTGTCAGGTCTGATCCTTCAAATATCTAGATGAAGCACACCTATGATACCCCAGTTGTAGTTGTTATTAATGTATTAACTGTTGTTCCATTTGTTTTTGTTCACAATGTCCTTTAGTAGCTGACCTGGTTGAATCTGAGGAAGGGCTTGATGACTCTGTTCTATCTTTCGTGAGATGCTTGGGCTGTCAACTTTTTCAGAAGGAAAATTAGCACAGTTGAAGGAAGGGTTGTAAACATTATGGGAGAATGACTGACTGGAGTATTTTCAGATAATTGTACCCATGGTAAGTACTTGCCTAAATTCAGTTTCCAATACAAATTCAATTTAAAATCTGATGGAAAAAAATAAGACATGCAACTGTACATTCATGAACAAGTTGATTCGTACCATAAAACAGCTAAACAAGAAAATTGCAACAATCAACTTTGAAGCAAGTACACTTTGAAATACCGAAAATCGTTTTTCTAACAGTTATTTTGTCTTTAGTGAATTAAATCTATGGGAAATGAATGTGTAGTTCTTCTGATATACTTGTGTTAGATTGCCCTAAAACTAAATAATAATTTGCCATATCCACTTATAAACATTTTCTAGATGATTTGATTGATTTCAACTAAGTGTGTATTTCTGTATTGTATTCTTTCATCAGACTGTTCCAATGGATGCAAACAGCTAGGTGTTCAAGATACAAGGCCATAAGTAGCCAAGTTGCAGAGCAGATGAATTCGTCCCCAACACATCAAAATTTAGCTTTTACATTATGTATATATGGCTCAAGACAATTTTGGGTGGCATTGTCGTTTCTATTTGTTGAAAACAAATTATAGAAGTAATGTTGTTTTTAAAGATACAAGCAGTCTCTGTTGTATCATTTACATGAACCATCATAAATCCAAAGGGCAATTTTTCCAACAATTTGGACATGTACAATGTTGTATTGTTATGTATCATTGTCAAGACGGAATGTACAAGTGCTCACATTTCCTCTCAATTTAGGTTAAGTTCCATACGTTTATGATGTAAGTACTTTGAATATTTGAAAAAACTTTAGATGGAAATATTGCATCAGGGAGATTAGTACCACATTCAATTTTGTAGTTTACTTGTAACAAATAAAACAACTCACCATCGAAGATATATCTTAAATATAGTATAGTTTTATAACTCTCATCAAATTCCCACATTACAGAAAGAGTAACTAAAGTTACAACAACAACAAGTCTGAAGAGGGATTGTTGCTTTGCATCATTCAAACCTTTGTTCAATGTATTGTTTGTTATACAACAATGGAATAGGACAGTACTTGCCAATCATTGAAGAAATAAAGATTGTGCAAACAGATGCACCAAATGCAGTAAAATTTTCTTCTGATTTATTGTCAACTGCTTTATGTGTTTTCTTCATTTCATATTTACATTCTAGAGTTAAGATTCTTGGGCGAAGATGTCAACGGTGGAGGGAGGTAGATAACTTTTAACAAAGTTATAAATGACAATTGCCAATACAAATTTTCAGCTAATTGAACCCCATGTTTTGGTTGTTTTATATAGCTCGAATAAAGTCAACTAATTGTTGGAAGGGCGAGGGATCTTGCATAAACGCCCAGCACACTTATTTATTTTTTTCACGCAAATTGCAAGAATCTTCCGGTGGTAGCCGTTTTTTATATCTTGTACATAGAGTTTTCAATTATTTCCAACGATAGATAGGTATAGGCCCTGTGATGGTGAATTAATCAAAGTTCCTGTCAACATTGTTTTGAGTGTTCGTGACTGAAAGCTTTTTGCAACAGTTAGGGAAGCAATTTAATTGAAATCACACGCGTCCGTTTTTACATTCTTACCGATCCATGGCTTTATTAATCATGACAGTGTGGATGAAAACTTGTATACGTTTTTAAACTCCAAGTCGTCTCAAAATGCAGAAAAGTGTAATAATATTAAGTTAGTTATATCACGGTTGAAGGGGTTTTGGGCTTTTCTCGATTTGTCATTACTGAAGTTGTATTTCCATCCCCAACCTGGTAAAAGGAACCAAAAACTAATAATGAACAAAACAAAAAAGTAATGTGCGCAAAATAATACGCGTGGCATCACAACGTTCTCCAATAGTTTTGATCAAGGCTTTTATAACAACTGAGACGTGATAATGATTATGTCCATTACAGAATGAACTACATCTCCATGATTATTTTGCTCACAAATTTCCCACAGTAACTGTTGTTGTACAAACATGCATTGAATTCTAGAATCCACGAATAGTTCTATATCTCCCTATTGCATACTACCGCCGAATTACAAAAACAATATATTGGTAATTTGTTTGTGGCTTGTATTTTGAAGAACAACAATTTGACACACACACAAATATTTGACAATTTAAACCAAAAACAACACGCATTCGTTTTCGTCTTAATAATAATCTTGAATTTTTCACTGGGACCATCGCAATAACCTGTAAAAAAGACTAACTATAATTATAAGACTCTTCCAACAATGAAGCTCATCAACTTGAAATTTCCCAATTTGTTTTCGTCATTGTGGTGGTATTGAAGGTTGATTTAAATAATTAAGTATCTCTTTTCCTTCAGAGGTAACTATCATTTGAGATACGAGACAAATCGTCAAAGATGATCCTAATGAATAAGTGTAGTATTAAAAAAGTTGCACTTGAGTTATAGCCTGGACATGACTTTATATTACTTTAGTAGACCTATAAACACTATACAAACATTGTTTCATTTATTTAGTGCATTGAGCGAAAACTGTGTTTTTGTTTTGTTTTGCTTTGTTTGTCGTTTGTTTTCTATGCATGTGCTGAAATGGACAGTGAGAAAGAGAATTTTTTAATTGAAGGTATAATGACGTGTATTTCATAAATTATTATGACCTACATACAGTACAAGTCATAACTTTGGTATATCTTAAAACTATGACCTACATTGTAGTCATAAATATCACTTATTATCCCTCATAATATGACTTAGTTGGCACAAGTAATAAATCAACTTTTAATGTAAATCATAACATGAAATATACCGGTAATGCGTAAATAATTAATACTAACTTTTAACTGTGATAGCGCATTTGTTGTCTCTCTTTGAAGCCCCAACATCTGTCAGGGTTAAAAAGCCTGTTCGATTTAAAAAGCGTGTGCACATTTTGAACTTGCTTGCGCTCAAGCAAAACATATTTTTAGATCCAAAACTAACTTTAGAGGGATGCGACCGGAGCGCAGCGGCGTAGCCAAGGGGAGAGGGGCCTGGTGTGGGGGGGGGGGGCACGCCCCCAAAATGTCCGGTTCCCCAAGGTGCCCCCACCCCACCACGAAAAAAAAAATCGCGATAGAAACAGAAAAAAGTATGGCCAGCCCATTTACAAACCCATTAAAAGCGCCCCCTCTACCCCCCCCCCCCCACTACCGAAAAAGTCCTGGCTACGCCACTGTTGTTTGTTGTCTTCTAAAAAAAACTTGTTCCAAATTAAAAAGGAGACCTCTTTTATTGTTTGTGTTTGTTCGTGTTCCGTTACAGCTTTTCTTTTATATTATAATACTGCAGTGACGATTGGTGATCGTGAGAATAACGATGAAGCCCTGTATTTCAGAGCTGTTTGGCACCCCCTCTCGTGTTAAAAAATGGAGACGCTGCGTTCAACTTTCGCAAAAATGCATATTCATTATAATTTCAACCCGCTTCTGAATATTCAATAAAACTGTTTATTTTGGAAACGATGCAAACACAGGGTAAGAAAAACCTCCATGCATGATCCGACTTTACAAAAGGTGTCAGTGGACAGTTTTACGTAATATAAACTGTATTCACGTGACAGAATACGGTTGCTTTGAAAGCTAATTAGCTTAACACAATAACTATCTTTGGCAAAACAATAGACACGACATTACGACTGCCTTGGACTGCCAGAGACTAACAAAGTTTTGCGCATGCGCTTTTTAGTCACAACCATCCGTGGTTTAGCTTCATACGTCGTGTTGGTTATATGCCTCTAAAAGAAGGAGGAGTGATGAAGTGATTCTTTGGGAAGTGAGGATTCGAAACTACAGAGAAAAGATAATGGCGCATGTTACCGGGGATTGGAACCCCCTGGGGGAGGTGTTTTACCGGTAAGGAAGATATAATCACTCAAATTACGAACGAGAATGTCACGATGGTCAAAGGCAAAACAAAAGTAGAATTATGTTGTGTTTTGTGTGTGCCATTTTGTTTGCCCAGTTTCCGGACAGTTGTTTTGGTGACTGCCTCAGTTGAGATTTGTTAATGTAAATGTTATTTATTTATTGTCACCCGGATAAGGAACATGAGGTTTTTTTTTCTGAAAAAAATGAATTCTGTTAAAATTAAATGCTGTTATCAATTTTTTACAATGATTTTCAAGAATCGTGACTGAGTGATTGATGTTGAATCAGTTGATTGTGAATTCAATTGAAATGAATGACTATAGTATACTACTAAAAAAAAAAGTACTAGAGTACTACATACTAGTTATAGTTTAATTAAAAAATGATAGGCCTTAAAATATATAGTGGGCCCACAGGTTGTTTAGCGCCCTCTTTGACGCATACAAGAGTAGCCAACATTATAAGGTATTCCTAATCTCCTTCCATCCATAACATCAGCAGTGGTTGAGCGGATGTGATCCCTCTTCTCATAAAATGGACTCAGCGACCGACACTTCTTTTTTTCAACATTTTTCAATTTGTTTTCATCCCAAAGTATCAGAATATTCTATTATTTGAAATTGACTCCTGCATTTAATGGCACAGTACTACCTTTTTTTCTTCTGATTAGTGTCTCTCTAGATCTTCCTTTAAAGGGACATAAAATCCGAAATTGCTAATGGGCTGATTCTCATCTCGTAAATATGAGTCACATTGACAAACAATTGTTGGCATGGAACTAGACTAAGGTTTGAAAAATTTTAAGATGGTAAAAGATTTTGAGCTCCAAAAACAGTCACTGCACATGTTCAATGATGTTCTGGCTTTATCATTTACTTTCCACTGCCCAATCTACCTACCTAAAATAAAATACTTGATATTTATGATTAAAAAAGTCGCATCCCCTTAAGGTGATCCCGTGGCTGCCGCTTCCCAGGTTGTATCGTAAACTTGGGTGTGATCCCTGGCTACACGGCAAGTTAACAGTTGCATGGCTTCTGACTGGCACCCCCGAACAAAGATATTGACAAATAGGGAGACCGCCAACACAGGGCTGGATAGCTCAGTTGGTAGAGCTCCGGTACGTTAATCCGGAGGTCGTTGGTTCAAGTCCCGCTCCAGTCAATTTTTCTTTGTTCAAAACCCAAATTAATAAAAAAGTTACCCAGTCAGTTTCCCTTGTGGTTTATTACTTGATATCTAAAACAAAATGTACACATTATTTGATTTGAACCAAACAGAAAGTTGGAGCTGTACAGTATGGACAGAAGTTGGCAAGACGTCGCTGACCTCAAGAAGTTCAAGGTGGCTGCAGCCCCCTACGGAGGACCCATCGGTCAGTAGATCCCCTGATGAGTATTATTTGTTTCTATTGCTTTATATATAGAACAAATAATAATAAAAATGAGGAATCTCAATAAAAGTCAAGGATTAACACTTTTTTTTTGGTATCGGAAGACGGACCTTAAAGGGAAGGTATACGTTTGGTAATGACTCCGAAAATTAGTGGCAATAAGAATTTACTTGGTAAGAAGTACAGCAGCTTTGGCTAGTATAATGCATTTTGAGAAACTTTTCATTTCGAAGTACTGGGGTTATGGAAAAATTTATCACTTTTTATCCCCAAAAATTTGAATCTGAGAAGTGTTATGGCTGTTACACTTCTCAGATGGTGTATTCCTATAGGGAATACTCTTCCTGCGTGGAAATATTCGCTCCGGTTTTTTGGTGATATCTAAAAAACGCGACCATCTTTTGAAGTGAAATTTTCACAGGTTAGTTTTATTGTATATACCTACATTTATATAGGATTAAAACAATCAAACAGTTCCAAAAACCAACTTTGCATTTAAAGTGTAAGTTCTAGCCGCAGACAGACCTTAAGGGGTAAGTCCTAGCCGCAACCTTGTTTGCAGCTAATGGTTACCTTTCAGAGTTTATTGACTGTCCTGTATCGGAATGTGCAACTTTCCATGTTACAAAAAGGCCCTTGTGGGGGTCTTTTACACAATGGGACAATGGACCCCACAAAGTTTTTCTTTGTTCAACCTGGGGTGGATTTCACAAAGAGTTAAGACTAGTCTTATCTCGAGTTAGGATGAGTTACTCGTCCTAACTTATCTTTGTGAAATTGACCCCAGGACCCCCACAGAGGAATTCTTTAGAAAGGGGAATAATAGAACAACAATAGCAGGACCCAATAAACCCGATCTGTATAGCTGTGTGTAGTTGCATGCACAAGACTCACTTCTTTATATGAGATCAAGAATGTCTTGTAAATCTGTCAAGATGCTTTTCCTGTGTTGCACAGCGCTTGTTCGTGATGAGAGTAAGTCAGCACATGTCCGTGGCTCCACCCGCCCAACTGTCTACATTTACACATCATCTGGTAGAGAAATCTCACAGTTTCGGGTAAGTAGCTCACTCTGGTCTCATAGCAGCACTCAGAGCCACTACTGACATCTTTTATGACCTTATCGAGAGGCAGTTCTTATAGATCTGTTTGTCTTAAGAAATGAGGTAAACATGCCATTGTGGATGTTCATTTGTAAGTTTGTGGGTTTTCAAAACAGCTGCTTAGGGCTCTGGCTTCAGTGTAGGTACCCTCCGCCATTTTGAAGCTTTATTAGAAAGTGTAATGGCTTCAAGATGGCTGATGTATTGTAGCCGTAGTCAAAGCCATGACTTCAATGTGTTGATGTTCTTCTATTTCACCTGTCCAGTGGGATAGTGGCCAGTTGTTGGAAATGGGGTGGTCAAGCAGAGAAGATCTTCTCTGCGTACAAGACGACGGCACCGTCTTGGTGTATGATATCTTCAGCACATTCCAGAGAAACTTCAGCCTTGGTCAGGTAAGTAAAGAAGTAAGATATGTCATGGGCCAGTGGCCTTCACGGTCGAGTACATGGGATTCAAGTTCCAATGGCTGAATCATCAAAAGCGGGTGGAGCCACGGACATGTACTGGTTCCGGGTCACGTAACCATAACTGCTTCTCTTAACCAAGGTGTGTAAAAGGGAACCTGAGAGAGGGCTGAGGTAGTATTGTGTTGGATTGCTTGCTTTATGGATTAACCATAGAGGATTAACCAAAGAGCAATAGATTAGCTTAGCGCTAAGTTAAGCATTTTGGGTTGTCTGCTCCCAGGGGGTTGAGAAAGTTTGCAAAATGGTCTAAGTACGCCTGATGAACAGGAATAATGATATTGCAAAGCGCCTTGATCTAGCTACTAGGTTAGGTGCATTTTTGTACGCTTTAGAAGAACTAAGTGTTATTGCTGCAACTTATTGTCATCTCAACAAACAATCTACAACTCTGCCCATTCCCTTTCTCCCATCAGTCCAATCCATTGACTCATGTAAGTTATGTTCTCACTCCTGCTGCTCCTTCAGGAGGCTCGTGACACCAAGGTCTTAGAGTGCAAGATCTTCCAGGGTTTCGTGGGCACAGGTCTTGCCATTCTGACTGGGAGCTACCGATTCTTTGTCATCAATAACATCGACGACCCTCATAGCCGTAAAATGGTTGAAGTGCCAGGTAAAAACACGCTCCTGCTTCGGATGTTTGGGGGGTTTTGGTATGGGTCTTTTTTGTTTTTAGTTGATCAGTAGACCTTTATAAGGATTCTAAATTACTGGTTATGGATCAAGAGTTGTCTTGAAAAAAATACTTGATTGAATGAAAAACAATTTCAGAACTGCACACTCTAATATTCTGTTTTTCCGAGGCATGCAACTTTTCAGCTGATAAGCTCATTCCTCCTTTTCGTTCCAAAATAGTATTGTAGAAAACTTAAATCATGTACAAGTTTAAGTTAGGTTGAAAATTTCCTCTGTATTTTTGTGGGGCAATATTACAAAGTTGCATGTCTGTCCACGTGGCAGCTTGAAGAGAGTGTTAAAATTGGTGTACAACATCTATCATTTGGACAAATTGCAAAAATGTACTTTATAATTTTGAACATTGAGCCATCTTCTTCAACCATCCTTGTATTGGTTTAACTCTCCAGGTCTAGACTGTCCTCCCAGTAGTTGGTCCATCATCTGCCGAGACAGACACACCCAGATTCTTCTTGCCAAAGAGAGACAATTGTTCCTCCTGGACTACACAGATGTGCATGAACAGGTAAGAAGAGGTCCACCCTTTCTTTTCTTTATCATATTGTCCTCGTACTTTTCTTAAGGCTTACAGGTTACAGTGCAAAGTATTTTTGAGGTATCGTTGGTTTTAGTGCAAGAAAGATTGTGATAGTATGACATTGACTTCGTTTGGGGCAAGCTTTTGCGTAGCTACAAGAGACAGTGAACACAATTTCTGAGTGAGTGAGTATGGCACCATTGTACCAGGGTTTGCTCATCTGAAGGTTGGGGATACAAAAGCTTGCCCTGAATCTTGTGACAAAGCAACTGTCTCTGAGGAGTTCAAATTTAAGCAGTAACTTGTGACTAAACAAGTCTATGAACAAGACATTGTTCAAATCTAACCATGCTAACTCGCAAATAGCAAAGAAGTTTAGAAATCAATGAAGGCCCCTCCGAATCAGGTGACTTTGAGTTTTTTTCTTTAAAATCCAGCAAAAACCAAGGGTATGGATTCTGCTTGGTCGGGGCAGATTTAATTTTAACATTGTCTTCTTGAGTAATTGACGGGTAAATGATTTGTCTTGTAGATGCTGGAAACAAGAAGTAACATCAATGCTTTCATTGAGATGGCTGTATCCTTTGATAACCGTCTTCTGGCCCTCTTTGCCGACACAGGACTTCTTTGGATTGGATCCTCCGATCTTCAGGTATAAACAAATTGTTTTCACCCAATGATTCGAAATGCTTAGACAGTTGTAAAAAGGTCACTATAGATGACATAGAGTAGCACTTAAAACAAAACAACCTGAAGATGCATCTGTTTAATGAACATCTCAGCTCATTTTTTTTTTTAGATTTCGGATTACTGTTTTTATGCAGCACCTCTTTTTCACTATTTCTCGCTTTTGCACCATCAGAAGACATCCAGGGAGGAACTTTATTATTGGAGCAAGCGTCATGAGCACTTTTGTGTTTCTGAATCTTCTCAATCTTTGCCGTTCCTCTTTTGCAGAATTAGTTTACACTGCTCGCTTAACTTGCTCTCTCTCTCTCTCTCTCTCTCTGAGTTTGGCTTGAATTCTTGTTCCCTTTGGTAGAAAGTCTACTGTGAGTTTGACACCAAGAGCCAGATGAGGCCCAAGCAGTTAGCATGGTGCGGTACGGGAGCCGTGGTTGGCTACTGGGAGAACCTCCTTCTAGTCATCGGACCTCACAAAGACTGGATCAAATATCCTTTAAAACAACTTTTAGAAATTGCTGTCCGATTTATTTGTTGCTTTTATTTTTATTAGATTTGTATTATTACCGTTTGTAATTATATTTTTCTTGTCATCAAACCAAGGGAGCCTCAAAAAGGACTAGCACTGTGACCCATAGGCCTGTAGATACCTGTGTAGAGAGGATGCTGAAGAAAATAGCCTACATACCAAGCAATCCTGATGTTAGGGGAAAACAGTCAAAACACAAACTGAGAAAGTCTCATGATTGTGAAGTGGATTGAATCTGACAAGAATGTGGGTTTTTTTTCAATGTAAATGTAGTAAAACAAATGTAACAAATAATTCTAGAAAATTATGACTCTAAGATTTTCTTAACTGTTATGAATCACATTCAACATGGACAGTGATGCCTACCTGGTACCAGAAGCAGACGGAGTACGTATTGTGGACACTCACACTCATGAGTTACTACAACGAGTACCAGGTGAGTTCTTACACCATCTGTGTTTTCTTGTTGACCGTACCTTGTCTTCATTCATGAGAAATCAAAGACTTTTTTTTTAGTCTCAAGTGCTAAACTGTAAACTATTTCCAATTAGTTTGACTTTTACTCTCCTGATATTGGGCCAAAGAAAAAAATGTGGCTGTGTCCCAAATGCAAGAATGTTACCTAATTTAAAAATAATATTGGGTTGAACAAAGACAAATTGACTAGAGCGGGACTTGAACCTGTGACCTCCGGATTATTTTGCTGGCGCTCTACCAACTGAGCTATCTAGCCCTTTGTTGGCAGTCTCCCTTTTTCTGTCAATATCTTTGTTTGTGGGTGCCAGTCAGAAGCCATTCAACCTGTAACCGCCATATAGCCAGGGATCACACCCAACTTTACAGTAGAACTTAGGGAAGCGGCAGCAGAGGGATCACTGGAGGGCGCAGGTTCAAGTCACGCTCAATTTTTCTTTGTTCAGCCCAAAGTTACTTTAAAACTTACCCAGATTCCTGTGTAGCTTGTTACTTGATATTCAAAAGTACTCGGTATTCTTTGTAAGTGTTTTTGTTCTCTTTTCCTGACAGTTGTTGTGGAGGAGATTTTCAAGATTGGTTCTATGGCACCTGGTGCGATGCTCTTTGAAGCCTCCAAGGAATTTCAGGTATGGAATGCACATGTTCATATATCACTAACTGAAATTTACGTCCATGAGCCACAACAAGACATAAGACTACACTTAGAGGAGATAATAATTTCATTTTTATTTCATTTATTAACTCTCCGAAAAGTGAACCTAATCACTATACTAGCCATGAACCCCATGGAGAAAAGGCAAGGAAGGAAGTTTCAGTTTTAGATGTGAGAGAAAACCCCCAGAGAAATATTCCAGGGGAAAACCCCCAATTGAGTAGGGACGAAGCCAATCCACAAAGTGCCCCTGACGGGATTTGAACCGAGGTCCCAGAAGTGAAAGGCAAGGAAAGATACAACACGCCAACCCGACAACCTTGTAATAGTTTACAAGTGACAACTGTGTTTTCCTCTTAAAATATCTTCTTGAAAGACCTAGTGGTTCTGAGAAGAACCAGAGGTGAGATCAGTCTTGATGTTTGCAGAGCAGTCACTTTTGGGAGCCAATCATGCCTAAATACATGTAAATAACAGTAATCCCCATATTTGTTTTTGGACAGAAAGAGAGTCAGAAGGCCGATGAGTATATCCGGATGGTCAAGGACCAGCTGTCATTGGCCGTTGACCAGACTATCGAGGCAGCGGGGTGTGAGTATGAGCCGGCAACTCAAAGAATGCTCCTCAGGGTGAGTTGGTCATCAAGTCCTTCAATAGGTCTTTATCATGGAGAGTGGCCATCTTGGGTTTTTTTTTCTCCCATTAAATCCAATGTCCGAATGTAACCAAAGCGAGGCTGGATGGACAGAGTAGTCTGGTCCCTTTTTGGTACATTGAGAACCAGTACTCATTACTACTTTTACAAACAGGGGAACATGATAGATGGTGGCAACATGATGAAAGTTTATTTGTAATAGATATTACATGATTATGACTGCATTTATTGTTGGAATTTTCTTTACATGCTGAATCCAACAGCGAAATTTCTTGCAAAGGGAACATATTGCACATTTCCCATGGTAACATACTTCATGAATCTCAGTCTAGAGAGTTGTTGTTTATTTTGTTTTCTTAACATTTAGTCAATAAAAGACAGTTGCTCAAAAGCAGTAAAATCAACCCACACTGGGTATTATTGCCATGCAGAATAGCATTGCAATCTGAAGACTTAAATAAATACCATCAACTTGCATCCAGTACAATATGGTGCTGTATTAAAATGGATGATAGCAAATGTTTAGTAATGTAGTGTGACGAGTGTCATAAACTTTGCACAGTTTGTTTAATACTGTTGTTATTTCATGAGTAAATAGATTTAGAGGGAGCCCACGCTATTTCACGCTTGGCATTCCACTGACCCGCCATTGGCGAAAATCCTTATGGGTCATTTGCATATGAATGTCCGATTGGAATACGTTTGCTGTCTAAGCTAATTAGTGACAGTGTATGATGGGTCAGCACCATTGTCTCAATGGGCTCCTTAGTCTCAATGGACAGAGATGCTTCTCGTTGAGCCGTTTCGCATGCTTTTGTGCGAATGTGCGCCCTCTTGTCTTATTATTAACTCTGTGGGTTATTTTCATCAAGTTGTTGTCATTTTTTTAGGCTGCCTCCTTCGGCAAGTGTTTTCTGACCAACCTGAATCCAGAGAAGTTTGTCAACATGTGTAAATTGCTGAGAGTTCTCAACTCGGTGAGGGAGTACCACGTTGGAGTTCCACTCAGCTATGAACAGTATCCTTTGCTACCTCAATGTTTGTCATGATCCCTGGGTGTGATACTGAGTTACAATGCTGGGTCGGATTATACCAAAGAGGTACCAGAATTTTGTTCTTTAGCCTCAGGAATCAAACAAGATGGCTGTATTGTTCTAAACGTTGTAGTATGTCGTTGCCGTGCGGTTTAGGGCATCAAACTCGAGTTCTGATGGCTGAGTCATCAGAGTGTGGGGTCAAATCCCAGTCGTGACACTTGTGTTCTTGGGCAAGACACTTGACTTGAATTGCTTCTCATCACTTGGGAGTAAATGGGTACACTGTGAGGGTAGAGGTTGTTGGTGTGAATGATTAGCAACCTGTACCTCAGTTTGGCTTCTGGTGCTGTGCTGCATATTGCTAAGGAGATGGTTTCAGGAGTGCTTAAGGCCAAATGAATACGGGTAGTAATAGTGTAAGATGCTTTGAGTTTGATACAATGTTTAAAAGCGCCGAACAAATGCCTATTATTAATTATGTCAATGAAACTGTTTTGTTTCGTCAGGTTCAGATTTTGGTAGAACAATTACTTCTTCACAATTTGAAAAAAATACTCCATTAACAAATTATCAAAATTTTATAAAACAACCAGTATCGCATAAAGAAATATTTAAAGTAGTTTGATTCCTGAAGTGTTTTTGCAGACTCAAACGCTTGACTTTGCCAGTGTTAATCGACAGGTAAGATTTTCATATTTTTTTATTTTAAAAACATTGTTTACATGCAAATAGATTAAACTCAAACAGCTACTTAGCATTCAATTGTTCTGTTTAGCATCATTGGGTCACCATGCAAAATGTATTTGATTATTGATTGTAACCAGTTCTCGTCTGCTTTGTAAGCAAGTTTGAAATTGGTCTTATAGTCTTGATTTCTGAATATTTTTTTGCCCTTAGGAAATTGGAAAAACCTGTATAAGAATGTAATACATGAGTCTTATAAAGCACACGTATCTATCAATAAGGTGCTCAAGGTGCTTGAACAAACAGAATTATTTTAAGACGAGCTTTTGAAATTTTGGAATTATGAGACTGATTTATGTACATGTGTACCACCTTATAAAGGGCTTAGAAGTTGCTATGGGCGCATTCAGCAGCCACCGCAAGAAACACCAGGGCAAACCCCTTCTCTTGGCGATAAGTGTACTGGGTTGTTTTATGTGCATTTCACAACACACGGGACCTACGGCTTTACGTCACATCCAAAAGACAAAGCAGTAATGGTGAAGTGTCTTGCTCAAGGACACAAGTGTCAAGACCTGTCAAAGCTTTTACCATTTTAGGTCTACCCTTGTAGTCAAGATGTACCTACTTTATATTAAGGGTCAAATAGCTTGCCTGATCTGGGTGTAATTCTTGACAGTTTAAAATCAGTTTTGGTGTCAAGTTTAGTTTTTTCTTAACAATGTTTCATTTGAATTATTACTCCAGGTTGATCCTGCGCCGTCAGTGGTGTCTTGCCATGCACATCAGTCGCTTCCTGAAACTACCTGAGGCTGATGGGGAGAGTAGAATACTCGCCCACTGGGCTTGCTACAAGGTACCAGTTTACCTTCATTTATCCCTTCGACTCTTGGGAATATCGTCCTGAGAGTTGACCAACCTTTTGAAACCATTCAACAGCACAGATTGTGTTTTGTTTGGTAGAACAACTGTGCAGGGAACTAACTGTGTACTGTGTAGATGTATTCAGAACATAGTATCATATTGCAGGCTGGCACAGTTTATCTATCATTCAAAACCAGTGGATGATATTAAATGGACAGACAGTAGGAGGGTTGACTGTGTACTGTGTAGATGTACATGTATTCAGTACATAGTATCATATTGCAGGCTGGTATAGTTTATCTATCATTCAAAACCAGTGGATGATATTAAATGGACAGACAGTAGGAGGGTTGACTGTGTACTGTATACATGTAGATGCATTCACCACATGATGTCATATTTCAGGCTGGCTGATTTTATCTATCACTCCAAACTACAGTGGATGATATTAAATGGACAGACGGTAGGAGGGTTGACTGTGTACTGTGTAGATGCATGCACCACATGTTATCACATTGCAGGTTGTCATGGTTTATATATCATCAAACACCACACTGGATGTTATTGTATGATCGGACAGTACGGGGTTTGAAGTTAATGCTAAGTTTCATTTTCCGGAAGGAATTTGATTCCTGGATTGACCCCTAGAAATCTGGAAATTGATTGACCTCTTAGTGTCCCATCAATTTTCGCTGATATTATGACTTGTCAATTTTCATATTTGTATCAAGGTGTTGCAGAAGCACATAGCAGATGAAAGGATAGCTCAAGATATTAAGAGTAAGCTAGACACCACGCCAGGGATTGCCTACTCGGAGATTGCTAAGAAGGCTTCAGAATGTGGACGTACCCAACTGGCCGTCAGGGTGTGTATATTCATTAAGTCGTTCCAAACCAACCCCAACCCTTCAAAATCCAATGTTTGATTCTGTTGGACTGAGGACTGCACTAGTAAACTGATCATGCTTTACATGGAATCAGGCATGCCACCATAATCAGAGTCCAACAGTTTGGCTGTTGAGTTAATACCGTGCTGTGTTGGTTTTTTGTTCAAGTGAAGAAGGATGCTAGTAAATTACTCCAAACTCCAAATCAAAAGGGTGAAATCAAACTTTCTAGAAGAATATCATTCTGAGGAATGTATGGTGGTACAACTGTTCAAAAACTGCTCAATAGCGTGTCGTGGCCTAGCGGTCTAGTGCATCGGACTCAAGTTCTTGGTGGCTAAGTCATCAGGGTGTGGGTTCGAATCCCGGTCATGACACTTGTGTCCTTGAGTAGGACACTTTAACTATAATAGCTTCTCTTCACCCAGTGGAAAATGGGTACCTGTGAGGGCAGAGATGGTTCATGTGATTGATTAAGCTTAGTGCTCCACATATTTGGCAGCACAGGCTGTATACTCCCAAGGGAGCTGAGATGGTAAAAAGCGCAGTGACCAGGGGTAATAATGTTTGAAGCGCAGTGATCATTTTTGCCATATAAGACTGGGTTTTTTTTTATTCAAAACCACAGTGGATGACATTGAATGGTCAGACAGTAGAGACATTTAATCATTGATTTGTTTTGACAAACTTTTAGATTCCCTACCTTGTTGAAAGTATATCATTTAGTAAAACATGGCTGTATAAATCTCATTGTCCCCCTCTAACTCATAAAGTATGACTTTATTATGAGTTTTACTATTTGATAAAACCAGCGCTGCATAGTTCTCAGTGTCTTTATACTGCGTTTGTTTTATTTTCTGTCGTCAGCTTCTGGAGTATGAGCCACGAGCAGCAGAACAAGTCCCTCTCTTGATGACGATGAGAGACCAACGAGTTGCTCTCATTAAAGCCATAGAGAGCGGTGATACTGACTTGGGTGAGTTCCTGAGAAGTCTTGGAGGTGTCTTAAAGATGAGTGTTGCTGGGCTTGAGTCTTCGTGGGCGTGGGGAGAGTGAGGGCTATTGCCACCATGCCCCTGGTCGTTGACTTGTTACCCAGCAATCTCTTTTAACAGCGGTCCACTGGCCAAATGACAGTTAGAACTCCTGAGGACTGGTCAAAATTCTCTCTAAAGCTAGACTTGACCGGTCCATGGAGTTAGCCACACATTTTCTGTATTCTATGGCCAGTGTGTCTGATAGCCAAAGCTAGACTTGATGACCAGTCTATTGAGTTAACCACAAGTTTCTCTGTTTTCTATACAGTGTACATGGTCCTACTCCAGATGAAAGAGACGATGCCAATGGGGGATTTCCTCATGTCACTCAGAAACCATCCAATGGCCCAGAGTCTCTTTATGCAGGTAGGTCAACACAATGAGGACAGCACCTGTTCAGTAGTAATAATAATAATAATAATGGCTCTTATATTCCAAAGAAATTATCATTGAGCTTCAAAATTTTATCCCTGGTCACTGGGCCATTTATTTCATTCCTTAAACCATCTCAGCTCCCTCCATGCCCTCGGGAGTATACAGCCTTTGCTGCTGAATATGTAGCGCACCAAGCTAAATCAATCACAAGAACCAGCACTGTCCTCACAGGTACCCATTTACCCCCGAGTGAATAGAAGCAATTTAGTAAAGTGTCTAACTCAAGGACACAAGTGTCATGACCAGGATTCAAACCCACACCCTGATGACTCAGCCACTGTAACTTGAGCTAAACTAAACCGCTCGGCCACAACACACCTTGTGATTCTGCCACAAGAAACTCCAGAGAAAAAAATGCTGGTGTTGACTTTTATGCTAGTTCGTTAGAACTCCAAATTTTTTGCTGAGTGTAGAAAATCTTGCTTTGGAATTAGGGTTACCAGCAAAAATACCATAATAACAGCTAGTATTTGAACTGATCCCTGATTAATTTGCTAAACTTAATTGTCTGCTTTTACACTACAAATTTGTATGAAATTTGATGAGTTTTGTAGGTTTCTTTAATCAAGTGTTTATTTATTTTTATTTTTTGTAGTTTTGTCGAGAGCAGAACCCGGCCCTCCTGTCAGATCTTCACTATCAGAACGATGATTTCCAGGAGATGGCAAATTGCCAAGTTGCAGAAAGTTTCCAGACTTCAGTAAGTCTATAGTAAAACGTCTGGTATGGCTCTTTATGTTTACGAGACATGGGTCACTATTTGCGACAACCAATTTGCACAATGCCTGAGACATGTTTGACAAATCATTACATCCCAAAACCTTTTCTGACATAAATGTCCATGTTAGACAGAATAGTATGTAAGAAACACTTGAATAACAAACAATATTTTAAGTAATTTGGGGTTGAACATAGAACAATTTACGAGAGCGGGATTTGAACCTGTGACCTCCCAATTAACATGCCAGGGCTCTACCAACTGAGTCGTCTAGACCTAGATCAAATTCCACTTAGTCAATTTTTCTTTGATCAATCCCAAATTATTAAAACTTACCCGGTCATTTTCCCTTTTGTTTTGTTTCCTTATGTTTGAAATAAAAAGTTGTATCTCCTTAAAGTGATCCCTCTGCTGCCCCTTTCCAGGCTGTATCGTAAATTTGGGTGTGATCCGTGGCTATACGGCAGTTACAGGTTGAATGGCTTCTGACTTGCACCCCTGAACATAGAGACTGCCACCATATGTCTAGATAGCTCAGTTGGTAGAGCGCCGGCATGTTAATTTGTGTTTGTTTGAACCCAAAATTAATTAAAATTTACCCAGTCAGTTTCCCTAGTGGTTTATTAATTTATATTTTTAGGTGATATCATAGTAGAATGATAGATTTCAACGGAAGCTCCTAACTTATTCCATATTATCAGGTGTTTGTGTTTTCTTGATGCTAGGATATGAGGCAAAAGTTGGATAAACTCAGCCAAGCTCAAGATAGCTACACCAAGGCAAGGAACGAACTAGCAGCAAAGGTAAACACATAACAAAAGACCCTTCAATAACTTCCAATGGAATCCCACAGCTTTATTGCCTCAAAATAGTAGGATTTGGTTGTGGGTTTGTTTCTTGTTCTTCCCCACTACAGTATTTTGTTTTCTTTTTCTTTGATGTGTGTCAGTTTTTATTAATTTTTACTACTTTTTTTTTTTATGAGAGATGGCCTTGCATCACAAGGCCACATACGTCCACTTCAAGGTGAGGGCTACATTTAAAACTACCACCATGGGCAAGTTGCCACCTACTCCTGGTGCTAAAATAGGGTAACCCCTTTCACAGTCCGTAAGGATGTAGGCATGGGTATCATTCACTTGGAGCCTTGCTGGTAGAGCAGAATGCACTACCTTTCCAACTTTTGACAAAGCAACTATGGATAAGTGTCACGATCGGGATTTGAACCCACACGCTGCTGCTGATAACACCAGAGCTTGGGTCCGGTCCTAATGCAGACGTTTTTGTTTTTTTTACATTGTCTTGCAGGCAGCTGAAGAGCAAGCTAAACTACTTGGTTATCAACAAAAGTTAGAGGAGCAGTACAAAGTGACTTATATAGGCAAGACGTTACATGACACCATGCATGAACTGATCTCTAAGAATATGAGCAAATTATCCGAGCAACTCAGAAAAGAATTCAAGGTCCCAGACAAAAGGTATGTGGTTTTATCATACAATATCTGAGGCTGGTGCAAACTCCATAGTGGGTGTATACATGTAGCTCAAATGTAAAATTCAAAAACAAATTATGGTTTGTTAAGCCTAAGTTCAACAGTAAAGAAATGTTTTTAAAATATTAGGTTAATCCAAAAAGTTCCAGATATTTTTTTTCAAAGCCCTATTCAGAAAGTTGACTGAATTTCTAGGAGATTGGGCCAGGCATACCGATTTCATCAAAGTTCAAGCATTTGTTTGTTTGTTGTTTGTGTATCCGCCAAAAGGGCGATCATGGTGCTCTCTCATGGTACAAATAACAGTTCAAAAGAAAAGCCAAAATTATATTGAATATCATTGGTCAACATTTACTTTAAACAGATGAGTTTTGAGAGCAGTTTTAAATGATGACAATGTATCAGCAGTCCTGATGTGCTATTCCACACTTTCCCTGCAGTCATGGCAGTAACTAGCTAGGAATGAATGTGCCCCCCCCCCAACCAATAAAGGAACTTGGCCAAGCTCCCACAAGGGAATATACATGAAAATACCAAGCTGGCAACAGCGAATCTCTCTCAATACCAAGCTGGCAACAGCGAATCTCTCTCAATACCAAGCTGGCAACAGCGAATCTCTCTCAATACCAAGCTGGCAACAGCGAATCTCTCTCAATACCAAGCTGGCAACAGCGAATCTCTCTCAATACCAAGCTGGCAACAGCGAATCTCTCTCAATACCAAGCTGGCAACAGCGAATCTCTCTCAATACCAAGCTTGCAACAGCGAATCTCTCTCAATACCAAGCTGGCAACAGCGAATCTCTCTCAATACCAAGCTGGCAACAGCGAATCTCTCTCAATACCAAGCTGGCAACAGTGAATCTCTCTCAATACCAAGCTGGCAACAGCGAATCTCTCTCAATACCAAGCTGGCAACAGCGAATCTCTCTCAATACCAAGCTGGCAACAGCGAATCTCTCTCAATACCAAGCTGGCAACAGCGAATCTCTCTCAATACCAAGCTGGCAACAGCGAATCTCTCTCAATACCAAGCTGGCAACAGCGAATCTCTCTCAATACCAAGCTGGCAACAGCGAATCTCTCTCAATACCAAGCTGGCAACAGCGAATCTCTCTCAATACCAAGCTGGCAACAGCGAATCTCTCTCAATACCAAGCTGGCAACAGCGAATCTCTCTCAATACCAAGCTGGCAACAGCGAATCTCTCTCAATACCAAGCTGGCAACAGCGAATCTCTCTCAATACCAAGCTGGCAACAGCGAATCTCTCTCAATACCAAGCTGGCAACAGCGAATCTCTCTCAATACCAAGCTGGCAACAGCGAATCTCTCTCAATACCAAGCTGGCAACAGCGAATCTCTCTCAATACCAAGCTGGCAACAGCGAATCTCTCTCAATACCAAGCTGGCAACAGCGAATCTCTCTCAATACAAACATTGGGTTTAATGTCTATGATTATGACTTGCACAAATCAACAAAGTGTGATTCAGTAATGAAATGATAATAAGTAGTAATATATTGTCTAGCACAGCGCAGGTATCTACCAATAAGGTACTCAAGACGCTTGAACAAACGTGAAGATTTTGAGACGGGTCTTGGAAGGGGATCAATTAAAGGATTCAGAAGGACTGAGGACTGTAGGCCAAAAAAACAGCTGTTTCTCATTGGGTCTGGCAGTCCAATCTTATCTGTCAACTGGGTGTGGGTGTGGAGTGACCTAGGAGAGGAGAATAATGGAGGGTTGAAGTCACCTGTAGGCAAACAGGCCTAGGGAGTAAAAGTTCAGGTAAATCTATTAGCGATAGATTTCAGTTCTGTTTGTCTGAATTGTTGGTTATTTTTTTTCGAATCTAGGTTCTGGTGGATGAAGATTGATGCTTTAGCCAGCGCTGGTGATTGGTTAGAACTGGAGAGATTTGCCAAGAGTAAGAAGTCGCCAATCGGATATGAGGTGATATTACTGTAAATTTTATTATTCAATTGTTTTATTACTAAACACAAAACGAACAATACTATACAGACAAGGCAATAAGCCAATGGCACATGCCTGGAATTAAAACTGTTAACTAAGTCACCTGCTTCTGCTAAGCAGAATTAATCTTTGCCAAGTAATATTTTGCACTTAACAGCTTTATGAAATGGGGCCCTTTGGTATGAATTAAAAAATGGTTTATGGCCTCATGATCAGACCCTTACAGATTCTTTCTCAAAGTTTCAATTTGATTTGTAGCCATTGAGAAAAAACTCTGCTCGGGGTCGGACCGTTTCATTATACGTATTTACTTACCTCGTAGAAATAACAGTTTACCATCATCCGCTGAACAAGTCCAAAATTAACACTTTGATGATCTCTGTCGTTTCTGAATAATTGTTTTTGATTCTTTTTAACCCCGCTAGCCGTTTGTTGAGGTCTGTATGAAGCATGCTAACAAGTATGAGGCAAATAAGTACATCGGGAGAGTCGCTGCTGAACACAAAGTCAAGATGTACATCCGCATGGGGTGAGGACAATTGGACAACCTAACTACCCCAGAAATCCACCCCACAAATCCACCGAAATCATTCTCCTGGTTTGGACAACCTAACTACCCCACAAATCCACCCCACAAATCCACCCCACAAATCCACCCCACAAATCCACCCCACAAATCCACCCCACAAATCCACCCCACAAATCTACCCCACAAATCCATCCCACAAATCCACCCCACAAATCCACCCCACAAATCCACCCCACAAATCCACCCCACAAATCCACCCCACAAATCCACCGAAATCATTCTCCTGGTTTGAACAAGTTCCCTTGATTGGTTTATTGGATTCAGGTAAACCAACCTGACTGGAATGGGGGAGGAAGAGGGATCAATCTTACTCCCCCCCCTTCCCCACCCCGTGTCCATCTTTCAGGATCTACTCCCTTCCTCTCATTCTCACCCCTCCATTATAGTTAGGAGCATAATCCTGTTATGCCATTGAAGTGCCCAGCTGTGCCATTGAAAATTGAAAACCACAGTACAAAGTCTTGCTGTTTGTGGCACTTTCCTCTTTTTTTTTTTAACACACTGCAGTTTCATGCTGTGTTTATCTAAATCCTTCCGAGTTCAAACATTCAACAACTCATGTCCAAGAAACTTCCTTTGAGGCACTAGCTGGAGACTGACTGGGTAAACTCTTTGTTCTCAAAATATGACCTTGCTCAGAAGGGGTTACTTTTAAAGATAAGGTGGCAAGAGACTTACTGTGTAACTTTCCATCAGGAGTTCTGAGCCTATTGTTCATTTCAAAGATCTGTCACCAGGGTTTCTCAGAAGGTCTGTGGTTATGCTGCGGTTTGAAGCCCTAAAGTCTGCCATTGTAAATGATTGATCTTTACTTTCTACATCTTATTGAAGGTCACTTGAAGAAGCCGCTGATTTAGCGTTCCAGCAGCGCAACGAGGAAGACTTGAACCTGGTACTACGACAGAGCATTGGTAACCGCACTCTGAGTGCTAAGATCCAAAGCATGAAGGCACAGCTGGTTGCTAAGAGGTGAGCAGGATACCAGTGAGGTGCTACTTACCTCCCATCAATCCTCAATTATAGCTTCAAATAAACAGATGATGTACAGTGATGAAATGCAAAGCCTCCCCCCTTCCTCCTGGATATTCTTGGAACAATCCTGACTTGCTGAATATAATGTTTGGATCATTCCATTTGCTATGGATGGGGAGAATAGTTATGAAAAATGTAATATATTTAGGATAAAAATACTTCCAGAAGATATTATAATTGTTGCCCTACCTTGATGACCTTGAAATGTGTCCAGTCAGCTCCGTTTGAATCAAACTCATGACCTTCTGCACTATTAAACAGGGATCTTAACTGTATGCCAGGTAGCTAGAAGTTAGCCAGCGTTCTCCCTTATCAGCCAGTTACAACACCCCAGGACCACTGGTCAAAAAGGCTTTCTGTCCTCTTGTGTTTACGTGTACTTTGACTTTGTGTATTGTACCTGTTAACTGATGTCACACGCAGGTACTGTCTGCCAGTAGTCTGCCATTTGGGAGACAAACTGCATGTAAGCAAATGTTGCAACTCCAACTGCACGTTGGTCTCCTTAAATCAGCACTGCACAGTAACACGCCAGGAATCTGACTCCCAGAATGGCAGACTGCGGTGACATCAGGGCCCAAATTTATGGCTCTGTTTACCGTAAGCAAAGATTCAGTGCTGATGGAAGCAGGGAATTCCGCGCCTACGTCAAGTGTATTCCACAGGTTAGCAGGGAATTTTGCTTTCGTGCCTACTCCATGTTACTAGGCATTCTTCGCTATACACAGTTAGCACAGAAATTCGGCACTTGCCCTGTAAGTGGAGTGGTGATCGCTTGCGCAAAGTTCAGCGGTAAGCAGAGCCATGAAGTTGGGCCCATTTAAATTGGGTTAACACGATGACAGGTAGCAAATTGCATTTTATGTTTTATAACACCCCTTACAAAAATTCTGCCTTTTCATTGGTTTAGAGCGCGTCACATGATATGTCTTAGTTTTACTAGAAACCCGGCGGCCGTGTGATAGTCGTTTGCAATGTAATAGTCGACTATTACATGGAGCGCGCAGTACCCAGATGTCTTTTTTACCCACCTCGAACCCAATCAGTTGTGCATCCGTGTATCTGAAATGCGCGTACAAACGTTATGTGTACGAGGATGATAAATAGTTTGTTGGGGTGTTATAAAACAAATATTGACTGCTTTTACTCGTGCAATGGTTAAAACTCCGACTCCCTCGGTGATCCCCGGACCGTTCCATTTTCCCTCGGCTGCGCCTCGGGAAAATAGAATGCTCCGGGGATCACCTCGGGAGTCGTGGTTTTAACCATAGCACTCGAAGCAGTCAATATTTGTATAATATTGTCCAACGAATTAGTAAAAAAATCATTAGGACACCAGCTGAAAAAAATTAATCAGTTCAAAATATCTTTATTTATTTTTGTTGAAATTTGTAGCATTTTTGGGAAATCTTTTGATGAAAAATTGTTACAAGTGAACTAAGACGCCCTTGGCATTGTAAACAAATCTGTGCATGTAAATAAATATCTACATGTATGTGTCTGACATAAATCCTTGTTTCTCTTTTTTCTTCACTTTGTTATTTTATTCGTTTTGTAAAAAGAATAGCAAAGTGATACAAAGTGAAAAGCAAAGTAAAAATCCATGTATATAAATAGATATAAACATGAATTTGTAAAAAACAAAAACAAATGTGGAGAAAGTGTGACAAGAGTATACCATTTAAGACATCAAAATCAGCAAAGAAAGTTCTCCTCCACTCTTCACCCTCCCCCCTGTCATTGTTCCCACTTCCACATACATGTAAATGGTTCATCTAAAAGGAAGTACATCACGGTTTACAAAAGGAGAGAAGTATCACGATCTTCAAACACAGTTTACAAAAATGACAATAGACACCGAAACTTTGAGAGTTTGTGCCATGTTTGGATATTGTGAAGTGTTGACCATGCTTGGGAGTTTATACGAGGCATGTGTTTGTATTGGTTTCTTGCACAAACAGTGACGGCCGTAAAAAAAAAACCAAAAAACAAAACACAGGCATGAGAATCTTCCGGATTTTTCCGGATTTCCGGATTTTTCAGTTCAAAATATGTGGTCTCCGAGTTCAATGTGAATTTGATATAAAAATCGGGGGGTGAGTTGTTGGGGTATACATTTGGATCTCGCTAATCCCTCTTCTTGGTCTTGAAATTCGGAGTTTACTCATTTACCTTGACACGCTTCTTCGTAATAAATTGCCGCCCGGCAGCGGCCGGCCCAATATGTGTTTGTTTCTTCCATGTGCAGCGCGTTCATGTGTACACTTCTTTCAGTCTTTCCCCACTTCATTCATGGTACGGTTTGACCGTACATGTTATACAACTGTTGCAGCAAAGGAACATGTGTGGAGACATTAAAAAGTCTACTGACAACAACGCACGGTGTTTTGGATGCGCGCGCATCGTTAGACTTTTTCTACCAGTCGTCAGTAGCACCTTCATAGGTTTAAGTGCCGTTTCTTCGATACGTTTAATGTGTTTTACGGCTGGAGATATTTTTATGCGTTGAACTATGACCAGGAAGAAACTTCGAGACGTGATGCATGAGTGTGCGACACACGTGTGGGGAGATTCGTCAACGTTTGACGTCTCACATTATTTTTCCAAAATGCTATGGTTTATAAACTGTCGGGATCTTGGAGAAAGGTGTTTGGAGAACAAGTTTCAATGGCCAAAGGGGGAGAACACTTAACACAATTATTCACTATCACAGGTAAAAAGACCCCCCAAAAATCAAAATTTGTAACAAAACTTTTGTCAAAAGTATGACGGCTCCGTTTATAATCATTTATTTTCGTGGAAGTAAGTTCCGAATATCATTTTATTTTGAGCCTTTTAAGACAAAATACGTCTAGCACTGTTATGATTTCATCGTTTTTACAAGTATTGTCCTCCTATTAATATATCCTCGATCCTACACATGGTCCCCAATGCACAGAGGCTCACTGAGTGCATGCTGAGTGCGACGCTGACGCCTGGGTAAACTTGCCCAAATTCCGGACACGCAAAAATTCCGGACTTGCCCAAAATCCGGACATGCAATTTGTAGCGTTAAATTTTTCCGGATTTTTTGTCATCGTATATTCTCATGCCTGAAAACAAAAACCTCTTGTTTACGAGATGTTTCAAGTCGTTTGCTTCGCAACGGGCATATACATTGACGGTGATAAACAGCGATGAGAATTTTGTGAGATTTATCAGAATTCAGAGTTGGTTTGGTTTTTTATGTCTGCCTCATGAAAAATTACTGTTAATTTCCGCAGAAACAAAGAAACCGAGCACTTTTTTTATATTAAATCATACAATTCATAAAAAAATAATATTTTTCTTATAGTGCTAAGTATACTGTTCCCAGAAGCTCCTTGAAATCTATAACTCCAGGGGTTACCAAAAGGTGGAAACATTTCCCCAGAAATTTGGATCGTAGTTTCTAGAAAGTTCAATGTCGGCAATGACTCTCACAGATATAGTTTATTCATGCATAGAGACTTTCGCTAAAGCGCACTGTACGTTTAGAATTTCCTTGATCGGACAGATACCAAACCCACGTTCACAGAAAGCCAGCGTCGATGGATTAATGACTCTTACACAAGACATGGCCTACTCGTCACGGTATATTTCTCAACTTGTCAGCTATAAGTTACACGGAAGCGTTTAAGGGACATTGAGAAAAATATAAGAATGTCATAAGTATGACATATCTCGTAGTTATTACTTAGTGCATTTCAGAATTATGATTTAGCACAAGTCATAATTATGACTTGTGCCAATTAGGTCATATGAGATAAGTAAGTCATAATTCTGATAATTATTATCATAATTATGATATATAAGTCATAAAGTCATAATAATGAGATGTAAGCCATAACTATGACTTCAGCTTTCTTTCTCTCTCCCTGGATGTCCCTTTAACACTTAAGAATCATACAAAATTATTATAAATAATAAAAAATGCAAGTTAAAATATATTTCTGTATATGATGAGTCGTATCATTGGTTGGTTGGTGCAAGTTACAGAACACTATAGGCCCTTGCATATGCCGCTACCGCTGAGGTCAAACAGTGCAAGAGAGTACGCGCCACACAACTCTCTTCCAAGTCTTCCTTTGACCTCAGTGAGGGCGCTGTTTAAGCTTGTGACGTCATACGCAAGGGGGTCTGTTTGTAGCTTAGAGCAAGTTCGGATGGTAACCTTTAGTCAAATTGCCGTTTAAATGACGCATGCGTTGTCAGTGTTTCACTCAAACGCGTTTAGTCGATTGATTCGTCAAATGTGGCAGCCAACATGGCGACGACGTATCGAAGAGGAAAAAAGGTATTGGCCAAAAAAAGGGAAACAAATTACTTGCATAATATAGTGCATTTTTATCTGAATAATTTACATATTTAATTGGCAAAAACCTACCCTTTATCGTTAAACCCATTTTTTTTTTGTGATTAGAAAGATTTTAAAAACTTTCTCGATCACCTAACCAAAACGCCATCTTGACAAAGTGACGTAACCTTGTTAGTTAACCAGAGGAACAGTGTTCTGGAGCTAGGTTGATCCAGTTGGACTAGCTAGTTCAACCATGCAACGTTCGAATGACATCTAGATTGACTATGGTTAGGTCTAGTCGACTCTACTTAGCCACCTGAACTTGCTCTTATCTGTAATAATCGTCTAGTTTTACGTCTCCAAGGATTAGTTTCAGCCCTTGTGGTTTCTTTCTCTTCTTAACCCTGTTCGTCTTCATCACAGAGTCTCGGAGGAAGATTCTATCCAGGCATTTCTGGCATTTGCAAGTTGGCACGTGGGTGAAGTAGGAGAACGTGTAAGCGGGTGTTGTCCGCGTACCCAGCCCGGTAAAATCGTCCGGGAGACGGCGGGACCGAGCAACAGCCAGTGCCTTTGTGTAGGCATCACGGTATGCATTCACCGCCAGGTCTGATTCGCGACGACGTCGTTCTCCGTGGAGCTGCCGGGTGCTTAGAAGATGGAGGTCCGATGCAGGATGGTTGGGCATTGAGGCCCGGAAAACGCCGCCATCTCCACGGTTTGATGTGGCAGCATCAGATGTTTTAATTTCATTTCCATCATGCCATGATCTCGCGTGATTCATCCCTTGATTGTAGGTCAACGTTTCCGACTTGACATACCCCTCCCCAGCCACCGCATGCATCCCCGGATTGCCCCGTTCCTCAGCCGGTGTGGTATTATAGTTCCTCCCAGAAAGGTCGAACTCATAGTCCGAGCATGTACTCGCCGGTGAGACAGACGGTGGGATGGGATAGAACGGACTATCTCGGTCATTACCTCCCAGAGCACCCGAATAGCTCAAGTGGTTTGAACTCCTTCCTTCACTACCCCAAGTTGACCTTGTATTTGGAGATCTCTGGGAGCGGTTTAAGTCTGCCCCCTTGTTGTCATGGTTGTAGCGTAGCAACGGTTTCCCATAGATAGAGCCGCGATTTTCATCGTGTTCAGCCGAGGTCCCACTCGGTGCCAACCTTCCCGGTTGGGTAACTCTTTTTGGCAAGCGGTAGTCGACACTCGGGGGCGATTGATTCAACCCTTTACCGGACCGAATCTCGGAATAATTCACGCTGGATGCGGATTTCTCACCATGCCTTCGTGAGGACAGTTCCTGACTCAGCTCTCGATCTGCCTGGATTTTCTTCCGTGTCCACTGTTCTCTCGTCGCCTGATCCGGTGACCACCCCACGGGTCCATCAGCGGAGTCATGCAGCCTCTTACCACTCCCACCTCCCTTTTCATTTTTGAGATGTTTCCGTTTCTTATAACTTTCTCTCCTCTCTCTGACGTCTCGTATTTGTTTCCAGCCTTCTTTGGTTGAATCGAGAGATAAACTAGCAGTTGATGTCTTATCTGCCTTGTCTAGTGTCCAGGCTTTACTCGCCTGGTTACCGTGTGTTTTTACGAGATCGCCAATCTCTGGCAATGAAATGGCCGTCTGCTGTTGTGTTCCAGTAATGTTCATTTGTCCGAGTCCAGCCTGCATTTGTAAATAGTACTCACTCTTGTATAGATCTTCAAAAGGTATTCCATCTTGCCGACTCTGAAAACAAAAATCAAAAGCTGTCACTACTAATAATACATTTACAATTCTACAAAAAACTTAATTAAAAAAAAACTGAAAACAAAAATCAAAAGCATTTAAAATTCGACAAAAGCCTGACTTAAAGAAAAACCTTATTTTTTAAAGTTAATAATTGACTTAATCTATACTCCATTTTAAAATGACATTATGCCAATCGAAGAGCTTTTGGAAAACTGATGATAAACAAAACGAAGAAATGAAAAAACATTAAAGAAGGAAAGTGTTAATATTAGGGGCTGTTGTGATACAGTTGGCACGCTGTTAGTGACGGACTTTTCCACGGCTTTTGACTGCGTCGACCATACTTTGGCTATTCAGAGATTACTCGACCTAGGTGTCCGTAGCGAAATAATGCCATGGATCGTAAACTTCCTGACGGCACGCCGCCAGAGAGTTCGATACCACCCTGCCCTATCAGAATGGGAAACCATTTCCTGTGGAGTTCCCCAGGGTACGAAGTTGGGACCCATCGCATTCATTGGAGTTATAAATGATGCTTCTGAAAATACCAACTCTTCTAGTTTTAAGTATGTCGATGATCTAAGCCTTGCTGAGGTCCGTCCTGCCAGTGTGCCTACTCAGATTGACTTGGACCTTCAGGACCTTGAAGATTGGGCTGACAGTAACCACCTCAAGCTCAATCCCTCTAAATGCAAGGTTATGTAAGTATGCTTCAAAAGAAACCCTCCCAGTCCTCCGGATATGAAGATTGCTGACAAGGAGCTTGAGCTGGTAACTGAGACCAAGCTTCTCGGTCTTACTGTTCAATCGGATCTTGGATGGGATTCTCAGGTCAATGACATGGTGTCTAAGAGCAGTCGCAGACTTTACATGCGTGGCCGTCTCAAGCGTTTTGGTGTACCCGTTGAGGACTTGGTATCTGTGTATGTAGGCTATGTTCGTCCTTTAGTTGAGTATGCATCACCAGTGTGGCATGGTAGCATCAGTAAACGGCAAACTCATCAAATTGAAAGAGTTCAAAAAGGAGCGTGTCATGTCATCCTTGGTAGCACCTATACTACATACACAGATGCTCTTGACTTCATGGGTCTCCAGACGCTTGAAGATAGACGTCATCAATTATGTACTAACTTTGCTTTGAAATGTAGTACTTCTGAAAGATATGCTGGTTGGTTCCGTCATAATAACAGAACTCACAGTATGGGACTTCGACATGCAACTAAATATATGGTGCCTAAACATAGGACTAATCGTAACGGTAACAGCTCAATCCCATTTCTTTCTAAACTTTTGAACGAATAGTCTTAGACTGGAGCTTCTACATTGTGTACTTGTTTATGTAATCTATGTGTGATAGGGCTGATCAGTTTTTAATTTCAATGCAAGGACCCCTGTTTCTAACGTGGTTTTTCTCAAAATGGGGCTTCAATGTAAAGGAGGGCTCCCATGATATTATGTGCATTTTTGTAATGTCTTCTCAATGTTTTATCTAATTTGTATTCCTATTTTTTTTGGTCATCTTTTATAAAATATATTTTTAGGGCTGTTCAGTTTTTAAGTGCAAGGGAACCCTGTTTTTTATGTGGTTTATTTTATAGTGGGGTTTCAATGTATAAGAGGGTTCCCACAACACCCTGTGCATTTTCATTGATTTATCAAATTTTTATTTCTATTTATTGTCGTCTTTGTTTAAATGTATTTGTGTACCCCCGTATTGCGGTGGTGCTATTTTATGTCTTTAAACAATATTTTTACCTTGTAATGCCACATAATTCAGCTTTGTGCTGCCAGTTGGTTTTGTAATTTTAAAAAAATGAATGAATGAATGAATGAATGTACCGGCAATACGACACCAAACTGTTTGGTAGCATCCAGCAGGGCTGCTACGCGTCTCTGTTCATGGCGTATTCCCACAAGGCTGAGCGGCTCTGGCATGGTGGCATCTGTGGGTGATGATGGCGCTGCTTTCCCGTTGGATGGGACGAGTGATTTCTGAGGAAAACAAAAATAATATACATGTTTAATTGCTGATTTTAAATCAATTAATTGACAGTGATGTGTGGATTTTGCACCCACTGAGTATACATACCACTGAGTATTTGAGTACGTGCTTCACAACAGGTTCACGGTGTGTTCCAGTGATAACAAGATTATTATTCATTTTCCACCAAATTATTAGTTAGAACTTTCAGCAGACGAGACATTTTTTTTTAATTGTTAACTCCACTGATTTAAAATTAACGTCATCACAATGGACATTTTGACGGCTGCTGGGTAAGATTCCACAGTCGAGATTCGGCGTACAGTGTTGCCGTGAGTCTGGTTACGGTCTTGCTTTTTTGGTTGAACCAGGACACTCATTGTTATTCAGTCCATAATCAAAGTCACTGATGGTGACACCGATAGAGAAAAACCTTGGAGAAAGACCGAAGAGAGAGGACAGCTTGATGTTAACGTCCATTGATGGAGGAGGTTGCCACGTTATCTGGGGTTTAATCCCAGCAGTCTCACATTTTAACACCGCAATGTTTACCCATACACACCCGCCGTCAGTATAATGTCACCTTAATTATTTAGATTATGTAAGCTTCCTGCGAGACGTTGACAACAACGACTTGCTGTGTAATGCCGTCATAAATCGATGGTCATTGTAAAAAGATAACTACCAAATAATAAACCAAGGTCGTCTTCTTTTATGGCTCGCCATACCGTGTAAGATCCCCTTTACAAGTTCGACCATGTCTTGGAAATCAAGACGTTGGAATCGTATGAATAAAACAAAGCCGGTTGTTGTCACACCCTCAAAACGATAGCGTCAAATTGAAACCGGTTGGTCTATAACATCATTTCTCGAAAAGTGACAGAATTTCACGCGGAAATATTTCTACAAGTGTCAACTTCCTACCATGTATAGAATTGATACAGTTTTTCATCGTTGATATACATTTTATCATTTTATGTTATTCTAGCGACGAATTTTACAGCACACAGTTACCTTCACCTCCTTCTCGAGGAAACCTCAAATAAAAACAGTCATTTGAATGCACCATAATGTCAGTTGTAAACCACGATGCCTAGAAAAGATTCCAAGCATTGGCAAGTCGATTTAAAGATATTCAACGAAAACATAACTTACAAAATTGTGATACTACAGAGGGAAAAAGTTTTGTTGATTGCGTCTGTGTTGGCTTCAACGGTTGGACACTCGGGTGACAGCCATAGAAACATTAAATGTTTCTAACAAAATGTTTGTTCTTGGCGAAGCTAAAATCAGTTTGTCCACTATTATAAGTTCTCCGGTTTTACTGTGCGTTAGTACTCAAACTATACACTAGTCGAAAATAGGCTTCACATCAAATCATAGGTACAACCACCAAACAAGAGACAAAGGCCAACCCGGAATGGAAAATAGTGTCAATAGAAACCTAAATTCCACGAGTTGATGTCAAATAAAACGAGTGTTTTGTTTGATCAAGGACCCTCCAGAGAGGGGGGCTGATATTGGGCGCATGCACCCTAAAAAAAAACGAACCCAGACAGTGACTTTATGAATGACTGGCGGGATGTAAGGAGTGGGGAACCCGTGTTTAGATATATTTTATAAAGGCTTGCCAGATTACCATGCTCAAATAAGTTCATCTAGCATGGCCTTGCTATAAACAAACTACCAACATGTCATCGTCCAAAACAGCATATCAAGGAGCCGCTGAAAGTTTGAAAGTTGACTCACAAGGGAACGTCTGACAACCGTGTTTTGGGTTGAGAATCAGCACCTAGTTACACCAATCAAGTCGATCAGAGCGTAATCACGGCCCAAGGCGCACGCTCAATGTTCTATTGTCTCGCATCACTTCTCACATGTTTGCCAACCAAGCACGAATCACTTAACATTTTCTTCTTTGTAAATTAATGAATAGAATCAATATTTTGTCTTGGTCGTGTGAGACGAAAATGATGTTGTCATCCTGAAACGACAGGCACACTGTAACACCGCCTGGGGCCCTGGCTGAGGGGTCTTGGCCCAGTTTCATAGTGTTGCTTGAGCGCAAAAAGTAGCTAAGCCCCAATACAATTTCGCTTACCTGATTTAGGTTACCAGCCAAAATACGTCATCCCATACTCTCTGTAACTGGTAGCCTACTCGTTTTTGCTCAGAAGAAAACTTGTTGAAAGCAATATTTTCATGATTTACTGTTTACATTATATTTCGTTGTCTGTTCACACAGAATAAGATAAATGTGAAAAGAATAATTGTTTTTCAAACTTTTGCATTACATTAATATTGACAAAGGAATAAACTATAATTGTTCGTAGGATCACTCGTATAGTTTACACCGGGAATATGCGACAAGAATAATCTCTGCATCAGGAGCGTGCAAAACAGACTGGCATTTTTTTGGTGCAATCCTCACCCGCCTTCCAATTAAGATTAAGGTCTAAGAAATAATCAGAAAAACAACAATATAAACTCACACAAGTGAGTGAGAGGGAAAATGCACTCAAATAATTGAGAGGAAAGAAGTTTGCAGTACCGTGGCTACTGAAGATGAATCGGGAAAATGAATGGCGGAATAACCCAAATCACCCCCATGTGTATTTTACCCTCAATAAAACCAAGTTAAGATCAGAGACGCCCCACCCTCTCCCACCACAGAGAGGTGTATTAAATAAGACTTGATTTTGGTGAACTATGGAAAGATCTCTATTTTTACAGATGTAATTCCATGGTTTGTGATTCTAAAGTTGAGGTACATTATATCTGAGGTACACCGAACTGGTACAACCGAACTCTAATTTACAACTATTGTACTGCACTTTCGTTATTTATCTAACCCCTCGGGTCATCTTCATAGAAATGAATATTTAAATAGATTTTATAGACAGGGTCCGAACGAACACAACCTGAACTTTAGCACATGTTTATTAGTTGTCTTTAGTCAAACACATGTCACACTTAAAAAGCTGCAATCTCCTCGATTTATCACACCATCAGCTGATTTGAATAAACAACTCGTATTAGATTCCTCATAAAACACTTCAAACTGTCTTTTAGGGTGTTGATAAGATATTAGCCCTATTCGTACAACGGTTAAAAGCCCATACTGGGTACTTAAAAACAAGTAGACCGGAACTAATGGCCGGCAAATGGGGATATTCTGAACACTCCTCAAAAGCACCTTCAATGGGAAATTTGTACACAGAGATGAAAAAGAGTGAAATACAATACAAGGACGGTCAAATCCCCACGAAAAACAACGCATCTGCTAGGAATGACCTATGTCTCATGTATGAATTAACTTAAATTAAGTCATAATATTATTTTATGACTTTTATCTCAGAATTGTGAATTAGTATGTCCTATCTATCTACATAACGCTAATAAAGTCGTAGTTCTGGTTTGTGCTAATTAAGTCATAATATTAGATATGTCTCTTAATTATAATTCATTGTTATGACTTGATGTATATGATGTATATGTCATAATTATGAGTTGTTATTCCCCCCCCCCCCAATGTCCTTTCAACGCTTCCTATCATAAGGAAAACTAAAGTGAAGTTGTGACAGATTTATTTGTGTATCAGCAGCGAAATTCAAAATAAAAATAAGAAATAAGCCCCGCCCCTCCCCTTGAATTTAATCAGCTTGGTGGCCGGTGTTTCCAATTCCCGACACTTTCTCTGAACACTGACTTTGAATACCCTAAAAAATTGTTTTGCATATCCTTGAATAAAAACTGAACACAAGTTTGAAAAAATTATTAAAATGGACAGCCATTCAGATCCTGGAATATTACCCCCAGTTCGCGCTTTGTGTGTGTTCATGTACATGTAGGTGCAGAATGTCAAGTTGCATACACATCGACATGTACATGGGGTGCTTCTAATGTTGAGAATACACAGAAGTTGCCCACAAGACAAGTGTGATTTACCAGTAAAGATTATACAGCTCCAAAAGCACAACATGGAGAACTGGAGCGCCATCTATTGTCGGAATGTGAAATACACATGGTCACCATTTCAGCGAGCAAATGTTTTGTTATACAAATCATTTATAGAAACGGCCCTTGTCTGATCTATTGTTGCTTCAAAAAAGTTACTTGCTGAAAATAATGGCGTCCAGTGCAGATTTCACATTTTAGCTGGAGTTACCCAAGCGCCTATATTCTTTGGATACCAGTGTAGTAATGGTATACAGGTAATGCTGCTGTGGAGTGTCTCCAATAAGGCAACATATTAGTGTAAACCAGCCCAAACTGATTAAAAATCAGGATTTGTAGTTGTTGTGTAAAGTAAAGTCCAGCTGCAAGTCTGTGCTTTGCTCCTGTAGTTTTTTTATTGTAAAATTTGCAAGATTTTTTTAAGCAATTGCACTGACAGCATTTTGTAACTAACATATTTTTTAAAAACAAGCTTTTCATTATTGTTTTCTTTTGAATTCATGTGCTTATAGTACAATGTGTCATTGTCGCATTGTGGGGTTGAACCCGTAACTTTTAATAACTGTATAAGTAGTTTAGAAACTAAATCTAGTAAGGTTATTTTTAATATCCATGTATCACTGTTTCCCCTAAAAATAAATTGGTTAAAAGCAAAACTGATGGTTGAACAGGTGTTAAAATATTGGATATTTTAGTCTTATAAGTTATAGGCCTACATGTGTATGGCGCATGTATCCACACATAAGGTGCTCAAAGTGCTTTAACACAAAAGATACCCACTATTGAAGACAGGTTTTGAGGTTTTTATGAATTATGAGACCTATTTGTGTAGCACCTTCTAATGGTTTACAAGGTACTGCGGCCACTGACAGAAACACCGGGATGAACCCCCTGCTCTTACCGACAAGTGTAACTGGGTTCTTTTACCTGCATTACATATTGTATTAACGTCATGATGCCATTTATTCTTACGGTACAGAGCTCTGGAAGTGGAGATCCCGATTTATGTTTCTGCAGGATGACATCATAAACAAGAGATGACGACATCCTGATATAATTGTTCTCTTGATGACGACATCTTGAAGTTAGAATGTTGTCTTCCAGATATCTTTGGTTCTTCCCCGCATAGACTACTGCTGCATGGTGTGGGGTGCAAACCTATTTTTTTTGTGAATTTTTTAAAAACAGCTTCAGTTACAGAGCTCCCTCTTTTTAAAATGGTATTCCTTTAAACTCGTTCAAACTCTTATTCTTCATTTCGGCGTTTGCTGAAGGAAGGTAAGGCTTGAACTGCTTTCACACTATTTTATGATGGGTCTTTTGTACATTGTTATTTTTTTTTTTATATATCCCTGTTTGTTGTTTTCTTTTATATTATCTGAAGGCCCCAAACGATCAGCTGTGCTGGATGGGTCACCCTCTTTAAATATGGTTAAAATAAAAAAAATTAAAAAAACATCCTGAAAGTATGATGTTCTCTTCCCAAGATAATGTATCTTGGGTTCTTAACACTTTCAGGATGTCGCGAAGTCGACATCCTTCGTTCAGGATGTCAACATTCCGAGATAATTTATCACGGGAAGTCGACATCTTACTTTCAGAATGTCGACATCCAAAGATAAAATATACCAGGAAGACAACTTTTTTTTTCAAGATGTCGTCCATCACAAGATAAATCATCTCGGGATGGCGACATCTTACGTTTATGATGTCATCATCCTGCAGTAAATTTTTCTCAGGATCTCAACATGTCTGATGGCACTTCTAGAGCTCCGTATTACGGCAAATAATGGAGAGGATCTTTTTCTGCCAGGCCTCAAAATGGTTCAGGTAAATTCAAATTCAAAACCAGAGTTTCACCAAAAAGCCACTCCAAGATTCTTAATTGGGTAACTGTCCATGATTGGGAAGATTTCAAATTATTTTTATGGCACCTTTAAAATTGACAATTTAAGTTTATTTTTTTATCTCGGCAGACCGTGCAAGTTATGTGAATTTGAATACTTTGGTGAACCTTGGGTCCTCGTGTACATTACTTGAATGCGCAAAGGATACAAACTCACGTCCCTTAATACGCGCTAAACGTGTACAGTCCTTACTGTGTATGAAATTTCATGTACATAAAGAATTGTAGAGATGTTACCATGTAGTGTATAGCATAGTTATTAAATGTAGCGCTTGTCAACAGCAAACTTGCTTCAATTGTCTGCATTTTTCATTGATTGTTTCAGATTTGTTATTTTCTATAGATATATTTTTATTAATTTAAAGGGACGTGTGCAGTACAGCCGTGTCCATACGCCATTTAAAAAAAAAAAAAAAAAAAAAAACTTCTTGCAGGCCACCCCCCCCTTTTTATATTTTTACTAAATTATTTTATTTTAAATAATGCTCTTTCAGAAAGCCTTCGAAATCAAACCTGCCCATGATGTGCTACAATTGTACATGTCACTTCATTAGTGGAATACTTGTGCTACTACAAAGTGCCTGTGTCGTAAGAATGAAATTCAGACATTTTGGTAACGTTCCTTGTTCCATCAGCAGGGTGCAAATTTGACACTGGACCGCCGGCCCGAGGCCTGTGATTTTAGCCCCTGGGCCAGTAAACTCATGACCTGACAAGTCCGGTGGTCTTGCGTTCTTCAATTGAATAATTGCCACTGTGTTATATCTTTAACAGAAAGAAATGATTCTTCAATTGTTGACCTTGAGTCTGGTATTTATACATTGAGAACAATCTACAATTTGCATGGTCAACTGTGCAGAAAGCAGATTCCGGTCTTGTGAAGTAAGTTGTGGTCCGTTAAACATTTTGAGCTAAAAGCCCTGCAGTCTTTCGGAATTTTCGAGCCCCGATCAGTGGTTGTTCCAGGAGAGCAATATTTTAAATAAAATAAATTTTACAAAACTATAGAGGGGATAGCATCGGGTTCAACTTCAGCTGATTCATTATTAATATTATAAACTTTTACATGGCATATGGACGAGGTAGCACAGCACACAATCGTTTAAATATTTCTGATAATCAAACCAAAGGTAATCAAACCAAGGGAGCCTCAAAAGGGACTAGCACTGTGACCCGTAGACCTGGAGATACCTGTGTAGGTAATCAAACCAAGGGAGCCTCAAAAGGGACTAGCAATGTGACTTCTAGGCCTGAAGTTACCCGTACAGAGAATATGATGGAGATGTTTGACTTATGTTTTGTGGAAAGTGTTTGGAATTCACATCATTTCCAAAATAAAACACCTACATTTTCTCCCGAAAAAATCATCTTAGTTCCGTTTGAATTAAGCTTTGAGGAATACTTCAACTTTAGTGCAATTTTACTTTTTTATAAATATGGAGCATAATATGCTCCATTTTATGTAAAAAACTGAATGTGTGTGCTCAGGGCCTTTTTACGTAATTCCTTATTATTTTTATAAGATAATCTGGTGTTAGCGTAAAAACAAATACATTATCTGAGAGTAGATGGAAAAATAGTTTAACATCACATTAAAACTCTGGAAATGGTCAATCCCCAAAGTCCAGATTTCAAATTGGGGGGGGGTTCCTCTGGGGGCACGGTTCCTCTGGGGGCACAGATATCAATTGGGGGCACAGATATCAATTTATTTATTTATTTTTTTTTTTTTTGGGGGGGGCCTGGATATCAATTGAGGGGTACGGATATCAATTGGGGGCATGTAACCCCCCCCCCCCCCCCCAGTTACGCCACTGATCCAGAACACCACTAAACATTGTCCAACAGAAGAAAAAAAACTATCGCCGAATAAATTATTTTATAAATTTCGATCTTTCCTGAAGATAGAAATTTGCAAAGTCTACATTATAAAATACCATGCGTATCGCTCAAATTTGTTGGCAGAAACAACCTTTACAAAATTATAAACTCCATGTCTTTTTTTGGAGAAAGTGACCACAGGTCGTTTTGACCTTGTTTGCTCAGTTGTAAACCAAAAGGTATCTGACCTTAGTAACGATTCACATTACATTTATTTTGAATGGCTTCAATTACTGTGAAACTGGTGTTAAGTTACTGGTGGTTTTTGTTCACTTTTACAGTAGCTTTTTCTACACCGGGTGAATCCATTGTGTAGTACACTTTTTTTCTGGTTCATTTTTATAACCTCTAAGATGGGGTTGGAATGTGGAATTTGAGGAGCTTAACAGCTATGGTGTTTGCAAGGCGAAGAAGATACCATTGAAGGGTTTGCCTGGTGGTTGATCTCTCCGCTTCCTGGGGAGTGTAAGAATATCTAGACAAGTATTGACAGTGTGCCGACAGTAGACGAGGATGTACAGTGTTTGATCTGATCCTAAGCTAAGTGAAATGGCAAGATGAAGTGACCACCCCCTCCCCTCTCGGTTTGCACTCGAGTACTCAAATCCACTTGCAACATAAGGTAATTTTTATTATTTTACTGTTCCTTTATGTATGTTGAAGATACACGTAGAAGAAACCCTCTTCCACGTGCAAAAACTTGGGGGAAATTCCCACCCGGCTCCAAATTATATGGCAACCAAGCTTGTAACTCCTCAGATCAGCATTTATTATAAGTACATAATATGACGTAAGTACATCATCAGGGCCCAATTTCATAGATCTGCTTAAGCAGCAAACATTACTTAGAAATGTTCTGCTGATCAAAAGGAATCAGGATACCAGTCATAAATGCTACTTGTGGAATGATATTTTGGGTGGTAACCTTACACTGGTAAGCATGTTGTTTCTAATACTTGGCTACTTTTTGTGCCTAAGCAGCTCTATGAAATTAGGCCCAGATGGTAATCTTAGTGCGAGAGATTCTTACTTATATTGTCAGCGACTCAACACTGCATACCTGGCCCAACTATTTCACCAATTTAAGCATTCGCTAGAAGCCACAAACCAGTCAACAAAAAAATCAAATTTTCTTAACAGCGCCCCCTATCGTTCGATGTTTAAGTATTTACAGTGTGCACGGACATGCGGGAATCGTGACAAAGGAACAAGGTCTTGCAACAAGTCTAATTACATATAAACTACAGTACAGTATTTCAAGTACCACCTACCCATTACCCCCCCCCCCCCCCCACTCCTCACCTACCGACTACTTTCAAATACTTCAGCCAATAACGAGTGTGTAGTAGTCAAGAACTTAGGAGGTTTTTTGATATGTACACTTGTACATATCGATAGCATCTAACTGTGAACATGTACTTAATGTATGTCAGACACCTGTGTAAGAATCGCAGTGTGGCAGAAGTTTAGCAAATTCTTTGTAATGTTATTGAATCAGTAATCACATAGTGTACAATTGTTCTATTAATGATTTATTAGTTGTGGTGAAGTGTTAGGTGAAGAAATTAGTGCGCAAATGAGAAGTTATTTGGGTGCAGGTATTGTTTGTGAAATGTTTGCACCAAGTGATTACTGATTCCTGTAAATGATCTGAAATTATTTGATCAACGGTGTACAGCTCACTGCTTTATTTGAGGAAGCACAAAGCGGCATGATGATAGTGTACTCGATTGGCTGAAATAATATACTAGTAGGTCAATGAAATTGTGCCTCTTGAGTCTCTAGGTGGTATTAATTTTGAATATGGAGAGTTGTAAAAAAAAACAGGTTCCAAAGGTTTGACTCTCGCAAAATATTTTTCAAAAAACGCAATAACTTTGAGAGAAATTGTTATATTTCAAGTTCCTTGTACATCATTCCATGACTTATGACTAAAAATTGGAAATGCAAAAAAATGCAAAATTAGCAGCATGGAATAAATTAGTAAATGCAAGTTGCCCTTATCCCCTGAATCATTCTTATAAAGGCTTTTTCTCTAAGCTAGCTCCCTTTAACAAGCATGAACATCCAAAATACTATGTCACACTAATAAAATACTTCAATAGCTACAGAGTACATTTTAACCTAATCATAAAACATACAGACTTTTATCATGGTTTGACCATCTAGCTCCCTGTATACATAATGAAGTTATCAAAGGTCTAACTCTCATTGCATATGGAGGGGCCAGACTATTTTCATCCTAGCCTCTGTTTGGCTCGTTCTATGAACTGATTTGGGGAGAAACAAGATGGTCGCAGCTTGATAAAAGTCTATAGGTCTACAAGGCCATGTCCGTATTTGCGGCTACGGCTACGTACGACTAGATTTCCGCGTCATCATGACTTGAAGTATAGGACATCCTTAGCAACACCCTTTACAACAGTCATAGCCGTAACCGTACCTGCAAATATGGCCCAAAGCTCTGGTTGTCACTTCAGGATAGTGATGGATGATATTGATTGTCATCTTGATTAGACTTGCTCCAGCCTGTCTTCAGCTCTTGTCCGCATGATCCTCAATCCAGCATGGAGTCAGCCCTGTATCTCTGATGTCACCGTCAAGACTCTTCCAATCTGTGGATGGAAACAATGAAACTGTTCATTATTTGATCTCTTTCACTCAATGTTTTCAACGAGGTTATCAGCTCCAACAAGAATCTGAAACGTACCTCCTTCATCTCACCACCCCCAATGAGTATGAGTCACCATTTTGGGAAGCTACATGTGCGAATTTCAACCTCGCGCACTCTCCTGCTATGAACCAAAAGAATGGAACACTCTTCCAAATCACATCAAGGATGCTCAGACTATTAAGGTTTTCAAAAAACTGCTCAAATGTTATCTTTTTCAACAAATGTATTGTTATTAATTTAATGTAACTGTCTTTAGCGCCTTTGAACAAATTTGTTGATTTAGCCGCTATATAAATGTCTTCTGATTTATTGATTTATTGGTTTATTGACACAACTCAGCAACTGTTTGTTAGCATGAACTGTTCCGTTTCTTTGGGGGAGGGGAGTAGAAGTATACAGACATCTCTAGTCTGGAATGCACAATAAAATTTATAAGTTTACAAAATTTATAGTTATAAAGTTTGGAGATTTTTCTTCTTTAACAGTCATGTTAAGAATCACTAAACCTTGTGTGTATCAATGTACCAGCCTCCATCATCAGGAAGGCAGGTACATACACCTTTAATCGTTATTTAGCCCAGTAGATTACGTTTTCTAACATTATCAAGAAGGTTATACTGTCTATAGACTTCCACTCAAAAGGTTTTCCAAGATCACATCTACTTAAAAAAACATATATAAAAAGACCCCCTCCCCACTAAGGAAGCATCTCTCTGGAACACACAATATATGAAGAAGCTAATGTTCAGATAACATCCCACTGTAACCTTTTCTCAACTCTTTCCACAGACTTATGACTCCACAAGTTTCCACAAATTTTAAATTAATTTATAATTTGCACTGTGCGTTCAAGAAAGACATCTACTGGGGTCTTTATTTATTTCTTTTTTATAAGTGGATGGCATCTGGGAAAATCTTTTGCATGGTAGCCTACAAGCAGATAATCTTCTTGACAAAGTTTCAAAAAACAAAGTGCACTGAGCTAAATAATATATGCACTTGGATTTTTTTAAAGGAAACTTGAAGGTCAAAGGGTGCAGGCACCATCATCACCCTTGAACTTACCAAGTGTGACCCGGTAGTGGATGTTTGTCATATGACCACAAACATGGATGCACATTAGCCATGTTTACTTAGATCACCATCATGCACCAAAAAAACTGCAGGAAAAAAAAGCAAAGTAAAATGTTTTTACAATATTGTAGATTAATTTTCAGATTTTGAGAAAATTTAGATTTTGAAAACATTTTGAACTGCTAAAATTCAATCCAAAGTTTTGTTCAACAAAAAACATCTGTGAGAAGTGAAATTAGCTAAGTTGCTCCTTTGAAGATTTTAAGTCCAATGTGAGGGGAATTAAATTTTTGAAGAACTAGAGCTAGTAAACTTGCGGGTAAAACCATGTGTAAAGTCTCTTTTGGGGGGAATGTTGGCTCTGAAAAGAGCCATTGTGGTCTCTATGTTTCGAACAGTATACTCTAATAATATCAGTTCCTAAAAGCTTTCTTTTTGTAAATCACTTCCAGTCAAACTTTACCTTGTAACTTAAACCCATACATTACCAAATTCCTTGCCATGCCTGCATTGAAAACAGCCAGACTGCATCAACGAAGAGTACATCACCTCTGGTACCTGTGCTATAGTGAATAAGTTCTAAGAACGTTAACACAAAGGTTAGATTTTTTATAAACCATGTTTACTAACTAAATTGAAATCAGATCTGTTGCTACTGTAAATATTTTCAATCCAATGCCTGTGATAATAAAATGGGATTATTGTTTCAAATTATTTATATCCAAACAACTTGAGATAGTTTGTAGAATAATTTTCAGGTTTTGAGATGTTTGAACACAAGCATTGATCAAGTTCAGTTCAATGTGTGGGAAATTTTTTTTTTTTGTGTATGACTGCTTCCAATTGTTTGTATCAGGTGGGGTGAGAGACAGCTCGAAATGTTCCTAAAAGCTCTCTTGTGGTCATTCACTACAAGTCAAACTTTACATTGTAACTTAAACTGATACATTACCAAATTCCTTGCCATGCCTGAAGTGAAAACAGACTGCATCAACGAAGAGTAGTTCATCATATCTGGTATCTGTGCTAAGGAAGAAAATCTAAAAATGTTAACAAGAAAGTTAGCTCTTTATTTTATAACCCATGTTTACCAACTAAGTTGAACTCGGACCAGTTGCTACTGTAAAGACTTTCAGTCCAATTCCTGTGAGATTAATTTTGGACTATTATTTCCAATTATTTGTATCTATTACATCCAAACAACTAGAGATCAGAGACAGTTTGTAGAATAACTGCTAAAATTTAAGCAAAATTTTTCTAAGATCCACGAACATCTTTAAGAAGTGATATCAGCTAAGTTGCTCATTTAAAGATCTTATAAATCTAATGTGTGGGAGATTTAATGTTGTTAAGGATTAATTGTTTCTTGTATCATATCCAAGCATCTTGAGCTGAGAGACAGTTCGTTAAGCTCTCCTTTGGTTATTAACTTCCAGTCAAACTTTACCTTGTAACTTTAACTGATACATTACCAGATTCCTTGCCATGCCTGAAGTTAAAACTGCCAGACTGCATCAACGAAGAGCAGCTCTTCACTTCTGGTATCTGAAAAAACAAGATCTGAAGAAAAGTTAGCATTTTTAAGCCATGTTTAGTTGAGCTTAACTGTAACTTACCCAAACTTAAAATTTACTGTGTCTGAGAGATGCCACCATCAGATGTGTCCTCTGATGAGAAGGGAGTTTCTAGGCAGTGACTGAGACAATAAGATGGGTTAGTGAGACCATAATCTTACCTCATGACTGACTATCAATCATTATCTGTCTAATGATCCACCAGGTAGAAGTTCCATGTGCTTGATGGAAACAAGTTGCAATTTCTGTCAAAACAAAAAATAGGGCTATTAGCTGTGGGAGAAAAGAGGTTTATTCAATGTGGTAGGAAAACTGGCGTTAGTTGCTGTGGAATGAAATTGTGTTATTTCCTGTGGAAGAAAAAATTGTTATTTGGTGGAAGGAAAACATATGGTTAGTTGCTGTGGGAGGAAAATGTATAATTTGCTGTGGAAGGAAAAATGGTTATTGGGAGGAAGGATGGTTATTTGCTGTGGAATGAAAATGTATTATTTGCTGTGGAAGGAAAAATGGTTATTGGGAGGAAGGAAACAAATATGGTTATTTGCTGTGGAATGAAAATGTGTTATTTGCTGTGGAAGGAAAAATTGTTATATGATGGAAGGAAGAAATATTGTTATTTGCTGTGGAAGGAAAAATTGTTATTAAGTATGTCTACCAACCCTAATTTTACCTGACCCTACCTGACCTCACCTGACCTTACCCATGACCAGTTGATACTTAACCTGTTGGCAATCAGTGTACTTCTGGTAGTTCAAACCTCTCTGTCTGGTACCTCTCAGACCTCACACCACCTGTCAAGGATTCTTCTTTGTCTCTAAAACGGTCATGCACCTGTTGACAACAACACTTAAGTTCTAGGCCTAATATCTATGTCCCTCTAATCAACTTACCATTTATACTTACCAAAATCACCTTAAACGTCAAGAGGGGATGTCTTCTTTAATCTTTTTCTCTGTCTCTACTTGCTCTTGTTTCTCCGCCTTTTTAATTTTTTTCCTGGCTTTACAATACATCGCCTGCCTGCCCCGCAGCGCTCTAAAAACTAAATTTTTTAATTCTTTTGCTTTGCTTATGTTCACTCTCTCACATTCAATTGATAAAATTCATTCATCAGAAATATTAAACGATTAATTTACCTTAACTAAATTAACCATTTAAATATCCCTAACTGAAATAATTTATCAACTAATTATTGTCCCCTGTAAATGCTTCATATTAACATGGTTTACACATACATGGAGTAACTTAGGGGAAAATAATTTTGGTTTTGCCAAGTTCTTCTTGAAAAACCAGTGTAGTAAAAAAAAAATTACGTTCAGTCAGTTTGTGCATCAGGTAGATACTGAGTTATCATTTACGAGTTTTTCATGCTTTTATGGGGCTGATTTTGATTACTTTTGAGAAAAAACTTGTCAGCGATATTAAGTATTCTGATATACTTCATATTGAAGTTCGTTTAAAGATTTGATTGTATCAGCAAATATCTCAAAATGCACGAGGGTCTCTAACTAAACATTTTTATGCTCAAATATCAGCGAATTAACCATGCCAGGGTATAATTTTAAAATGACAACAAAATCGACTTCTCCCAAACCCTGAGAAAAATACCAAGAGAAACTATTTTACTTTAAAAGGCATCACTCTGGCCACGACCAAAATGCCCTAAAATCAAGAAAAGCCTCACAGAAAATAAGTGGATTGCATCACCATTGACAATAGTAGTAGACAGCATCAGATAAGAGAAGTAACCTGCTAGTTATTAGGGAGGAATGGGGTTAGACCTTTTCTTACCAGTAGATACCTTCTTAAAGATCTTTGAAGTCCTCTAGCCCTCAATGAAGGCATAGTCACATTGTCATGGATCTGTTGAAAGACTTAAGTCTTAGGCTTACTCCAAGACCCTCAAACCAAACTTACCATTTATACTTACCACAACCACCTAAAACATCTAGATGTCTTCTTGAATCTTTCTCCTCTTTTCTTGTTCCTCCTTTTTTGCTTTTTTTTGCTCCCTTCTCAATGCATAGCCTGATGCGCAGCGCCCTATAAACTATAAGCTTGGGAGTTTGCTGCACGCAATATCTACTTGCTCGCAATCATTCGATAAAATTTTTTCATCAGAAATATTAAACGATTAATTTAGCTTGTCCAAAGTAACCATTTTAATATTCCTAACTAAAAATGTCATCATTTAATAAGTGTATATCACTTAATAAGTGTATATTTATCTTAACATGGTTTTACACAATTCGGGGGCAGCTTAGAGGAAAAACCGTTTAACATTTTGGTTTTGAAAAGTTTAATTCTAAGCAAAATGCTTCACTACATTTAGTTTAGTCAGTTTATGTTCTCGTTGTTGTGCACCTTATATATTGGCTTGCAATCAATTGATAACATTTATTCATAAGAAATATTAAACTTTTAATTTAGCTCATCTAAATTAACCATTTTAATATTCCTAGCTGAAAAAAATGTGATCATCTAATAAGTCTATACCATGTATTTGGGAGCAGCTTAAAGGACAATTTTCCCCGTTTTGTTTTGCTTCTAAAAATAATAGTCTATGGATAAAACACTAAGTTTACTCAGTTTACGCATCAGGTGCATACTGATACTGAAATAGCATTATAACAGTTTTTCATAAGATTTATGGTGCAAATTTTTATTACTTTGTAGAAAATTAAAAAAATTAAGGTTTGCCATTCCCTTTAAAGATCTGATTTTCAGAGAGAAAAAAATTGTCAATGATATTTAATATTCCAATAAATTTTATTTCGATTTTTATTACTGAATGTTTGTTGTATAAAAGCTTTATCTGAAAAGTGTTTGATGCTTTTAAGGAAACATAAGTTGTTTGCTATTCCATAGAGAAAGCTGTTGAGTGATTATACATTTTTCTAATTTGAAAGAGCCAATTGAATGATCCAAACTCTTTAAGTAGCATGTTTACTTTCGCAGGTCTAATTTTGTTTATAATAAATTATCTTGGTTTTTTTGTCACGATTAGGAAATTAAACAATTTAACGCAAAGAGGGATTCCAAATAAACATTTTTATGCTAAAATATTAGAGAGTTAACTATGCCAATGTTTAACTTTAAAATGACAGCAACATACAGTCATCAGCTTCTTTCACACCCTGAGAAATGTTCCAAGAGAAACCATTTTACTTTAAAAGGCATCACTCTGGCCACGACCAAAATGCCCTCAAAAGAAAAACCCATCTCAGAAAAGTATTGGATGGCATCACCATTGACAATATTAGTAGACAACATCAACAAGTACCGAGAATAGGAGAAGTAACCTGCTAGTTATGAGGGAGGAATGGGGTTATTAAATCTTCGCTTACCAGTTGATGCCATCTTAAAGATCTTGTCTTACCACTTGGACGACTTCTAGCCAAACCCATACCACACAATCCATAGATCTTCTTTCTTCACCCATTGGGCATAACAGTTTTAAAGTTCTGACAACAGTCAGCAAAAAGTGCTCAGTTCTGAAACTCAAAACCAAAAGTCACTTTTAAAGTTCTTGTCTTGTCACTTGGACGACCTCTAGTTACTTGGACGATCTCTGGCCACTTGGACGACCTCTAGCCACTTGGACGACCTCTGGCCACTTGGACGACCTCTGGTCACTTGGACGACCTAACCACACCCATACCACACAATCCATGGATCTTCTTTCTTCACCCTTTGGGCCTAAAAGTTTCTAAAAGTTCTGACAACAGTCACTAAAAGTGTTCAGTTTTGAAATCCAAGTCCCCTTTTAAATCAGTTCGGTCCAGGGGAAGAGTTTCTCACGCCAACTTGACGGAGCTCGCAAGCAAAAGCGAAAGTTCAACAGGAGAATGCGAGTCCACTTGAAATAAGTTCATTTCCTACAGTTCTTGTCGTCTTTAGAAGAATTTACAATCTCCTGGAACTCTCCAGCTCTACTCGCAAGCTCAACATCAAAGTCGGTCCATGACACCAGTGTGTTGGTTGAGTACGCCGGTCTCAGTTATTCTGTTTAACTTCCAGGAATTCTCAAACCAGCAAAAACTCCAGGGGAGTTCTCAACGGTTGTAAAATCGACTACGAAACTAGAACATTGCGAGAGTTGCTCATGTAAGGCTTTGGTGAAATACTTGACCAAAAGTCCTCATGTATGTCACTTTCTTCTGAAGTTTTAAGTACATTTTACCTTCAGAACTTCATAGGTATAGTCCTCAATGTGACAAGTGACTACTCAAAGGTAGAAATACAGTTTGTTTCACTTAAAGAGAGTGAAACTATGATAAAGTTCATCAAATAAAGGAAGTCCAAATCCAGCCAAGAAGAGTCACCATGTTGTCCGTCCACCGTCCCGTGGAACACTATACCATGCGGGCTTGCTGCGTCTTTTTCCTACCTAAAAGCGCAGAAACAATACATTTGCATAACAATATGATTTGCATACACCTGAATTGGCTTGGTAACAAGATGGTCCAATAACAATGCGCGGAATTTCTTAAAAGCTAAGAAAATCTCAACCCGAAGGAATAATAGACCCGCCATGTTGCCTTTATACTCGGGCGGTGCCGTTTATCAGTCACTGAGTGAAACCTGGGATTAGAGTGATGAAATTCTTGCACAAAGGAAATAACGACAATATGTTTTTGCGATTTTTTCTTGCCTCACATTGTTTCTTACTTGTGCTGGATGTGAGAATATTACTCTAGAATGCGGGAGGTTCGATTCTTGCTCACTTCAGCCTTGGCCCTTTTCCTATCCAGGGGGAGACTAAAGAGAGAACAGCGCAAAGATATGTTATCGTCACCTAGTGTTGGGCAAAAACAACTTCATTATGAAAGATCCCCGAAGCTAACATTATCAAATTTCACTACACATCGGGAAAAGTATATGTTTCTAATGACAATCAGAAGAAAAGCGCTCTGTTTGTACTAATCAAATACATTTGGTTACATCTTCTTGAAGTTATTTTCTCTTCTAAGCGTGTGTAGATGTCAAGCATTAATTTTTTTTTCTCATTTCATTTCATATCGGGAGGCGAGCTGTTTTCTAGAGTATATGCCCCAGGGATTTGTAAACCAAAGGCAATGGGGCGAAGCATTTAAACAACTGAACTGGCCGAACGAGGTTACTCAATTACAAGTGAAATTTGTCATGTTTGTTTAAGTTGAAATGCGAATAAACTTTACATTTAATAACTAGTTTTTGTTTTGTGATTGCGCAGTTAAAGATGCTAGGTCAGATTTTATTGACGATTTGACCCGCTAGTTGATAAATGTAATTTGAAAAGGCTATATGAAAGGATTCGACACAATGATGAGGTTTGGTATTGCACAAAAACAAGAAAAGGACGTAATTTTCCAGGAGGAATTATGGGCAAGCCAACACAGGATCATCATGATGTTAAATTGTTAAGGCAATGCCTCTGTCTGTAATTTGAATAGCGAGAACAATTATTTGAATTGAATTGAAAATGGCCTTAGAAATTAGTATTATTGTTAACAATTTTTAAATTTTATCCAGTTACTGTAAAGTAAAGCAACAACATTGTTTTGTAAAGAATAAACAAATTAAAAATCTATCCAGTAAAAATAAAACAAACAAATAAGAACAAATAAATAAATACAAATTAAATCGGCAATCGGCAGAGGAAATCATTTACAATTTCCCTAACCATAAAAGCTATTTAAAAAACAACCCTAACCCTAACCATAACGCTAACCGTATCAAGTAAAACTAAAACAAAATAAATACAAATGAAATATATCAGCAATCGGGAAAAGAAACCATTTACCGTTTCACTACCGCTAAATGATGAACACTAATCAGGCCGAGTCCGAAAGGGCGACTTCTGCTACAGCTACGGCTAGATCGCGCGCGTCTGCCTATTCTTTGACACTGGCAGACGCGCTGATCTAGCTGTAGCTGTAGCCAAAGTCGCCGTTTCGGACACGGCCTTAGGCTTAGGGTTTGGGTTTGGGTTAGGGTTTGGATTGGGGTTTGGATTGGGGTTTAGGATTTGGGCTAGGGCAAGGGCTAGGGCTAGGGCTAGGGCTTAAGCTAGGGCTAGAGCTATGACTAGAGCTAGGGCTAGGGCTGGGGCTGGGGCTGGGACTAAGGGCTGTCGCTGGGGCTAGGGCTAGGGCTATGCCTAGGGCTAGGGCTAGGGCTAAGGCTAGGGCTGTGGCTAGGGCTAGGTATAGGGCTAGGGCTAGAGCTACGGATAGGGTTGGGGTTGGGGTTGGGGTTGGGGTTGGGGTTGGGGTTGGGGTTGGGGTTGGGGTTGGGGTTGGGGTTGGGGTTGGGGTTGGGGTTGGGGTTGGGGTTGGGGTTGGGGTTGGGGTTGGGGTTGGGGTTGGGGTTGGGGTTGGGGTTGGGGTTGGGGTTGGGTTGGGGTTGGGGTTGGGGTTGGGGTTGAGGTTGGGGTTGGGGTTGGGGTTGGGGTTGGGGTTGGGGTTGGGGTTGGGGTTTGGGGTTAGGGTTAGGGTTAGGGTTAGGGTGAGGGTTAGGGTTAGGGTTAGGGTTAGGGTTAGGGTTAGGGTTAGATTCAACATTCTACTGTGTTTCCCCTAATTGTTGCAACACTTCCTCGCTTTGAGTTGGATGTCTCATTAAATAATGACTTAGAGAACGTGCTAAAGTGAGGGAATGATTTCAATGCAAAGAAAACTTAACTTCTGTAGAAGCGTATTGTTAATATTGTTGATGAAGTGTTGGGATCAACGTTACAACCTCTTTCCCACCGTAGGTCTGTAGCCAGCCTCTGTCTTTTCCACAGATATTTTCATGGTATTAAATGTGCCACCAGTGTGTCCGACCTAGTTCCTCCTATCAGAATATTTGAGCGCGGAACCAGACTTTCTGCTTCTTTTCACCCACACACTCTCAATTTGCTGAGATGTAGAACAAAGAGCCGTTCCAACAGCTTTATTCCATGTACTGCACCTCTTTGGAACTCCTTGCCTGGTGCATGTTTCCTCCATCATACAGTCTAGACTGTTTTAAGAGGAATATCAATTCCTACCTTCAGCTCCCCTGAGTTATTTTTCCCCTTTAATATTTCTTTCTTCTTGTAGCCCCTTACCAAGAGTGGCTTTTAGCCTTGTTTGGGGCAAACTTGCATAAAAGAAATAATAACAACAAGTTTGATGAACATTTCATTCTATTCTCTGAATTAACTCGGGAGGCACTTCTGTTCAACACCTATCACTCGACCTTTTTGTTTGTTTATTTATTATTTAATTTATTATGAATTGTTGGTGCAAAAATGCTGGTAAACTGGCTCTGTTAAGGTGTGTTGTGTTGTGTTGTGTTGTCATTTAGCCCTCAAGAAAGACTCTGCTAGCGTCAACGCGTCATGCCACTAACCAACTACCTTTTGTATTTATTCCATATAGGTCTTTTTGGTTGGTTGGTAAGCAGGTTGCAACAGCTGGCTTTACTCTCTCATAAATTTGTTAGCTTTTTAATTTTATTATTATTTGTTTTTTCTATAGAAATATTCATTACTTCCCAAAATAGAAAGTATCTTCTGCCAAATAGTAAAACATGGCATTGTATTGCCTTCTGCTTCATTTTTAAGGGGACAAATATATGAAACAATTTGGCAAAAAAATTTATAAGAATGTAATTCTAATGTGGTTTTCCCCCCAAATTTTGCCTATTTTTCAACTATCAATATTTTCCAAAACATATCTTTCATCCAAGGTCAAGCTTATAAAAGGGCATCAGTAGCACCTACTTTATCGTTTTAGAGCCTATAATCGCGACTAAAAAGTTTGCCAAAATTTGATAAAGATGCTGGACTTACCCCTTATGCTTTTTGGCTTATTTTTCAACATGAAGTTTTCCCAAAATATAATTTGCATCCTAGGTCAAGTTAAATATAAAGGCATCAGTAGAGCCCACTCCTAATATTGGGACTTAAAAATTCTTGATAAATTGCTGGACTTACTGTACCCCTTTCAACTTTTTTCACATTTTGGCCTAGTTTTTAACTTTCAATATTTCCAAAAATAAAGCTTTTTTCTTAAGTCAAGTTGTATGAAAAGGCATCAGTAGAGCCTACTGCATCATTTTAAAGCCTAAAAATGCGACTTAAAAATTGTCCCAAATTTGATGAAAATGCTGGACTTGCCCCTCATGATTTTTTCAATTTTGTGGGGCCAAATTTTAAGATTCTATGTTATGCTCTAAAATGATGCAGGAGACACAACTAATGCCATTCTCATCACTTGACCCATGACACGATAAAACAAATTAAAATTAATCACAATTAATCTCTTGTTCATCACGTAAAATTCTTTATTAAGTTACACTCTTCACTTGGCATTATGATATCAAGCATGCACCATTTCAACAGGAAAGAAAACACATTTTATTTATTCCAAATGATTCTTTTTTTAATTTACAAATTCGTCGTACTTTCATTCATGCTACAGTATGCAATGTTGGAAGTTTGGAAAACATCTGTTTTAGGAAGAGAAGATTTACAATACTGGCAGTCAAAGACGATGCCGAAGACAGTATGGTTTGGTGGGAGTAACCGCTGATGCTAGCTACAACAAAAAAAGCCATTTGCAAGTAAGATTTTGAATGTCTGATGACTTTGTTGGTCACAACGAAACACTCAAATTGGTTTCCACAGACTAGAGAGAGTGTTGCTACTCGTCGGATGGTTCAGGCAAGCTTTTCTTAAAGCCACCTCCAGATGGGCAAAGCCTGGCACTGTTAAGACATACGCATTCAATCAAAATTGCGTATGGGTAGTTAACATCTCTTGTGCCCTCAACCATGAGGCATGGCCACTGACTAGTGTGAGGAATTCCTGTCATTGTACCAGACATTCGAATCTAGCTCGAAAATGGCACATTCTACAAAAGTAGGTGCAGGTTTTTGTTCAACACTGCTTTGACCTGACATTGTTTACAAATAGTGGTCCTTTACAAGCATGTACAAAAGTCTGGTGACATTTTGTGTTGCTTTGTACACCAAGATACATGTACTGTAATGGTAATACCATAAGAGTGGGGACAGTAGAACAAAGGAATACAAAAGGGACAATGCTGTCCTCACATTGGAATCCTTTGTATTTTTGTGTCCTCACATTTTTTCGTGCGCTTAGTCTATGGAGAGTGTTAATTTAGAGGGACAAAGGAAAGTCCTCACATAGATAGCAATAAATTGATGTATGTACATGTAGAAATGTGTACAAGTACTTATATTCACACAGTCATTTCAGAAAAAACAACATGGTCAAATTTTAGGTATGTCCCCCTTAGATTATTATTAGAGTTTGATAAAATTGTACACATGCGCATAAAAAATACTTGATTTTGTACATCTTCATCCATAGACCTGTGCACACTTTATGCCCGTCAACCTTTGACCCTGTGGTAATACCTGTGTAAACATGTAGAGTGATGTATTATACAAGTATATCAAAAAAATGTCACCCATGTTCACAAGGCAATGAGCTGCTGCTACTCAGTGAATTTAACATAATTTGACAGGCTCATATTTTAACAATATATAAATATCAGTAACAGAGTTTCAGGTTAACCTTAAAACAAATTTCATGGCATGTAAACAAAATGTTTCTAAATTAGGTCGGTACACTATTAATGTCTGGCATTCACCTATTAGTGGTTGGAGACAACTACTACATTAAATATTTACTTGAAATTTAAACTGTTAGCAATAAGAACAGTTCTAATTAATGCGGCCTTGTGAACCTTTATTTGCATCTCATATTAAAGAAGACAAAAGAAATACCATTTGTATTTTGGGTTGCTGTGTACAACTTATTAAAAACCTAATCAATAAATGGAATGAACAAATATTTCTCAAACCAATAATTATTGTACCTTTCTTCTAAGTGTACAAACTCTAGGAAATTACAAAAGTGAATAACACGAATATAAACTTTAGTCCATAGAAAGTTATTCTTGAAACATTGAACTTAACGAACGCTGTTTATTTTTATCAATTGATTACAATAAAAGTACCAATTGGAGAGGTTTTTTTTCTTTCTGTTGTTTCTTTGCGAAAAGGGTTAAATTGACGCATAGAGACTACGCATGTTGCTTGACACGCGCGAATTAATTTCTTGTATTCATGCATAATATACATTGTTTATAACAACAAAGTCGTCAGCTCTCCATGTTCATTACTAGACACACTTTTTATAAAATAGATAGCTTTACAATTCCACGCTCAAAATATTATCTGAACATGGAATAATTCCTACAAATAACTTTGATCGTTTAGACTAGAGCATAATATAACTACAGATAATCATAGTCCATAAAGACTATTGCATTGAGTTACTTGTATACAAAAACAAAATCGTTGCATATCACATTTGGTCAACTTTGAAAGGTTTCGTTCGTCCACTTTGTGGCTTTATCGATGACAACTGATTACAAATGTATTAAGGAATTATTAAATAGGAACGTGTTCCCACAATGGCTGATGACAACACACACAAATGATTAATGTCACTGCAAATACAAAACACTGTAGTTGACAAGTATCAAATAATACATTCTGCTCAGAAACCAAAACAGACGGCCACTCTTCAAGATCAAAATCCTGAACGGAGGGGAAGAACCTAATTACATTTACATGTATTTCATTATTGTCAGTGATCAAATACTGAAAACAAGTATTGGGAGATGTTTCATCTGGAAAAATTCATGCTAACTGAAAGTAAGTTACAGATTACATTCGACACCGTAATCTACCGTACATCGGACAGTAATTCCATAATGATTCAAGACCTTATGAATAAGCAACCCCAACTATACCCTGGTTACACTCTTGGGTAGACAATGCATAGTGTAGAAGGAAAAAATCGTCAACCGTGTGGAAATATGTGTAGGCAGCTATCCCACTGACCCCAAACCCCTGATATTTTATCTAAGCTACAGCGCAGACACGTTGTTAAATACACACTTATGAAAATGAATTTTAGAAAAAATCATTTTGCCTGCAATTAATGATCACCACTGTCTGTGCAAATACATTCCTCCTCTTGCCGACAGACAAAAATGCACATGACAACATTAAAGTAAGACTATTGCACAAATAACAAAAATAACACTAATATTAAAGCAAACATTGCCAAAATGTTCTTAATAGCAAGTAAAAAAACAAAAAACCCAAAACATAAAAATTGCAAAATTTAATTAGTTAACTGCTCTTAAAACAACTCTATTAATGCTGCCGTTTGTGTCACGTTCCTTGTGTGCAACAGCAGTAGCGCATACTTGTTCTCCTTTTACTACTATTGGACCAGACTATTTTTGTCCTATTTCTTGGTTTGGTTACAATGACCCTTTACACAACCTTGGCTTTGGCTTATAGGCTCTGGCTTAGACTCTGTCCATTTGGTTGAAGCACTGTACCGAAAGTGCATGTTTTTTTAAATAACGGACAGAGCCTGAGTCCAAGCTATGGTTTCGGAAAGGCCCAATGTTTTGGACAAAACAAAACAAAATGATCAGGGATGTGATTTCTCTGTTTTTAACCGGAAATCTTTTTTTTTTTTAACCCCAACCTCCCCCCCCAAAAAAAAATAAATAAATAAATAAATAAAAAAAAATAAAAAAAAAAAAAATAAAAAAAATAAAAAAATAAATAAATAAATAAATAAATAAATAAATAAATAAATAAATAAATAAATAATTTCAGAAAAATAATAATAAAAATAATCAATTTGTTTTTGTATTAAGACCATTAAAAACATGAAGATAAAACCAAAATAGAATGCCCCCAGAGTTCAGATTAGGGCTTTTAAAACAAAAGATAAATGCATGTAAGTAGGCTTCGAGCTGGCAAGTTTTCACCCTCGCAAGCTTTCACGCTTTGCACTCACAGTTCAGGTTTTTTGTTTTCACATTCCTGAATGATATAGGTCATACTTTAAAGGTCGGGTCACAGATTGATAAATACTCAAATTAAATGGCCAGGAAAATAATGACCACAAAAACTTACAAAAATTCCATGATGTCCGTTCGCAATTGCTCCAGCCAGAGATGCAGTTGGTACCCACTGTCAGCGTCGCTAAACATGGATGGATTCAACATTCTTGATGAAAATGCTTTGACAGTTTGTTGCTGCTTTCTCAGCAAGTAGACACTGCATTCAGCTGAAACTTTCACAGGTGACTTTTAGTGTATCTTTCTTGATAACTTTGCCTATAAATTAGTGTTACAATGACCCAAAACAATCTATGACCCTACCTTTAAGAGGGGGGGGGGGTAACAACTTGACCAGCAACTACTTCTGAAAAATTTTGGGTTTTTTTCCTTACTAAGAAAAACATTATTACTTGAGCGATGCTGAATAACAGCAGGGTCCATTTTAAGGCAGCCATACCAAAGTAACGTTAATTCACATTCGTTTCATTTGGTCAAACTTTGAAAAAATAAAACTACAGATGTTATGGCAGAAGTTATGGCAGTGAAGTAGATAATGCTACGGTTAAGGCAAGAAACTCCATCATAATACTACCACATACATTATGCCACAAAGCCAATCTCAGAAATAACTCATGGCTCAATCACACATCAGTTTTACATTTTGAGAGAGAAAAAAAAGAAGGTATTTCATGTATAAATAAGTTTAATAATAAACCAGCGGATAAAAAGTTTGACATCTCAGTTAGTCCAACTACTCATCCCAGACTGTCTGCATTGTATGTTGTCTGAGTAATGCCATATAGAAAACACTTAATACCTTACTATGCATAATTTATCTATATGTTGTAGCATACTTACATGGATTGAAATAATAACAACTAGTTTTTATAGAGCGGTTTATCTATAGGCGTGCCGGGGCAGACCCCTTCTCTTAGGGGTAAAGTGTAACTGGGTTCTTCAACATGGATTACACTACACAATGGACATACAGCTTTACTTCCCAACCGAAGGATGACGCTATAATGGATTAGTTTCTTGCTTAAAAGGAAACAAGTGCCATGACTGGGATTCGAACCCTCTGGCTGATTGGAAACACCAGAGCTTAAATTTAGTGCACTTGACTGCTCGGCCATGACAAGCAACTGCACTATTGACCTGTGTCCAGTAATTTTACCACTGGGCCAGTAACCCCAAAACTAAGTCCTTCAGTCTAGTAGTTGGGCCAGTTACCCCCAAAGCTAAACAAGTCCTGCATTCTAGTGTTTTCCCAAACACATACTTTTCAGATCTACAAATGTATCTGTCCACTTCTCAAGTCAAAACCTCCTCCTCCTAAAATTTCAGAAGATATTAAAGGAGAAAGGAGTATTCATTGCTCTTGTAAAAAAATATCTCTAGTCCAGTAAAATTTCTGAGCTGCAAGACCCGTGGTCCATTGGAGGTTTCTGTGAAATTTAAGCCTTGGTTCTATTTTAAAAGTGAGTTAAGTATGCCGCAGTTGTCTGAAGGACTTCGCAAGCACTCTTGAATCTTCCTCTTATGTTCTTCGATGTCTTACTATTCAATTTTCCCGACTGACGTTTGTGGCAGAAGAGCATTTCAAAAAATAATTATTAATATATTCTGCCTTAAATAATGAGCAGAATTCTTTTATCAAGCACCCTGTTTTCAATCTTAAAAATGCTTTGAGAATGGTTGACATTATGTAAGTAGAAAGTTCTTAGTCAGCTTCTCCAATTTACTCAACGTTTAAATTAATCTTAAAGTCTAACATGTATGGTAAACTTTTTAAAAGGACACCAAGGCCAAGACCAGGGCAACAGAGGCCATAGCCTCCATGGCCTCTCTGCCACTCCAGGCCTGTATGGAGTAGGGTACCCTGTTTGGGGTTGTTTTGTAAGCATGTGATGTCATAAATCACATCATCTATTTCAGGCAGCCTTCAGAGTGAAAAAGAGGCGGACTGTTTTCATTGAGTCATCAAGAAAGTTTCTGGGACTTTTAAGAATTTATGAAATCGGACAAAACATAAATTAATCATTAATACATTCACACAATTACACTCATGTGACCCCTCAGAAAATTTTGCCATAGTTTTTTAAAAAATGCCATTGTATTATTATCTGAATTGAGCAGAACTCCCAACTTGTTCGTGACGCAAATATTTTAACATAAGTTTGTGTTCGAATTTAAGGTTAGAGAACCGTTTCTCTTGCACTCTCTAAACTCTTAGCCAGACATCCCTGTAGCAAGGCCTCATGTTTGGTCCCACTAGTTCCAATCAGATCTGCATCCGGACAGCTATGCTGAAACTTGGTCTCTGAGCTTGGTAAGATGCCCTCCTCCATCCCACTTTCCTCCTCAAGCCTCAGTTTCAAAAGGTCCTTGGGGTTCAGCTGCGGACTCGGCGTTTGAGACGAGTCTTTTGTTTCCGGAAGCTCAGGATCTGGTTTGCCTGTCGTCTCTTGGGTGAGTTTTTCTGCAGAGTTGGCCTTCTCGATGTACCCGTCGATGATGTTATGGCTCTGTAGGGCCTCGGTGAGGTACTGCTCATCAGTGGTGATGACGCTCTGAATGTCCTCCAAGACTGTCTTAATTGCCGGCGACAGCCCACTGATGGATTGTTTCAAGAAACGTGACACGAGGACACTGGTGTCCTGACTCAGCTCCACCATAGATTTGGGTCTGGCTTTGGGCTTAGGCACTAATGACAAAGGGTCCTGGGCTGTTGTGGAAGGCGTGGGTGCACTGACTGAACTTTGTATCTCGAGAGGCAGGCTGTCCGATTGTGTCGGCATCGGGATCCTCAGTGGTGATTCTTTGGACTTTCTAAGCAAATCCACAGACTGTTTAGTGGTTTGGGTTTGCTCCGGCATGCTCTGCACACCTACTGAGGTATACGTTCTTCCGGTATCCTTGTGGATCCAGGGATCACTCTCATCGATAAAAGTTACCGCGGTGGGATGACTGCGCCGTGATTGAATAGCAGGGTGAGATTTCCTACTCAGGCGGAGATTGAGAGAATTTGGTCGTTTCTGTCGCAGGTTGATTTGTTCTCCCGTATCGGCCCATGATGTGATTGTCATTGAAGATGTAGGTTCACTGTTAATGGGTGGAGCTTGAGCTACTGCCATTTGTGCATAATTTCTCGTAGGGGGTTCTGAACTGTTCGCCCGTCTGCTGCTTGTTGATGTAGTCTTTTCCGTGTTTGACCTTTGGTGTTTTGGTCGACCCCTGGTTGGAGTGTTAGTCGAGGAACCAGAGTTTTTCCTGTGTTTTTGTTCACGATGACCACCTATACTGGATCCGTGAGCATTACTAGGGTCCAGCATCTCGTGTTTTATTGCTCCGTTGGCCATCCTGGCAATCATTCGTCTCGGTGGGTGAGGATGTCGATGATCCTCATCACTATCACTGGAAGAACTTGTGGAAATAAATCGATTCCGAGTCCGTCGTCCACGGCCAAAGCTCCCACTGGTGCTGGAGCGTGAGCTGCTTTCTGTTGGAGATGTACTACAGGTCGTTGAAGAGGAAATTCTTCGGCGTTCGGCGGCGTGGCGACTGTGTCGTCGTCGGTGTCGGCGACCGATCGCCGAGTCCCGACTTGTGTGGCTACTACTAGTACCAGTTAGGCGTTCATTACTGCTGCTTGATTTGGTGTTAGAAGGCACACTGGTGGTGGTGGGTCCTGACACGCTGCCAGACGAGGAACTTGCTTTCCTGTCCATTAAACCAGATTTGGATTTGATGGATACCCTACTGGGCTCATCGCTGTTGGTAGGACGACTGTTATCACAGCCTGCTCCTCTGATTTGATTCACGGCCCTACACAAATTGGCAACACATTGAGATGACACAACGGTGGAAACGTTTTGGCTGACGGAGCAAGGAATATTTGGGATGAATCTATCTCCTACATTAATGCTCTCTGCATTAGTAGCTGAGTTCACATTGGATGCATTATTATCAGTCCCCTCCAGAGAAGTCTGTGAAGCCGTCGACACGCGATTCCCACGTGATGGTCTACTCCGGTGATGTCGCATAATCACCACCGGTAGACAACCTCCACTGTTTGAACGTAGCCGTGGCTGGGGAGCAACTCCATCGTTTACAATTATCAAGCCGTTGCTACTCTCACCCTGCTGAGGTATGATCTGACGAGGCAAGCCGTGCCTCACCTCCTGCCGCTGTTGGCCGGCCCGTGGGGAACCTCCCGATGATGTTGAGCGTGGTCGGGATTTACTTTTCACATGCCGTCTATTGTTGTTAATGATTTGCACAGGTGCTGGGGCATTGGCTATGTTGTTGTGGCGATGGTGGTGTTGGTGAGGTTCAATGGAATTGCAACCAGACTGTTCCATTCTGGGCATGGGGGCGACTCGTGTTACATGATGACTGTCCCATCGGAGTGGAGGGGTAGGTATCTGTTCGGTGTTGTTTCTTTGGTAGATGGTAATGATGGCACGACCAGGATTATAGGAATTGCTGATGGCTGTCTGAGCACCGAGACGACGTGGTTCGATATGACGTATCTGTATTAAAGAGAATCAGAATGAAAAACAGAAAATTAAATACATTTTCTCAGGGGTGTGATTGTGTTAAATAGGAAAACCCTGAAAAATGGGTGGCTTTTTCCAGGGATGAAATTTGAAGAATGTGAAATTCCTGAGAATGACTTACAGGCCTGGGTCCCCCCCCCCCCCCATTCTAAACCCAGAACCTCTATTAAGAACAAAAATAAAAAAATAAATCTTGGCCAAAGCAAAATGGAAATATGTGCCAAATATTAGTCTGGTACTACAAAAGACAGTTTCAAGCAACTATGGTGTGACGATCAGGGTACCAAACCAATTACACAGGACATTTACAAAGCGCCTTTTACCAAAGGGTGCAAAGCACTGGAAAAAGAAAAGAAGAGAAAGCCAGAAAGATGGGTGGGGGGGGCCTGGGTGGGGAGACCAGTTGAACTGTTAACATGAATAGGAGGAATGTTGTTCCTTAACCTTGGGGCAGAGACATTATTTAGAAATATACAACAATTGGGAGACATCACTAGGGAGAACCAGGGGTCTGAATTATACAAGCCAATTACATGAACACTGGGGATGAGAATGTCATCAGGAGCCCCCTCTAGTCCAAAAGTACAATGTTATCAAATGAACTACTACTGCTCAAGTTTGCATGAGAATTCCCCAAACCTCAGACACACAACTGAATTATGTTCCCACAGCAGACTGTAGGAAAGCACTTTACCAATGAGTCAAATATTTGCTTTGCGTTAATGTGTGTTCCAAGTATTTGAGTTCGGCGGTCATTCTACTTTTAGAAGTAAATGTACAGCGGGGGGGATGGCTGATTAGTCTTTACCTACGGTGATCCACCGGGAAAACCTTGTTTTTCTTGTCAATAGAGTATGTGTTGGTCATTACAGCTTCAACGTCACCTAGACCATCTTATATGATGATCCATCAAGCCCCAACCGCTGATGTATTGTTCAAAAACATCTACTATTTGATGTTTAAAATATCTAACAAAGTCACGGCAAGGGAATGTTTGATAGGCCAAATCTAGTAGGTGGGCCAGGTTCGCAGCATGCACCAGAGTCAGTCTCCCAAATTTGTACTCACATGCACTCTAAGGAGGGCTACTGGTTCCATTTACTGGGCAAGGAAACAGTTGATGGGCAGTGCCACATCTAGTGGGCGTGGCCGGGTATGCAGTATGATGAAAGAGAGACTCGCATATTATTGGGACTCGCATGCACTGTGAAGAGGGCTACTGGGTCCATTTAGTGGGCAGAATCAAACCTTTCACAACCAAACTGTCACTGTTTATCGCTTGTCCTGCCTGTTGAATTTGCCTTTTAAACCATCGTCAAATTTACTACTTCAATGATTTGTTCAATTCAATGCATTTCGCCTCTGGCAACAAAATGAAATTTTAATCAACCATGAATACTAACATTAATAACTCAGAACCATTAAACTCTGAGCTACAGTGATATATAGTTCCCTATGTAAGGTGTATCTTTGGTTTAATTAATAGTAGAGATGTAATCAATTAACCAACATGCGTTGGTCCCCAGTTAGAAAACTCCTGGGTGACATCTCAGACATTGGTACTTAAAAAAAAAAAAAAAAAACACCAATAAAAGCATAAAAACCTTCATGAGGAAACCAAAAGACAAAGTAAACAAAACAGCATACTCTCATAAAGTTTAACCACCAAATCAAAACTGAGTTTCTTGATGACAACGAGAAGAGACCCACCGAAATGAAGTTCGTGTTCGATTACCGCCCGGGGAATTATTTCACCAGACCTCCTGGACAAGCTACACAAACATGTACAAACAAAACCTCACATAAACCCATTCTGACGTTTATATACAGCCTGCAATTTCTTCCAACCCTCCAATATAAAGCAACCAAGGCATGCATGGTCAACCCGTTTTCATATTTCTCTCTCTCTCTCTCTCTCTCTCACACTCTGTATCGTCTCTGTAGGCGTAGAGATCATGAGTCGTGATAAGCTCCACCCTTCTTACCATCGAGACATTGGCAGTTATTGGATATTTACTTTAATGCAATAACAACGTCCTGGCCACTGCACTTGTTAGAAGATTACCCTGTGTGGTTTAGCTACACTTTACCCTTCCAGCGGTCATAATCATCCTGTTTTCCAATTATGAAGTCCAAATAAAACCCGTCTAGAAACTACTGTTTGTAGATTTGTCTGCTTCTGGCAAAATTTCTGCCGAGAATCTCTCAAAACAAATATTCGGTATGGTTTTTTTTTTTTGGGGGGGGGTTTGGTAAGCCGTTTCTGCTAAGTGAAATATTTCTGTATTAAGCAGATTTGTATGCATAAGATTTTATGAAGTTGTGCCAAAACGATTTCACGTTAACTTTAAGACTGCTACGATGGAGCTGCCATCTTGACTCACATCCAAAACTGAGGCTATACGGAAGAATTAGTCTGACATCTATTTGGTATAACTAGGCTCAGTAATTACTATTGCCCTAGCACACAGGGAACATGACATAAGCTCAACTACCTTGAACTAGAAGTTCAACATGTTAAAAGTAAAGTACTCTGACCTTTGCTTTTAGTTTAAAAAATATATATAAAAAAATAAAAATGTGTTATAAATCAACAGCAAGCCAAACATGGCACTTGTATTATTATACATTTGATTATATCTGGTTTATTAAAAGACGATTATGTTGTCACGCCTCGGCTTTCAGCTTTTTGTAAAGGAGCCCACCGGGCTAGAAAAACAGCATTTCATTTGCCTCAGGAAGTTTTAAGAGCCCAGATGTTAAACATGTATTGTCATAAACTTTGGAACACTTTACCTAATAACATTAGATGCTGTAGTTCTCTTCCATTGTTTAAAAACTTGCTGAAAACTCATTTATTTAACTCCACATGTACTTTGCTTGTAACATGTCTTAGATTATTCATTGTATAATTGTCTTTCTATTCTATATTTCTCTTTTGTTGCTAATATGTTTTGTTTTTTGTTCTGCGCCTCGAAATAGGGTCTTGTACACTAGATAGATGGCACATTATAAATGCATTATTATTATTATTATTATTATTATTATTATTATTATTATAAATGTATCTTTCTGGTGTATTAATGGTAGCAATCACAACCAGTCAAATGAAGTTACATATTTTAAATATATATTATTCACATCTGAAGAAAAATGGGCATTCTAAACAAATACATTGCACAGATTTCAGTAGCCCACAGAGCAAGTTGAGAAGTGGTGTTTACTAGCCCTTAGCATTTTTTTACTAGACACTTTACGCTGGGATAGTGTTAAGAGTGAGCCCTGGTTGTTGTGATGCCAGTTTTAACAGCAGCGTACTTTATTTATCAAGGTTACATTTTTCCTGAATTAAGCTCTGAGTGAACTGTACTACACCAATAACGTACATTCCCCCTTCAAATAAATTTCTCACCAATGTTAACCCCATCAAAATAGATGGCAGCTTTCCCGCAATTTGCAGCATCTTTCTAAGTTGTTATACAAATTGATGCATCAAATTAGATACACCAATAGGGTTTGTACGCAGATTGAATTGACAGTCGAAACACTTTAGCAGAACCAGAGGTGAGTCTCTTCTACTTTAAGTCACTCATCCTGAAATGTGTTTGAAATACTTCAACCAAGCTCTGTGTGTGCAACATCAGCCATTCCAGAAATCAATCAATAAAACAGGAAGGACTTTCATTTCTAGCTTGGTTTTCAGATGGTTAAAGAATTCAGATGTATCAGTTTGGCGAGAAGGAATGAAAAAAAAAGAATTTAGAAACACCAGGGACGATTTGCACTGAATATTTTCTTTTCATTTGCCAGCCTGAGTACTACCTAATAACAACAATTATGAATATTTATTAATATTTACTATAAAAATAATAAATAAATAAATAAATTTTAAAAAGCGGACAAATCCACCCAAAAGTACCCACTGTGCTGATACAAGAGAAGAATATTAAAGTGTTATTTGGCATTTGTCCTTACACTGATGTGTAAAGCACTGTATACTCTGTACTCCCCCAGAGTCCTGTAAAAAAATCCATGGCTGACACTCGGTTGTGATTCGAACCCACGACCTTTGTCATTCTAGAGCAGATGTCATACCATAGACCACCGAGATTGCCCGGTAGCTAGAGGCAGTTCAAATCCTATACTTTAATAGCCGTAGGTTCTGCAATGATTCAATAGAATCGGGGACATAGAATCTTGTTTGGTATTTGCCTTTACAGACAGCTGTAATATAAAGTAGTACATGAATTCAGCTGAAAACCCAGAAAAATAACATTACGCAAGTGCTTTTCACAAAATATTAGTTTTTAGTTTGTTTATCTTCTCTTAATTGTCAGAACAAGTTTGTGAGGAGGATTTTGTGTAAGGTTGAAGCAAATCATCAATCTGTATGCAGGGGCACTGTTAAGCTCGTCTTTTACAGACTCTGGTCGTACCGGCCTCTGAAGATTCATCAAATTTGGGGTTCACCATTTAGTGAAAACAAAAATAAACAAAAAAACAAAAAGAAAAAACAGTTGAGTTTTGTCCGGGATTTATGCATATCCATTTCAGGCTTATTTAATTGTGGCAATCAAAATAAGCAACAGTTATATGTGGGGGTCTTCAAATGCTATTATCTCAAAACTGACTGTAGATCAGAGTCAGACGGGAATATTTCTCTGGAGGATTGTTACTAGTATGAACTTTAGAATCAGTGAGCTTTCAAACACTATTTCTCAGGAGGATCGGTGCTGGTATAAAGTAATAATCACAAAGCTTTCAGATTGAAACTCCTCTTTTATTCAGACAATTAGAAATCCTATACTTTGTCATTAAAACTCCTGAAAAAAAAAAAACTCCTTCCTTTGTAAAGAAGACCAATCTTCCCTTCAATGTACCAGTAACCTTCAGGTATTCATCTCTGAATAAACCCAAACAAAACAGACAAAAAATGGACCAGGCAATGCTCTGTTGACGTACCTTTTGTAAATTCCGTTTTGTTCTGCAACACCAGGTTCTGCGATCCCAGACAGTTAAAACTGCCCAACAGTAAACCCCTTTGACAGGCCTTCATCTGGCACTGTGTTTACTCAAAACAGTCTTTTTAAAAAAAGCTCACAACATGAGAGCGACATTAGTTAACCTTGCGCTTATAAAGCTTTTGTGTCTGAAGCACACGTATTGTACGGTCCTGGATGGCTGCTTTTCAGTGCAGACAATGCCCAACTACTCGATGAGGAAACATGCAAAAAATTGTTCAGAATACAAGAGTTCTAAGTTCTTTCATAAAGAGTTATAAATTGACTAAAATTATTTCAATAGATGTTAATTTTGCATCGCGGATAAAGAATATTATTTGGTTTTTGCCCACACACTGATGTGTATTAGGCACTGCCCCTTAAAAAATGTGGTCGGGATCCCGATATATCCCGCCGGGATTCCCGACATATCCCACCGGGATATGTTGGGATAAGTCGGGATGGAGGTATCCCGATGGGATACATCGGGATAGGTTATGTCGGGATCCCAACCAAAGGTGGGACGAGTCGGGATCCCGATGGAATGGTGGTCAGAATCCCGACTGAAGGCGGGATGAGTTGGGATAAGGTGGGATCCCGATCAGCTCATCCCGGCATTGTTGGGATCCCACCTGTTTGGGGTGGGATAGAATGAGATATAAAAATGAAACTTAGACTGTAGGTGCTTGACACTTGAAACAAATGATATACAAAATTGACATATTTAAAACATGCTATAATCATGTTTTACATGTCAATCTTGTATTTTTTTAAATAACTTATAGCGCCATTATATTACTTGAAAAATATGATGGAAGTGCACCCTATTATTACCCCCAACAAAATGAGCCAAAACTCAGTATTCACTGGCCAAGTCTGGTCCTATATATAGCTGTCATTGTAATTCAGTGCAAATTGGTCTTTAGGCCGTTCCAATTTTATTAGTTGGTTTACGGATCGCGGCGACCAATTTTCTTGAAAAATTGAAGAAGAAAAAAAAAAGGAAATCCATCATTATTTTTTTTTTCGTCCGGCGACGATGAATATTCAACTTTTGGTCAGATTATTAAAAGATTGTATCTTTTTTAAGCTGATTTTTTTATCGAGAAAATGGGTTGCGAAAACCCCCCCAAAAGCCAAAGCATCGTGGTTACGTTTCGATCACACATACACATTGCGATGCGTCGGCGGCCCGACGCACAGTTGCGTAGAGTTATCTCCCTCTATGCCTCATGTTTTGATGTCAAATACATACAGCGCAGCGGGCTGTGTGCTCAATAGTGAGAACGGCCATGTGTGCAAGACCAGGGGTTGGGTGTTAGACGAGAAGTGTAATATGCGATGTGAATGAAATAGTCTGACATCCATGTCCCTTTATACCAGATGGTAAACATGTACATGTGTGTAATCAGCGTTCTGTCAAAGTATTGGAGAAGTGGTGGATCGAAATTACGATGACAAGAATACTTTTTTTGTGACTGCAAAAGAGGGAGGAAAGCTGGATAGCTCACCTGGAGGTACACAAGAGACGTTGCCACTTAATATGGGGGTATGTTGTGTCAGATACATTTCTCAAAAAAATAGAAATTGTAGGCTAAAAATCTTACAGATGTCCAGCGAACAATTGTGCGTCGATACTCGTGGAGCGCATTCTTGGGATTTGCATAATCTCCATATTGCCCACAATTCGTTATTAAACTGCTCCTTATTCACAGCGCAAATTGTGCAAATCCCAAGAATGCGCTCCACGAGGAAAAACGCACAACAAAAAAGTCACTGGACATCGCCATCGGTTCAGATATTTAGCTAAAAAAGTAAAATTGTTGTATTATTATTACAAAGAAATGTATCTGAAACGACGTACCACACCATATTTATAAAATCAAAGAATGGGCTGGAACAGCGGGAAAGGTTGGCCACAAACAAAGCCAGAAAAGTTTGGACTTCCTCGGAGTTGGTTGTTTCTTTTGAAGAATGTGCCTAAGGAGATTGAAGTTAAAATAGTGCAGTGTGTGTGCCTGGACTTCAGCAACTGTATATACGTAACGAACAGTCAACATCAGTTATTGTTTTATATTGGGTTGGCAGTTTTTTTACACTGCACTGAGGATATTGTTTGAACGATTTAATTGTGTATGGCAAAAGATGATAATAAATTCTTAATAATTGTATAAAAAAAAATTTTTTTCGGTTATTTCAGCTTTCTCACAGGTGGAACTGAACCATCTCAATGAGTTGCCAGATATCCCAGTGGGATACGTTGGGATCCCGGTGGGATACTTCGAGATCCCAGTGGGATACGTTGGGATTCCGGCAAAATATCCCCGGTGGGATAGGTCTGGAATCCCAGTGGGATACAGACTGGGATCCCAACCTATCCCATCGGGATCCTGGTGGGATAGGTCGGGATCGCGACAAAATATCCCGATGGGATAGGTCGGGATCCTGGTGGGATACTGCCCGGGATCCCGACCTATCCCATCGGGATCCCGATGGGATAGGTCGGGATCCCGACAAAATATCCCGATGGGATAGGTCGGGATCCCGGGCAGTATCCCACCGGGATCCCGACCTATCCCATCGGGATCCCGATCAGTATCCCGATGGGATAGGTCGGGATCCCAACAAAATATCCCGATGGGATAGGTCGGGATCCCGGGCAGTATCCCACCGGGATTCCCGACCTATCCCACCGGGATATTGGTTGGGATCCCGACCACATTTTTTAAGGGGTGTATACTCAGTACTTTCCCAGAGTCCTAGGCATATCACTTGGGTTGGATTCATTGCGGTACCAGCTGCTAAAAAATAGGATTCAGTTGATATCATGGAGGAGGGCAAGCTCTTTTTGAAGTTAACAAAACACAAGATACTCTCATGAAAGAGACCAAAACTCTCAAGATTGTATTTGGAACAACCGTTTGAGCCACAACTTTTTGGTGCCGAACATGAATTGAGCAAGCTTCATTCGTCAAGACTAATGTTCACGCCTCAAACCTGCCAGTGATTGTGATAACTGTACAACAGTGAAAAAGTCTGGCAACTGTTTCCGGTATCCTGTCATGCCTGTTGGTCTGGAGATGAAGCTCCCTGAATATTCAGGATGTTGTATTTCAGAGGTTTTACAGACTCTCTACATCACCACAAATAGAAATCTTAGAGGAGTGATTGTATGAGAATGAAAAATCCTTAAAACTGGTTGACAGTTTTCCCTTGGTGTGGAGATGAATCCCCCTATACAGGATGTTACACTTCAGAGGCTTACAGACTGTCTACATCATTTCAATTAGATATCTGAAGGTTTGGTCATAAAAAGGGTTGAGTCTTTTGTCTCAATGATGATGATTTTCTCTTTTTCAAGAAAATCTGACGGTGCAGAGTATACTGTTAGCCAGAGAGATGTCTGGGTGTCTTTTGGACACCCTGTTTTAAATTTGGACACCCTATTTTATCTGTCATTTACATGTAAATGTATTGAAGTGAACAATTTGAACACCCAGTTTTTAATTTCCAGCAAATTTGGGCACCCTTTTAACAAATCCTGGCTAAAACTTTGGCGCAGAGAGATGAAAAAACCTGAAATCTGGAAAAACACAAAAATCCTAACAAATCACGAAACCAGACCTGCTTAAACCATTTACACCTCCACATCTCAACTAATTCTTTTCTTACCTTCATCAAAACCTACAGGAATGGTTACTGTGTTAGTGCTGATGTCTCTGCGTTCTAGGATGGCATAACCTCAAACTACATGATGAAACACGGTAAATAACAGGCTTGATGATGAAATAAATTTCAAATATCCTCTTGGGAGCTCTAGCAGGCACAGTTACAAAATAATCACACTTACTTTAGGGCAACTAGTACTCCTAGTCAAAGACCTCAGCCGTGTTCGTTCTTGTTACAATCAAACCAGGATTTGAAAGGTAGTTCGCTCTGTCATGACAGCACAATTCCAACCATAATCACTCACTCCCCAAGTACACAATAATAAAATCTGGTCTCGTCAGCAATGGGTTGGCCACTGCTAACCCTCAAAGCCATGCCCCTGGAGCCGTGACTATGAACCGCTCACTCTCCGACTGACATAACGACTACATTGTACGACGTTTGTCCCATCAGAGTGTTCAGGTTTAATCATTGATATAATGAACATGCCGAACAAAGAGAGAAAGAAGGGGAAAAAAATGGGGGAAAAATAGCCAGAGTTATTAGGAAGCCATCATGTTCTCTGCTTGGCACTGAGCCAAATAGGCCAAATGAGTAATAATCGTCCAATCACAACTTAACAATAGCAGGAGAATCACAATGTGAGGCCCCAAGCACTTACGATCGCCAGCTTTAATCACCAACATGCCTCGAACACCACCCGCTGGAGTCAAGGGGGGTTATTAAAAATGCTGGTAATGGACTTGTACACCGTGGCACTTCTTATTTATTGTAAGGGTCATTTTATCTGCGAATGATGACCGTCATTAGTTTCTGAAGGATGCTGCAAGGTATCTAGGCCACCCTGGTTAATGGAACACCTACCAGGATACTCCAGGGACAATAGACCTTTATAATACCCTCCATCTTAGTCATAACCCCTGTCTCCAATGACACTTATGAATGCTAGTTCTCATTAAAGGAATAAGGGGTCAGACTAATTTCCCTTCCGGCCTCAGTTTGGTTACATTGATTTGAATGGGAGAAAAAGAAGAAAAAAGATGGCTGCACCATAATGAGAGTCCAGACCATTCACAATCATGACTCAGCAAATTAAAAAGCACAGACTTGTTTTTGTTTTTTTTACATTGTATGCAGTGCTACAGATTATCAGGATCAAGCAAAAAACACATTGGATTTGGGGTCAAAAACAAACCATAGAGCAAGGATAAAACTGACCACTGAAAACTTTCTGAGAAAAACATTGTTTAATTACAAACGTTGTTTAACTACAAACCTTGCTTAAGTAAAAACCTTGTTTACTTAACTTTTCCTGGTACTGTATGTCAATTATGTATGCATGTCTACATGTTCATGAGGGCGTGTCCTTGGCGGTCCTGATCGGACACAAGTTTCTGATGTAAAGTTTATTGACCGAAACAATTTTTGAGATCTATGCTAAAATGAGTCAGTAACCAGAAACAATTCTCGATGTACGTGTACATCTCTTGAAAATTCATGTTCTCAAATGAAAATATAGGCCTACAGCCATCGTTTTAGTTTCAAAAAATGAAAAATAATCTTTACAACTTTGTCAAAATATGAAACACATGTTTTATGAAAACATTTTTTTATTTTATATGTATCATCATCTTAAAACCGCACCTCACACCTAGCCAACAACTCGGTTAGGACTGATTAAGAACAGCAGCGTCACCGCGGCTGAACCGCGCACGCAAAAAAACGCTTAACCATTGAAGCTCAAACACGTTCCTGGTCACCAAAACGCACCCCTGAATGTGTACCAGTCTTGTAGGACTGGTACTCGGATTCAACCTGAAGGATTCCGGACTCCAACTCGGACTCCAGGCTAGTAGAGGACTCAAATAGGACAGAGGACTCAAATCCAAGAGACTGATGTGCACAACGTGTGTTTTTGTTTTTCAAGTGATTAATCTTAACGGAAACTGAACTTGAGAAAAGGTTTTAAAACGTTTTGGGGTGAACAAAGAATACAATAAATAAAGCGATATTTGAATCTGCGAGATCCAGGTTAACATGCCGGCGCTCGACCAACTGAGCTATCTAGTCCTAATGTTGGCAATGGCAGTCTCCCTATTCTGTCAATATCTTTGTTTGGAGTTGCCAGTCAGAAACCATTCAACCAATTTGCTTTTCTTAGTCCAACCAGGGCTCAATTTCATAGAGCTGCTTAAGCACCAAAATTTGCTAAGCACAATAAAACTTTGCTTACCAAAAAAAGGTTACCAGCCAAACTACCATGTCACGTGTACAATTTGCGACTGGTATCCTGTTCATTTCTGCTTAGCAGGAAATTGTCAAGCATTATTTTCTGCTTAAGCAGCTCTATGAAATTGGGCCCAGGAGTCTTGCAAAAAGCAAGTTATCAAGAAGTAGGCACAAGGTACGAGAAATAAAAACTCTGTACTATCAATGACTACTGCTTTTTAGTCAGAAAAAAATTGACAATATGAATTGTGCCAGTGCTAACTTAGATCATACATTAAGAACATCAATTTAGATTTCTTGTTAATTAATCACAACATCAGCATCAAGTCTTTAACCACCAGAAGTATCAACACAGTCTTCAAAAATGGCAATAAATAAAATTTCAACTCAAAAGCAGTCTCTGATTTTATGGTTCATTCTTTTGGCCTACCTTTTGAAATAATCAAGAATTTACAAGCACGAATCTTCCACTGCTTCCATCTCAAACAATATCTGTCCAAAAGTCTGAATATTAAACTCCATGCTCAGCTTCAAAGTACGAAGTCTAGTCTGCTGGTGTACACTTGTAAAAATCAAAGGCATGACTGGCAAAGAAAGTCACTTGTTGTGTGGACTTGGGGGTCCGTACTTTATGGTAGTCACCACGTGTGCCAGAGAATTTCAGTAGAGCAGAGCCGAGACCCGGAAGGTTAAACACGGCTAATGTTTAAAAGAGGTCAACCATATCAAGCCACAATGTCAAAATCCTCAGAAAACGGAATGACTGGAATACTTTTGTTTCCACGGTGTCTTACTTTCACAATGAGCGAGACACCTATACCCTAAACCCACATCCTGTCACGGTACTGTTAGAAAGAATTCCCTAATCCATCCGCCAGTAAATCATATCTATTCATCATTAGTATGTCATTATTGCTTTTGTTAAACAAACACGCACGGTACTTTGCAGTCAACTGGTCCCACTTCAAGCGGAAGATTAAGCAGTGATCATTGAAATGCCAGCAGACAGAAATGTTCACCTTTAACTGTAACGAGGCATTGGAAACACCAGTACAGGATCATAAAGTGTACTTTTTACAAAGGTTAGGGCCTACATTGTAAACGAAACCATGTACTAAACTGGGAACAATTATTGTGGGATTAGTCACAGGCACATCACAGGGAATGTTGACTTGTTGCCAGTACTTTAGCAAAATGCATGATTTGTCTTTCCTCAGCCAATCTAAGGTCCTTTTTTAAATCACGGCTTCAGCTTAGGCTTCTGGCTTGGGTTTTGGCTTAGGCTTCTGGTAAGGGTTTCGGCTTAGGCTTCAGGCTTGGGTTTCGGCTCAGGCTTCTGGCTTGGGTTTCGGTTTAGGCTTCTGGCTTGGGCTTCGTCAGTTACTTTGAAAACATACACTTTCAAATCAATACTTCAAAACAACCAGAGTCGAAGCCTAAGCCAAAGCCGGAGCCTAAAGCTAAAACTTAGACTTGTGGACGAGCCGGTAAATGATAGCTTTTAAAAGGGCTGTTCATGCAACTATATTCTCACCAAACTTGCTGTCGCGACTAAGGCATCAGGAGCCAGCAGTCTCGCTAGTATAGCGGCGTTAGAGCCGTTACCACAACACACATTTTAACATGTTCACAAGTCTCCCCAAACACTGTGCATGTATTGTAAATGTGCCAGAAGACTCTCGTCGTACATGGCTTACAGTGTACTTGTAAGTCACAGCCACAGCCATATTTGTTTTTAAACAGCCCCCCTAACCACTTCACTTATCTCTCGGATCAGGAACTCTTTGATAAATAATGTTGCTACTTACAGACATTCTGTCTCAGTTCATTATTGGACAAAGTTCTCCATAGCTCCAAGGTACTCCCCTTTGATAGTCTGCTCTTTTATTGCAAAATGAAAATAAAACTGACCAAAATGAAAAGCTATATTGTGCGGTGAGTTGATAGTATCAGCAATACCCTACAGAAAGGCTTTAGGGTTAAGAGCACCACCAGGTTTTGATACATAACACCAACGACCCTTATTCAATCTATTGTATCACAATCAAGGGAAATAACACTCTGGAGGATTCTGCTGTGGTCAGAAAGAAATAGCTTTTGATCGGAATTCCTTTGAAATCCAGGAGAAACGAGGAGGGGGGAAAAAAAGCAAGTATCATACAATATAAAAAATGACCGTTTTGATTCAAATGAGTGGAATGTTTGCCAATTCATTTTGTTACAATACATCTTGAGAATGAGATGGGCTTGAGTCACAAATGGAATTCCCAAAATAATAAGAGTATATAAAGGAACCTTCCATTTATTCCAGGAAATCCAATATTTCATCAATTTTTGAGGTTGCTCTTTTGGTTGATTTAAATTTTCAGTTGGTATGAAGATACTATACAGCAGCTTTATGTCGAGTCAAATTTTGTCTCTATTACTCATGGAATGCTATACAAATATTGAATGAATGCGAGCGCATTTTCGCACAATATAATCAGGAGGTGAAATCTGGACTATTCCATTTCACCAGGGGAAGCCTAGTGAAACAGAAAAGTCTGAATTCGGACAATGGACAAACAAAATCCATTTAAGATCTGTTTTAAACAACTCACACATAGATCTTTGTCATTCAAATTTTTTTTAAACATTAAACACAAACTAGACATGGAAACTCGTCCACCCCAAACTCTTTTAAAAGAACGTCTAAATTATGTGGACGACTCGATGTAGACACCCAACCTTGTACTCGTTGATACAACCTTGCCTTGATTGGACGAACGAGCTGAAACGATTGTTTTGGGATCAGCGCTGAGACTTAATCATACAAAATCAATATACCTGTCCTACATTTATTTCTATACACGACGGTTACATAATGGTCCCACAAAAATACATGGCAAAATAAAGGATCACATGTGATGTGTGGTCCACCAATCAAATTACAAGGATCTATGTGTGAGTAATAAACAAAAAATATAGGATTTGTTTTGCTCCATATACATACCACAACTGGACTTCATTGAAAATTGGATGCAGAAGTGCCATATTTTTTTAGTATATAACCACTTGCTTCTTGTCGGAAGTACTAGAATACCAGTCATTTCGGCTGTGTCTGAAAATGACTGCTACAGCTATGGCTACGACTGGCTTGCCATGTCAGCAGGCATTGACGTATAGGACATCCTATACAACTCCACTAGCAACAGTCGTAGCCATAGCTGGTAGCCGCTAATTCGGATATATGGCCTTATATTCCATAGTCCAGAACAACAGATGGTAATGGTTATGGAGACGAGTTTTGGTTTCATACACAATATGACTTTTGTTTCATTAATAACTCTTTCAAATTGAAGAAGAAAAAAAATCCTATTGTGTTTATTTTGAAATAGCTGGAGATGTTTCTGTTTAGTGGCAGAGCAATTTGCCACAGTACCCTGATGCGGACACATTTATGAGTCAATTTCTGCATGGATACCATTCTTAATCTCAAGTTGCATTTTGTATCGGAGCCCGATCAGTAGGGAGATGAAAGTGATATTAAAACGGAATTGGATTAAATAATTATAATGAAATGGTTCACTTGTCAAATGTCTCATGCCCTTACTGCAAGGGTCCGCCATTGATATTAAGGTGTCAGAATCCCCTGCCTATTCAAATGTAAAGTGGCGCGGAAAACAAAGTTGATTATAGAAGCTAAATGCTTCTTCTCGCAAACTGACCATTTCCTTAGATTGTACCGGGCAAAATCATCCAAAACGACACCAAAGTTAGATTTATCGGTGGGAAAACCGTATCCATTTCTTTCTTCCGTCCAATTGTCACGAATGAAACTTTGTTATGAGACCGTCACAGATTTGAAATTTCACAGAGGTCGTGAAAGCTACACATTGGTTTGATGCACCCTTTTCCCAAAAGAATTTCTGATTTTCCATTTGGGGAAACCCTCTTCCATTTTTCCCAAACAGCTTTTCATCAATAAAATTGCAGGCATCGGGGCCCTTTGGCTTGTTTATTTAATGACACAACATACTGTAAGCCAAAGTATGCCTTGCTTTCAAAGTCATCATGAACAAGCTGAACAAATATTCCATTGAACTCTCAAGGAAAGTTACCCAAAACTATATATCACAAAATGTTCCCCGAACATTATGCAATGTGACAACTTTTACAAAAGTACTTGAAAGAAAAACAAAGTAACTATTCCAATGACTTAATGGAAGACTTTGAACTTATTCTAATAAGATCAAGTTGTCACTATGGATGGAGTCAACAAAGAGTTGACAAAACAGATGCCAGATCTGAATCCTCCGGCCCGCGGGGCCAAGTATACCTGGACGCTGAACTTCACATACGTACAAGCCGACCTTAATAAAAAACAAAACAACTTCACATGAAAACAACTTGATACACGTATATATAAATTCACCGTGGATGCACGCGGGCACTGCTCATTGGTTCAGCCCATACAGATGGAACCTGAAGTTAGATTAACTGAGTAGAGACTGCACGAGTATCAAAATTCCGTGCCTCCAAACGATTCAGTTCTCATGGCGATGAATTGGAGAAACTCTTTTTCAATCATGGCAACATTATTGTAGTCATCCGTACCACCTCAAGGATGCCTTCCATTGATTGTGTACGTATGCCATTGAACCATGCTCTGATCATCATCCATGCCATTAGTGGTTTGGGGTATACAACTCCTCAAGAATCTGCATTCACCCGTCTGCAGGATTATTAAGGTTCCCTCCAGAAAATTTGAATTATTAAATCATTTATGATGGAACAGAGCTCAGCAAACCGTTAGGGTATGAGTCCAATTTCCAAAAAGTTGGTTTGCTATTAAGCATGATTTAACAATGAACAAGTCACACATCGTGAAAATGTATATAATATTACATAGAATTTACAGTACACTGGTAACCTGTTTCTATTCTGAATACATTTTCTGAGCTTAGCACAGTTGTTCGCTTGAGCAGCTTTGGAAAATTTGGCCCTGTTTGGGTGAAGGATATCACCAGGAATGTAAAATCGATTCTGTCTTGGTTCTAGACGACCTTATAATTATAGCTTGCAAAGTGAATGCTCAAATTGAGACTAATAGAGAGTGGCATAATAACGACCTGAAACCTCACACTTGGCTGGTTTAGTAGATAGCTGTCTCTCTAATCTCCATAGATTATAATCAATATGCTTGGCTGGTCTCACAGACTTATTGTTTTTAAAGGGTATCTAACTGTCAAAAAAAAGGTAGTATGTTTGAAAAATGTGACATCTTTGAATTTCAAAACAGAAGCTGACACCTCCCACATCCAAGTCCTCACCCTCATACCGGTTCAATGTGATCTGATAGACATTCTGGTTTTCCTAACATGGAAGTGTTTTTTTTTTTTTTCTCAAGCAAAAATAATATTCCAAGCCAATTAATGGCGATGGGGACAACATAATTTCCTGAACTCAAATTTGTTCTAAAATTATTTAACCGATAATGTACTTCCTTTAAATACATAATGAGGTTGGCATTGGACATTTTGCTTTATTTAAACATGTGAACGAAACCAAACCGCATATTTTAACGGGATCCAACATTTCTAAACGCACATGACCGACCGCTACTGACCTGAACAGTCTTCTGTCGTTGAGTTTTACTCTATCCATTCTTAACATCACCACCTGCTACATGTTAATACATGCCTGTGGTTTCACATGTCTGATTAAGACTTTGTCTAAAATTGCCTCGGTGAGAAAAAAAACAAAACATGTCAGGGTAAACTCCGGTCAGTCAGAGGTTTAACGGTTTGGCAACTTTTGGGTAATATAAATATTTGCGCAGACCTACCTTACATGATGTATATGTGTGTGTGTATTGACTGAGTACACATTCCAGGTGATAACAGATTACACAACCAAGTTCATTTCCTTTTAGTCAAAGAAATGTCGCCTCCCAAAAATCTGATGTGTCTATTTGGTCTTCCAGCTACTACTTGTACAAGTACATGCACAAGCTAACTATAAATGCCCCTGTTTATTGTTTCTTTTGTTTGTTTGTCCTGACTCAGTTCTCTTTCAAAAATGATTTTAAAAATCCCACAAAAATTCTACAAATTCTCATTACTGAAGGTCGCATTGAAGACTTGAGCGTCACTCGCCCACAATTCACCCGCAATGTCAAATCCCAACAAAAGACACTCTGTGAAAGCTCTCCTGAATTAGTCAGATTGTTTTCCTACTTTTTCTTCTTCTCTATTCTCAAAAAGGTGGAGGTCATTAGCCCGTGATCCTTTTAAAGAACTAAATCCCACTTTCGGTGAATGCTAATTGCTCTTTTGTTGTTAGTGTTACTCCAGTGATTTCAATATCTCAAGAGCTGCAGTACACAGTCATCATGGACTAACATAAAATACACTGCATTTTACCTCAAATGCTGGTGTTATTGACCCCTTGCACGACTCAGAACTCACCGCCGCACATTTCCGCCTTTTTGGGAGTGCAATTTAAGTCCCGAAATGGCAGACGGGATAGACACAAGTAAAATTGCGCTACACATCGTGTAAGTGGTCAATAACTACGGAGTGGGATTGTGAAAAACTTGAAATCCTGCAAACTGGGTCCTTCTCTCCTTGAAGATATTCAACCCCCCCCCCCCCCCACCACCAACTTCAAGGATGTTACATGTTTGAGGATTCACAGACTCGCTATCATCACAAATGGAAAGGTTTGGACACATGGGCTTACGCCTTTCTTGCCTAGAAAGTATGTTCTTCTCTTCCAAGGAAAGTGGAAGAAAAGGTGGAACACCAATAAAATCTTGACAAATCACAGGCTGACCCAACCAACAAACCACTGAACATGCCTGAGACAAGAATAAGTGTTAGGATCCTCCAATTTAAGGCCAAAGTAAAATTAAGTTTAGACTATCCCTGATACATAAATTAAATCGCAGATCAGACCCTGTATTTCAGATCCTACTTGGCTTTTTTAAGAATTCCAAATCATCCAGATGAACTATTTTAAGTAAAGAATAGAAGAAAATTTACAAATTCATTGTACACTTTTTACAAGAGAGAGAGAGAGAGACACACACACGAATATGTTGGCATAGTTCAACCTTCATTATACACTGCATATCTTGATCCAATTCTATGTTAACCACATTCAGTAAATCTTTGTTGGAATTCACGGAAACTAAGTCACTGAAAATCACAGGATTAAACAGTGGTGTCAACACAGCAGAACAAAACTTTGCAACCTGTGTGAAAAGGCGGTCACTGTGAATGGGTCCAGACAGGGAGACAACAATGGGCTTTGTTTTGGGGGAGACACGTTTCCAAGGCTATATTAAGATAACTTATACTCATTGGACAAAGCCTAACAGTGAAGCAGACCACCTTTTGATATTTTACTCCCCTAATAAATAATGTAATTACAACTGTCTGGATTTTCGATAAATCGTATTTATCAGGTCTTGGTGGCATGCACCTTGCAGTGTAAACAAGAGGTACTGAGGTACTGTGGTGATGTTTATCATTATTTGACTGCGGACCAAACAAGAAGAAGTTTCCTTCATTTGTTGAGACCCTCGGCTAATTCTCACAATATCCTTTGCGTCCAGGAAATGTTCAGTATCTCTCAAAAAAGTTCGCTGGCAACCAGGGGGCACAATTTCATAAAGCTGGAGTAAGTACAAAATGGTGCTTAGTAGCAACATTTTCTGCTCAGCAACCAACAGCAGGAAACCAGTCACAAACAAGATACACCACACAGTATTTTGGCTGGTAACCTGTTTCTGCTAAGCAGATTTCTTCTGTGCTAGGCAGCTTTAATTATGAAATTGGGCCGAGGTTGTGGCCAGATTTTTGAAATAAAGTGTTTATAATTTGCTCTATATTGGAGAGAATTGGGGCATGCAAAGCGGCCAGACAACTGTTGAACTTGCCAATCCCACCACACCCTCATTTTCTCCTAAACATTAGATGCCAAACTTTCCGGGTACAGAATCACAACTTATAAAGTGCACCATTTTCTGAAGAACACCAGACCTCTAAACCCAGGTAATTCTAGTATTTTCTCTTCTTAGTTTTGGTTTCTGCCAAAGCCCCAAGAGATTGCTTGAATTATGACAATCCTAGCAGAAAAAACCCACCATAACTGAAGGTTTTTATGTATTTTGTGTGTGTAAACATTTGAAAAACCACCTCACCACTCACATAAAAGTGCTTTCAAAACCACCAATTATAAAGCCACAAGTGTCTTGGACTAAACTCGTGAAAGTCCCACTCGTGTTCCACATGTGCCCCATCAGAAACCAATAACTTTTGTGAGTCAACTGGCCGTATTTTTTACCGCAAGCGAATTTCCTTGCATCACAATAAAAGTTTTGTCTCACACCATCTTGACTGCCTGCATGTTGTTTTCTTGTATCAATGGCCAAACAGATTTAAAACAAGGACAAAAAGAGCATTTGCTCTGAAGATGATCAATACAAACTGATCAAACAACTGAGTTGTTACATTACGGTTCTTTTCAGACCCACCACATCTCATTAGAGAGATAATTACACAGTGTGAAGTTTCAAATCCTAGTTACATCATTAGGCCCTACTTGTTTACATACCTACTGCATAATACATGCATTGCACCAAACATGTAGATATTTAGCTTTAGGGGACAAGGATGAGATTTGAAGAATGTGAGCATTCCTGACAAAAATGTGCTTGCAGTACCTGGGGTGTAGACCCAGAACCTACCAGATGTTACAATTAAGGAGGGTTAAAGGGAAGGTATACGTTTGGTAATGACTCTGAAAATAAATAAAAACAAAAACTTCTAAGAAGAAGTAAAGCAGCTTTGGATAGTATAATGCAGTTTGAGAAACATTTCACTTCCAAGTACTGCGGTTATGGAAAAAGATATCAATTTTATCCCCCAAAATTTGAATCTACTGTAAAGTAACGTTTTTCATATTGTGTATTCCTATTAGGGATTAGTGGACATTATTCACTTTGGATTTTTGGCGATATCTCAAAAACGTGACCACCTTTTGAACTTAAATTTTTAGAGGTTAGTTTTATTGTATTTATCTACATTTATATAGGATGAAAACAGTCGACCAGTTCCAAAAACCAAAGGTGTACACTTCCTAGATGATGTGCATAACCACAAATACATAACTACAGGTTTGGACACAATGTGGTCAATTTCTCTCTCCATTTGGTGTCTACTTTACTTCTTTCAAGAAAAGTGAACGGTCCAATCAGATTTTGAGAAAACCTGAAACCGGGAGGAAAAAACTGCGAAATCACATGCCTGTGGAGAGCATGCATATGTTTACATGTAGTAGTTTGGGCAAAACTCAGCAAAAGTCCCACAATGTGTTGATCAGTTGGTAAAAGTTACTAAGATATCAAACTTAAGTTCAGGGGGAACAAGCCGATTTGGTCAAGTCTACCTCCAGTCTACCAACACCTGCACAGCCTGCCCCATATTAATGTCCAGACATGAATTTTCCTCTGTATCAATGGAAAACCACTACTCTCCAGACACAACAACCCCCCCCCCTTACCATATCAGCACTCCACCACCCCATGCCAAACATCAAGTTCCTTGTCCCAACTCAAGGTCGCACAGGGTCAGTGAGGCCTGCACTTCTCAGACAATTAAGGCAAAAACACAAGGGAGTTGTTAAAGGATTGTGATACAGTTCAAAGGGAAGACTGAATGAAAGCAATTGGTTTCAGGTGGTTTCAACGAGGCGAGAAGCAGAACAGTAACTCAGGAGGCCCCTCATCTAGGGTTGTGTGCTTTAAAAAGGTTCACTTAAATAGAAACGGCAGAATTCTAAAGTGACCAACTCTGTGTGTTTTTAGCCAAAGTGCATTCAATGTTGATGATACAAAGCTGGTGTGACGATTTCGTCCAGGAAATTTTACCTGAAAAGGGCGTAACCAATTAATCTGCAAAACTGTGTTTAAGAAAAACAGAGTGTGAAAGCTTGATCGGTTTCCTGCACCTCATAAGGCATTATGGGAAGGTTACGTTCTCCATGGGAATGGGAAACATGTCTTTGGAGTAATTCTAGCTACAAAAATGTAACATTTATGCCATATTTTTTTTGTCAGGAGCCATTTCATTGCTTCAAACCTTTAGATACTGGGGCAAAAAGGATCTATGTCTGCCTGGAAGAAAGGTGTAGCGCTTTAGGTCTTTCTTCCGGGCACATGACAACTTGAGGAATATGGCACTTCCGTAATAATATGAGTAGGAACGCTGGGAATAGTTGACCTGCTTAAACCTTTCAGAAAAAGTACTTCATGGTGGAAGAAACTGATACACTTTATGTCCCCAAACAACCACAAGGTGCCAGCTGGCACTCATTATATAAATGAAAATGATTGCATGATTTATTAGAGCATTTTTATTTAGTTTTTTTAAAGTTTTTTTTTACTATAGCTGTAAGAAGTCACATATCAAAGGCTGTGTCCATGTACGGCTATGGCTGGATCACCTTGGACGCCTAGCAACACCCTTAGCTACAGCTGCAGCCGTAGCTGTAGCCACAACCCCCAATTCGGTGCTAGCAGCTAGCTAACCGAATGTTCAGCATTTGTACCATACATTTTTTGTATACAGACTTTGTGCACAAAACACCATTAGAGCAAAGCGCCCTCGCGTAGAGGTCAAAAGGAGAATGCTCATTGGCCCATCCATCCTATGCACTACAGTTACTGGTTGGCATTGTTTCATAATCATTTACCTCTAAGATGGCGGCTGGATGACGTCCATGTATAAGAAGGTCTAATAAGCATATGTACATGTGTCTCCAACTTTGTTATCTTAAGAATAAAAGCATAACATGCAATGATTGTTTTTTACTTGGAGCTACCATCAAATGTAAACAAACAACATAGAAATGTCAGCCACTCATTCTGTAAAACCTAACAAAAACAACTTCCCATTTTAATCTTAGATTTACATATCATCAGCACTTACCTTACTCCATGAAAGTCTAGATATTTAAAAGCTCAATCCCCCCATCTCCCCTCTGCACTCTAAGAGGTCCCAACGAAGCCAGTGGTGCTGCTTAGGCAAACATTACAAACACCTGTCAATGGCTCATTGCTAAATCCTTAGACAAGTACATTTAAGTGATTGTTACCTGTCTTCAGGGTCAGACTTAGCCAAGCCAACATGTTTTGCCCATCTGGGCACCTGGAAGGTCACTACCCTAGAGAGATCGTTAGCATTTATGTTCACATTTACAATTCAATCACAGACATAACATCACCCTATTATGACTAGCCAGTGGTTGAACGCAGTGCTAACAAAAGCCATTCTAACTCTAACCAACGACAACAACACCCTGAGAAAGTTTGCAGAATTTCTAGAGCCAATTTGCAATATCTGCAGCTCCTGACAAGATCGTTACAACACAATTATCTTGAATGGTCAAATCAGAAGTCTTGTTTTTTTTTTCTTTATTAGAAACTGTCTATACCAATGTAATTCCCAATAAATCGACTGCCCACGTTTTCTCTCTCCATTACTTTCACAGGTGTTTATTATTTCACTTTATTCAATATGAACAAATTTAATTTAATTTCCACCATTGTTAATGACTGGGAAAACAAGCTATACATTTCAAGTCTGCAAGCTTGACATTTTCAAATTTGAAGAAAGCCTGAGAAAAAAAACTACCTTGCATTCCCTGTTACTTAATAGTCTGGTCACACATTTGTAAGCATGCCTTCCATGGCATCTTGGAAGGCATTTCATAACGTCTTCAACTCATCACATCCTCAATGTCGAGCACCAAAATTTTCCCACTGTATTTCCAACCTAAAAACTTGGTATGGTGATGAGCTAACTATGGTACCACGTGTACACGATGAGTGAGTGCCAATTTCATCAGGTAAACTCACAAGCTGACCTAGCTCATTTTGGGGGTCCTTCCATATGGCCCCCCCCTGACCACACCCACCAGAATGTGCTCCGCAGATGTCCATTTCCTTATATGGGTCCGACATGGACAATTGCTATAGGCCTACATGCACATGAAAATTTGTTAACTTTGCAGCTAGGCTGACCCAGCCCCCCCACCCCACCCCCCTCCTTCTAAACCCAGAACCTCCTAGATGTTACAAATTCAGGTTTACAGACTCTGTGCATCACCACAAATAAAAACTAAAGGTTTGGACACAATGCGGAACCTACATTTCTGAACCTAAATGCGCAGACTCTTCACTATTTGAAATTATGCATATATTGCTGATATTCAGAGAACAATGTAGAACTAAGAGTAAGATGGCAAACTCATACATACGGCCCATGGAGGTAGGCTTCTACAAAAGCACCCTGCGTATAATATGTTTGCCAACTGACCAGAAAAAGAGTCCTATGAGGTTGAAAGGCTCTCTCTTGTTGTGGACACATTGAGCTGATCTTTCTTTCACTCTTGGCTTATCTCTCATTAGTAGAGTCCGCAGTATACACAACAGGCAATGATCATTCATGGGGGCCATGGAAGATGATCCAGGGTTGAGTTGTAAAGTTAACTCAAGCATCACCAACCTAGTTATCCTTGCTTTATGATCTAACAGAGTGAGTACAGTGTATGTTTGTGTGCCGGGTATAAATAGTGATGTTAGTGTGTATGAGAAGATGTACATGTAGGCCCTACACATTCAAGATTCTACACATAGTTTACTTGAGCCATAGAGCAACATGCTTGAGCACAGCCGTGCACTTTTGACATGAGCTCAAGATGAAGCATGGCTGCCTTGTCCCTAACTCCATTACTGCTTGCTCTAGATTCAAGTTCACAAACGGCTAAGCTTCATCTTAAACTATTTGTCGAGTGCCAGGAAGAAGGTCATACAGGCTGTACGCCTTTTTTTCGAGGCACACGGAGTACTTTTTCAGGTAACAGAAGGCCAGAAGCAATAAAGTGGCTCCAGGAAAAAAAAAGGCTTTGCAGTTACATTTTAGTTGTGAGAATTACCCCCCAACAAACATGTTTTCTCATTCCCATGGAGAATTTAACATTCCTTATAATGACTTATAAATGGCAGAAAACCGATCAAACTTTCACACTCTTAGATTTAAGCGAGATCATGGCAAGACCTGACAAAGGACTGTCCCATCCATGTCCTCGAACCCTTGCTCTATGCCCCAACCATCCCATGGTAACTCAACACCTAAATGTCTGGACCCATTATGGTTGACCTTATTCTTTTAAGGAGATTTTCCAGCACAGTAACAACTTTTCCAGTCACAACTCTTTCTGAAAGGTCCTCATGGCTAGTTCAGTGTTGAAAAGCATCCTTCTTTCCTAATGAAATATGGATTCGAGATGAAGCTGGCAGACAAGCGGAACTGGTTAGTCCCAGGAAAAAGTTAAGGACAAACCAAGAGTATTGAATCCACCCAATTAGAGCCAAACCCTGGGGTGGATTGTGGAATATTTGGGATGGTCAAGGCTCTTGTAGGAGCATGACAGTCTCGTCTTATGTCCATCCTCCATCCTATGCTTCCATGGTACAATCATTACACCACTACAAGAATGTGTATTTACTGTCTGCGACCTAATGAGCCATGAGATTGCCCCCATAGACTAATTCAAAACACCTCCATGCAAAAGTCACTCTGAGCATATGCTCTGAGCTGCAGGACAGACATGGAAGACGACAACAGCATAATTCAAACAGACAGGTAAGCTTGAAAAAAAAACACAGGAAAATATCTCCAACTCTGAAATTGTTTGACTGCTTTTTCAAATGCACAATTTGTTTTTAACTGCACAGGCTGTAGAAAATGTTAGAGAAAATGCAAAATTCTTTGCAGACTCCACAATCCAGCCCAAGTTTGAATTTAATTTAAAACCATCGAAACAAAAGTTGCACAGTTTACATTTGATAGCATCAACAAAACTTTCTCCAGCTCCTCTTTTTTCTTTTCTGATTCCACAAATACCCCAAAGAGTCCTGTTTAATTCAACACTGACAGTCCCAGGACTACTACCAGCAAGTCAAAATCAAACCAAACCCAGGTAACTGTCACTTTATTCCGATACGTCAACAGCAATCACATACAGCCACTTAGATTGCAAACATGGTGTACCATGTTTGGTTTACACAGCTCCAGTTACCCCAGTATTGAGCAAATATGAAGATTGTACTCTTTTTTTTTGAGCCAGTGGGTTCTATGAGTGACAAGCTTTCACCTCAAGGGAAGAACCTGACATAAGATCAATCATTCCAAGCAGTACCGTGCAACAAGAACATGACAGCCTGCTCCAGATTGCATCCATTTTCACTGACTCCCTTGAATTTAAATCAACAATGACCATGTGTCTGACTTGTGAAGCAAGCCCTCCAGGGGTATACAGCTATATCATTTGAAAATCACTGACTTCAGCTAAATTGGTAAAATGATAAATTTGCTGATTCATTCGGAATGACAAAATAGTTTTAGATACAAGAATATGACTTCTTCGCTCTTTTCAAAGTTGATTCAATGATAAATTTTGTTAATTCCGAACGATAAAAGTGTTTTTTTATAGTTACAAAAGAATATAACTATTCAACACAGGGCCTCAGGGCTAAAGTGTTGAATGATTCTTACAAACTTGTTGCAATTCTTGTTTTCATTTTACTCCCGGCATTCTCTTCAACTCTGCATGATATACATGTGTAGGCCTTGCATAGTTTTATTCAATGGTTTATTATGACAGTCGTGACATTTAAGTTTGCCCAGCATCTGAAAGGGTCAATGCTGGGACAGACTTTATGACAAATTCATTTAGGCGCGATGCTAGTGCTCAAACACAAGTTGTTTAGCAGAATCACTGGTTAACAAACACAGTTCCGTAGCAAATACGTTAATGGTAACTAGTTTCCTGCTAAGTTCCACTGGATGATGCTTAACAACAGACCATTATCATGCTGCCGCCGTATTTAGTCTTGCTTCCTGCGTGAAATAACATTACTGAATACCAAATCTCATTCTATCGGAAAAGGGACTAGACTATTTTACCCTTCCAGCCTCAGTTTGGTTTATAAGATTTTGATTGGAAGAAAAGCAAGATGGCTGTACTATGATGAAGCCACTCTCGACTCAGCAGCCCTGTTATTTTGGGCCCTGGATGTGCTGTGGTCTACCCGAGAATGAATTGAACGCCCCATTCACCACTGCACTCCATGAACTCCTGCATGCCAACACAGCCTAAAACAGCTTCCTAACAATCCAGTAAAACCAGACATTGTTTGCTTATATCCTCAACACAAATACTTAGCCAATGAGATTACAAAACTGACTAACCTATTACAATGCATAAAGTGCAGCGATAGTATTTAACCAAAATTAGACAGGCTCAGGAGCACACACTGCAAACTCACCTTCTCCTCAGCACTGCATGTCGATCCAGTCCAACACCATGTAGCCAACTGAACTATTACCACACACCGAACCAGTACGACAAGCAATCCATCTGCACAAATTCCTTCATCCCTTCAATCGGTTACAGCTATTTTCCCTGATTACCTCACAATTTCCCAACGCTACTCTGGCAATAACACAACTGAGAGAGCAAGTGCCTGCGGCTAACACCAAAGTGGGTTTTGTTCAGCACTCCAGTTATGAAGGGGACTGACAAACACCCTGTGCTATTGTGCTTGCCCATGTACCGGTAAGCATGATCCCTTGCGTGTTGGTAAAACCCAGTGGGGAAAGCTTTTCTTTTTTTTCTTTTTTTCACAGGGGAGCCGATTTCAAAACGTCAGTAGCATTTAACTTGTGAATAGCTCCTGTGAAAACTTGTTAATAGAGTTCTGCAGTTTCCTATTGACTATTGTAGACTTGATAATGGCTGGGAAGGAAATTGTACCGGCTGGTAAGTATGCCCTCAACTCCTTGCCAATGAAAGAGAGTCTGAATAAAACCGATTGTGATCGCTGAAAACGACAAAGAGTATCTGTATGACAGTCTTAATGTAGACAGCTCCCAATCTGATGTACGGCTGAATCTCCTGGACTAATATCTGACAGGTTTGGTAATTGGGTAATCATTATAATAAGGATAGGCGGTTGAGGATGAGATAAAAATTATAATGGGGTCCAAGGGGCCTTGATTCAAGCTGACAGAGCTTAATGACTGCCATTCCAGAAGAGCAAGAGAGAGAGAGAGAGACAGAGAAATGTGGTCTAGTTAAACCCAGTTTTTAAAAGCGTTGTACCATGTTCATCATCGCAACAAATTACTGTGTAAACACTACGCGCTCAACGGGAGGGCAATGAAAAATGTATTTATATCATATACAAGCAGATCTTGACTGCACTGCTTGGTTGCCACAACCAGACGCAAACAGAAATATCCAATTACGAAAAAAATGAAAGGGTATGATTTTTTATTTATTGAGATAATGTGAGAAGAGATATCCACTGTCTAAAGAGTGTTTGTTGCGAATCATAAATGACAGTTGGTCAACTGGAGTATTTTTTACTTCTTGCTTGATTTGATCACTTTAAATGATAGCAAATTAAGACTACGTGTAAAAATACATATCTCAACTTTTCCTTTTACCTTTACCTGATGATGGAAACTTGATTTTTAAAGTAACTGAAAAGTAAACTATTTTTACCGTTTTTTTGTTTTTCCATCCCAAATATTTCCTTCTTGGGACCATTTTTGGTTGGTTGCAAAATCAAATGAAAAATTTGATATTTGCCTCAAATGTCCTTATGACAGCTAGGAAAGAAACTTAGTAAAACCTATTATGTAATATACAAGCAAACATTATGTCAGCTTTCTACCACATGTAGTGTAACTGCAGAAGAGTGACTTTGATGACAATTTCCTTGTCAAAAAAAAAAAATAAGAAAAATCTTACCTCGCTAGGTTCGACTTGATACTCTTGAGCCATGGCACACTCGATCGTCGTCCCGCCAGGAGAGAGGTCAAGGGTCGAGTATGGCGGCGGCATATCCATCGGACCAATCACAGGCGTCGGTGTGGACATGTCATCCATGAACTCATTGGACTCTACCAGCACCCTGTCGTTGGAGATCGCCGTGTACTCTGGTGGGGAGTAAGGAGGAGGGGGCGCAACGGGCGGGGTGAAGATGGAATCAGTGGGCATGATGATGTCACTGAAAAAGGAGTCTCTCGCTAGGTTGCTGCACTGTGAACGACGGACGACCATCTGTAGGGAAATAACAAAAATAAGGAAGTACTTATCGTCTTCAATCATTGACTGAATTATTTACAGTAGGAGAGATGGGAATAAATCATCCATGAAGGAATCGTGAATAAATCAACTGTGAATACCCAGGCAGCATATACTTCAAAGACGATCCTCTATCTTTACAAACCTAGATATAAAAATCTTTGCCTAGTTCCCTGTGAGCATAGAGCAATAATGAATACTGATCCTCATACATCAAATTGGGATCAAACTATTTTTCCCTTCCAGCCTCAGTTTGGTAACAATGTGCTGAGTGGGCGAAACAAGATGACTGCAACAAATCAAAGTATAATTTCACACTAATACAAATTTGCTAACATTTAACAATAATATTCTTTGGTTTTACCACACACACACCTATGTGTGATAAGCACTGTACACTCAGTACTTTTGCAAAAGTCCTGAAGGGAACAAAACCTCACAGGCATACATACTACGCGCCAGTAAAATACAAAACCACAACCTCTGCTGATGTCTTACTACACACTAGACTAGACTACTGAGCTTGAGCTTGTCTGTTGACAAAAGACTAGTTCGAACCCAGTCAATGGCAGTGGTTACTGCAAACTATTTAAATAAAACAATAGGTTTACACATACAACCTCCTTCCCAAATCCCAGCAAAACTTAGAAGAAAATTCAGGCACAGCAAGAAGAAAAACAATTGGACAGAGAAAGTTAAAACAAATTAAAAGATGATTTTTTTTTCTAGTATTAGAAATTGGTACTTAGTTTTTATCTCTGTAAAATGTTGGGCAAATCAACTCCTCTGCCCCCTTAACCAAAAAGTCCCAATACGCCCATCAAAAGAACAATAATTTGGTTTTGCAATTTTTAAGTAATCATTTGTTACCCCCAAAGCAATTATTTCATTTACTCACTGGTTCGCTGTACCTTACCTTTGTCTTTACAAATTGAAGCAGAGGATACTGAAGTAAAAAGTTATTCCTGTTTAACAATACTGCAACAGCAGTGATGAGCTCTCAACAAAACTCTTGTACACTTTGATTAAAAATACAGCCCTCTGGGCAGCTCCGTCAGTGTTTAACTCCGTGGTTTCTCATCACCATCGGCTAGATTTCCAAATCAAGTCTTAATGTATTGACAGAATACTTAACAAACAAGTCATAATGAGGGGCTTATGGAGATAATCTGAAATACAATCCGCAAAGTCTTCCATTAAACTCCACTGACCCCAAGCTCCAAGAAGGTGTGACCCCTTTAGGCTTTACTTAGGTGGTAATCATTGCAACACCTTGTACATACAAAGGTTAAAATTACATCGTTGGTTTTTTTGAAGAGTAAATTCATTTCAACAAACACACCATACAACCCATCTAAAGAAAACGTCAGCAAATTAGGTGGTACTGTTTTAGTAAAATCTAAGAAAAACGATTTAGTTAGATTTAGTTATTTGTGTTTTACTAAAACACCTATGTGTTTATACTCAGTACTTTCTACAAGTCCCGTGAAAAACTAATCCACAGGCATATTACTTGGACGGGATTCGAACCCGCAACCTTTACCATTCTAGAGCAGGTGTCTTTTAAACAAAGTGTGGACAACACAGTGCTTAACACACACCAGTGCATGGGTAAAACACAAACAATAATCTTCAAACCTCAGATGCAAATTCAACACCTACCAGGCTTATTTTGATTGCGGCAATTAAAATCAGCAATGCTAATTTTGGAGGCCTTCAAATGCTATTTCCTCGACTTTGACAGACACTCCGAGGGAAGTTTCTCTGGAGGATTGCTACTGGTATAAACTTCATAATCAGTGACCTTTTTGGATTGATGAATAATGGAGCAATAAACTGGTTTAATGCTCCATGCATGAATAAGAGCGTTCCTTGAAAAAACTACAGGACGGGAATAAATTGACTCTCTTCCGAAAACCCAATTAACACTTATATGTGAAGGCAAACCCTTTCTCTATGGGTAAACATAATGTTCCTAAATCATTCCGGTGATGTACAGGCATTGGCATTATTAGTAACTTATAAATGACTGTGGGCAGTGTATTTAGAGTGTTATGTTTGCCAATGGGGCTTGGCCAGTAATGGCTCTGAAGGATGACTGGATTAATTGATGAGGGAATTTACAAGGGTGTGAAAATGAAGCGAGCAAAGATTAAAACTGCATTTGCAGCTTTGCTCTCATCTTAAAACTCTTCCACGAAACAGAAAGCTTAGAAAGAAAAAAAACATCACGATCATATTTTAATAATTTTATTTGTTGCACAGGAATTTTGAGGGGATTTTTATTTTCAAGTGTGTAAAAGAAAGCAGTTGTAAAATAGTTTGGGTATCCAAAACTCTGTTTGCAGCTTAAAACTGTACCAGGATACAGAAAACTGAACAACAAAATAAAAATAGCGACCGTAACTTGATGATTTTGTTCATGAACAGGAATTTCGAGGGGATTCGTTTACTTTTTAATTGTGCAAAAAGGGTCTTTAAAAAGTTTATGCAAATGGTATATAAGGCAACATGCCACAACACTGGAAGCTTGTAATGACATCAATATCTGCAGGGTAGCTTTTGCCGACAGTCAAAAGAAAAACACGCCGCTTGCACTGATCAACAACATGTTTTTACATCTTCTCATGAAGTTATTTTGCCTTCTAAAGGTCTGCAAATATCAATCACAAACAAAAATAATTGTTTTTCTTAATTTCGTCTCAAGAGGCTAACTGTTTTGAGTTTGGTTTTTGTTTTTCGTCTTTTTGGCGTCTGACTCCAGGGATTTGTAAACAAAGGCACTGGGGTCAAGTATTCTCACAACTTAACTTAAGTTTCTCAGTTGAGTGAAATTTTTCCTGTTTGGGTTGCGTTGATATGAGGATGGATGATACAAACAATGAACATATTGGATTAACAAATACATATTATAGGGTCAGCTACAGCTAAGGATGCTGATGTGCAGGGATTTAAAAAATAGCTTCATCATGAAAAAAACAAAAAACAAAAACAAACAAAAACAGGAGGGTAAGAAATAACTGCAGCGAATGTTCGATTAGATTGCATCAGAGCAAACCCTTTAACAGAAAGGATTCTTTCTGTCTGTTGAACAACAAATGAGTCACAGGAAAACAATCAACTCAGTTGAGAAAGCTGAACAAGCCAAACACACAAGCTGACATGTAACCGATCAGACAAGATTAGATTACCACACAATGACAAAACAGTCCGCGCTGCATTTACACTGTGTCATTGAGCCACTATGTACACATGGTGTGGAGGGGGTGTACATGTAAAATAATCCCAAACCGGTGACATAGTCCCATTTGAACCTAAATGAATGATGGAGACAGGGAACCATTAGCAGTTGAACGATTCAATCATTTTACAATTACACAATAAACTGGTTTGTATGACCAGAAGGTTGTCCAAGCTTTCAAGAGGTGTACAGGCTCCACACACTGTGTACATTCTCCCTTAGAAACTTGTTACTCACCTCCATGGTTGTGTACTCAACACTTTGAAGGTTTGAACACTTTATGATAAGTAAAGCACAGTGATTTAAAACCAAGGTGATCCTCAGGAGTCCAAGCTGGCTGAGAATTCTTTCCAGAGATGAGATTTGATGAATGAGATCATTCCTGATAAATGGCTTACTGGCCATCACTTCTCTTTTATTCTAGACCCAGAAACTCCTAGATGTTACAATTGAGGAGGCTTACTGCCAGAAATACAAAACTACACTTTCAAGCACAATGTGGACTATTTCTTTCTCCTTTTGGTGACTGCTTTTCTTCTTTCAAGAAAATTTGAAGGCTCAGGGAGGTTTTGAGTAAATCCTGAAATCAGGAAAAATCCTTAGAAATCCTACGCCTAAACCACAAAGGTTTAAAAAGAGCAAATGTGAAAAAGTAGACACAAACAAGTTTCAATCAAGATGCAATCAACACTTACCCTCCTAGCAGCTAAATTCCAAGTCTGAATTGGACTTAGGACCCAAACCTAAACAAATAATTTCTAAACCCACTGACTGCATGCAACCACGGAAGAAGAAAATTCATCCTCTTTGATGCGACCAACTCCAAGCTGTTTCTTCTCAAACCAGTGAAATGTGTGTACTGTGTGTACTACCCATGATGTAAACAGTATCTGTACAGACTGACATCTCCCAGCATGTCAACCATGGATGAACCAGCCAGTCTGTTCTTAATGAGCTAACCAGTAATGAACCTCACAGGTATACAACAGCATCTCTTGACCTTGTCCTAATTCAACCCCACCATTCCCCCAGTCCTTTCCAGCTCAATTATCTCCAATATCTATAGCACACTCCTGTAGTTTCAATCGCTTCTAGCAGTAAGCCCCCACCCCACTCCTACCCCAAGCCCTTTTCAGCTCAATTATCTTCGAAAAACTTTCCCAAATAACTGCCATCTTGGATCTACACACTGTATAAGCACACTCCTGTAGCTTCAAGTGATTCTAGCGATTACAAAACAGCCTACTTTTAAAAGTTTACTCAGTAATTTAAGATAAGTTCACCCTACCTCCATTTCAGCAAAGATGTATTGTTAGGTATAAATTCCTTGACAGGGCATATTGTCTTTGCAAATTGTAAAAAAGTTCTTGTCACCTAAATGCTGAATGAAAGAAGACTGCCTCATCCAAGGCGCTGGATTTGAGAACTGTTTGGTCCTAACCAAATAGTTCTGGGAGTATCCTAAGATAAAACCAGCCTCAGGCATGCCATCTGACATTTGGAAACAGCACCCTCAAAAACAAACATTTCTATCAGTTATTGCCATGATAAAAAAAATGTGCTCATCATCAGGATCGTTCTCTTTGTTTATTGCTGAGAAAAGATGACCATTTATGGTCAATTCCTTCAGAAATGCTTGATGTACTTGGATCATGGGGGCCATGCTGAAATTGTACACCCTTGTGAGTGGTTTATCTACCACACAACTCCCTTACATTGGTGAGCTGACCAAATGCCGCTTGTCTTTATTCTGTTGTTAGTTTGAGTCCCTCAACTTTTTCTTCCACTTCTTCAAAGTGAATGATCTGTAAAAACAAACCCTAACCCTGACCCTGTCACAGATTTTATGGAACCTTGGTATGTCACAAGTAGTTACATGCATCTTTATTTAGATTTGATGAATCTTGAGTGAGTGAGAAATATCCTTAATTTACTGAGGCTGAATTTACAGAACCCAGCCATGAATGAGAACCCAGAAGTTGATATAAATAATGTTCTCAGAGTGGAGAGTTAAACATCCCACGTGTTTCTTACATCAATCTTGAGGAAACGCGCTCCCTTCGACAACATCTTCCTATTTGTTTAACGTCTGCTGTGAAGCACCTTATGTTCAGAAATCAAAACAACAAGGCGAGATGATTAATCTCTCCCACAGATAAATTGAAGTGCATAGAAATAAACAAAGGAACGTTCATGAAAATAACCTAATTTCTTGAATCAAAATTGGAAATAATTATTACTAAAAAAAGAAAGTAGTTGCACTGACCTCCGAAGGTCAATTTTTTTTTCCTTCTAGCGACAGCAATTAGGGCAATCCTTTGGAATGATCTTATCTATTCAAGATGTCTCTCTTTTTTTCACCCTTCTTTTTCTGGAGAATAAATTACGAGATCCCCTCTCGTGGGAAATCTATTTATGAGAGTGGGGAGGTTTATTTATTTCAGATATCTGGTATTATTTGTCAACAGTTGATGGCATCTGCCTGGTCACCAACAGCTGTTGTTTGGCTTCAATAAAGTCACTACAGACTGAAGGTTTGGTGGGACTCAAAATAGGCTGGGTAAAATGTTTTACATTATTTACAAAGAGGGTGCCTGGGGTAAAAAGAAATTATACATCGGCAAATTCAAAATTATTTTAATAACATTCAAGGACCTTCATGACCTTACCCCAAAGTACATCATTGACGCCTTAAAAAATATATTCTAATGGCATCTAAGAGATAGATCGATGATAGGTTAAAACTCCATCTGCAATTTTTACACAGATACATATCTGTCAGTGTACACCATAAATGTTACCAGTGGCACAGCAGGGGACCAGTCTCTCCCTCCTTGAGTGACACGAATGCAATTCGTCTGTCAATTGCTCTTCACATATGAAATGTCATAAGCGTTACATCTTCATCAAAGACAATTGATCTCATTATTGGTGGAGGAGGCTGAAGAAGTCAAAGGTACCTTACATGTGTCTTGTCAGAAAAACAGATGTAACAAAAAGCTTTAAAGGTATTATACAGGATTGGTTATAACGCTATAAAAACATCATTGTTAAATTTTGGTCTGAAAGCTTACTGATTATGAAGTTCAGTCTAAAACCCTTTTTTTGTTCCTGTGAAGTACTTCCCTCTGAAATGAAGTAATATTCGAGAAAAACGTATCTGAAACCTATAATAAAAAAAAGCACAACAGCTGATTTTGGTCTTCACAACCAAAATTAAGGAAAATAGTTTTCACTATTTTTCTCCTGACTTACAAAGGAATAAGACCAAATTTTCACAAGTTTGTTATTTCATGATTGATCACACAAAACAAGAACCCTGCCTGCAACTCATTTGTCAGCTCAACCAATTCTGTCAAATACATGTATTCTAATACCTCTAACTGTACTAGATTAGGTCTGGAACTTCCGTACAAAAGGTCAATTATAAGGCAATTTTTCTTGAGGAAAGGAACATTTCCAACAGAACTGATGACGACTTTGGGAAGATCAATTTAATCACAAGAGAAAATTCCTTTAATAAGACGTAGTTAATAAAGTCTGCATATTGCTTCTCATCTTTTTTATGTTTGGCTTTTTCGGTTAAGGAACTTTTCCTGATCGATTTGGTGTGTATCAAATTTCTTTCTTTTGACTGCTCTTAAAAGATAAACTAGCTTCTCAAAACACCATGAATGTTTACATAACCAAGAGGTCCACATGTGGCATTTGCCAACATTGACTGTAACATACAAATGCCACAGGCAGATTAAAGGTAACAATTCAACGCAACAAAATGTCTAAGACATAACAAGATTTGTATAAAAGGAAAATCTGTTTCCCCTACTCCTAAAACTTGAGCAAAACCACATAATCTTAGAACATACAACAAACATGTGTAGTATGCAGTTCATTGACTATAAAGTGGAATATTAAACACCAATTTAATACCTACATGCACTTAAAATCATGAGGGTGACCACTGTTTTTTACGTTTCTCTTTAACTTGAAAAAAAGAAAACTGCTTAAATCCTATCGGAGGAAACATAGCTACATGTAATTTACCTTTGACACCAACACTGGAAGTACATTCCGAGCCTCAGAGTAATTCACACTCCTGGATCCACATAAACACACCAACTGCTTCAAACCTTTTAGGCAAACTCTGGAGTTATTTCCCCCGCCCGCTGGGTCAGAACAGATCTTACCTGTGCCCGGCCGGCATCTGGCTCCAAATTTAGCATCAGTTTCCATCTACCTGGAGAGCCGACAACTATCGGATTTTGGGGTCTCACTCTGTGAAGCTCTCACACTAAGGTTTCTTAACTCTGACGCATCCAGACAGATCGACTCAAAACACACCAAGGACTCCAACAGATCAAGTAACCTTTTAACTTTTGATGGATGTTTTTCTTGACCCCTTAACGATGGGGGGGGGGGTTTCTGATCAGTATTTATCCTTGACAAAATTACTCAAAAGTATCTGGATCGACATATTCACAGTTATTTTTACTTAAATGGTTCAATTTGATGATTGTTGTTCCTAATTCTCAGAACCTAAAACGGATCTTTTCTAGAAAATTACTTTATGAACAAAACTTATTTTTAAGAAAGTACTTTTTGGGGGAGCAAATAATTAAGTACCTCCCCAAGCCTAGAATTTCATCTTTGAGAGGGCGAGGACATTTTCATTAACCAAAGGGCACGTCCATTAGAAAATCTTTATGGCAAACTTTTGAAGGGGCATGTTGGCCAAGACCAGGGCAACAGAGGTCATGCTCTCCCTCTGCTGGAAATACCTGCTGGACCACTGGGTGGGCACCACTACTCCACAACACAATTAACATGTCCTGCACTGCAGTACAGTACTTCCCATAACACTTGACTTAGGATGTGTTCTTAAGTAGGCTTTTCAGTTTTGAAGCCTCCACCTAAAAGTTCAACAAAAATATTCAAAAGAATGTTCAGGTCTTGTAAAAAATATTTTGGTCCATATAATTTGTTTAGCTGTACATAAGACCTGCAGTCCAGTGACGATTTTCTTCCCACCACCACTTTCCACCTTCTTCGTTTCATCTCTCTTCCAATCTCAATTGACATCTAAATGCAACCATTAACAGCAAACTGTTACAATACCACAGACAGAGAGCAAGTGCAAACAGATGGAAAAAACAACACCACCGTGACCTTACAACTCTCTCAGCCAACATGGCCTGTTGCTTTAATTCTAAATTTACGTTTTATGAGTCATCAGGCTGCTAGTGTAAGAAGTTGTGAAACCATTGTTACAGGTCCCCTGCTATTCCAATGTTCACACACGCACCCTGGGGTTTGTTTGTGTTTCGAATCATCAACAAAGAATGTCAACGCCAATGAGCCAATTGGGGGAAAAAAACAATTCTAATCGAAACAAATGAATAAATACCAAGTTTTACAAATTTAAACTGAAAAAATAAATGATAATAATAACCTGAAATTTTTAAACAAATAAACAACTTTTCCATGTTTTTTAAACCTCTGTGATTGTTAGAAACTTGGAAAGAGCTCCTTGTACTCATGTCACATATTATTTATTTAGCCCTTTTTGACACTTACAGAAAGAAAAACAAGAACTTTGACATTCTAAACTAAAATGATAAAAGGTGACAAAACAGTTCTCCTTTTGGACACTGGGTAATTGCTACTTCTACCTTTGTACCGTACAACACGTACAATCGTAACAAAACCCAAATAGGAAAACACACACATAAAGTAAACAAACAACTCAAAAGTAAACACCATTTTACTTTATAACCAGTGACCATAAACCCCAGACTTTTTTTACCAAGGCCTCTGGGAAGGAAAAAAACCCAGACGGAAAGCAAGAAGGTGTTAGATTGACAAAAAGGTGCACCGTTAAACTTGATCACGCAAAACCGAACAAATACAAAACCTAGACCTCCAAGCAGGGGGTGCAGCACCTCTCCCACCGACCACAGACTACTTGCAAAATATTACATGAATAGCCGTCTTGATGCTGGCGATTGTCACAGGTAGAGGCTGTTTTTCTTAGCATTATGGCTGGATAAATAATGGTTTAATCATGCTTTGACGGGTCAGTATTGTAAATTTAAGTTGAAGAAAAGGTGAAATGGACACTTTCGAAAATGAAATGAGGAACAGACTGAACGAACCATAGTCTTCTTTTCCCCTTTTTTTCTAGAAGTTCTAATGAAAATCTTATCGAGGCCCAGTTATACGTATTGTTAAACTGAACAGAAATGTCTGTTTTGTTAAAAATTAGAAGTAATCCAGTCAAACTGAATACATCCCGGCAGGACTCTGGAAGCACTGCTGAGTAAACTGTGCTTTCCACACAATGGTGTAGTGTAAAACCAAAATTATTATTCTTTATTCCAGATGCAAAGTTTTCCATCTGTTAAATTGTTTGCGGTACCCTGCTGCTAATTACAGGATTTGAACTGGCCTCTCGACAGCGGGCACGCTCAGTGGGCTTGTGGTTGAGATATCTACTCTAGAATGGTGGGGGGTCATGGGTTCAAATCCCACCCAAGTAAAATGCCTGTTGTGTTGATTTTCTTTTTCTGTAAGACTCCGAATGCACCGAGTACTAATGTTGCTTACCACACATCAATGGATGGTAAAACAAAACTTAATAAACATTTCAAAAAACTGCTTCCCACTAGATTATACCAGGCAAACTTTGCCTTGACATTTTGTTTGTGTTTATGACCAATATGTTGATTAGCACTGTATGTACTTCAGTGGACTCCAGGCGTGAGGAAAGGTTTTCCGGAAGACTGTAGATAGAAATAGTGGAACTTTGCAGTGCTAGTACACATGCAGTAATGCAAAAGTTTGGACTGGATGAAATACATCAAGAGAGGGCGCTATACAACAAACTGATTTGGAACATCAATAATGTTGAGTTGCCAGTAAGAGACTTCCCTTAAATTTTAACACTTCCAAACCACAGCTGATGATGATATTAAATAATCAGACAGTAGGAGGGTTAACTGTGTACTGAGTCACCACGTTACCATATCATAGGCTGGTCTAGTTTATCTATCATTAAAAACCACAGTTGATGACACTGAATGGCCAGACAGTAGACATGGGTTAATATCCACGAGCAAAAACAAACTATCAACTTCATTCAGGATATTATAGCCCTTGATGAAATCTATCACCTTAAACAGGTGCTAGACTGGACTTTCCTCTCATTTTCTAAATAACATCCCCGAGTTTCTCGCCACTTCATCTTGACCTCTCTGTCCAATTAAGACATTCTTGGCAGTCCTGAGAGGGTCATAAAACTCTTAAGTTGATTTCTGGCGTCCCTCATAATAGACCAACTGAAAGAAAAGTCCAGGATTTTCACAACTTCTTCCTCTCAATGGGACGGAGCTTTTTCAATGGTTTGAGCTGCAACATTTCAAACCAAGTACCCCTTGTATTATGGCATTACAAGTTCACTAAACAGCGCCCTCACTGAGGTGAAAGAAAGACCTATCACCATGATCACTGGCTGAGAATTGTGTGTGTGTGTGTGAGTTTGTTTTCACATTCAAACCGGGGACCTATAACAAAAGAGGCCAATGGGGTCCCCGGTTGGGTGAGGGTCCCTGGTTGGAAAGTGTGTACAAAACCAATGGGAGCTGTTGCCTAAAAGTACAAACAAAAGAGGGACAATAGGAGGTCCCTGATTGCAGGTGTTTACACACATGGGTGTGTGTGGGTAGGTATACACATTCAAACCAGGGACCTATAACAAAAAGGACAATAGGTCCATGGTTGCTATCACAAAGGAAAACATTGTGGTCCGCGGTTGCTATCACAAAGGGTTGGACAAAGAAGGGTGCACAATTGCTGGTGTTTACACACATGTGTAGGCTTACGGTAGCGCCCTTGTGAGGTATTTTCAACAATGAAACAATGGACCCCACAAGAGAATTCTTTGTTCAACCGGGACCCCACAAGAGAATTCTTCAGAAAAGGGAATAATAGAACAATAATGGCAGGACCCCACAAACCCGATCCGTAAGGTTGTGTGTGTGCCTTCATATTCACTACCTTATGGAGACCGAGTGCAAAACAGAAAAGGGAACACAAAGGGTCTCCATAGGGCAATTCTAAAGACTGGGTTGCTCCACAAGGAATTTTGTGTACAAAGTCTATGGGAGGTTCTTAACTACAGGGACAAAGGAAAGAACAAAAGATGTCTCCACAGGGATGCAAAAAAAAAAGAATGTGTGTGTGTACGTGTGCATGTTTGACCTCAATGATGCTGACCTCTGCTAGGGGTTCATTGAGACTCAGCAAGTGATATAAAAGATCTAAGACAGGAATCTATTAATAGACCCCTTGCATATGACTTCACAAACCCAACAGCGCCCTCAGTGGGGTCAATGGATGGTGACCTATCATTGGCTGAGAGTTGTGCCCGAAGCATGCACACATGCACATTGACCTCAGCGATCATGCGGCCAATGAAAGGGGGTCTATAAAATTACATGGATGTACAACTAGACTTTGAGCAGTGATGCAATACCAGCGGCACCATACATTTGTTGATGTACTTACTAAGGCTACATCTTGCATTCAGAAGCATTTAAGCACAGTACTGTACAGCCATTTCTCATTCAAACAAGAAAGCTATGAAGTATATATAGTGGCTTTAGTTAGAGCCGTTTTTTTGTCCTCAACATTTTGACACACATGGTCTCATTGTCATCAGCAGTCTCCTGATGACAACTAGTCAAAATATTGAGAATCATAGAGAACAAATGAACGCAATATTCAGCTCTTTTTAGAGTAATAGCTTCTTCTGAGAAGGGATTAATACATGATATACCCGAAAACAATAACGTGAAAGTGTACAAAAAAAGTAGCTCCTTTGTACAAGACACTAGGTGGCAGCAGACTAAGTTATATCCCATATTCAAGAACCCAAGGGCGTACAACACCAGTTCTGGCTGTGGTTGGTTGAACGGTTTTTCACTATGTTTTAGGTCTCAGAAGCATTCTTGATGCCTGTTTTGGGTCCCACATTCCATCTCCACATTGGACTCAACACCCTCATTATCTTGGTTTCAGTCTCTCCCAGCCTCAGTCTCCAATCTTGGTCTCGGTCCGAGACTTTCCTCCCACACAACAACCGTAACGGTTTGATCGATTGGTTGGATGACACATTAATATCAAATTATTTTTCTAACCCAGACTGTGTTTCGAAATTACCTTTCCTAAATACCCAACAATCTTTCATAGTTTGATGATCCATTCTCCACCCTTATGGGCAACAAATAACCGCTGTTTCACACCCTAGTGCTGCATTCATCACTCCAACCCATGTTAGCCTCCTTGTCATTTACAAGAACATAATGTATTTGCTGGATTCAGCCTTACCCTTCTTGTTGTATGCCTCTTAACGATGTACGCGCAGCCAATAATGGTTGATGCGATGCAGATTACACATGCGACTATATTAGTTACGCATACTGAGTACATGAGCTCCTTCATTGTGGTGGTGATCATGGAGCAGTCGTCCACGCCTTCAAAGGAGATCATGTCCTCCCGTCTCATGCACCTGGACTGAGACTCGCAGCAAAGGCACGACCTCGGAAGACTGTTTTCCTTGCAGTTGACCAGGGTCTGGAGGTCCGCACCGCTTAGGCCGGAGAGCGCCGTGGCAACCAGGTGGAGGACCACGCAGACGGCTGACAGGAAAGTGAAGAAACTCAACTGAGGGAGACAAAACAGAATAGAGAGAAATTAAACTACACTTCCAGGTATCTTGGAGAACAATTAACAATAATGATAATTATTATTGTTATTATAAGAATGAGTGAAAACCTAAGCTATACTTTTTGTGCACCTAGGACAAGAAGTGAAAAAAACAATGAAGTCTATCCTGGTGTTTGTGTTCGGTTTCAATAACATGAAACGACTAAAAAGGATGCTAGTCCATCACAGGTTTCTCCACAGCTCTTGCCAGTACCCATTTGCACCCCTGGGTGGAGAGAAGCAGTTATGATAAAGTGCCTTGCTCAAAGGACACAAGTATCAGGACTGGCCAGACCTGACCAGAATAAGACAAGAAGGGACCGTTGTCTACCAAGCTTTGCTTCTTGGATCCCTCTGCAGTGTTATATTTACTTCATTCTAATCCTTCATACATTTCATTTACAACTTACTTTGGTTTACTACATAACTCCAAAACTTAAATAAAAACATACTTTGTGTAATATTTCTATGCATTTTTAGTATGAAGAAAGTCAACTAAAAACATGACAAAAGAACAAGAACCCGACTTAAACTTCTGTAAATGACAAAACTCAACTCAACAAAAGAGATGAGAATGCGTTAAGACCTTAACTTATACTTTAGTGGATTTCAGTAAAGAAGAAAAACACAGAAGCCGAGAAAAAAACAGAGGCCATTATGCACCCTTAAAATGAAGAAAGTAAACTGAAGTAGAAGAGAAATAATAAAGGCTCAAGTTAAGCTTCTTTGTTTTAAAGTGAAGTAGTTAAACAAAAACAACAAATGAGAACAAATTAAAAGATCTTGACTTTTCACATGTGTCTCTCTCTACACTAAATTCAATCTGTGATGTAACTTTCAAATGAGGAGTAACGAGGACAGAGCCCTCAAATTTCACACCAGTTTTCCCAAACTGTTCTCAGGTGATGCAACAATTCCTTGATGTATGAATGCAATGGACATGTTGACAATGTTGAACAGTGGCTTCAGCACTTTTCAGATTCCCTTTGGGATCATGATGGAGGTTTCACTTAATTAAAAGTGTACCCTTTCACCCGTGAAGACTGAAAATAAATTATTACCTCATCAAGCTATACGTTTTTTGTGGGGGGAAAAAAAGTCATTTAGAGTTTTCAAATACTTTCAGATTTTTGTCTGAAAAAAAGGTCATTAGCATTTGGACTTTCTGAGCACCAATTGTTACATATCGCCCATATTAGCATTGCATTGATGCCTACAACATTTAGACATCTCTGAGATTTTCATCTTGCCTGGATGATTTGATGCGAGGGCGATACCCATGAAGGAATCATTACAACCACCCTGTCCATCTCGGTCTACCGAGCTTTCCCTCTCCGCTATAAATCATCAAGGGGCGCCTCTCTGAAATGAAGCCCTCGAGAGCAATTTGATTTTTTGCAATTACACGGTTCCACTGAACATTCGTAGTGTATAGGTTGGTTACAAATAACAAGTGTCTGGGTCCCTTTTAAATTAACCAGCATGCAATTATAATAGCCTAATTTGTAAATGTGGAAAATGCACTTTTCGTGGAGACGGGAGCAGCCTCTACAAACCAGAACTTCAATTACTAAAAGACATACAGTGTCTTAATTATCAGAAGAAGAACACACAAAACACAAACAATATTCTAAGAATTGACACGAAGGAAATGAAAACCATTGCTTTTAATCAAGAGGTGAGAGTCACTAATGCAAGGAGTTCACTCACACGAATCCAAATTTTAGGAGGTATGTTGAAACAGTCAGAAGAATGCAAAAAAAAAAGGGAAAAGGCTATTTGACTGTTCTTCCACCTTTTGTTAACCCCTGGAGTTCCAAGGAGCCTCTTGAATAGTATCCTCAGCACTTGATAAATAAATTAGAGAGCAGAATTTCATTCATGTCTTGTGAACTGAACAGCTAATTCTTCTGCATGGTACAGATTAAAAACAGTCTGAGTTCAAACAAAGTCTGAAAAATGTCATCACTGACTACATTTGAACGCTCACCGTTAACCGGTGTCGTCGGTACCCAAGAGTTATATCCATCCCAAGGGCTATAACACAATTTTTTGAAAAGTGCACTCCAATCAAGTCTTTTTGAAATTGTGGCAACTGAAATAAGCATTTTGAAATTAAAGAAATACAAAATCCCAACCACATGCAACTTTGTTTCCCGAAACATCAACTACTTTTTTCCAACTTTTTAAAATAAATTTTCGTTTAAACTCTAACAATAACCAAAAGCATAAAACCACTTTAACGCATACAATCGGCCTTCAATCTACAGTTGTCAGGGATGATAAATTTTTATTAGCTGTTTCAGAACCTCTAAGCTTGGCTAATAATACATAAAAGTCCCAATAAAAAAAACCTTTTTCATTCCTCACAAGAAGATTTTAATATCTACAGAGAGACAAGCTCTCATGTTGGCAGTGGTTGCTTTAAATTAACAGTTAAGTGGCAAAAATTAAACAGGCTCCATGCTGTTTATTAGTTCTCCTCCCGTTTTAAGCCTTCAGTCACGCTCATAACACGCCATTTTTTAACACGTAGTTCAATCTACAAGGTAGTAATTAAAACAGGTTCATACTATCGTATGATATGTGTAGTGTAAAAATGTCGGCGCAATGTGGATAGGAAATTGGTATATTGACTTTTTTGTATTCACCGCACACGTGCATGAAAAAAATTATGCAAAATAGGAGAATGGCAGACAAAATGTGTCTCTTGTAACAGTCTGCTGAGTGTTGGGTGAAAAGAACGGAACATAAGTGACGCTCGAATCCAACCGTGCAGGCCTTTCCTGCCAAGACTCGTCAACTAGATGAGAGCAAGAGATTTCCAATTACACCTAACTTAGGTCTTTTTAAGAAAAGTACTCTCAACATATTGAATGTTTAGGACATCACATCACCTTGATATCATTGCTGATGTTTGGGATGGGTTGACTTTAAATTTCATACCATTTCACTGTATCAAATGTCCCATATGTTCAGCACATTTTAACTTGAACTACAGGTGTAGGTCCCCCTCCACCCCCCTCAAACTGTTCCACTACAATACCTAGACCTTGATAATATAAACAGTAGGGAGACTGAGGCCTACTCCGACCCAAGACCTCCACCGAGAGCACGTATGCCCCAAGCAACCCTTCCCACCGGTGGGGGTAAGTTTATATGATTTATACGACTGGCGCTTGAGTTTCTGAATTTGATTTCCTCAATTATGGGCTCTAGTTTCAGAAGATAAAAGACTTGCTTTGTATCGATACAGGTTACCAGGCAACATTTCATTGTCTTCGGTTGATTCCCTGTTAACGTAGAAATTAACTGTGAGTTCATACAGACCCCAATTCCTGATCGTAAGGAATGGAGGTGCTCAATCAAGTCAAAGACACCAAGAGAGGGCGCTATTACACCTCCCATAAAAGCCACGTTGATTTATGACCAAATTGTCAGCATCACCTTGCTAGTCCAGCTTCATCATGCAACAGAGGCCCTGGGGCAGCTAGCGTGGCATACCCTGTATTTCTTAGAGATGGCAATTGACAGGTGGAAATATACACTGGGAAAATATTGCGGGCAAACACAAAAGTGTGCCAGTAGTATTACTTGTACACCAATCTATCCACTTCAATATGGTGCACCGTTGGTTGATGGGAGCCAGCCATCCTTGATGGGGATGCAGCCTGCACACACTTACATTGAGAGTTGTCAAGAGGCATTATGTTCACTAATTACCCTTAAAGATGTTGTGGGGACCGCTCACATGCTGCCACGTTCTTGGTCATGTTCCCTGTTTCTAATAGCAAAAACGAATACAGAATCTTATCGACCGAAAAGGTGCCAGACTATTTTGCCCTTCCAGCCCCGGTTTGGTTGACATTGATTTTAAATGGGAGAAACAAACAAATAAAACACACAAAATTAGGGCATACATACTAAAATGTAAAAGCTTATAATACAATCAATGGGATAATGTGGGTTCTAGTTCTGTTGTGGTATTCAATTATTTTGATGTTTTCAAGATTAGAAAAAAACAAATTGTTTGGACCTGAAGTTTCAAGACAACAAGGAATGAATTTGGTGATATTCAAAATGTGATTTATGGCTCCGTAAGCATAGAATTCTGCAATACGCAGAGCCATGAAATCAGTCCCAGATGAATTGAACATCAAATTAAAATTCTTATTTTAAACAAATCCAGTTGCAATGTGATTTTTTCTGACAAGACGATTTGAACGGGGAAAACAATTTCCCAAAAAAATGATGTTGCACTGTCCCTTTAGTTATAATCCCATATCCTGTTATCTTTTGCAAATCAGAAAGCCTGCAAAAACATTCTCATCTGCAGGAGTATCTAGTTTCAAATCTCGCAAAATAATTCCAGTCGGTTCGACTGGAATTACTCTCAAATCACTTTTAAAATACTTCCTTCGAAAAAGAGATCCTAAGACTACAGTATCTCAAATATTTTTCAGCAAATCAATTTTTCGTACTTTTATTTTTACTTTCTGTGAATTATCAGCCACAATCTGAAAATTCTAATAAAGGCAAACAGTTTTATTATCATATATTTCTTTGTTAATGACAGTTTGACTACAAGATATTTGATCCCACCCCGCTGTGATTCATGAGTCACGGTATTTCTTACAAGAAAACAAACTGGTGTAGTGTTACACCAGAAACACGCGTCACACTGTGCACATATGTATATCGGATAGATGCTGGTACTGCAAAATATAGCAAGCTCTCACACTATGGGCAACTGAAATGTACCCAAAAAACTCCAACAGAGGTTAAATCTTTGGCAATTGAAGAAAATTGATGTATATCTTGAGCTTTCACAAAGTTGGTGAAAGAAAGAGTCCGACAACTTTAGCGGAAATAGGATAAGATAAAATAACTTTCTGCAAGTCTTTTGTAACCTTTTGCAAACAATGTAAATTAATATTTAACAAGCTCTCACCAAATGTGTCCTTCACACTTTAAATGCTGTAGGAAAATCAGTTCCCCAAAATGTTTGAACTAGAATGAGAATTTCACAATCTGTATAGAAGCAGTAGGAATGGTTGAGACAAAATTAAGAAACCTCTAAAAAGCAGTCAACTAGAAAAAATCTTAATTAAGAGTTCACGCGGCTCATACGGCTAAACCCTGCTCCATCATTTCACTGTCTTAATAATTAATGGTCTTCAAATCACGCCTCTGTACAAACAAGACACAACCTTCGTCATTAATCCTTAAACAGTGCTCCTTATTAGTTGAATACCATTTTGTCCAACAAGCCCATTAACACTCCACATGATAAATTAGGAGAGCAATAATTGCCTCGAAGACCCAACCCCACCAATCAACCAAACCGCTGAAGTGATGTAATCCGAGAGGTCCTCGGTTAGCGTTACCCCAGGAGATAAACCCACCCACCCTCCCCCCACCTCTCAACTCCGTCCTAAAGCATGCATCCACGACAGTCTCATCTGGCTCCGTAGATTCTTTAAGCAAATTCATGTTTTTGCCATTTGAAATGGAAATAATCCATTTAGCATTCTATGTCATCTGTCTTATCTCTGGGCGGCAGGAGCTTTTTAGTCACAAGTGCCGGAGCGAGACTCTTGTCATAGGGTTAAGAGAGACATAGTAATATCATCCCTCAGACACCATGGTTTTATGCTAAGTATTCAAATCTTAACTGGTACACATAACTCAATGTATGTTCTATTACATACACCCCCATGCACAGACATTGTCTAGTAGTCAAATTGGCAGCATCGCCAGTTAATGCATTTTTAATTAATCTGAGGGGGGCAGAAAGCCTCAGTATAGACTACATACATCCTAATTAAATTATTTTTAGCTATGTATAGGTGGTAAATTTGACCATTACATCAAACATCATTATAATTAGTGAAATATTAGGCGATCACAGACAAACAAAATCATTGACACACTTTATTTCTCTAGTAGAGACTTTAAAATCCGTACGTGTTTATGTCCTCAAACCATCCTCACAACTAACATGATTATTAGATTCTATTGAGTAAATTCAATAAATAAACAGGGTTGACTTGATTGCAAACTCAAGCAGGAATATGAAGAAGTCCATCAAATACAAACAGTTATTTCTTGATGCAACAATTTGTTTCTAAACTCGAGCTTTAACAAATTGTTGTTTAAAACAAGAAAAGCTGAGTTACAAGACATATTATTCTTTATCCTAGTTCTTAACTCAAGAAAATGAAAACATCTTTGTTAATCTCAATGTATTTTATTATGTAACTGAACATAAAACAAGGCAATGGACAATGATATTAATCTTTCTGTTTGATTGTTGAAACAAAAGACCATATGCGTTGACGTTATCAAGTCCCCATCTTAAAGATAAACTGATGATGAAACAATGGAAATGCGCAAATGTGTACACACAGCACACAGGATTGGCTCATGAACAACCTCCTTTTTTCACCTCTAGGCGAGGGCGCCCTACTTAGATGACAACAAATGCAAAGAGGGAAATTATTTTCAAGTAGTCTGGACTTACAGTTCTGCCAAATCTTTCTCAAGGGGATTTTGTAAAATTCAATGTTAACTTCAAAATGCATGGGGAATAGCTCAGACCTGACTGTAAATTAAAAAGTACAAAATTTGAAGGAATTCTGATATGATCCTAGAATTTGACACCATTTAATACCGCAGCATTTGCGTAAAAATCATCATTGTTGTACTTTTGACAAAGTAACAATAAGCTGTTAACAGTTTGTTATCATCAAAGCAACTTCAAAAACACAATTCCTGTGTGTCTCAATTGAAAGCGAATTGAAATACATTATTGAGAAAATTCAGCAACCCAAAAGCAATTGTGCTACAAGAGCATTGTAATTCTTACTAAGTGCGTCTGAATGCAATCCATCCATCATAAGTGTACACAAGCTCATATCAAAGGCTCCACTGATGCTATTTACCCTCAGGCATTAAGAGGTCACAACCATCTCAATAAATCTAAGACGAAAATAATGACCGCAACTCCAGCTATATCTTTCCCTTTTATGATGAACTTGAAGTGCAATTTAGCGACAGTTCCCTGGGATCCATCACTCTAAATGACCATATGGCTGGCAGTGAATAACTAGTGGACACAAGGAGGTGTCAGAGGAGTTTGTATCGCCCCTCAACAACCTCCTCCCCCCCCCCCCCAATCCCAACAAGCTCAGCCAGCTTACTGGCTCAGTTTAATTTTCAGCCTTTCAACTCCCAGATCCAATTAGTTACGTCTAAATAAACTTTCCAGTGTGTGAGTGTGTGGACAGATTTGTTAGCGTAACTATTTTATGTAGGTCCACAAAGGCACATGTATTAAATTATCAGCAGAGAGAAAGATACTGCTATATGCACAAACAAGTTTCCCGCCAAAATATTTTGTATGTTGTCCAGTCCGTGTTGACTGGTTCCTTACAGCATTATCACGAAGCAAAGTTAATAAACCACAAGGGAAACTGACTGGGTAAATTTTAAACAATTTTGGTTTGAACAAAGAAAAAATGACTAGAGCGGGACTAAAACCTGCGACCTCAGGATTAAGGTTGTGGGTTCAAGTTCCACACTCTAATAAATTGTCTTTGTTCGACCCAAAGTTGATTAAACAACATTTTGAGCCCAGGAGATTTATATGTTGATTCTGTAGCTACATCACAGAAACTTTCCTCAAATGGACAAGTCATGAGAAATAATAATGTGTATTTCTTAAGCAAACATTATCTGCTTTTAACAAAACTTATGTACAGACTACTGTTCAGTAGCTTTCCCAAATGAAGTTCAGCTGGCTACATGTAGTTCTCCTTACAGACCAATCTACTTCAGGCTTTCATTATGCCCTGTACATGTTTCTTCTGCCATTACCTGGACGCATTTAAGCTCACGTACACGAAGCGCGCAGGCTTTTAATTGCGTCATACTTGCATTTTGTAAAGTTGCGTCAACATCATTTGTTGAAGATGCCTGTGATAAGCAAATAGAAGTGGGGCGCATTGTATGAAATAGTTCCCGTCCAGTAATGGGGACACATGATTGTCGCTTGGATTTGACCTAATTCTAATGTCTATTGACCCAATTCACCTGGCATCAATATCACAATAATCTCGGTTGGACCAGGTTTGGGTGTTAATGTTCTGTGTGTTACATAGTGTAGTGCGCAGTTTATGCGATGCGTCGTTTACAAGCCTACCATAATTTGTATGTGCAATCATGGAGGAAGATCTTCCTCCGTGGTGCAATTCAACTTCCGAAATGGCGAGTGTTTCAGGCAGTATCCACATGTGACATTGGTGCATAGGATCGATAGGTCTCAGAGGGGTTTCATCTTCTCAGGATGCACTCTAGTCTTGGGTCAAGATGCTCATGTGTTCTTTATTTTATAGCACGGTTAGTGTGTGAGTGTGGTGTGGTGTTGTAGCTCCCTCTGTTGGTGATGTATTGCAAAACACAGGAGCATCTTGAAACAAGACTATATGTAGGCTACCCTAAATTACACCTACAGTTACTAGAAATAACTAACAATTGGATAGGCTGATTTGTTTATGAATTTGTACATTGAAATTTATTAGACCTCTGAGTGGGTTCCCCTAATTCGGTTGAATTAGCGAAAATGGAATTGTTGTGCAAAAATGGAATTAAAATCAAACAAACAAAAGCATCAAAACAATTCCAAGAACCAACGTCATTCCACATGTTCGGAAAAGTAATGTATAGTGTTGTAACTCATCACCACTCTGTGATTTGGTCAAATCCCTTCCCTTTGGGAATTGCTACAATTATAATCTAACGACATGCAAAGATCATTAAGCAAAACCACGGTCTACTGCACCCACAAACGCAGCTCCATCACTCCCATCTACAAGCAATTAACATAATCTTGTTACAAATCACCATATCCAAAAATACACATCTCCCATGAGTTGAGATAACATCCAGTTGTGAAAGGTTAATCGACCTGAGCGTAGATGGGGGGAGGGGAAGTGAGAGGTCAAAGGCTAAACACTAATCGACCAGAACAACCTCGAGAGTCCCAGCTTTGGAAGAGCGAAATCTGGGGACAGCATTTTTTTCTTCCATGGTCAACATGGTAAAATAATCAGCAGCACAGTGATTACTTTACAATTCCCTGGTCCCCTGATTTTCAGAGTCTGATCATCGTTCAGTCACTTCCAGACGCCCTCTTCGATAACTGAACCTGACATCTATAGCTTGATTTGTAATCCACATGCAAGGAGGGGAAAATGTACAGCAACTAATGAACGTCGACATCTAGTTTTCCATGCAAAGTAACATTGAAAATCAGAAACCTTATTCCAAAGTGAGTTCTTAAACAGTAGGAGAGTTTTTTGAAAGGTACTGCATGTACCATGAAGCATCAAAACAAGGGGACTTTTTAAGCTGTCCAAATTACAAGCAATACATATGTTTGAGAATTATCAAGATTATAAACTTACTTTGTATTCACTTACTTTGTATTCACTAGTAACAACTGTCCCAAGAAATATACAGTTTTCGACACATAGGCCATGTCCCAATTGGCAGCTATGGCTACAGCTACGGCTGAATCACTGCGTTGAAGTATAGATAATCTTTAGCAACATCCTTAGCAACCGTCATAGCCGTAGCCGTAGCCGTAGCCATAGCCACCAATTCAGACACAGCCTTAAGGTCCTATTTTGGTTTGCTGAACCAAGATTATAAAGGGTCATGACCGATAGGCCTAGAGCACCAGACTCCAGTTCTGGTGCTACCAGAGTGTGGCTTCGATTCCCAGTCGTGGCACTTGTGTCCTTGAGCAAGACACATAACCATTATTGCTTCATCCTTCGGACAGGAAGTGAAGCTGTAGGTCCTGCGTGCTGCGTGATGCACGCAAAAGAACCCGGTACACTTATTATTGAGAGAAGGGGTTTGCCTGGTGTTTCTGGCATGGATGCCTGCTGTTTACAACCAACCATCTTGTAAACCAAAAATACCCGTCATTAAAATAATTATAAACACTTTGAGATGCCGTAGATAAAGCACCGTACAAGAGCCAAGTATTTTTATTGGTATTTCTAGATCCAGTAGACCAGATGAAAAGGATATTTTCACTGCTGGCTGGAAGAACCAAATCAATCTGGTCCATTTTTGTACTACAGGGGTTCATATCTGATATAGAAACACATGTATGAGACAAAATGGCTGCGGCATGGTAAAAGTCATATCAACTGCCCTTGGCCTGGTGAGCTGTCCGTGCAGCACAATGCTTGATTATAACGCAGCGTTACACGACCATTCATCACAGCAGCTGTTCTTGTCCCAACAAGATTACGACAGATCACGGACAGACAAGATATGAAATATCCGGGTCGAGTACACAGACCCGAGCTATTCTAAGCGACACCCATCAAGGGATTATGGCAAAAACCATGAACAGAAAAGAAGACATTCACACAGATCTAACGCTTCTAAGTTGTTGGGGTTTTTTTTCTTTCTTGAGGGGGGGTGGAATTTTTTATTTTTTTTAAGAGAAGAGAACAACTGGCAAATTGATTTGTTCCTTTTAAGTATCCTGGGAAAAGGGGCGGGGTTAGTTGAGACCTGGGGGAACCTTCAGGATTGATTCTTTGTTAGGGAACGGAGATTTCTCCAAACATAAAAGTTCACCTGAACTTTCTGTTTCGGCGCACTCTGCTAAGTTGTGAGGTTACATGAAGATCAATCGGGAGGAGGGTGGGGATGAAAACAAGCTGAAATTAATCTTCACTTGTATAGATCATGGAACCTTTTTTTACAAAATGAGTGACCTTATACATTCCAGGGTCTTTGTGGCAGGCAAAATACTTCACTAAAGGAAATTTTTACAATTTGCATCATGGTTTCCTCAAAAGTTCAAGAGCTATACAAAAATAACAGCTGCACAAGTTTTCTACATATCAAAAGTTGATAAAAATCAAATAGCGCAATTTTAAAATATATTGTCTTCTTCCATTGAGCTGTGAACGAGTTGTGCCTGCAGGACGTCCAAGCTCTGTGGCTCTGTTGTTGATGTCATGGGTCACATGGTCTAGTGTTCTACAGTGTTCATCTCAACGAGGTGGAAGAAACATACACCGAAAAAAACCTTCAAAAACCTTGCAGGAATTAACAGAAATGAATGTCTAGACTTGTACAATAACTCACTCCAATAGGAGATTAAAAAACCAAGGCCAATAGCTGTCAGATTTAACAAAATTGCAATAATCCTGATATCGTTGACATTAAAAGGGAGGGACACTAATTGGGTACAGATCTTAAATTTCTCACGAAGGTAGGGGCTGGAGGGGGGGTGGGGGCTGAGAAATGAGGAGAGTCACTAAATGCATGACTGAAGACCACCATGTAAACAAGTTACAAATATACACCACACATAGACCTAATCTGTACACTGAAACAAATGTATACAAGTAGATTCTCTAGTCAAGAAACCCAATTGTTACTCTCGCCTCCAAGTTTACCCCAAACAGTGCCCTCTTGTGGTTCAGTGCACGTCTGTCCTAACCAAAGAATATAGAGCACCAAAGGCGCAAGATCTGAAGATGGGGAACTCGGGCTGAAATGTGAAATGTGGACGCCAGTTCAGCAAGCAACTCTTTTGATGCAACAATGGATTAGTGCATTAATGAAATTGCCCCTATGCTTTTTTCATTTTTCAACAATAGATGGCGCTCTAGTTGTCCATCTCGCGCCTCCAGCGCTCTGTAATCTTTGGTCCTGGCATAATTGAATGCATGATTTAAAACATGCTGGAGGTACACGCACTTTAATCTGAGTAGACACAGCTCTATGGGGACCAAACACTACAGAGACCAGACCAGATACAATTATTGCAGCCACAGTGTATTCACAATGAAGCCTTTAGTGCATCTGTGACGACATTTAGGTTGGCAAAACATCTTGTAATGGAGAATGAATCAACAAACCATTTCCGGGGTAGGTGGGGGGAACGGCGGGGCTGGGGCAGTGGAGAAGGGCATGAAGCACGGTGGTAAAACTCAAGATTGAAACAGTAAAGACTTTCAATGACAAGACTCTAGAGGCCAGAGAGCTTGGAATAATCTTGCTGCGCAACCACTTTTACTTCGCATGATTCAACAGACAACTGGTGAACTGTAGTACATGCAAAGTGAATGCATGTCATTAATTGACGACAATTTTTGTTTAGAATTTTGACGAACAAAAACTACTCATAATTGTAGATTGTTGTGTTATTGTTCTGCAACACTTACAACAAACAATGACGATTCTGCAAGTCTATTCAAATCCTTCCTCGATTTGGAAGAAATATTAATGTGCAACTCACTTTAAGATGTGATCGTTGATACCTGATACATCACAGAGGCAATGGAGAAGGTCATCACAATGCCCCTGGTTGTTGCCTCGGTGCCCTTTGAAATGTTCAAACACAAGTTCTAATTTCAGTCATAGAGGTACTCCTTACTAAAAACAAATTACAAAAAATTGCCCCGCCCTTTACAAGATCAAAATATCAGGACAACTGTTTTTCAACAAATACCAAACCAAACTGTGAATAATTGTGCACATCCAGAGATTCAAAGATTCAAAAATGTGTATTTTAATTCTTATTACAAATGATTCGGTGTTGAACAAAGAAAAATTTACTAGAGCGGGGTTTGAACCAACGACCTCCGGATTAACGTGCCAGCGCTCTACCAACTGAGCTATCCGGCCCCATGTTGGCAGTCTCCCTATTTTGTCAATATCTTTGTTGGGGGGGGGGGGGGGTGCCATTTAACCGTTAACTACCAGTTAAGCCAAGGATCACACCCAAGTTTACGATACAACCTGGGAAGCCCCAGCCAGAGGATCACCTAAAGGGGATGTGACTTTTTTTTTAATGGTGCAACTTATCTTAATTCTCTGAGAGGGTTAGGCCTACAGGACTACATACATGAATATTGGAACACAACAAACAAAGGACGACAGAGAATATTTGGCAAGACATGGCGGAAACAAAATGGGCGAAGGACAAACAGTGACAGGGCATTGTCAATTCGATAGACCCCATCTTCACTGCTGAGCACTGACAAATGTTGCTAAGCTACAATTCCACATATACAATGCTTGTTGTGCAAACTAAGAGGTTTTTTTTATTTCTGCTTAACAGAAAATCAGGTCATGGTTATCGAGTTTGATAGTTGACCCTTGAAGAAACTAGGTCAATTAAAGTGTTAAAGGTGCACTATCGTCATCCCTGTGGCTGTACATATAATTATGAACTCTAACCAAGTTATTTCAAACGGGAGACCTCCTTCCGTGTGATATCTATGGAGGGTGGGTGTGCGCACAGTAACTGGGTGAGAGCTCATCATTCAATGTACAGCCACAGCGCTGCCTTGGTCATGGTGACAGTGGGTGTCCCCCCAGGGCTGACTTGCCTACACCAAGGAGGATTTCTTCCTCCATGGCTACCCACGGTGCAGGCTTGCAGAGACTTTTCCAGGCTGTTCAATAACAATCTTACAGATTATCTGAGGGTAACCATAATCTGAAATCAGATTAGGTTAGGAAGAATATCATGTCTGGGTTTTAAACAAGAAATGTATTACTGGCTTGGTAGCAATACCATGCAAAAACTGTGTTCATATTACTGGCTAGGTAGCAATGTATACCATGCAAAAACTGTGTTCATATTACTGGCTTGGTAGCAATGTATACCATGCAAAAACTGTGTTCATATTACTGGCTTGGTAGCAATGTATACCATGCAAAAACTGTGTTCATATTACTGGCTTGGTAGCAATGTATACCATGCAAAAACTGTGTTCATATTACTGGCTTGGTAGCAATGTATTACCATGCAAAAACTGTGTTCATATTACTGGCTAAGCTTTTATACTTACAGGGTCGAGGGTCGTTGCTTATAAAAAGGTCTGAAACTACAATCCTGGCCAAAATTGTCCGGGCCAAATGACAATAAACATACCCTCCCCCGTGCCCCGGCTCATTGTTGTTAACCCTAGCTGGAGCGCAGACCGTGCAATGAGAGCCAAAATTGAGTGGGGGCTGGGGGGGAGCAGGGGCCCAACAAGATATGGCCGGGATTGTAGGATCCAAATTTCAGGAGGTAAGTTGAAGTGATGGCACTTCCAACTTTGGTGACCCCTGGAGTTATAGATTTCAAGAAGCTCTCAGACACAGTATCCTCTGCACTAAACAAGTACATCAACAATCAAAGAGCATGTCTTGTTAAGCAGAAAGAAAAAGTTTTTTATTGATTTTTTTTTTTTTAAGTCACCAGGCAATCAAAAGAACCTGAAACTCAGATACACATGTATGTCCGAAATTTCTTATCCTTGAATTAAGTTAGACGCAATAATATTGGTGACTAGTCTTGTTATAGGTCTAGAAGAGTCTGTGATACAATCGACAGACATTCCGTGATGATGATAAGCACAAATCAAATTAAGAAAGTTCAAGGTAGGAACCGGATTCTGACATGGGAAGGCATGATTCAATTAAGAAATAAAAACACTAAAAGCTTTGCTGGAACGCTCCATGATTTACTGGAGTGCTTGGGGCTAACTCTTAACCTCACCACCTGCACTTTTTTTTCCCTCTCTTAATTTGTGTTCCCTCTTTTTAATTATTTTTATTTCGTTGGTTCAAATCCCGCTCTAGTCATTTTTTTCTTTGTTCAACCCCAAATTGTTTAAAATTTAGTTTCCCTTATGGTTTATAACTTGATACTTTCATATCTATTCGTTTCAATTTCTACATTCCTGTCTTTAAGGAATCATTATTTGGAGGAGTGTTTAGTTTCCAATTATATAAATTTTAACCTAAATGGATTTTTTTAAATATTCATTTTGTACATTTTGTTAAGTTTTAGAGCTCTATAACTTGGTTCAATTTTCATCATAAAATTTTTGTTGTATTTGACATCATTTATTATTTGGATTTTCTTTCTCCCTATTTCTAAACCATTCACTGATTCATTTTACCTTAATTTGATTAAATTTGACTCCACTATTTATTAATCCATCTTTCATTTTTGTAGAAACAATTTACCTGGGGGGAGAGGGAAGAACGGACAAAAGACTTGTTTTCTCAGCCTCCACATACTCCCATGAGTCCAGAGCTCATCTCCCACTGTCTACAAAACCCAAGATTATTCAAAATGTATCCACGTTCTCGCCCGGCACCGTCAGAGGACACACCGCTTCCCGGTTCATGACATCCTCAGACCCCCCACATGAGTCATACGTTTCCAATACACACACTGAGCCTGCTTAGATTACAGCGTGAATCCTTCATTTACACACGTAGCATTACAACACCACCCCCCAGTATGCTTCAGTACTCCACTAAATTCATAATTTAGCCGCGTTCTCAACAGGGATGGTAGCGAGAGTAGACAATCCAATGGCTTTGAGATATTGCCATCTTTCTAATTCATCTTGTACGAGGAGTGCGGTAGATGAGCAGACTGACCCACGTTATTAAAACCAATGCATATTGACAGAGTAACCGGGTACGGATTGCGAACTCACTGCTATTTTATATCTCAAGAGTTTTTTAACTATGTATTTGTGATGAATATCTGTTTGATTTATCTCATATCATTTACACTACTCCCTCGGCATTGGTCTACAGGAGTACACATCTTTATTGACTCAGCTTTTAAATGATGCAGAACATCGTATTAATTTAAACACAAGAATGAACGTCTGCAGCCTGTCTAAATAAATGCCACCTCTACCTTTTGAATACAAAAAGACAATCTCCCAGTATTTGAACAGAGCGACAGAATTAATAATTCATGCAATTATACACATCTGCGAACACAACAATGTTGTTTTTTTTTAACCCAATTTACAAATTACACAAATCTCTTGACAGAAGTTTTGCAACCTACTGGATGACAGTTAATGAGTTCTCAGTGTGTTTATTTAGGGTGCAGCTGATTGCAATTATACAATGTAAACAGGTTAGTGTCCTGTCAAAGTAAACCTACTGACAGCTAGGAGGAAAAAAAACTGTTGGAGAAGGTTTTTTTTCAAGAAAATTTAATGCTAAATCATGTTAACTAAACCAGGAACCCAATTTCATAGAACTGCTTTACAGAAAAGATTGCTTAACAGTTTTCTGCTCAGAATACCAGTCACAGATACCAGTAACACATTGTACTTTGGCTTATTCTGGTAAGCATAATGTTGCTGTGCTTAAAGCAGTGAAATTGGGCCGAGGAGAAATTTGTCCCATAACTACAAATTAGGCTTTGTTGCGTGTTTACGAAGTGCAGGACGATTTAAATTTGAAGCATGCATTTATTTTTATTCACTGTGTTGTCATATCTCGAGCATGTGTGCCGTTGGCAAGATTTCACTCATGAAATCGCTCAGAAGGTGAATTCTGCAATGTCCAGTTCAATTTAAAAATAAATTTCTTACTTAACTCTGACAAACAAAAATGTAAAATAATATGACAAAAGGTACAATGGGAGAATTTTAACGGTGCTGCTATAGGTGGAAGCAATCTTTTGTCTTAAAGATGTGCGCATGCTCAGAATTACGTACACAATTACAATTTACCACGTATATCTGCTGCCATCTATAATCCATCAGTCTCACATTCGTTGCATAGAACAATGTAGAAAGGAGTAAGAGTGCAGCTTCAACTATTGGTACAGCTTTTGTTAATACTCTTTGGCGATCTTGTTTTTGACAAGCTTGAGGGAGTTTCCATCTTTCCTGATGAAGAGCTCAATGGTTGTAATCCCCACCCCACAGTAGTGTGGGCTGGGTCTACGAGCGAATACTTACCTGTAGAGCGAATACTACGTATGCATTGTTCCCTATGCCGGCAGGCAGATAGCTAAGAGTTTTACACCCAATGGCGCCCTCAAGTGTCCTGTCCCTGACGCCCTGTGACATGCGCACTAGGTTAGCGTCCTCTTTTTCTCGAGCGTTACGCGCGTAAGCACTCCAAGAATTCGAGTATAGTGGGGAAGGAGGGAGGGTCTCTACAGGTAAGTATTCGCTCGTAGACCCAGCCCACACTACTGTGGGGTGGGGGTCTACTTCACTCTACTTACCTGTAGAGCGAATACTACGTATGCATAGACTCGCACCGGTAAGGCGGAGGGTATACGCAGAACTTATGTATGTCAGCCGGGGCGTAGGACACGGGCGTGCCTAAGAAACCCCCAAGGCCTATGGTTCACACCGTAATCACGTGGGAACCAGAAGGTCCGAAGTAGGGCTCCGAACAGGAGGCCGAACCTAACAGGTCAACCCAGACGCGAGGCATCGCGAAAAGGGAGAACGCCGAGCGTGGCCCTCGGGGCCCCGGTTCGTGCGCCAAACGTTAGGGAGGTATTGCCATTTTGGGAGAAACATAATAGGTACATCTCATTAAAATCTCATGTCATAGGGATATATGAAAGGAAAGTGGACTCACCAGTTAGCGCTTCTTGGAAGCTTGGCTGGCTGTCTGCAGAACCTCCCTTCCTGCCTTGCCATCTGTCTGGAGGACGTCCTTCAGGTAGACTTCAGTGAAGGTGTTAGGGCACTTCCAGCAGGCTGCCTTGGTGATATCAGCCAAGGGTACGCCTTTAAAAAATGCCCAAGAGGCAGTTACCCCCCTAACGTCGTGCGCCCGGATCGGGTCTTCGGATGCCGGCCAGCCGCCCAGTACGGAGCGGATGGCGGTCACGATCCAGCGTGAGATGGTACATCGCGACGCCGGCCGAAAGGGTGGGGTTGTCGAGATAAAAAGGTTATGCCCCGTCCGGAGTGATCTCGTACGGTTCATGTACCACTTAAGCGCCCGGACGGGGCACCACAGTTTGTCATTCGCCTCTGATGAAAGGGACTTGATGTCCGGGACGAAAATGTCCGGGGGCGAGAATGAGCTGGACTGATTTTTAGTCAGGAAACCGGCCGCGGGAACTAGGCGGACGCCGCCTGGTTCCCACCGGATATGTCCTGCCTCCACTGACAAGGCGTGTAGCTCACTGCGCCGTCGGGAAGTAGCGACGGCCAGGAGGAACGCAACCTTGATGGAAAGCTGCAACAACGTTGAGCAGTCCATTGGTTCATAAGGAGGTTTTGTCAAAGTCGACAGTACGCTAAATAGGTCCCATGACGGGACCAGTTTGCGTATGGGGGGATGTGTCACGAACATCCCTTTGATCAGCTGGCTGATGGCCCGGTTATCCGAGACGGAGGAACCATCTGGGAAGCCCGGGTGAATCGCGGCCACGGCCGACCGGTAATTCCTTACCGTGCCCGTTGTGAGGCCGCTGTCCAGGAGGTACACCAAGAAATCCCCTACCTCCCCTACAGAAGTATTGGGAGGATGCAGGGATTTCCGACTACACCATTTAAAGAAATGGCGTAGTCGGCTGTTGTATATCTTCCTGGTCGAGGCTCGGCGCGACTGAGCTGCGATTGCTGCAGCCCGTCGCGAAAGGCCAGCTGAGCAGAGGGATCGCGTGACAGCACCCAGCACGTCAGGTGAAGATCCCCCGGAGCCGAGTGAATCATCCCCGAGCTGGGCTGGTAGAGGAGATCCGCTCGTCCCGGTAAGATTACCGGGCGGTGGATCAGCAGCCTGACGAGCCGGGGGAACCACGGCTGGCGGGGCCAGAACGGGGCTATGAGGAGGACCTTGCAGTCCTCCTGCTCGATCTTGGTCAGCACTCGAGGGACAAGTGAGATGGGCGGGAACGCATAGGCCAGTAGGCCGTCCCACTGCACTGATAGGGCATCGATCTTCCACGCGTTGGGGTCTGGGCCCCTTGCGCAGTAGATCGGCAGTTGGTTGTTCGCATGGGAGGCAAACAAGTCCACGTGGGGCCGGTCTATCAGTTGAAAGAGGGACCGGACCACTTGTGGGAGCAGTGACCACTCCGTCGGGGCGATCCAGCCCCTGGAGAGAGCGTCGGCTGTGACGTTCTCTACGCCCGGGATGTGGATTGCTGACAGCGCTGTCCCCTGCTGTATGCACCAGTGGATGAGGTCCCACGCTAGTGCGCACAGCCGACCTGACCGAGTGCCCCCCTGGTGATTGATGTAAGCCACTACTGTGGCATTGTCGCATCTCACCAGGACCGCACGTCCCCTGACGTCTGCCTGGAAATGTTGCAGTGCGTTGGAGACGGCTAACATTTCCAGGGCGTTGATGTGGGACGATTGGTGTTCGGGACCCCACACCCCTGCGGTTTGACGCGGGTGGAGGGTCGCACCCCAGCCGTGAAGTGATGCGTCGGTTGTGATAGTCACCGACGGTCGGGGCGGGCGGAAAGCACGACCCTGCGAAATGTTCGCTTCGACTAGCCACCAGCGAAGGTGGGGGACTAGCCAGGGCGTGGTAGGCACCGGATGGTGGATTGGATGCCGAATGGGCCTGTAAAAGGAGAGCAGGTGAAGTTGGATGGGTCTCATCCTCAGCCTGCAGAACTCCACCAAATCCACCATGCTGGCCATGAGGCCCAACAGCCTGAGCCAGGCCAGAGCCGGAGCCACTGCCGCCGGGAGGAAGAGGGACACGCACTGTCGCAAGTTCGACAGGCGGTCCTCCGAAGGGCGGGCCAATCCCCTGCGCAGGTCGAGGGACGCACCGAGGAAGGTGGGAACCTGCGAGGGGATGGGATGGGATTTCTCGGGGTTGATAATGAAACCGAGGTCGGAGGTCAGGTGCCAAGTAAATTGGAGCGCCGCCTCCGTTTCCTCCCGAGACCGACCCACGACCAGCCAATCGTCGAGGTACATGAATACCATGATGCCTCGCCTCCGTAGTGCCGCCCCGATCGTTTTTATTATCCGGGTGAACACCCGCGGTGCGGTGGAAAGTCCGAACGGGAGCACTACAAATTCGTACAGGGTATTGCTGTATTGGAAGCGTAGGAATTTGCAGTGCTCCGACCTGATCGGGACGTGTAAATAAGCGTCCTTCAGGTCTAGACTTCCAGCCCACGCGGGCGTTGTTATTGAGCCCAGAATTGTCCTTAGCGTCTCCATGCGGAAACGCTTCGGACGAATAAACTTGTTGAGGGGCTTCAAGTTTAGGATTGGGCGCCACACGCCAACCTCCTTCTTGGGTGTCAAGAAGAAGGTTGACATGAAACCCGTCCGAGACCCCAAATGGGGGACGACACGCACCGCTCGCTTGAGGAGGAGGGAGTTGATCTCCCCCTCGAGAGAGCGGCGCTTTGCCATATCGGGTGGCACGGGTGTTGGCCGATTTAGCATGTCCGACGGGGGGGTCCTCGTAAATTCGAGTGCGTAACCGCGCTCGATCGTTTCGAGGACCCACCGGTCGGAGGTGATCTGACCCCAGGACCCCAAAAACCTCTGAAGGCGGCCTCCCACGGGTCCGTCGGCGGGAGGTCGCGCAGAGACAGTCGAGTCACTTACGCCACGCCCCGGTGTACCGGGGAGTGGGCGCACGAAAGCCGCGGCCCGACTGGGCACGCTGCTGTCCGGGAGGGGGCTGTGCGAAACGGGAGCTGGCCGGGTTACCGGCACGGCCCCGGGCACTGCCCCGGGTCGGCTGTTGCGGGCGTCGTCGGGGAATAACAAACGACGCCTGCTTCCGGGTCTTGCCTGCGGCTCTGGGTGCCGGGGCTTGCGGTTTCTTGAGGTTGATCTTATCGGTGGCCTTGAGGCGTTTGGCCTCGGCCTCCATAGATTCCTGGAACTTTCCCGCAAACAGGTCCGACCCTGTAAGTGGGAGGTCAACGAGGCGCTTACGCGCCCCTGGTGATGGCAAAAATAGCGCGTCGAGGACGTTAGCTCGACGCGCTGAAGTCGCCAGAGTTGCCACTCTCGTAAATTGATCGAGCACGGAACGGAGTCCGTTGTCGAGGCAGTGGAGTGCGGCGACCATCATGTCGGCCGGAACTGCCGACTCTTCCTCGCACCCCAGTGTCAAATATTCGGAGAGAAGCAGGAGGAATGAGGTGGCGCGCATACCCATGCGCGCCGAAGAGTCCATCTTTTTGGCAACGTCCTCCAATTTCCCGCGGGTCTTATCCACAAAGGGGAGTTTGGAGGACGCCGCGCCTCTGTCAGCGGCCAGCTTGTCCGTGGCCGAGTCCGGCAGGACGGGGGTGGCAAGGTACTTCTCGAAATCCCCTGGGGGGAAACGGTAGTAGGGTACAGTACGCTTGGAGTACGGGACCCACTTCTTTGCCCCCATTACCCCGTCTATGCGGTCCACGCATACTCGGTCCAAGGGCATCATGGGGAAGACCTTGGTCGCTCCGGTCGCCGGGCCCGACCTCCTCTTGAACGATTGGCGTTCCTCGGGAAGGGGCTCGGATTCGGAGGGAAGATCCAAAACCCGGATCATGTCTCTTTGGACTAGTCGCAGTTCGGTTTCAGAGATGGACAGGCTCTGAACGCTGCTGGCCAACTCGTCCCCTTCGTCGGCCGTAATGGCCGAGTCGGGGGGACGAGATGCCATCGGGGAATGGGAGCCATACCCCGATGGCGCACTAGCCTCGTCACGGCCTAGCGAGTCGTCCGACTCGAAGGACGCTGACGGGTGCAGGCTTATCCCCTGTGGAGATGCCGGCCCACGGGCCGCCGGGTGTGGCAGTGTCCGCTGGCCGGTGGTCACGCGGCCCTGGCCGTGGTGGCTAGCCGGCGGGGGCTGCAAGCCTGGGGGGGACTCTGGAGCACGGCTAGCCGTGTGCGGTAGACCCCGTTGATTCTGGGTTACCCAGCCGTGACCGTAGTGACTCGGGGGCCCTTCCGGGGTGGCCGATTCATAGGGGCCCTGGCTTGGATCGTCCCTCCGGCCCGATAGGGAGGCCGCGAGGGTACTAAAAGCCTGCAAAAAATCCTCTCTGGAGATCGGGTCCCCCCCCTTATGGCGTTTGCCATGGGGTGCCCGATCGGAGGAATCGCTCGAGCTTGATGGTGAGCGGCGAGAGCGGGACTTCTTTCCCTTCTTCTTTTTGGAAGAGCGGCCCCGAGTGGACTCCGAGGATAGCCCGGATGTCACTTGGGTGACGGGGAATCCCGAACAGCGGGTAAAGCCCGATGTGGAGGGTGTGCCCTCGGAACGTACCGATCCGAGGGGGCCCCATGGGGCCTGCTCTCCGTGGCCAATGGCCTGACCGGCCGACAGCGCTCCCAGCCCGATAGCGTAGGCGGGTGCTGTACGGTCAAGGCGGCCGTAAAGGAGCCCGTCCCTGGGCACCGTGGTCTTTACGGTGGCGTAGGGAGGGTCCGGGTGCAGCGAGCCGTGGAGGGGTAAATCCTCCGACTGCGCCTGCCCTGTGGCCATGCCTGGGTGCACCGAGCCGTGGAGGGGTAGTTCCCCCGGCTGTGTGCGCCCCGAAGAGGGCCCTGGGGTGGCCGTGGTGAGCTCCGTAACGGAGCCACGCTTGGCCGCCCGCCCTTTTTTGGGTATCGCCCCGGTACCGGGCAGGTTCTTAGCCTTGCCGGGGCGTTTCCCTTTCGGTTGGGTGGATCCACGTACGCTAACCGGGGACGGGGGAGCCGTAAGGTCCCTCGCCCGGCTAGTGGGTCCGTCGGCCCCCGCAGCCGTCAGCGGCTGAAGGGGTTGACTGGGGGATTGCTGCCGCGGCGACGTAGTGTCACCGGTGCAATCCCCCGAGAGCTCAGGCTGTCCCGGAGGGATGTAGGTCCCTCCAGATCCGACAGGCCCTGCTCTCCCCAACTTTCTACTCATTTCTATCGAAACTCGACCCAACACAAATTACACAACTCTACAATATTATGTTGGTAATATATCTTATTTAATAAAAACTTTCTCAAAGCTGGAATAACGATGTGAATCCTGAAAAATATCAGAGCTTTATTTTCAACACGTTACCTCCGCCTGCGCTAAGAGAAAAAGAGGACGCTAACCTAGTGCGCATGTCACAGGGCGTCAGGGACAGGACACTTGAGGGCGCCATTGGGTGTAAAACTCTTAGCTATCTGCCTGCCGGCATAGGGAACAATGCATACGTAGTATTCGCTCTACAGGTAAGTAGAGTGAAGTAGACCAATGAATATGCCAGACACACGAGGTCATTTTTATAAAATTCAAAAGGAGGTCTACAAGTAGAACGGGTGGGCAGGTTATTGATCCAGTTTATGGGTAAAGAAATATCACAGGATTGTGGGTAAAGATTTCTTCAAGAGGCGGGAAAACAAAGTCACTTTACAAAGTCAGATGGCCAATAGGCTGGCCATGAGTTTCATCTTTGCGAGGGCTAGGCCGTTTTAATTTTGCTAATTGCACTTCCATTGAAACATCTTAAAAGGGGCACCAAGGCCAAGAACCAAGGCAACAGAGGCCATGACCTCCATGTCATTCCAGGCCTGAATATGGTCAAGGGAAAGGGACGAAGAATAAATGAAACAAATATTGATTAATAACATTTTTGAAAGGTACAGTGCACCTCCAGAGTCACAGTCCAGAAAACAAGATCATCCCATTTGAGAATCCACTGGGGGGGGGGGGATATCTTGGGTGTCATTAGCTTACTCCATCCTGCGACATGATAAGACATTTTCTCGATGGAGACTAATTAAAGCTACATTCATGTTGAGCGTGTTCGATTACCTATGGCTAGTCAGAGCAATTAAAAATGTCACTAACGACGACACCGCCTGAGCCGCTACTTACTGCTGTGTGTAAATCAATTCGACGAGCTAATCACAATAATTGTGCGAGGTGTGATTGACTGTTGATTGCAATTAGTGCGTAAAGACAGGACTTATATTGTCTCTTAAAAAAAACAGATCTTAGATTGGCAGATTGTGGCGAGTAAAACTCTGAGAATACAAACACTGTAATCAACTGTCATCAAATAATCAACCTTAGACAGTAGGACGGCAAATAGCCCGGGGTCAACAAACACAGCAAGGTTTCGCAGAATTTACAACTCATTATGTGTCCATTAAACAAAAAATCTCTGGTATAAAACCGATTCACGACACAATCACAGTAACACCGTTTGAGGTGAAAAAAAATAATAACCAAGTTTCTCCATGAAATGTCATCTTCTCCCTTAAATCAGATTCATCATGAACAAAAACAAAAAAAGTAAAAAAACAACAACAAAAACGGTGTCAATATCTGTTTCCACCAATACTCAAAAATCTAGAAGAGAAAGCCATTTTCATTTCTCTTTGGCAAGTCCTATCCCAGCCACATAATGAAACGATCAGTAAATAAAGACAGCCATCAGCACATCACTCTCTTCAATTATTTTCTCACAACATAATAAAAAAAAAAAAGCAAAAGCGAAAAATCATATCTCCGTATCTTTAAAGAGAAACCGCGAGACTAAAAGCTCACAGATCCGTAATATTGCACATGCACATCGCGTCTTGCCAGCATCAGAAATCAATATGAGATGCTCTTCTTTGCCGGTGGCGCAGAAGCAGGACGCTTGAGTGGTCGCATTGAATACCAAAATGCATCATAATTTGTGCGATTGGCCGACTAACCCCCGAGTTGAAAGCGAGTCATTCGGCAACAGTCTCTTTGCTTTGCGACCCTAACACCAGGTGTTTCACACTGCGTCTGTTGTGTGTTCCCCGTGTAACATGTCACCCCCCTTTTTTTTCTTCTTTTTTTTTTCACCGTGAGGATTTGATAGAGCAAGGAAAGGGGGTGTCAGTTGAGATGTTCACTGGAGAGCAATCTAAACATCACACCCCCATTGAGATGGAAACTGAGTGTTAATGCATTTTGGGTAAACCCTCCAATCCAGATTGTACCTGTGTTATTAGCTTCGGTAGAAGTGGGTATAGAGTGATAAAACAATTGGTTTAGGTAAACGACGAGCTCATGCTGATCTCATCTCGCGAAGTAGGCTTTACTTCTAATTTGCTTTTTTTGTCAAATAAGAGCGGAGTTGGTTATTGCGATTAACGAACCTGTCAGTAGACGATTCTTCAAAGAGGGGTTGGCTTTAATATATGATAAGATACGGATTTCCAGACCAGGAATTACACAGAGGCAGTTGATGCCTTTGTAGCCGCTGGTCTTTGCCTTTGAGCCCCATCAAAATATCCCTTAAGACTTCAAGGTTGTCCCAATGGAAGAGTACCCTGTATAAAGATAAGGTCACAGAAATGGATTTCTGAAAGTTATCCTGACCAAAAAAAACCCGAAAGTTTACATGCAGAGGATTTGTCATCAGATTTACAACCCCTTAACTCCCCCCACTCTTGAAATGGTAAATAAGTACATTCTTCCACCCACTTCAAACTGACCAATTAGTTGAAATTGCCATTCGAATGATCAACAAGCCCTTCACAGTTTCTGTGTCAAGGCTAAAAACCAATCTACTCAAAACGAACTTCATTCATCGGTCCCCTCCCACAATGAAATCCATTGAGTTAGTTCCACAACAGGGTAACGCGCCATGGTATCTGCACACAATTAATCCACTCTCGGCATAACGGGTCTATCGATCAATTAGACCGGTGTGAAGTGCGTTTAGCGTACAGCCATCAAAAGAACACAGAGCTTTTGTTACAGATACGTCAATAAAGAAACCCCACCGTCATAATTTGAGTGATGTCAGCTTGGTTTTTTTTTTTCTCTGTCCGTCCCTCTCGAGTCCGTGCCTACCATCTGGCATGTCACGTATCTGAATACCTGTGTTTGATTAACCCATTTTGGGCTCACACGTACGATGCACACGAACACGTAGTCTTTGACTCAATAACGGATATTGTTATTGACCCGTAAAAAAATTCCCGCTTCGCTGGGCGTTTATGTTATCTACATGAAGGGAGTTTTTGTTTTTTTCAAAAGGTCGAAGTTCTGACAGATAAACTGTTTTTAATGACTGTTAAAATTAGAAAATTTGTTTGGGGTTTACATGAATAGTAGAATGTTTTCCATTAACAAAATTCACCAGTTTCCAATCTGCAAATCTTCTACCTCCAACCTGTTTTACATTATCACACCCTCCAGAATAAAAAAGAGATCAAATTTGTTAACACAGTTATATGAGAGAAAAATTCACTTGAAAGGAAGCTTGATACCCTAATTTCGCAATTAAACTAGTAATCCCATTTACCGATTTAGTAAAACCTCCAATCACTCTAAGGAATTGTATTCAATGAGATGTCCACTAAATAAAAAGTAAGTTTAAAAACAAAGAACTGTTTTATGTGTTTTTTGTTCAAAATGCAGCAGGCCTGATACTTCATGAAGGCAACGGAGGCAATAGACCTTATGCATTGACGTCATCCAACCGCCATCTTAGAGGTAAAACGGTGACGAAACAATCGAATCGCACAGATTTGTACGCGCGGCGCACAGGATTGGCCAATGAACAACCTCCTTTTGACCTCTAGGTGAGGGCGCCCAACTGAAATGACATCATGTGCATAAGGTCTATAACCTTCGTTGCCCCTGGTCATTGCCTTGGTGCCCCTTGAAATGTTCCAATAGATATTTACAAAATCCTCATAAAGGTGCCCTTAACCAAGGAGAAAACGCCTTGGTGCCCTTGCCCTTAAAAAAAACCATGAAGCACCAAGCCTTATGCAGTATAAGCAGTCTGTGTTGTATGTTGTTTGCCATTTTGCCAAGCTACTGCCATTTTGATTTTGTATCCCATCAAAATCTGCATAACCAAACTGAGGCCAGAAGAGCAGATAGTCTGGGGCCATCTTCATGGCTGTGCTTACCACAGAGTTCTACACTAGTATTGTCATCATTCTTGGCTTTCAAGGTTAGCGCCAAATTTCTGCAACTGCTATTTTTATTTATTTATTTATTTATATATAATTTTTTTTTTTTTATGAGATATCGCGAGGGCTACACTTAACTGGTTTGGTTGTTTGGGCTGGTGACCCAAATCAACTGTCACCTGGGCCACATTGCCACCTACTCCCTTTAAACCTTTGGTTGGCATACCACAGTAATCTTGAAAACAAGTGTACTGGTAAAGGTTTTCCCCAACCCTAATGAAGAAGCTTGATGATGGTATTTCCACAAAGTGTTTCTGAGAAAAAGGTACTTCTCTGGTTATAGCAAGGAGCAATATTGAGACCATGACTAAGATGTCAACCTTCTCCATCCATCCTTCATGGCATCTTGAAAAAGTCAAGACCTAAGATAGTATCAAATATCTCCCAAGTGTTTGAAGTGTTGTATGTACTTTATCTGAGTCTATTTAAACTAAAATTCAGGATGAATTTCAGGACTATTGTTTGCATTCAGTGAAATATGGTTTGCTCACCGGATGATGATTGGTCATTGAGTTCCCGTCAAAAACCACAAAAGTGTAAAGACCTGAGGAGTTTTACAGGGCTATTTATTTCAAAGAAACTAAATGACTCATACAAATTTAGCAAAAGAAAATAGGAAAGTCCGTCCTGTGCCAATGACAGCTCATCAGGCCGGTGTTTATATCCAGTTTCACTGGCTTTAAATGACTGAGAATATTTCTACTCCTCCTGGACAGGATGCCAGTCCATCGCAGGTTACTCCCCAGCTCTATAGGCCGGTACCCATTTGTAACTCCTGGGTGGAGAGAAACAATTATGATAAAGTGTCTTGCTCAATGACAAAAGTGTTTCGACTGACCAGGCCAGGATTCAAACTCACATTCTGTAAATAACCGAGCTTGAGTCCACCGCCCTAGACTGCTCAGCCACGACTTTAAAAAGGACAGAATTTGTAATTAGTTTCTTTCTTCTCTTTTTTCCCACAATATGATCTCTCTTCAAAATAACGCCAATCTACAAAGATATATTTTCCAACTCGAATTAAAGTTCCAAAGCAGAACTCATTTGAGCAACAGCTAGCCTTGGGGCTCGTAAATTCAAAATTGGTTATTCATCTAACACGTATACGTAATTGCCCCACATCCACAATTGTTCACTTCTGAAAGGAAAAAGGTCTTTTCTTTGTGAGCAACCCAAATTAATTTTCATAGGTTATGTCAAATCCTTCATGCAACTAGTCACAACTGTGAAAAAAAAAATATAAAAAAAATGTACTGCTTCTGGTGAGGTGAACTACTTTGAACATGCATGAAGTTTCATTCTAAGGTTGTCGCTCAGTACGACCTGTAATTTGACAGTCGTCTTAAGACGTCAAATTGCAGAGCAAGAAACTGCACGGGCACACGTAGATATTGTCAATAGCGTTCGAAAAGCAAACTCAAACATTTGCTCGAGTTTCATCTGAAGTGCAGCATAGCGGATGTCTCATTGTAGCTGGACAACTGGCACAGAGTTTCCAGCTGTCGACGTTCAAGTAATACGAGATAGACCAAGGGTGTACCATTCACAAACCTAATCAATAATTATCAATGGAATCAGTCAAATTACGACCCTGCAATGAAATGTCTTGTTTTACCTCAAGGACGAGGAGGACTATTTCTAACGATGCAAGATCTTACTCTTTTTTTTTATGTGTTACCTAATTCTGCCTTGTTTTGGGGGTTGACTTGTAACAATATATGGTCTCCTCCGAATGTACTTCACTATTAAATTTCGTTGTGAAATGGTTATTGATTTGAATATAAACAGTACGAGTGTTTGATGGCAAACATTTGAAATACAGTCGGCTCGTAGTTTGACAGAAAAACTAATCGAAATGAAATCATCAAATGATGAGTGTGGGTGGAGAACAGGTTTGGGGCTTGCTTCTAATTTTTAGAACATACAATTAAAAATACTCCCTTTGGAGAAAGTAACTTTTGTTAAACTGAAATTTCAAACTCTTGGAAGTTTCAATAAAAAGAATGGGAAGAATGGTTGACCCTAGCCATTTAAAACAAAATTCAAATTACTGCTTTCATGAAAAATAAAAAAATGAACTATCTGTACAATTCAATTTACTCACTGCACCTACTTTTGTTTTTTTCCCCCATACAATCTTTTGACTTGTAAACTTTTACCTTTGGAATGATGCAATAAGATATCTCTCAACAAAGTTCATTCTTGGATTCTTTAAAAGAGTCTGTGTTCATTTTTTTATTATTTTGCAGAGGGCACTTATATTGGAAGCCCATTAAAGTCTCTGGGTAACTTTAGGAGGGCCATCAAGGCCAAGATCAGGGCAACAGAGGCCATGGCCTTCATGGCCTCTAAGTAATTCCAGGCATGGTGTGTGGCAAAACTTCGCTGGAATGAAGGAGACGTATAAGCCAAATGATCTGCATATACATACGTGTAGTCTCTTCATTTTCAAAAATATATTTCCAAGAAAACTGTAATAAGTATATTCTTAGAACCGAGTTGGATTATGGGTAAAACCCATTTGAATAAATCTCTTTTGGGAAGAAGTGCTGGTTCTGAAGAAGATATTCTTCTTGTTTCCCCCCCCCCCAACTTCTTTCAGCGTCATATTTGGGGAATGGTTTTTTTTTTCTTCATTTATTCCTCACCTCTACATGTACATGTGGAAATTAGAATGAAGAACATTAAGGTCTCTGACTTGTTTATTTATCCAAGATGAATTCCCAGCAGAGGCAATCTCCCTCATACAGCAGAGTGTCATTCCAACATTCGAAGAATACTGTTTTCAGTTAATTTTCCCGAGACTGCGCGATGATATTGTTTGAGTCAAAGCTCACTGTTCACACTTCTAATGAGACGGACATTTACACCGAGGCCCCCGGTATGATAAAATAAACAGTCCCCCTGGTGTAATGATGAAACTGGGCAACGTGACGACAAGTTGGCAGGGAACAATTCTAAACTGAATGAAGGCATTCATGGAGGTGACTCAAGGGGAGACAGAATTCTAGTGAGGAATTAAAGAACACCTTGGCTTAATGGTGTCTTGCCTACTGCCTTTCACTTCTGTAGACTCCGGTTCGAACCCTAACTCAGACCACAACCTCTTGTGTGTTCTGTGTCTTCAGTGCTTACACGTTTACAAGGATTTCCGAACAGCATCTATAATTTAAAATGTCTCCATCATTTCTTCATCAGTGTTCTCCATTATACATGCAGGTATCTTCAGGCGTGCAGGTGACTGTGCTAGTCGCTATCAGAATTTAAATAAATAATAAAATGAAAAAGCACCTGTAGCTCCACATGAATATCATCCTATGGCCCAGCAGTCTTTGAAAGCCACCTTACATTCTTGTTAAGCCAGAATGGGGGGTTCGATTCCAGGCTTTGTCAGTACACTGACGGCAAAGTCAATCACACCACATAATAAACAACAATAACACCACACTTAATGAGTATGAACATTAACATGAACATGTACAAAATCGCAAATTAAAATAAGATACATTACAATCGTAGAAAGACAGCCAGCACAATAGACAAAAACAGCAAAAAGTAAACACAACAACATTACACACAAGTAAAACAAAATTAGCCAAAAGCTAAACAAAACAAAAAAATCTTAAAAACAGAAAGAAACTGCATCGACTGAATAATTTATGAGAGGGGTATCCATTCCAAAATGTCGACATCTTCAATTTTTGTCAAATTCGTTGGAAGAATGCTTGTATTACCTGTGTTATTATTGAAAGATATATTTTATGTCTGATAATGAAACCAGGGATGCCTCATAAGTGACCTTAATCACCACGATCAGTGTAGCCGGCAAGCCCCAGGTAACCTGCTTACAAGGGTGCTTGCTATGTGAACCAGAAACACCAGCGTTAATCCCTACTCTTCCATGATAAGTGTTTTCATGGTTGTGAGTTCTTTTACGTGCATTACCAATTCTATTAAACGGGACCTACTGGCTTAATGGTCCCATCTAATGGACAAAGCAATTACGGTAAAGTATCCCACTCAAGGACACAAGAGACAAGACCGGAACTCGAACCCACACTCTACTGATCAGAAACACCAGAGCTTGAGTCTGGTGTTCAACCGCTCAGCAATGACACATTCATGTACAATGCTCACAGAAAAATGTGTAAAAATGAGTACAAATATGAGATCTCTTGAAGATATGAAGCGTTTCAACATTTTGACCAATGCCCACTACTTTTGGTTCTGCTTACTGTCATGACTGTGGAATTCTGGGTCCCACAGAGTATACCAGGGGTGAGAGTCCACTGCCGACAAGGTCTGAAACTAGAATTTAAAACGTTAGGAGGTATATTGAAAAGATGGCATTTCCACCTTTTGGTAACACCTGGAGTTAGGGATTTCAGGGAGCTTTTAGGAACAGTATCCCCAACACTAGAGAAGTAGATCAGGTTGGCTCAGTGGTTTCTTTCCCTGCCTTTCACCTCTGTGGTCCCTGGTTCAAATCCCACCTCAGATCAGAGCTTTGCATGTGGATTGGGTGCTCAGTCCCTACCTGATTGCATGGGTTTTCCCCATTTGGGAGTTTTCCTCCCATTACCTAAAACTGAACATTTCTTCTCGTTTCCTATTCATCCTGTTGTTGGCACTCATTGTGCTGTTGGATGTGTAATAAATTAACTAAATAAATAAACACATAAATTATTTCTTTATATCTGAAGAAAAAAACAGTACTTTTTTCCCACCAGGCACACATAAGAAAGTCTGTAATCAAATACAAGTCTTAACTTTATTATCTCTGCTATACAGTCCGCTTACTACAGGGTTAGCACTTAACCTCTGCCCTGGCTGCAAAGTAAACAATGCTTAATAATGCACAAAGACAAGCAAAAAAAAGGTCTTGCTAACCAAAAGCTTGTGTTAATTGAGGAATTTTCAACTACAGTAAAAGCTGATTTCACGCTTACGATATAAAGCAGAGACATGAAATTGGTCCCAGAATTTGTAGACTCGATCCTGTACAGCATAGACAATTCAATATCACCTCAATACTTCGCAATTCTTGACCCCCCACCCCCACCCCAAACTAACAATGCCAATACCAGACCCATAATGACGGGACAACACTGCGTACCTCTTTATTCAAAATGAAACCAATAACCTATTCTACCAAACATCTTGCACAAGGGCAAGTGCACCTGCAAGCTGGATTAATTTGTTTCCACACAGTGATCACGAACCCTCTCTCTACATTAATCTTCATCCTGGCACATGTTTCATTAAATTCCGCACCTCGCATCCCTTCCAGAAGAAAAAGAAAGAAAACACAAACCGTGCAAGTCCCGGTAAGGTTGAGTGGGAGGCGACAAGGTCACAAAATTCAAAGAGCCAACTGAGGCGCACCAAGTAATGAATAGATATACATGCTGGAAGGGTGTTGGTCTAAAAAACCATGGGAGAGTGGTTCCGCAATACACATGTGGAGGGAGGGATAACCTTGCTTTGACCTTAAAAGAAAACCGCCGGGAGTTTTTCTAATTCCCAAACAACTCAAAAGGAATTCTTCTGTGAGATACAAAATTCAAACAAGTCAAGGAGGTTATTATAGGCAGCCTTGTTATTGCTACCTATGTGCTCATCATTTTCAATCAAACTGATTTAATAATAAAAAATAATTTAAGATATTGTGCCCCTTACATAAAAACGATCAAATGTACGTTTTAAAATGCACAGAATGGAAGAAAAGGATAAAAGAGAAGAGACTGGTCACCAGGCCAATCCTCAAACCACAGTATGGGGATACACCTGTCCCACCAACAGAGGACACATTGCTGCTTTGATTATTTCTTATAATACAGAACACACCAATCACATTCAAACTTTTCTCCTTCAAAACATAAAAATCTCCAGGAAAGTAATAAAGAAAATTCAAAAACAAAAGGTTTTTTTCTAAATGTCAGAAACGTGATAATCGAAAGAAGAAGAGGGGAACGTGTGGCATTTTTCACGTCTGTGTTGACCCATTCTGTCCATTCAGATTGTTTCTTTATCTGTTTATTGACCAGAACCCTACAAATTTCTTCTGTCCGGAGACTGAAAAACTTGACAACTCCAGATGATATTTATTTGAAGAACAATTCTGTGTCCTCGGGCACAGCGTAAACTTTATTCTGCAAATCTCAGAGCGCCATCTGATGACAGAGAGCACTCGTGAAACGACAGAGGCATGGCGTGCCAAGAATACTGATCGTTTGAGGGAAGGGTTTTGGGCTGACGACGACGCTGGGCTTTGAAATAAGAGCATGGATGTAGGAGACAGTCATGATGATATTAAATGGCTTGCACTTTTAATGAAGGCTACCGGCCAATACTTCCCAGATGACTTGGGGGTAGATTAAAGAAATATCGTGTGCTTCGTTATCATTTATTTATGTGTTGTTACATTACTTAAGTCATCGTCTTTGCACATTTACCAAGAAAAAAAATGTGAAATGAACATAACCTGCTCCTTTTACGACATCCTCTTTCTTTTTTTACATACCCCGCAGTTTTATTTCCTTCTACGTGATTCCTTTCTTTATGAGGCAGAGTGCACCAAAGTCAGAGACATAAGAATTATTTGATTTTCATCCATCACAAACAAAGTAAAAAATAAAACGAAGTTGACATGCTTAAAATGTACGTGGAGTTTTTTCAAATCTCCACAGGCATATTTCCCAGGCAAAAGCGTTTTTCTGTGAGCTGGATTTTCAGTCAGAAAGTGTTTTGCCGGTTGAAGAATAAAATATTAAGGAGTACGTTTGTGAAGCAACACACAAAGTTCACACACATAAAGGAAGAATAAAAACAAAAGTAATAATTAGCGGGGGAAAAAAGATCTTATATATTAACTTGAGAGGAAAGTGAGTTTTGAGAGATATGTGCTCATTCCAACAGGATCATTTCCATTTGTTGCCAAGAACAAAAGCCCATCGTGAGTTTATAAAGCCCTTGCAAATTAAATTTGATGGTTCTTGTATTGTGCATTGTGCAGATCAAAACAAACTTAATCCCAGGTTATTTAAAGTCACTCGGTGAGAATTTGAAAATTCCATTGTGTGGCAAAGAGGAAAGCTTAAAGGCTCAGCGAGGATCAACATGCGTTCAGACATTATGTAACTCATTTCCTCAAGTCAAACACACCTAGGCAAGGTCCATAATTTGGTAATTTCACGGAACAATTTGTATGGCCAGAGGGGCAGCATACAGACTCGGAGAGGGCCACCCTGTTTTATGATATTATGTAACTTGTTTTCTCGAGACCAGAAAAGCGTGGGCAAGACTTATTAATCTAGGCAGTGTCAAACCTCTGCAGGAGGAAAGCCTCCTTATTGATCGAGTCTCAACTCCTCTCTAATTTCTGCTACTTGCTTCCATGTAATGCCCCTGAATCTCCTCCATCCATCTTCTTTTCTATCTCCATCTTCTCCAGACATGAGATCCTGGTGTACAATCAATTAACTTCAGTTTCCCCCTAGAGACTGTGTAACCTTTGTTTGCAAAAAGAGTAACCTTGTACAATCCAAGGCATTTCCTGGCAGGCAAGATACAAAAATAATAATACTATAAACTTATAAAGCACACTTTCTTATAAAAAATTACTCAAGGCGCTACAGAAAAGATTTACTACAAGAGTATCAAGCTCTCTACAGAAAAATTACACCAAAACAGGAATGTTAATAACTTGCAGTAAACAGAAGTTTCTTGATATGAGTTTGAAATATGTTGAGAGAGTAAGTGTTTCTGATGTCGTTGGGTAGCTTGTTCCATAACACTGGTACAAAGTGAGAAAATGCACGGTCGCCATAGTGGTTTTCACGAGATTTAGGTACATGTACTACACTAATGTAACAGCTGAACAATTTGGGGATGTGTCCCTTTAATCATATTTATCAGAAGTTGATAAAAATTATATGGAGAAATCTCCTTAACACGTAAGATTTTAAAGGTTTTTTTTCATTGAGCTGTGTACAAATGGTGCCTGCAGGAAGTCCTGGCTCTGTGGCTCTTTTGCAAACGTGATGTCACAGGTCACATGATCTATTGTCTTGCCTTCTTACTACATGACCCCCATTTCCGTTTCTTCCTCTTAATTTCTTACTTTATATCTTTCATTTCTGTTGCCATTCTGAAATCCTCGTTTCTGACCAGTCCCCTTCTCATGACTCCCACTAATTTGCTCTCCACCACCCTCACTGATAATACTTCATCTGTAGGAACTTTCAACTGGTGCTCCAATTGTTTTTAGTTGATCAAGTCTCAACGCCATATAAGAGCCATTCAGGTCTGATACTTCACAGAGGCAATAAAGGCAATTGCCTCCGTTGCCCCTGGTCATTGCCTTGGTGCCTCTTGAAATGTTCCGATAGAATTTTACAATTTCCTCATAGAGGTGCGTATCTGCACGCAATTCACGCATATTGGTCCGATACATTAGATTGTGCATGGGGAAAACCCTGCTACAAACAATACAGGTACATGTAAAATGCATCGCAGACAAGACTATGTAGTTTTAGTCACATCATATATTATATTGGAACCCTTTTTCACTACCAGTATATTTCTGTGACTAAGGATCAAGTACAGTTGTAAATGTACATGAACAACAGGCTGTTCAGTGTTAGTTAGGCTGACAGTGACTTTTGGGTTCTTAGTCGACAGACACTACAGTATGCGGGAAGGGAAATGGGTAGGGAGGGAGAAAGGGGAAGTGCTAAGCGGATGGACTACATTATCATATGTTACTACTGTATGTATGTATATAATGTACACAGCGTACTGACGTACATGTAAGTATCCTATTTTGTGTCTCCTGTGTGTAATGCACATAAAAGAACCCAGTTTACACTAACTGTTAAGAGAACAATGCGTTCTCCCCAGTGTGTCTGGCCATGGTCTGGCAGTGGCTGCTGAATGCACCACAGCACCTCGTTAACCCTTATAAGGTGCTGCATAAATGGGTCTAATATTCAAAAACTTTGTTTAACAAGTCTTTAAAAAAGATAATAAAACAAAAACAGCACTTTGAGATGCCAGTATACATTTAGGTAGCCCTACATAAAAACTAGTTGTTTGTTTTCGTTGCTCTTGTTATGACATCTTAACAAGTCAATGTAACCAAACAAAGGTGGAAATGAAAACAGTCTGGTAACTTAGTGTATAATAAGCGTTAGTACTGCCACCGCATGCAGGGTGTTAGTCAAAGGTGGCTGCAACAGGATAAAAAGGTCTATTACAATCATTGCATCTCATCAACCACTGACAAAACAGATCAAGGGCATCCTCTACATTGGGGGAAAAAAAATGAACTGAAATTGCACGACTGAACGACGGGGAAGAGAGGAGAGGGATGAAGATGGGTAACAACTGCATCTCTGCAACGGGAGGAAACAGGTCGACTCGAAATGACTCATACACAGGTGAGTAAACTCTGGATCCCAATCCACTTTGTGTCTTGGCCTCTACTCAAAGGATGCTTGGGTGATCAGCCTCCTTGAAGACACTCAACCTGTTCCTTAATAAGAGATTAGACTACCGACTGTCTATTGTTCAAGTCATGTCTGGTAGGGGGCATGACATCCGGACAATCGGGCCATTGTTTGACTATGGATGGACAGCGATAATCCTTCCTAATGTCCGATTTTCGTAGAGCCCAACGACCTGTCCTTTTAAAAAGACTGAGTTGTTTCCCATAATGCTCATTAGGACACTTCGCTCTTTTCTGCTCCAATTGTGTCAGCGTTTTACATTGATTAATGATGATGTCAGACCACTAAATCAGCTTGTCATCCAAACGTTCCTCTTGAGCTGATACATGAAGGATTGCTGAGCACGCCCATTTTATATTTTGTTTATGCAAGTTTGCCCCAAACAAGGCTAAAAGCAACTTTGAGTAAGAGGCTAATAAGAAGAAAACATTTAAGCTGAAAATATGTCTGTGGCGCTAAAGGTAGGAATTTATATTTCTCTTAAAACAGTCTGGATTGTCAAATGGAGGGAAACATGCACCAGGCAAGGAGTTCCAAAGAGATGCAGTACGTAGAATCATCGAGAAAGGATGGTGGAATAAAGCTGTTGAAAATGGCTCTTTATTCTAACATCTCAGCAAAGCTAACATGTAGAGTGTATGGCATGCATGGGTGAGAAGAACAGAAAGACTGGTTTCACGCCCAAACATCCTGATAGGAGGAACCAGGTGGGACACACAGGTAGAACATTGATCATGGACATACCTGTACAAAAGATAGAGGCTGGCTACAGACATAATGCTGGGAAAGAGGTTGTAACATTGGTAATCAACATAAAGATGAACTGAGCACACAGTTTGAAACGGCAAGAACCTCTGGTTCTTCTCAGAACCAGAGAACTAGATTATTCAAGAACTAGATTATTCATGATTGACTTTTGTAAAGCAGTTTATGTCTCACTTTCAACACCATGCAAAGCTTCAAATCTTTACAAGTACATGTACAATGTAAACCAGTGCACACGTTTATCACTTGTTAATTTGGGACTGACAATTGTACCCTAAATTGAACCCTACCAATAACCAATTTAACTGCACAGGTTGTGTATGGTGGCTCAAGATCTGTGTGTACTATGTAGATGCAATCACCACATGATAAACTGATGTCATATTGTAGGCTGGCATAGTTGATCTATCATTGAAAACCACATGGATGTTTTTAAATGGTCAAGATAGTAGGAGCGTTTTGATAGAACAAAAATAACATATTAATATTTATGGCATACATTCTTCTTTGGATACAATGTGAATTGAGATAGGTCCAGAAAGACACATAATAGAATCAATGAGATCAGTGTGATCATAATTGATACAAAACAGACTAATAATTAATTATATGGCGTGTTCTTTTGTGCCTAACACGAGTAGTAAACTACAGTAATGGCTTCATGTTTGGACCTTAAGCTGTGTCACCAACGGCTGAAACAAGTAATGAACTGTGCTAATGGCCTCATCACACAACTGCCCCCTGTACTCTCCCTTATTAGGCAAAATTGGACTGGAGTCCCACCAAGAAGATGGCTGACAAATGCCTGCCCTTATATACGATCAGCAGCAACTCCAGTGAAGAAGGTTTCACACTTTTACAGCAGAGTCTTTCTCATCGACTAAAACAAGTAGTTTAGTCTAAACTGTAACAGCCACATGAGTATTTACCTATACTTCACTACTATACACTTCCATGTTGACAAAGGCTACATGTAATGGTCTAGACCCCTGGAATACCCCCCCCCAATCCATCCCCCTCGCCTTCCTGCATCCTCCTCCCCTAACTATTTTGCCACTTGCTTCTTACTCAGCACCACAGCTCTTGCGTATTTGGAATCACAAAGTCAACTTGAAAATGACGCAACAACAACTTCGCCAAGTCTGCACAAAGTAACATGAACTGGGGGCGCTAGATATGGAGTCTCTCGGAATTTTGACAGTGTATGGTGAGGAGGAAGGGGAGGGGCAAGGGGGGGAGGTGCAACATGGTGAGTCAGCACCCAACCTCTTTACATATCGTAAGATGTGTACTTACATGTATAGTCATGTACAGTTGTACCAGTATGGATTTTCCCTGAGTAGGAAGCTGTTTAAGGGGTGAAATTTCAAGTGCATCTACGTGGTGGAGTAGTGCAAGGGCATACTCCTTGGATGAGAGTCTTGTACTTATAGGCTGCTCACGCTCCGGTTACAACTACACAATTCAACCAGGTCCAATAAATAAATAAAAAAAGAAACCTACATGGAATTTATCTGGATAAGACAAGTTAAAAGGGGTGCACCTTCTGCATGTTTTGTTGTTGGTGTTGGGGATTTTTTTTTTTAAGGGGAAGGGGTTTGGGGGTGGAGGGAGGATTCCTCCACTTTTGAATTCCCTTTAAAAAAGCCACACTACATGTATACGTGGAAAAAGACCTTTGTTCACCCATAGCTCTATGGTTCACCGATTGGCAGATTCCTCCCACAGAGACAATCGCCTTGGTGCCTATTAAAATAGTCCGGCGAATATTTCCGTCACAGAGGCACCACTTACTGTACGAAGAGACTGCCTTGCCCTCACAACAGTCTAACTATCAGACCTACAAATTAAGATTGAGCAGTCCAATAAAATGTTTATTTCAATTAGTTTTTTAAGAGTGAGATTGAACTTTCTATGACTTATGAACTTACCATGGAATCTTCCTGAATCTTATATTTTTGTTATCCAAATTCCATGCACCAAATGTGTACACAAGAAGTAATTCGACTTCCATTAGGTCACTTTGAGACACACCAGAAAATGTCCCACTATTAACGCAATTCTTGGTCTGCGCATACTTTTAAGAGCAACGGATTTTACCCAGTTAGTCTCCTGCCACCAGGCAGCCCGAAACTCTCCTACTCAGAACATCTTAAACTGATTATATTGGTGTGTGGACAATATTGTTCCAAATAGATAAACTGGCCTTTTTAAATTTGATTATTCCACAACCAACCCCTCACCCCAATCTACTGCATCATCCATCCCATAAAAGAAATTATAAATCAATGATATTACAAAATTAAACCTACAATCATGTTTATATTGTTTTTTGTACTGAATTGACAAACAAGCCTTTTAAAATTGGAGAAAAAAACAACTACCCCCCCCCCATCCCTTCCTCCCCTAACCTTCCACAGCCTCCTTCATCCCATAAAGTAAATGTCAGTCAAGAAGCTTTAGACTGACCTCCATTTACAGCTCTACGGTATTAGCCACAGCCTGGTCAAATCCACTCAACACCAAGGCAAAGGATTAACAACTGCAAAATTAAATCAGCCCATGACGTCGTATCGAAGTGCGTCCAACCCCCCATTGCCTCCATGGAGCAAAGACCCTGTAACTTTGAATTAGGGCTTCGTTCTCTGCGCTCAAATCCGATCAACAGGATACACCAAGCTGAAAAGTTTCTTCTAGGAAGAGTCTTCAATGGAAAGTGCAGGGAGCTGGGATTTAAGCTGACCAGAAGGTCACGTCGGGTGTGATGGTTGGGGAGGAAGAGATGTTGGCGGTTAAAGGTTACAGAAGACATCTTACTCTTTGCAGCGACTGATATCATACCACCCTGAGCCCAAATTCATAAAACTGTTCAGGCTAACTTCTTTGCTAAGCAAAAAAAATGAGCGGGGCACCAGTTTGTGACGATGTAAACTTCATGGAATTTTGGCTGGTTACCTGTTTCTGCTGAGCAATGGTTTTCTGTGCTTGACAACTATTTGTGCTTACAGGATTTATGAGATTAGGCCATGGACATTTCCGGGCAGACAGATGACGTGTGCCTTTCCTGGTTGAGCACTTTGCTCTGTCATTTCCCCATAATATCAAAAACGAGCTACAAAGATTAACAACTACAGTGAGACTTTCAGACTCTGAGTGGCTTAATTCAGTGTTCTTGAAAGCTGCACATGAATAAAATTACATTAAACATAATAAGGCATTATTGGAATCGCGTGCACTGTGGATTGTGGAAAGGAAGTTTAGATTTGCAACATTGTGCACAAAGTCTGCGAGGGGAGAGAGACGATCGGCGAACAATTGTAAGTGTTGTACAAAAGGTTGTTGTTGTTCTTTTGGGTTTTTTTTTCTTCAAATTGGTCAGAAAATAAATAGAACAATTTTCATGATAAAGAAAATACAATGGAATTTCTATAAGAAAAATGTAACTTTCGTGCAAACCTTACTACAGTTGACTCTCATTGTATACAAGATTGCTGGAACTGGCAAAATTACCTCCTCTTTATTACAGGTATACATGTAAAAGGACAGCAAAAAAAATTAAAAAGCTGAGAGAATCAGACTTCAGAATGTATAGGCCTACTCTTTCAGCAGTTCACTTCTTTATACCACAATGCTCTTTACAATTAGGGTTGACTGCATTTGTCGCAGATCATCTATCGATCCCCATGAACTTTGTACACACACTCGTGCGTTGATTTCCAGAACTTACATCCCACAATGCATTGCAATGCGCGATTCCAATCAGGCTGATAGACCTTACGCATTATGGCGTCATTTGACATTGAGTAGGGCGCCCTCAGTTGAGGTCATAAGGATGTTACTCACATGGCTCATACAAATCTGTGCATTTCCCTTGTTTCAATGTCAGTTTACCTCTAAGACGGTGGCAGGGTGACGCCAATGCATTGATGACTGTAGAAAATTTACAAGTATATTGCCCGATGCCACCTTTGCTTCAAGAGTAGCCAAAATGTGCACCACCACTTCTGCACAAAAGGCACATTTTTAGTCCACAAATTTCACCATAATATTCTATTTTTCTTCCATGAGGGTCAGTCACTTTACCACATGTCAACTAAGAACTGGTCAATACCATCAAATCTACCTCCTGTAACAATTGTACCCAATGTTTTATTTGGAGCATGTGTTTTCCTGATCATGCCTAGAACATGTCTGCTAATATTTACACCTACACAATTAGACTAGTGGAGTAAGTGCAGTAGTGCTGGTGTTCTGCCACCTGTTTTATTCTCATTCATGCATTTATAAGCCCCTCCCCCAATTAATCACCACCTGGAACTACCACATTCATGACTGTTATTCCATTAGGTCTCATTTATGACGACCCAATGCTGCTTTTAGTTGACTCTAAATGCAGTGATTCTTGGGCATCACATCCTAAATCCCTCCCAGTTAGTTAGCCTATTCTAACAGGAAGGGTTCTTTTCTGCTGTTGTTGTGAATGGTTTACTTGAAGTTTTGTCATTCCACAAATTTTAAAAACTAGCACAGTTCACAATCCTTGGCACACCACACAGCAGTATGGAACTCCCATGATGTGTATAAAGTGTGCATGATTAACTGACAATAACTTTCTCTCAAAGTCAAGGTATTGGCGATGGATGATTAGCGTTCCCTTTCAAGATCTTTTACTGGAAGAGTCCCCCCCCCCCCTTCCCCTACCCCCAAGGCCAAATTTCTATCAACTCTCTATTAGCACCTGCAACCTGCACCGCCATGGTCCGCTTGGGATAAACTCCCTCCAGCATTAAAATCACCTGAGCATTTATAATTACATTCCGTCTCATTGCATTGAAACCTCCGCAGCAAAGCCACAGCTCAATTTTTTTGTGTGAAGCACCGATGACTAGTTAATTCATCATCTCTGGCTGTATTTCATGCCAAAGTCACGCGCATCAAAAAACCTGGAGGTGTGCACGGCACTGGGATGACAGAGAGAATAAGGGGGGGTGGGGAGAGAAGTGCAACTTTCCAGTGCACCGCACGTCCGAACTTGTGTACAGAGGGGTTTGTGATGAAATCTTCCCCCACAGCAACAGGTTTGTACGATGCAAACACCCCACAAGACAGAGAGGGGGCATTCATATTACATTTCTTGCAGTCGGAATAATTGAGCTTCCTTTTACCTGCAATTAGGTTAAAGCATGGTTAAAGCGTAATCCGAGCGGCGAGACGCGCACAGAAATTAGCCCTCGAGGGTCAGCACTCCAATTCAATTCAGGAACATTTCTGCGGAATTAAGCAATTTCGCAAGAGGTTACTGAGCACTTTCTTCATTTAAAAAGTCATTTATAACAGAGTTTCTCTCATGTTACTGGAGGGTTAACTTTTGTTCCCAGATGCTCCCAGCCTCCCACCCCCCCCTTTATTTTCATCTTCTCATCTTATAGTTACAGGATACAGTTGAAGGGCAACATCCCCCCCCCCCCCCCCCCGTCAAAAATAAAGGGGGATAACAAAAGAACACTTGTCCCAAAATGAGAACAAGAAGGGACTTGAATTGGGAATTTTAAAAAGAGCCTGCAGGATCGAGTAATTCAAAACGAACAAACTGATTTAGCATGAAATTAGGTCACCTCATCTGTGTAACTGACTTCTATTATAATATACCCAAGAAAAGAATGGAAAAAACACGGGAAATTGGAAATGCCTTGTAAGACGAACAGGTGCGTCCCAGCAACTCCACGGACGACAGAATGAGAAATCCACACAGGAGCAAACGACGGAAAAGGAGAAGAAGAAAAAATAATAAATTCTTGCTGAGAATGACAGCACCACGCCGGATTATCCCCCGAAAACAAACATTGGCAAAGTGTAATGCTTAATGTGATTGCTGCTCATATCATGAACGTACAACAATATAAAGTAACTTGGGGCTATGCACTTCTCGTAATATCAGTGTTTGATGCTGTATGGTAATCAAATGCAGTCCTGGAAATTGAAATCTTGAGGGCAAGTTGCAGTATGTCTACAGCCAGTTCACTATACGCAGTGATAAATGAGTGGTACGTACTCGTAGAGCAGAGACCAAACACTGAACAAGGTTTATAATTCCTTAAAGAGAGGCTCCAAGGTAAAATTCAGTTTTGTGATGCACTCATTTTCCAATAGAATCCTTACGATGAAGAGAACAAAATACCAAGTCTCTACCAATGCGATAAAGCGGTGTAGAGCGCCACCGTGTTCAATATCATCAAAGCAAAAGAAATGTCTGTCAAAATCCAAAAACCTTCAATGACGCTCAAATCTTTCAAATTTCGCTCTGAAAGAGTATCAAATAAAATGTCATTTAAACCATTTTAACGTGAGGTTGGAGACTTGTAGCTTTTTCCCCACTTTCATGAGGTCTCTATCTATGGGAAAATGAGTGCATCACAAAACTCAATTTGACCTTGGAGCCCCTCTTTAATACCGACATGATATTTGGTTCATGGGAAAAAAGCAGGAAAACTTGATGATGTATGCTTTTCAGGACTATCTCAGGGTTTCTTCTTCTGATTTTCTGAGGGGAACAAGTCATGAAAATCACATTAAAGTAGAAAGAATAAGGTCTATCATTCATGCCTGTTAATAATCAAAGGAATTAACAACAGGATGTACAACATTGCTTTTAAAAATTAACTAAATTAATTCCAAAACCAACCTGTGAAAACTCAATTGATTCAGTTTTGTTGCTTTGAAGGAATCCATGAAAATAATTTGTTAGATTCAAATACATACTTGTTTCCATTGCCACAATCAAAATAAGCGAAGGTGACCTCAAGTGCTATTCTTTTGACTTTGACATTATTTTCCGTTGACGCAGTTCTCAGGAGGATTTGTACGGATGCCATCTTTATAACCAGTGAACTTTCAAATTGAATTTTTGTCTCCCTATAATTGCCAATACTGTACTTTCGTCTGTAATTTTTATCGGCTTAGTAGGTAGGCTGTGACAACTGACGTTAGTGAGAATCACTTGCTTCCCACCTGGTCATGAATCATTTTCAAGAAAACAGGAAATTTATTATGAGGATACAGAGTACACAGTGCTTTATACACATCGGTGTAAGAGCAAAAACCAAATGATATGATGGATCAACAAGCTTGACACCTCGCTAGTTAAAAACAAACAAATTTGAAAATGTTCTGGGGCCGATTTCACAAAGAGCTAAACAATGATGTCCTTTGATTCTCTTCAATAGATAAACTTAAAACAGATATAATTGCAGGAATAAGATTTAGCAAACATGAATATTCCTGAGTGGCTTATAGGTCAGGGATCTTCTTATTTTAAACCCAGAACCTCACAGATGTTACAATTCCGGAGGTTTACAGACTCTGTGAGTCACCAGAAATACAAAGCTACAGGTCTGGACACAATGTGGACTATTTCTTTCTCCCTTTTGGTGAATCCTTTACTTATTTCAAGACAATTTTAAGGCTCAAGGAGATTTTGAAAACATCCTTAAATCAGGAAAAATCCGGAGAAATCCCTCGCCTGTACTTTAGCCTCCTTGAAAGCTGAGGAAGCGAACCTATAATCAACTTTCCAAAAGGTGAACCAGGAACTAAACGGTGCCAGGCTTAAAACCTTGGGCTAATTGGCAGGGGAAAATTATCTCAACTGCCGTCAGAATCCCACCCCACCTAAAAAATAGTCGAGGGTTATTCCTTACAGTTTGGCTGATCATTCAGCATCATTCAAACGGTTCAGCATTTGTACGCGCAGACAAAAAAAGTATGTAGGCAAAAACCTTTTAGTAACTTTGACGAGCAATTTTATGGCTAATTACCCGACCACTGTGGACATGCAGGTACACATAAGTATTTCCACTTGACCTTCCTAGTACAGTATATTAAAAATAAAATACAGCAGAAGAGGGGAGATGTAAAAAAAAAAATTGTTTAATGTAAAAGCTTTGTCATTTTACTCAAATCCTCGGCAGTAAACCAATTGCCTGCTCCATGAATATCTTCACCTCTAGGGTAACCAAATCTGGCTCGGAAGTACCTAGAGTGACCAAAGGTGTGTAACAAGACGACCGCACGGCGACGACGACGTTCATACCCCTGAAATGAAGACTTCCCCGCACAATCATCACTCAAGCTAAATTGCCGTGGAGGCAATTTCCTAAAATGAGCCAATTTACACACTTTTCCTCTCAATAGTTATATTGACAGAGACCGAGTCATGGGGGGAAAAGGGGCTAATAGAGACGCTACGACTTTTTTCTTTTCTTTTTCTCTCTCGCTGGGACTCGTTTAAACTTTTCTTTGTTGAAATTTGAATATGGATGTAGGTTAGACCTTACACAGGCTTTAGATAGAATGAAGAATTGGAGAAATGAAGAAATGGTCAAATGAAGAAAGGCGAATCGGAGAAGGATCAACAAAGAGTGAGGTAGAGTAACGTCTTGATGTTTAAACAGAGAGTGTAACAGATGTAGAGCAGATGTCAATCATAGAAAGCTTCTAGCTCTGCCCTCACAGCTACCCATTTATCCCTGCCGGGTGAAGAGAAACTATTATAGTAAAGTGTCTTGTTCAAGGACGCAAGCGCCATTACCGGGATTCAAACCCACACCCTGCAATGACTCAGCCAGCAGAACTTGAGTCGAATGCACAAACCGCTCGGCCATGACACGCCAAAGAGAGCTATATATGTCACTGAAGTTTGAAATGACTTCACTTAACCTTCTCTTTTGAAGTGGCCAAGCTTCAACCCAGTAAAGTGTCAAATATCTGCTCATGAATCTAGACAGTCCTAATTCTAAGCCAAACCTTCAATGGCCACAAGGTCAAAGGCCTTTGTATGCCTTGGTTTTGCTACATGTGTAATTCGTGTTTTCAGGTGGGTTTTTTTTGCGGGGGGGGGGGGGGGGGGCGGGGGGGGTGCCTGTTTTGGGGGTTTAGGTTTATAGATTTGATTGTGTTTTTGTGTGTGTTTTATTTAATTTATTTTTGGAGGTGGGGGTGGGGGTGGGATTTTTTTGCTGTTGGTTTGTATGGTGTCTTTATAGATGGATTGCACATGACGTCAGTGGCCGCCATCTTTGATGACAAACAATGGAAAAGTGCAGGCGTGTACACGCTGCGCGACTCTCAGCCAATGATAGCCTTTCACGCGTGCATGTTTCATCAACGATGGCGGCCAATGCAAGGGGTCTATTCATAAAATAATACTGACTATGACCGTTTGAGTTGGTTTACAAAAATACTGAATTATTAAATATTCAACTTGAGATTCTCCAATTTGAAAATGGAAATGGTGCTCTTGAAAACCTCCTGCAAACGTCTTCAACTGGCAACTTGATTCATCTTTTTCTCTCTTACCATTTCAACAGTCCCAAACATGACGTTACGGGCCTTCATTAAGAGAACTCGCATATCTTGGAGTGCAGGTGCGAGTTGTTTAAATGGTCGAGCCCAGCAGCAGAAATGTATACATTAACTGATTGATTTACATGTTTTTCCGTCGCGGCTTTGAGCTAGAATGGCTCCTAAATGGCCTCTTGCCACAGACAATTTAGAAAATTGTGAACATTATTTACCCCCGACCCACTCTCTTCAGGGACGATGAGTGGATTTGAGAGAAAATGCTCTGTGTTTAGATTTGTTGAGGAAAGAGGTGGGGCAGTGATCGGTAATAGCAGAAAAATGGCTCTTCTATGTACATGTACTTTTTTTTCTTTTTTCGGGGGGGGGGGGGTTGAAGGAGGGGGTAGGGATAACCGGAGGGAAAAGAAAGGGGAGGTGTAATACTGTCATCATTGTCTCTCCAACACGTACATTTTTTTTGTGGACATCCAAATTTCCTACTAGTTTGACATTGCGGGCACATGATGTATGGCGTGTCAGGTCTGAGCGGTCAAGTGCCCTGGACACAAGCTCTGGCGTTTCTGATCAGCAGAGTGTGGGTTTGAGTCGCGGTCTTGACACCTGTGGCCAAGGTTTACCATTATTGCTTTGTCCTTCCCGATGGGACATAAAGCTATATGTCACAGGTGTAAGTAAAAGAACCCAGTACATTTCAAGTACGGCCAGCTGCAGATTGCAGGTATTTCAAATATGAAGTAATTCCACTTTGAGATGCCCACGGGTGTGATTAAGCACTTAAACATAAGAACTGATTATTATTATGAATGATTTGTTTGAACAAATTGTTGGCTCTGAAAAATCATGCTGATGGTGTTGAATGACATTCTGTATTTCTACTATCTTCATCAAACCTTTTTCCACACCTAAGTACATTGTGTAAGTTCTGGCTCTCTCTCTCTCTCTCTGACACCACTCTACTATCAGAGCCCAGGACAAGTAACACCTTGGCAGACAAAACATTATCCATCTTTGGTCCTAAGCTCTGGAATAAACTCCCCTACATTAGGTCGCTTGACACCACAAAAACATTCAAGAAAATCCTCAAGAACTCATCTGTTTCTATCTGCAGAGCATTCTCCCTCGCTGTAGCTGTTATTGTTCTCTGTCTTTATTACCCACTGGAAACACCCTGGTGTAGATGGATGATGGTGCTATTTATTCTTCTGCCTACAATTTTTTTGTTTTGTTATATACCTCAAAAAGCTATCAAAAGAGTTGACATTTTCACAGATTATCTTTATGGTATATATCTACAAAAAATATATAAAGGATTGAAACAAACAAATGATTCCAAAGACCAAAAAGATACCCTGCCTTTTAACATGTTTAAGGGGCATTTTTAACATTTAGTGAAAATTGAACATTCACAGAATGAGTTGGAGAGTACATATTTCATTGTCATGAACAGAATCTTTCACCGACTGACAGCTACATGTACATAGAGCAATGAAGGGCCATCCATCAAATCAAGTCTTGTCCACCAGATAACAGGATCAAATTCAGAGGGGCTTTGTGCCCATATCTCTAAAATCACCGATGGGGCATGGGATATTTCAAAAATCTCACCATCTCGCTCCCAGCTGGCATTCTCAAGATTCCGTGAGAGGAGTCCGTCGAGGCAAGAAAACATCGGAGGAGCTCTCGAGGGGAGGGAACCCAGCTATTACTTATCTGAACCGAGAATGCCCTGAACTCTCTCCCTCATGAGATGTTTTCATGTTCTTCCGGGCCGCGACGTAAACAATGCCTGGCATCCTCTTGTCCCTAGTCTCTCATCAGCCCAGCGTTGATTTGGTGTCAGAAGGGGGGGGGGAGGAATGGAAAACAGATTCCTGAGAAGGTTGGAAGTCTGGCATCTTCCTTTCCCCGCGAGGGAACAGACCTGTTATTCTTAACGCCCAGAAGTGGCCGGGGTGGCTTCAGACCTCACAACGTAGAGTCAGAAAACTAAGCTGGACAGCTGTTAAGTTCCTTGACACAACAAGACTGCACAGCACGCCTGGTATCCAGAGAACAAATCTCTACTACGATGCAACCATCTTTGTTTAGTTCCCTGTGTGCCGTAGCAGTAATGAAATACTGATTCTTTATAAACAAAAAGGGCTGAGACTGTTTTGCTCAATTGGTTTAGTGTCATTCATTTGAATGGTCGATTCCCAAAAGAAAACCAAGTTGGCTACCTTGTGATAAACGTAAAGCCCTTAGACTATATTTGAAAGAACAATTTGAATGACAAAATTCCTCATTTAGTTTTTTAAAACCACGTTCTTGTAGAGGAACAGAACGTGAGTCACACTTTTTAACACCGATACTTCTGTAGAAATTGAATGTAAAGCATATCCTTATACTCTTACATCCAGGGTTCTCCCAAACTGTGGGGGCATTCTGGACCCTAATTTTGCAAGAGGTTGAGACGAGGTTCTCTGAATGTTGTTGGGGTTTGGGTTTTTTTCTTTCAATTCTTTATGTTTATGTCTAGTTTTAAAAGCTTTGCTGTGCAATCTGGAGCATTTTTAACGGTTTAAATTTTTCATTTTTGTGATTTTGATCTTTAATCTTTAACATATAAATTTTAAATTAATGTTTTAAGACTTTTTATTTTGTTTGATTTTATTAAAATTAGATATTTTTTGCATATCTGTCCGATACGCTAGCTTGAACATTAGAAGAACTCTAATGAAATGTACCTTCCCTTGATAATAACATAGTTGTATGAAGCACTTCTTCATATAGCTCATGACACAGGGAAACAGAAAAAGTATCACAACAATACTGAAAAGGGTACAATAGATATTTTACCAAAGTGTTCCAGTGTTTCACCATAACTTTCTAGCACTTTTCCGTTGCTCAGATCTGATTGACTTAAGCCTTCATCTGACAGGTACTTGTGAGCCCATCTACAGATTACACTACTCTCAAAGTGCCTACTATCGAGCGCATCTTCATCCTAACCATGAAGGAAGGAGTAAACTCAGCCAAGACGTTTGATGTCCTTAGCCCAGGGAGAGTGGGTGCTAGAAGCATCAATGTCCAATGTGAGGGCGCTCCAAGGCTCGTTGCTTGTCCCCGCTGTGCAGCATTTAGAGTTGGCCATCTCGAAGCAAAGCATCAAGTAGTAGCGTACAATGTATACATGCTTGTATATGTATACATGGCAACATACTCAGGCATTAGGACAACTCGGGAAACAACAAAACATTTGAACACAGTTTGAGACTGAGGCCAGCAATGTTTTAAATTTGAAAGAAGTATTCATTGACTCTTAAGCTGCTCTCAGAATGCCCTGCGCTTTGCTTGCGCGGTGACAGAACTGCAGGATCAAGCAGGAAATTAATACTCAGGTCACAATAACTTAGCAATCATGTGGATGTCAGTGAACAAGCGTCACCCCTGACAAAACCATGGTCATGTCACTCAATCGATCAGCGATGATGGGTCCGTGAGGTAGACACAATTGTGGTCACATGACTTTTTCTGAAAGGCAGCGTTTATTTTGACACAAAGCTTCAAGAAAAAGTGTGTATTTAACTAAAATTTTTCTTTTTAAAGGAGTGTGAATTGAAACAAATGTCATCTGTAATGTAATTTGCTAGTGCATTCGGCCGCCATTTTGTTGATAACTTTTCATCACTGAGTAGCTAGTCGCAACGTATATGGACGCACGGCGTCGTAACTACACACAGGTCAACTGGGATTGCTTTCCCCCCCTGTCAGGAAAAATCTTGGGACTATTTGTGTTTTTCTGACAGCAATTGATGTCGATCATCTTAACATGATCGTAGTCATATTCAGATTGTTAACAATCGGCAACTGATAAGTTCCCGACGGTCTCAGCTCAGACGCAGCATCATCCTGAAAAGTCAGTCGCCGACTGTTTGCGTGTCATCGCGAGGTCGACCTGAGGGTGGCTTTAAACAAACCAAGAACTTTGTCTTTGAGCGAGGCCATTTTCATTTGCAGGGAGGGGAAATCCTAGCTAAAAATCAGCGAGTCTACTTTTAAGAGGACCAAAACAAGGGGGAAGAGGGAGGCCATGGCTGCCGTGACCTATGCGTAGTCCCATGTTTCCCCTTTTTAGAAAAAAAACTATGCAGCTCACCACAAGTTACTTCTAAGCAAAAACTGCGAGGCATGGAGAAGTTTAAATTTACTGAGCACATCTTGGGCTTGGGGCTTAAACTAGGGATTAGGCTCCGTGAGTTATTTTTTAAAATATGCGCTTTACAGGGATTTAAGTAGGCGGGCCGGCGAGAGCCCTAGCCCAAGCCCAAGCCCAGACCGTGGTTTTGAAAAGGGTCTGGGTTCCCACGTACATCATTCTAATATATGAAGAAAATGAAATCACATAATTTAACAGGTTCAAAAGTTCAAAATCGCACACCTCTTTAGGTTTTATGTACATGTGGCCAGGTCATTCACAAGTGTAAGTGAAGGAGCTGTGAAAAAAAGTGCATGTGTACATGTTCATGTACATGTTACAGTGTACATGTTCATGTACACGTACCAACATTTGTTGATAACTTCTGCAGACAGTGTCACATCTTGCAGGTCACTGGAAACCTGTCATCCCAGCATGCATTTTTAAAATTGCCAGGTCTTCAAATGCAATATGTTCTCATTAAGTCTCGTATCATAATCTCACAGCGCTGATCAAAGCCCGTCTATGTTCCAATGTGAATTAAATCCACCCGTGATCAAAAGCAGATTGCCTGAAATCTGTTTTCCCAATCAGTCCCCGAGCGAGACGCTATCATCATCAGCTTCTATCATCGTACGTTTAGGGAGAGGTTTCACTAGCCACTGATTCCACTCTACGCCTCGCTCGTCAATGGATGCAGTTGGTTTCATTCTCCAAGTGGGGTTAGAAAACATATTGATTAGTGGGGAGGGAGGGGGGTGGTTTGTACTTACAGCTAGCGATGAAGGCTGTTTCCATGCTATCAGACCAACTCCACCAGTCAGTAGAACCTGTACAGGAAGAATTGAGAAACAAAGTAGACTTTGTTATACAGTGGACATTTCAATGGTAGAAGCTTTGAGGAGATCTTAGGTGGCAGCCATTTTGTTTCTCCAATTCATATCAGTTTACCCAAACTGAGGCAGGAGGGAAAAACAGTGCGGCGCCTTCTTAGAAAAATGAGAGGATTCAATCATTATAGGAAGGTACAAGACAAGAGTTAGGGTGAAAGTATAATTTCTTCAAATCGTAGTCGATCCCTGACCTGATGACAGCCAGACCTTAGTCAGTCATTGTTTTTGTCTGCCCAAATTGTGGTCCACGTATACATCTACCAACCGTTAACAATTTCCCCCATAACAGCCCCTTCCTTTTCCTTCAGCTTGCAAGATCAGAACTCAGAAGGGCGAAGTTTCCAGTAAGTTTTACCCCTTAGTTCTACTAAATGTTCCCTGTCAAAAACACCACCAAATCCAACCAAATTAAGCGATTCCGACAAAGCTTATTAATTCTGACAAAAAAAAAGTGTCTTCAACCCAAATGTTTATGACAATTCCTAAATTTGCCCCATCCGTCCCTCTTCCACGCTCTTGACAACCATACCCCCTTTACGGCCGTGTTATCAGTCATATCCTATATTCTTAGTATCCTAAGCCGGCCCCTGCTAAATTACAGAGCTTAACGATCGACATCCTTTCTGAAAAAAACCCTAAACCCAACCGTCGAACGACAACATTTAGATCCTGTTTAATGGACAGGGGAACTTCACTGTGCAGAAGTAATGGGGCCGTTGTAACACGAATATTGCTAATAATGTACTAGAGGATTTAATGACAAAGTACACCGAGATTTGGTTTCAGTGGGCCGAAGGAGCTTGGTAATCTTATTGAGTGTTTGTGAGTTTGTTTTTCATCCGCCGTAATTTATTAAATTGGAAAGAATGGCTCATATTGTTTTCCTGGAATAGGGCCAATCATATTCAGGCCTTGAATTTGGGGTAAAATTCCACAAGACCGCAGGGCTTGCAACCCAAAATTTTTACCGGACCAAAATTTACTTTTACAATTGACTAGAATCCATTTATGAAAAAGAACGTTCTACAAAGTTTAGCACGCTCTTATTTGAACAAGCACTACGAGAAGACTCATTTGTTTCATTTGTAAGCAAGTATATTTTGATGCTCAACAGAATGAAAGATATTTACAAGACTCAAAGACAACTTTTGAGCATAACTGTTTATTTATTACACAGTGAGGTGTTATAATTCAATTGAAAAACACAAGACTGTCTGACTTGTTTTTGGTCCTGAGTTTGCTGGCCCGACTAACAAATCACTGGCCTCGGGCCAGTGTCCCAGTGTAAATTTTGAGCCCTACTAGTCAGTTTCAGAGGAGTTGACTTTAGAAGCATTGGGCCAGCAACATCACAACCGATGCTTATAGAGCACCAAATGCGCAAGAAGGGGAACTCGGGCTGAAGCGTGAAATGTTTACTGAACGCCGTTTCAGCAAGTAACTCTTCTGATGCAACAATAGAACAGTGCCCAAAATCTGACCATTGCTATCAATGAATAACACCAAATTTGCTGGTTGAAATGGCACCCATGTGTATTTCAATAGATGAGCTCCTGCCAGTAACTTATCTTGCACCTCTGGCGCTCTGTAAATCTTCGATCACAATGGAACGAGGCCTGCAGACTAGTGTTATTCCAAACCCACTTTCTAAAATTACTAAAGTATACTTTTAGCTTTACAAGTCCAGACCTCCTTCAGCAAATATCACAAGAGAGAAAATATTTTAGGTCTTGTAAAAATATTTACGGTCTAGTAAGAGTTTTGAGCTGCAAGACATGTACATTTAGTCTTACAGTGGAGATTGTCTTGAAATTGGAGCCAGGGATGTGTGCATAAGACCTGTATATAAACATGCAGTGGAAACAGTGTACCGGGCAAAATGTTACAATTCCCTACAAAACGTCAGAAACCACATCGCTTGGCAGACTTGCATGACTCGTGACTCGTGACTTTGACTTCAGAGTTTCTCTTTAATCAAGTTTCTTTGTCCGCTTCTAAATATAGGCACAATGATGAGACATCTAGGGAAGCTTCACTTGTAACTTATTAAAACTGACATCAAACTAGAGTTCAGAAGGGCACTGTATGCCAAAAACAGAGGAACCTTCTTCATATTCTACATACAGAGTGCATTCAGTTTGGCTCAGTGGTTTTTTTACCCTTCCTTTCACCTCTGTGGACCCCGGTTCAAATCCAGCTTCGGACCAGAGCCTTGCATGTGGATTGGATTTTCAGTCCCTACCTGATTGCTTGGGTTTTCCCCCATTTGGTTTTTTGTTTTTTTTCCCACATCAAAAACTGAACGCTTCTTCTCGTTTCCTAATCATCGTTCAGTTAGTGGCGCTTGCGCTGTTGGATTTTGTGATGATATAACTAACTAACTAAATTAATTAATTAAAAAACAAATAAACACGTACAGTACAGGGTTGCTGTAGGACAAAATGGACTAGTGTCAATCTGGGAGCTAACTGGTTATATAGTTCATTCCAATACCAATCCTCCCGAGAGACATCTCTATTGGAAATGCCGTCAAACTCGAGACATTAGAAGACAACAAAATACTGTCGTATGTTTTGATTGACAAAATCGAAATAAGCCAGAAAAGGTAGAAACATAAACTGTTTATTGTTTGAGTCACTCAAAAGTGACCACCAGATTTGAAAATTGTTTATACAGGCTCGTTGTTTTTGAAAACTAGCTGATGGAAATTAATTTACTCTTCAACAAAATAATGTTGTCAACGTATTTTACCTTTAAAGTTTAAAGCTATTAGGTTATATCCAACCGGTAGTTCTTTCCAAAATTTCATCAAAACTGTTAGAGTGGGCCGGGAACACAAATTTTGTCAGTTTCAAAAACTAACATTGTATAGGAATTGGCAGGCAATGCTAATTGCTAATATGCTTACAGGCTTTGTGCTTAAAGCTTTTTGTAAAGTAGCCCACTGGGCTAACAAACTGTGCATTTGACACTCTCCCAGGAAGTTTCAGTGACCCATATTTTAAACAAGTATTGTCATAAATTGATCTTTCTGTAGAATCAATGGTAGCAATCACAACCAGTTTAATGGTCAAAGGTCACTCACCCACTCAAAAATAAATCAATACATTTTTTAAAATGAATTATTCACATCAGAAAAGGAAAAAATATGAGCATTTTAAACAAGTAGGTTGCAGAGTTTTGAGTAGCCCACGGCAAGTTGAGAAGTGGTGTTTACTAGTCCGTCATCCGTAGCAGTTTTTGCCAGACAATGTAATGCCAGGCTAGTGTTGAGGTTGAGCCCTGGCTTTCTACCTCTGGATTTCTTGCTTGCCAGAGATGTGGTGATAATCTAATGGAGTTGCCCTTTACCTCCGGGAAAAGTAGCTAGGTCCTTCTAAAATTACAACATGGCTAATTCAACCACTCCCGTCCCGCTCTCTTGCCCTAATCATCTACCTTTAAAAAGCTTAGTACTTGGATAACTGTCAACTTGCTACCCTCACGACTTCAAAATCATATTAGGGAGAAATAATAAAAGGGTATAATCAGAGGACATTTCTATATTTGTTTTTATTATCGGGATGTCGGTAATGCAGGCTCTCCCGTTTTACACACGAATCATTGAGTCCTCTTCATCGTTAATCAAATCGCTGGCGAAGAATGATTGTCCCATTTTGAAAAAAATAATCAATGGACGACTGGGGAGCAGAAAGCTTTATGTGGACGTTTCAATAACATCTCTAGTGTTACTCAACGCATCTGGTAAATGCATTAAGGAGGAAATTTCTGCTCAGTCCTGGGTCAATACTCTGATGTAACACGGACTATTCTTTGCTAAACTACACTGCTTAAACATTGGGTGGCAGGAGTGCCAGTGAGTGCACAGGTTACTTCAGATTCTCAGCAAATCCCCCTCCCAGATGAAATCTAATCAGAACTACACTTGATGCAAATCAAAATTAAATTTATTGTCGTGGAAGTGACATTTATGATCAATTGCTCCATGTGTTTCATCACTCTTGGCCCCTTCAGGCTGAACTTATTAAGTAATCTTGCACATCAGTATTTGACTCGATAAAAAAATAGCATTCCAAAGAGAAAGTTTACTTTTCGTTGTACACATTGTGTTTGTCTTTATAAACTTTATAAATGTAAAATATACTTTTGTCTTACAATAACTTCTGTTCACTATGGAAATGAAGTTATTTTCATTTAAATATTTCAAGTTCTGTATAAATTGTATACATGTGTGTAGTTAATATAAATGTGAAGTTTAAGCCTCATAATTTATCGGAGACCAGTCATGCTGGCTTTCTTTCTTTGAAAATGGATTCTGTAGGCCCTGTACATTGGAAATAATAAAACCTTGAATTGAATTGTATGCTTTACTTGTAGGCAATATAAATGAGAAGCAAAAAGTGTAAACATTGTAAGCGGATCAAGGTCCAACCTTGGCAAGTGAGGGTCCCCCTATGCCCTATCCCTATGTCCCCACCCCAAACTCCATGGTTTTTACATTTTTGAGGAATTCCCATCACCACTGATAACAAAATACAAGTTGTCAGCATGACACCAGCCACTTGCTTTTGTTTTCTCTTGCATTCAAGCTTTCTTTTATCACACCAAAACAAGACCCATATTATAAAAAGAAATCCTGAAATCAGAAAAAAAAAAAACACAAGCCTCTGACGAACAACAAAAGATTTTTTTTTTTCAATCTTAATTCAAATGGGGGCAGTTCTTACGGAACCGGGCCAACATGCCAATCATAAACCTAAACCGAAAGCTAGTTTTACAGCAACTATCGCTAACAAACACCTCTTTATTACAACCCAGCAATCATCATTCTTTTATGATTCATAACAAAGCTGTCTTCACTCTCTGATTTATTTTTGTATTTGTTTATTTTTATTTATTTATTTATTTTTTTTAGAAGATATTAGACAAATTTTTGTGAGGTCATTTGAAGGATGATTTGAATATCTGCACAGTTATTGATCATAGAATACAACTTTAGAAAACAAAACAAAAACTGGAAAGTGCCTGGCTGTAGCACAAAAAGTTGTTTGCCACAAAAATTGAGGAAATCAGCTGATCAGCTGGGAAGTTTTATACCTGACTCCTGAGACCTTTGATACTCGTTGGTGTTTTGTGCTTCTCAACTTTCCAGCCAAAGAAAAAGAACGATCAATATTGCTTTCTCCACGCTTGGGTTTCACAAAAATCAAACCCCTTTTTCTCTACTTAAAAAAAAACACAACCCACTGGGAAATCCTGCAAATAAATTTGTACCACCTGGTGTGGGTTTTTATTTTGTTCCTTCTTCTTTCTTTTAAATTTCTTCTCTTTTTTGTAAATTGAAAGAGAGATGGATCATGAGTCTCCAGTGAACAAATGTGGAACAAGAGGGAAAAAATCTATCATAGTAACCAGACAAAAAAAATAGGGTTTTTCTTTTTGTAGGAGTTGGGATTGACCAGGTACGTCGTAACCAGACAAAAAAAATAGGGTTTCTCTTTTTGTAGGAGTTGGGATTGACCAGGTACATTTAAAGAATATTTTGTTTGTTTGGGGGTTGGGGAGATAAAGATGCTTTGTTTCTGGGACATGTTGCCTTTGGATTGGGGTGCTTTGGGCTTGAAAAAGCATTTGTTACGAAATGAAAAGCTTTGACTCCACAAAATGGCGAACCGTATTAATTCACAAAGTAAAAGAAAAAACGGCACAATTTTGAGGGATATTTGTGTAAATCATTCTACATTCTACTTCTAAAAACATCTTTCCAACCATATTCATTTCATAACAAACGCTTTTATAGCCCAATGCGCCCAATCTGAGGGCAACACGTCCCTTTAAAGTTAGAGTAGGACCACCACTGTACGTCTACACAGTAAACTCTGTGGACAGTCACGCTTGGTAAGTTCAGAGAGTCATGTGATCTTCACATGGTTGGGCTTCAGACAAGAAATGCAATAAACATGATAAAGGGACCACTTTGCATACCTCACGTTGAAAGATTTTCAAAATTGGTTGTAAAAATTTAAGCTTTTTCTTAGTACCTCTGCTTGCTCTACGCTCTGTCTTATGATTAAAGTATAATTTTTACAGGAAATTAAGTTGAGAGTTTATTCAAAAACATTTTCATACATACTTATTCAGGTAATCTATTTGGAATTGGATTTATCAGTGAATGTACTTTCAAGCTGGTTTGCTATTCCTGTAAATAATAGAAATGGCAAAAAAGACAAGTTTGAACTTGTCTAAAAAGTCCAAGACTATAATGTACTGTGATTAAATGCAAATGGTTTTATGCTTGATACAGGTACGATATTGCCGCCCATATTCATGCATGTGTAGTCACATACATGAACCCCATGTGTACACAATCCGTAAATGTACCACAGTATATTTGGATTTTTTTTTTAACCCGTTTTCCAGCCCAGATCTGAGTAAATTGCGCATTAACCTGGAAAAAAAAAAATTGTCAGACAAACTCAGACATTATCCCATTCCAGGAGAAACAAAGTACTCTACGATGGTGGCAACCAGCGTGTGTACAATTAAACTGTTCCCGGTACTCCGTTGCTCAGTGATAGTATTTGCTGGATCAATGCAAGGCTCTGGAGGATCAGTCACTAGGGCCATACTGGATATTTCCAGGCCGGGCTCAAAGCCGAAAGGGAATTGCAACGTGTCTCCATTACCTTCCGTTGTTTCCATTTTTGTTTTTTCCCGTGGAATGACAGTTGGGACCACATCACGGGGGGGGGGAGCAATCGGAGTTGGTCGGCAAGCACGTTCGGCACGTTGTGTGCATTGAAGTCAGCCCAACTCTTCTTACTACGCTCCTTGCAAAATTAATGCCCTAAATTACTGCCATAAATTCCACTTCCAATGAGCAGCTAGTTCGAAACAGTTGATTTATCCTTCTCTCCTGGCCTCCATAAATGAAACCAAAGCTTCACATTTACCTTCACATCATTTAGGTACTCTTCCTCACACACACACAAAAGAATCATAAATCTTACCCACACATAAAAAAATTCCAGTCAAAGTTTTCTTTCAGCACACTAAGGGAAGATGTGTATAGTATAACCAAGTATAGTGCATATTTTATTTCTCATTTTAGATCTCTTGAGATGAATTATCGATCCAGGCTTCATTACAGCCGGGTCTTACTCTACTGGCGCCAAAGATTGAAAAGCGAGCTACACGTTATTATTATCCACGCTCTGGACAACTGAATATTTTTTTGCCATCCGAGTGTTTGTCCCTCCTGCAGCCAGGGAAAGACATATCTTGAAGAGTTCTCCCGTGCACCAGCGAATGTGAATTACAGCTGCATAGACCAGCTGCCTGCAATTTGGATGGTAACAAAAGATGATGAGATATCAGATCAGTCCCCAGACGTTGTCATCGAAAAAAAGGGATAAAATTCCAACATCTTAAAGGGGCAGGTAATCCATTTGTTTTTGAGATGTATGAGTTCTCGGATTGCTGTCTTTTGACAAAAATCTGCTTTGTGAAAGCTATTTTACAAATTGCTTATCAATGAAAAATAGACTGTGCAAGTCTCACACGCATTTGAACTTCTAGGACCAAGTTGGCCCCAACTATATTGAGTGTTACATGCGCAATTCTGTTTCTTTAGTTTAACATAGTTTATGGCTATGAAAACTGAAAGTAAAATAAATTTAACAAATCAACAAAGAAAACCCAAGAATATTAAGACTTGACATTTGTTTGAGGTTACCAGGGTTACTTGTCAACAAATCAATTTTGGAGTACACATGCCCACAAGTAAAAATTCCCTGCTAAAAGAAATAAGCTTGACGTAAGCCGGACATTAAGCTTGACGAATTCCCTGCCTCAAAACATGTAAAACTTATTGAGCCAATTTTTTGCCTACGGTAAGCAGAGCCATGAATATGGGCCCTGCTCTCGATTGCAGAGGTTGTGGGTTCGAATCCCACCCAAGTATCATGGGGATTTGTATTCCTGCAGGACTTGGAAAGCACCATGTGTAAAGAGCTTATCACATATTGGTGTAAGGTTGAAACCAAAATAAAAAGAACAACTTTAATGTTCAATAATCAAGGCGCGAGAAATATCTTCCCTTTGTTACACAAACATGTTCTTAAAAATCGACATCGTCAATTATGTTCCAGCTGCCATGTTGTTAGTCTTTCCTGATGACAGCCAGCATCTGTTCAGGGGTTGTTTTTTTTAACAATGCGAATGATTTACAGGACAGTGATCTATTTTATACATTTCACATTTTCTAACAAACTTATGTCAGATGGAATTATAAGCCCAGGATGTTTGGAACCATTCCCTATGGGAATCTTTCATCAATTCCATTTTTTTTAGCTTCAGAATAAATGCAATTCTGTTTGCTTGTTGGCAGATGCTTTGGGTCAGACTTGCGAAATAAGTATTACTACCCTTATTGGAAACATGTTTCAGTCTTCTTCTTTTTTTCAGTGAGTTTTCATCTAAAAAGCTACTTAATAATATTAATAATAAAAATAACATAATAACGCGCGGATCTTTTATACAGAGGTGAGAGTTATTGCTGACAAAAAGCTCTGGAAGTAGCATCTAAATTTGAAGGTATGTTGAAAGGATGACTATAAATTTAAAGAAGCTTTTGAAAACAGTATCCTCAAATCTAGAGAATTATATCAAAGAGCATGATTTATTTATATGTGAAGAAAATAACCGATTTTTGTGACTAAGCTGACGTAAAAAAGAATAAATTCAGAAAAAAGTCCAAAATCTCATCCCTGAAAAAAGCTTGATCCCACCCGGCGGGTGTCGCAAAGTGACATTATTTTACGAACGGCTATGTTTGATTTATGGGACCCATTTGCAGCTTGACATCCCATCCAAAGGACAAAGCAAATTGTGGTGAAATGTCTTTCTCAAGGACACAAGTGTCAAGACCGGGACTCGAACCCACACTCTGCTGATCAGAAACACTTCTTGACCGCTCGGCCACAACGCACCGAAAAAACAAAGCAATTATGGTGAAGTCTCTTGCTCAAGGACACAAGTGCCACACTCTGCACAAGACACTTGAGTCCAGTGCACTAGCCCACTCAGCAACGACAGCCCATAACTTGAAAACGCAATTTTCCAAGTGTTGTACCATCAAACAACTTCTAAAAATGCTCCCAAATTCTCCCAAACCCTGTTGTTTGACTTTGTAGGATTTGAGACTGCAAGCCCAAACAACAATGGGAGTCTTATGGTGACACTAAGGGGCAGTTGACTTACCAGGTCAATCCAATTGTTCTAGGAAATGTGAGCATGCACAGAACTACGCAAACAATGGGAATTTACCTACATGTAGTAAGTCTGCTGCCACCTAGCGTTCCAAAGTCTCCCATTGCTTTTCATTGGACCAGGCAAACAAATGCTATCTGTCACGTGAGTTTTCATGGGGTTTGAGGGGGTTGGGGTTTGAGCCCATCAAACTCAGTGGAGTCAAAACAACACCTGCTCATTCTAGTTGCACCGTCCAAAAGTTTTCAGCCATTCACCGATATCAGAAATACTTCCCCAACCTTGATTTTGTCCACTCATGTTTAAGGCGCCTGCGCTTCATTTACTGTGCTGTTTTGTATTGTGTAGACCCCTATTGTCCAGTTAACCACCAGTATTGTCTGCATCTTTTGTATTTTGTTGAGTTATTGTTGATTTGAAGTCTAGTAAAGTTCCACGATTTTTCCAAAACTGTGGGGCATTCTGGACCCAAATATTGAAACTTTGAATGTTTTTTACTTGATGTTTATGTTTGGTTTTGTAAAAGCTCTCACGAGAAATCCGGAGCATTTTAATTGGCTTTATTTGATGAGTTTGTGAATTTGATCTTATTATTATTATTATATTTTTGGGGGCATATTATATCAACATGTAGTTTATCCAGGGGTGAGAGTCATTGCTGACATAAAAGTCTGAAACTAGGCTCTAATTTTTCGGAGGTTTTGTAGAAATGATGACATATCAACCTTTCGGTAACCCCTGGAGTTATAGATTCAAGGAGCTTCTGGGAACACTATAGAGAGGTAAATCAAAGAGCAGGATTTCTTAATATCTGATGAAAATAACAGGAACTTTTTTCACCAGGTAGAAAACAAAAGGCTGAATTAAAAAAATAGTCTGAAATTTCTCATCCCTGTGATGCGTATCAGCCTGATATTTTGAAAAATAGAATGAGGGCAAGACGGTCAACTCACTGGAAGTTTTTTCTTCTTCTTTTACCTGGCCTTTCAACCATGTTTATCTCATTCTGTGTCCTTATGTGTTTTTGAAATCAGCAAAAATTTGGAAGGATTTACAATCGTAAACTTTGAGTAAGGCTTTTCATTTTGCCATGGATAAAGAGCTGATCGAAACCCTTTTGCATAAAAACGCGAGTATAGAATAGAACCCAGAGTTGATTTTACAATTATGTAGATTTATTTGCCAAATGCACCACAAGTAATTCATTTAAGTAATTTATACAAAATACTTTTGAGGGTTTTTGGTTCGTCGGTTTATGTGAATAGATGGCGGTGGGTTCAGAGTTGGAAGAGACTGTCCTATGGCGAGAGGCACTGGGGTGGAAACAGCGGTCCATTCAGTCGTCACACCCTGGCCATAGAGGAAGAACAGATGCAGCCAATGCTGAACTTCTCAAGGCTTGAACGGAGTTCATTTTGCTGTAGTAATAATAGGCATCAGTCTGGGACTCACTACAGTGATGAGTAGAGTGCAATGAGCCTGGATACTCCACTATGTACTAACTGAATAATCTGAATGTGAAACAGTCCATGACGGGACGTGACAAAGTTGAGAAACTGTTGCCATAGACGAGCAAAGTATAAAGATACTCCAGCAAGGGAAGATTTAGACATTTATATCCTTATTGATTCAAGTAAAAATACGTGACATTCAAAAAATTGGAAAACGTATCTAGAACAAAGGCTATAAGAAAAGCTGTGTGATGAAGCCATAAATATGATTTCAGACAAGGCAGTGTGAGAGGGTGGGGGTGTTAGGTACACGCTCCACACAAAAGTATTGGTCAAGTAAAACGCAAAGAGACTGGACCTTTGACTTGGCCATGCATGGCATGAGGGCACAGTGCGTGCACATGACTAAAGTAGAGCCTCAAACAAGTCTCGTCTCAACACGTACCCTACGTATGTATCCTGGCTCCAAGTGCTGACATGACGCTCTGGCAATTTCCCAATTTCCCCTCATCTTGAGGTCATCCTTAGACAAACAGAGAGAACCCTCATGGAACCTCAAGTGTTTTTAGTTCCTCTCTTACTCTCTGTATACATACCGGGGAACTATTATTGGATGAAGAGAAGAAGATGGAGCAGGGGGGGGGAGGGGGAGGGGGGGCAGAGAGACAATTGACCAAACCTTTAATCATTAAACCAAAGTGTGTTCCTGTTCGCATCCATTGATGAATCAGGTCACATTAGGCGCAGGAACAGGAAATGGACAATCCGTTATCGTCACCAAATCAAACAAGACAGTGGTTAATTTTTGAGGGTATCTTTTTACTGCAGATTGGTCTGGATAAGAGCAATGGTCGCAACCAGACTAAGGTCACGCCGGAGTTTAGCGGCTTAGGCTTTAAGGCCCCCAGGGCAATGAAGAAGCATTGACCTATATCTGTAGCCAGAGCCATAGCCAAAACCCACACAGGCCCAAGGCTATTGTTTTATCAGCCATTGTGGGATTCCACATCGTGGTTCTCCAGAGTAAATCTCAATTGGGTTGGAACAATCAATACGACATCAATAGCTTTACACTGACTGATAATCAGATCAATACAATGAACAGTCTTCTTGTTGTTTTTATTGGAACATAAATTGACATTAGTTAATCCAAAAGCTTGGTACCATCAAGGGAAATTTGTCCACCTGAAGTTTTAAAAATATATAAGCTTGATTCTGATCTGATTTAAAATGTGTTTTAAGAAAATACTACCATTAACAGGTATAAGTAATCAACGGTGAAGATGACTGGAAAAATGGATGGTTTGGAGGACTCTCCCAATCCCCCCAAAAATCAAGTCGTAAAAAGAAAAATTGTGCAGCACCTGAAATGACTTCATTGAGTTTGGGTTTACAATAACACCTGTGATATTATGTATTTTTGCAGAGTAAAATTCAGTTCTGAAATAAAATTGTTTCTTATCTGTTTATATACTGCAATATGCATAGAATTAAGTTCTTGTACTGCTTATATCTGAAAGAACTTGTTCAGCTATTTATGTGCTGCCACATAATAGAATTGAGTTCTTTAAGAACATGTGCTGCTTAATTCTGAAAGAGGTTGCCTCCTATTTATCTATTGCCACAGGGTAGAATACAATTCTAATGAGAACTCATTAAGCTCAGTTCTGAAAGAACTTGTCATGCTATCTGCCAAGGAGTAGAATTTAGTTCTGTTAAGAATTCCTCCTGCGCAGTTCATCACAAACTGACTTGCCTACATGGTAGTACAACAGCCTATAAAATGCAATTTTGTCTGAAAAGTAAATTAGTACATACATGTAGCATCGAACCTTATGTTGCCAAGATTAATTGCTCCACTTTCGGATATTAGAATCACAAATCACTTTTATTCAACATGTGCAATGGCCACTACTCAAACAGTTTTGAAAACGTTGGGCGTAACACTGCATGAGATTCAATTAGTTTCAACACAGTGATGAATCACACGGCCACATTTTCGTCCCCCGAAAAAAACCTGATTTGTACAGACGATCTACAAACGCAATTTCTTGGGAGCCGTTTTATTGCAGCAATCATCAAAAATGACATGCTGTTTGTAATTCACTTTCAAGATAAATCAAATTTATAACCGATCAACTTCTGATGGGGGCCGCGTTACAAGTGCAGTGGCTTCGCCGAATGCGACATCTCCACGAGAAACGCATCAAAGTAATAAAGCCTGATGAGACAGAGTTAGTCTAATAAATTGTTCGGCTCTTCAATTGGATTCGTCAACATCCATCTAAGATGGTAGGTTCTTAAAAAAGAGTGCAAGCATTCAAACTGCCCGGTTTACAAGACATTCATCTTAAAATCTAGTTTCAAAAGTGTTTGTTGTTTTGGGGTTTGTTTGTTTTTTACAATTTAGAGATATATGGAAGGTTCAGTTCGTCTTCTTCAACCTGCCTGGTTTTCAAGAACGCTCTCAAAACATGTTTAAGAAAAAAAAGATGCGTAGGTCCTGTCTTAACAGTCAAAGCCCTTGACTCTTTAAAAAAAAACATTGTGTTTGACACAAAACTGTCAAAGTGTTCCAATTCCTGCCTACATGTTCGTAGAGTGTCTTCTCTTGACAGTGGCCTGCTGGCCTATTGCCAACAAAAACACCTAAAGACGGGTTTCGATTTTTCCCAGAGTAGTCTCGCTAGCATTCATTTCATCACAATTTTCACGAAGCAGCGGGCACGTCAAAAATTACTTTAACTACGTTTTAAATGGGTTTTTTTTTTCACTTCTTGCCTTACTGAATAGCCATACTAAATTACTGCTTAATCAGCACAGTGTTTAATTTCTTAATTACATTAATGATGAGTGGACGTTCATCTAAGTAATTGCATTTTGGGTTTTCATGAAGAAATGGGCAAAATACTCTGTAAACAAATGGACAAGCACATACATGTAGGTCAAGTCGATTTTTGCGTTTTCACACTTGTTCGACTAATTATTGTGTTAATCAATCTATGTTTTGCAATTTTTTTTTATATAATTGATGATGCTTAATTCTAACAAAAACGCATTTAAACTGCAGAAGAAAGTTTTGATACTGCAGAGCTTTCAGTTTCAAATTTAACACCTTTTCAAATGCATCTACATATCTTGAAATGGTCCTTTAATCCGTTTTGACATGCCTGTCCCTTTGTGAAAACGGTGACCATTTGCTTACAGAAGCCGCACATTAGTGCATTATAGGCAGATTGTCCATATGACTCTAAATTCAATGTGCAGTTCAAATCATCATGTGCCTGGAAGAACCCGCTGTTAATTTGATTTTCTGTTGAAATGTTGTTTTTCAAAAAATTTCTATTTTGTTTAGATTGTTGAGTGAAAAGATCACATTTGGGGAAATGCACTATATCAGCACTGGTATTATTATTTAGGGAATAACAGTGTGGGGAGCCGGTCTTTACTGTGTGGTAATGACTGGGGTGGTGACTGACCACTGTGAGGTCCATTAACAGTGGGCAGCCACCAACCAAGGTCATTACCACGCAGTGAAGACAGGCTCCCCACACTGTTGTTGTCATTAATAAATACCTTTTACGAAGAAAAACGGTAATAATCATCAGAATTTGTGATTTTTCTTTCGCCGTTAATTTTAGAAATGTTTCACTCATGTTCAAGGGCCGTTACTTAGGCTGTTCAACTTTTGCATGGCACCTACACTGTAGTCTCTTACACACAATCAACTATTTGTGCACGTTTTGAAGAACCAAAGTATGCGAATTAAATAGAAACACTTTGGTTGGTATTCGGCTTTATGCTTTGCATTACCTTGGTTTCATGCTCGTACCAGCTACCTTAAACATTGTCTGCGCATTTAGACATACGCGTGGTATGCCTCTGTACGTGGCACCATCCGTGTAAACGTAACTTTTACTCAACAATGTGCTTGTTTAGGGGCCATTAATTCGCTAGTTTGTAGAGCCGGTCTTTATATCACTTGTTAATGACCAGTCTTCAACCAATCAAAATTCATAAACTCTCCGAGGTAATTATTAATACTATTTACGCCCTTTGTACAGACTGTACACAAAGTTGGGGTTCTGAAAAAATGGCTCCTGACAAAAAAATATGGCATTGCTATAACCTTTTTGTTGCTAGAATTACCCCCCAAAGACATGTAATCCCATTCCATGCAGAATTTAACCTACCAAGTACCTAGGATGACTTATGAATGGCAGAAAAGCTTATCCTTCAACTCCGTTTTCTTGAAACACAATAAATTTTGCAGAATAATTGCTGACGCCCCTTCTCCGGTACCTTTTTGTTACATCCTTTTGCCGGGCACACGAGGAAATGACTTTGTCCAAGGAAACTATTAAACATTGTACAAAGAAGCCGGTGAAAATACTAGTGACATTCTGAAATAGCACCACAAGATGAATTTTCACAGAAAACTCCCAGGAAAAATTGAATTCACTTTTTCACACTTGAGTTGCTAACTCTGGCAAACTCCTGAGAAAATCAAAATGAGAAATACATGTAGCTACCCCTGATTACATGGTGTCTCCGCAAACCTCACTTGATTTATCTCCACCATCAAAGTTTCAAATCCTAAAAAAGTACCTACCCCTGCTTGGGACTATGGTTAAGAAAATAACCCTAGGGTTAAGCGTACTAAGTGTTTATTCTCTATTTTGCCCCTGAAGAAAATTATGAGATGAATCAAGTGTGAGATGCAGATAGGGTGGCAGTGGGAATAAAATTCTCCAGAAATTGCCTCGGGTCTGTTTCCTTAGAATTGACTTGATAGTATGAAAAGGGCTTCAACCAACCAATCCAAAATAAGAAGGACAAAATCTGCCTTATTGAACTAAAAGGGCATAGACACTATACACTAAAGTAACATTTTCCAGCAAGAAGACCAACCATTTGAAACGGATGTGTACGGTGTGACAACTATGAACAGAACTGTGTACAAGTAAATGTATACAGTCTCGTTATGATAACAAAATCGCTGGGACTAGCCCAATCACCTCTTTATAACAGGAGCGATGTTATTCTTTTAAGAGGACAGTAAAACAAAGAAACACAAAGCAGAAAGGAGATTCAGGACTTCAGAATGTATGTACTCTTTATCAGCAGAACCTATTTGTATAAAGTCAGTGCTCTAACGAGGGTTGACTGTACATACACATGTCATAGTATTATCAGAAGAGAGGGGACAGTTAGAAAAAAGAAACCCAAAGGGCCAATGCTGTCCTCCCATTGAAATCCTTTGTATTTTTTTGTGTCCTCACATTTTTTCAAGCGCTAAGTCTATGGAGAGAGTTAAGTTAGAGGGACAAAGGAAAGTCCTCACATTGATAGCAATACATTGATGTATGTATGACATGTGTGTACTGTGTATGCATTCACCACCATGTCCACATGATATCACAATGAAAGCTGGCTTCTAAAGTTTATATATTATTCAAGAACAGTCCACAGTGGATGATATTGAATGGTTGGAGAGTAGGAGGGCTGACTGTATACTATGTATGCATTCACCAGATGATATCATACTGCAGGCTGGCATCATTAGCAACTAATCAAAACAACAGTGGATATGATATTCAATGATCAGACAGTAGGAGGGTTAACTGTGTACTGTGGAGATGCATTCACCACATGGTATCATATTGCAGGCTGGCATAGTTTATAATTATCATTCTAAACTACAGAGGATACAATTTAATGGTCAGAGAGTAAGAGGGTTGACTGTGTACAGTGTACTTTGTAGATGCATTCACAACATTGTATCACATTGCAGGCTTAGTTTATCTATCACTCAACACCACAGTGGATAATATTGAATGGTCAGACAGTAAGAGGGTTGACTGTGTACTGTAGAGATACATTCACCAATATACAGGCTGGCTGTCATTCAAAACCGTGCAGTGAATGATATTGAATGGTCTGACAGTGGCAGTTAACAAAAGAGCATTAACAGATCCTTGATGGCAAGGAATACCTGTTTCCCCCTGTGTACTAAAAACATGTGGGACTTTAGAACAACAGAGTGGAGAATATTGAGTTTCCAAAACTTACGCCATTCACCAAACTGTTTGTATAATATACAAACATGTATTGTAAAACCAGACAGCTGCTTGTTTTGAAACTTAGATCCAGTCGCCATGAATCCCTCTTTCAAACCCATTTCCTGAAACCTTAACAAAACAAGCAGCACACCTGTATCGTTGATCTGTAAGGACGACCTAAGTTTGCAACTGTGGATACAAATTCTACTGGGAACTTAAAACAACCAGGAGACTTTCAAAGGTCCACATTTTAGACTCAGCACAAACATTGTAAATGTTTGCACAATGTACAGCGAAACCAGACTGCTGATTGTTTTGAATATTTTTTTTTTATAGACTTTTTTTTAGCTCCTCAATTTCTTCTTTAAAAACCCTCTTTCTAAAAACTGAAACAAAAACCAAACCAGAGCAAACATTACACATGAATCGTTACAAAGTACCGAGACGGATAAAATCCTGGCAATGCAAACAGACATGACATCATAATACCATCCATTTGGTCTCCCTCTTCATTCACTTAGCATCAAAAGCCCTATATCGTTGCATCCACTTCAGACGCGGGCACCTTTGATGCCGAAAAAACCAAGGCTCTTAACGTTTTGAAAAAGAGCGCGAGTCACAGGGAATCGAAAGCACTTGAAACGTGAAGCTGCAACATTCTACTTTAAGTTGTTCCAATCAATTAATTAATCCTCTTAGCATACAGGGTCTTTCTTCCCTTTTCTGAGCGCGCTAATCCTACATGAGAACCAGACTATTATCTTGATGATGGGTTAATGTAGGAATGAACAATGCTTGGTGTGAGGGTAGAATGGACAGGGGGAAGGTATATCCTTCTAGGTTGTTTAGCTTATAAGAGTCTGGTTTTGTCTTCATTCGTCTACTGGATCGAATCAATGAAGCTGGCATGAAACCCTTGAAGAAGCTTACCAAGAAGGTCTCAAATCTAAGACACCCCCCCACCATCCACCACCTTAAATCATGAAATGTTGTTTCAAGACAGTCAAAATACATTAATAAGAAGCTATGAAGCTGGCCCTAATCTGAAATCAGTCTTCAGCGCTACTAGTAATACAACAAAGCCAGACATCCAATCATGGATCTATAGGTGGTGTAGATTATATGAAATCGAGAGGGTGGCCTTAATTTTCGATCCAAACAACACCTTCATCAGAGGTGAAGAATACAAACATTTAAACACTTTCATTGAAAGGGGAAAAGGTAAGCAAATAATCAATGGTTTCCAATTTAAAAAAAAACCCACTAATTTGGCAATAATAATTATTAATAAATGTTCAAGTAGACTGAATTTGGAATAGATGCAGTTATGTTTCTTGCCAAAACTACTGTAGGCAATTCCTGTCCAACCCTCAAAACAGGGTTGCTCGTCAATTAGATGAGACTATGAGCTTTCAAATAACACTACCTTCATGTTTGCAATTTAGGGCCCATGATGTTGCATTTAGTGCCATTATGGTATTATTTCTCAACATATAGAATGTTTAAGACTTCACATCACATCACATTGAAATCAAGGCAGAATTATAAGTTGTCTTCATTTTTAATGCCATTTCACTATTTTTGAGAAGTGCCTTATTTTGGCGGCGGGGGGGGGGGGGGGTCACACCAGCATTAAGTGCACTATTCCAACAAAGAATCCTCTCCATTCATAGCAAATACCCATCATCCATCAAATCTCTTGACAAACTGAAATGATTTTTTTTTGTTAAAGCACAGTTGAGTGGCTTTAGCAACCATGGACAGTGCATGCATCTACAGGTGACCCGTGATAACGAGTTTCATCTGACAGTATTGTTTTGACAAGGAGGGTCTAACAGGGTACAAGTGGTTTGGTTAGAATAAAGGCTTAAGATCGGCAGCGTAGTTTCTATTGTACACAAGATGAGTCAGTAGGTATTATCTATTCTGAGGTCACACAGTCATCTCGTAAGGCAGTGATCATATAACGGTCGTTTTGGATCAAACTGTACATTGTAATGTCGTAAATCTTTTGTCATGTTTTGTTTTGTAAGGTGTAACATGTGCCCGAACACCTCTTGTTATTGTTTCTTCTCCATCTTCTTCTTCTCCATCTTCTTCTTCCACTGAACTCTTCTCTGTCGCATAATTCAAGATTAAAACTGAATAGAACCTTGAAACTCATCAGACATTTGAACCTCAATATGAGCACAGTTTTCATGACGTCATGATGAAGTCATCAGGTGTCGAATATATCTCATGAACACCTTGTTTTTGTGATGTCACAAAAACTCGATGTCTAGTTTTGATTTAAGTTCGTTATCTTGTTTAAAATGAGGGCGACCTTGTGATCTAATAATAATAATTAATGAATTAGTCCTGCATTCCTAAAAGTCTGGTCTCATGGTTAATTAAAAATTTTGTAATCACAATTATCACATATGTATAATCAAGAGTTGTAAGAATTAACAGCTGAGAAAGTTTAAAGGCGTGCACCCTCTCTTCCTATCAAAAGTTGATAAAAATGGTTGTTGATTAATTTACGTGTATAAGTAACATTTAAGTTGAAAAAAGTTAATAGCCTGAGGCTTCAACCCTAGCAGAGTCTTTCTCGAAGCCTTCAAGAAAGACTCTGTTAGGGTCAAAACATGAGGCCATTAATGGGGTTTTTTTTGCATTTAATACCATACACGTAGGTTACTATCTCACAAATAATTACATCTATTAGAACTAAATTATCCAGCAACTTCTTCGGCAGAAAGAACAAGCGTGTCTTAAGTAACGATCATATCTCAAATGTCAAGCAAACATTTCATTTTATAACCAGAGTATTCAGTACTCCAACACAATTAAACTGAAAGCTGTGGGTTTTTTTTTTCAAGAGAGCATTTTTTCGTAAAATTAATACAACTGCAAACTCTAAGTGTTATCAAAATTTTAATCATGGACAAAACACGTATTTCAGGATATTTTTGTTGTACATGTAGCTCACGTCAATGGCATGGCGGTGACTTCTAAACAAGTCCATGGTGCAGTTGATGCAAGACAACTTTGGAATCCTGTGATTGTAGTGATTAGCACGTTAATAAATTGCCTATGTAATGGATATTGGCTGGGAAGGGAGACGGCGGTTGGAAATGTCCGTGGCAATCTCATTTTCATTGGCGTGTGGTTCGTTGAATGAGGCGGTGTAGGTGTACGAGGGTCCATGGTCCATGTCTCAGTGGAGTGCGTGAGTTATGGTTGGTCTCTCTGAATCAATTAAGCTGTGAGTGTACATAGCGGAATGGACAACTTTCAGCTAACAGTCGCAAGGTACACAGAGTCTTTGTTCGGGCATGATTGGGAAAATGCAGCACGTCTTTTTGCATCATGAGATGGGATGGGAAAATATTAGCTCACAGGTTTCTGTTTCTTTTGGCTCCACGTAGGACGAAGAAACAGAATCTCTCTAAACTAAAAGCTGTTTCTTTTTCAGGATGAAAATCGACAGTTGGAAATTACATGTAGTTGTTTATGATTGACATTAACCCACATACATATACATGTACTGACTTTTAGAAACCAAACCCAATAGCCTCTGCTTACACTCACAGTGTGACTTAAAAATATATCACACATTCAATGCGGGTGACAAAGCCTTCTCCAGTAGCTGGACCCTAGATGCTGGAACTCGCTTAATACTCTCAACATTCCTTACTTGCAACTCCGTTCATCAATTCAAACGTAAACTCAAGTCATTTTTATCGTAAGGTTCCTGTTCAGTACCATGTTCCTCTTTGGAATTACTGCCCTCAGCGCATTGCAATCATTGTAAACAATGCGCTTTATAACTGTTTATCTTATTGTAATACTATAACACATGTTCTGGGTAAAATGAGATGCCAGTTGATATCTGTCTTGGAAGTCACTGTATCTGATTGGTCACAATTCTACTCACTCGTACAAAGTGTTCATTTTGTGTACAAGATTTAAAAGTATACCTTTTTAAGTAGATTTGCAATGTTGGTAAGTGACACCAATTACTCAGATTAAATATTTCAAATCCAAAATTATCAATTCAAGATTTAATCATTTTTTTGTCAATTATCAGCCAATTTCAAGAAGAGCCAAGATTGATCTTTTAAACTGTGTATCAATATTAATGCTAAGTAAAGTGGGATGTGATACGACAATAAACTAGTTTTTATATGTTGCTTTATCTAATACAGGTGTCTGACAGGTATCCTGGTTCAGCACCCAGCCAGACCGAAGCCTCACATTGTGGATTGGGTTTTCAGTCCCTCCCTGATTAAAGGGCATTTCCCCCACAGACCGTGGTGCAAGTCTTGCGCGTACTTGAACACTTTGCTCCCACGTACATTGCTTTAACGCATGAAGGAAACAAACTTGTTCACTTTAACAGGTCCAAATGTTTGAATATATGCGAGACTTGTACAGTCTATTGGGGCGGGGGGGGGGGGGGGGGGCTCTCTCCCACATCTAGAAACTGATATTTTGTTCTCATCTTCTCTTTACAGGTATCTTCAGGCCCTTTGTTTCATTACTAGAGAGCTGAGTGTAATGACTCACTAGGCACTTTCTGCATGAGAACAGTACGAGTGTGAATTGGTAGTCATCCAAATCACCCTACCTCTTCACGACGACCACAGCGTGACAATAAGATTAAAAGACAAGACAGCCATATGCAAACGTGCTCAATTCAACCTCAGAAGATAGACAGGACAGTGACTTCATTGTTCTCGTTATCTCGTAGGGAATAAGGATTTTTTTTTTTTAATGGGGACTTAATGACCTCTTAATTTGGGTGTAGTCAGGCATGATAAGACGTTCTTGTAAGGGTATGACAGGTTTTTCCATGGGCACCTCTATGAGGGGATTTAAAGTTGCTCATGGAACATTTTGAAAGTCACCAAGGCGATGACCAGGCACATGAAGGCAATTGCCTTTGTTGCCTCAGCGAAGTACAAAGCCCAGGAGATATTGATCTTTTATTAATTATAAATGTGGATTTTTTTTACTTCAGAGGGAGTCGTTTCTCACAATGTTTTATGCTATCAACAGCTCTCCGTTGCTCGTTTCCAAGTAAGTTTTTAGGCAAATATATATTTGGAGTAATTACCAAACGTGTCCAGTACCTTTAAACTGGTATTTGGCCAGCGGACCGCTGTTGAAGGAGAACGCTGGTCTAGCTGTTGGGCTAGTCCAAAGACCTCCACGGCAAAGGCCAGAGGCATCATAGAGGCAACAGCCTCTGCTGCCTTCATGAAATCCCAGCGTTTGATGACGAGATGTGAACCATGATTTAAACTGTGTGATTCAGAAGACTGTCTGAAGTGTGTGGGAAGAAACATCAGGCATCGCTGACTCAGGATTCCTTGAAGACAACACCGATGTCGTTGACTAATTATCTACACTGTTCGAAATGACGATCCTAGTGCATAACACAGGATGTGTCAACAAAGTTGCGAACGCCGTTACAGCTTAGCGCTTGTTTTAAAGGAAAGGGGGAGGGGATAAAGCATTATGTACTCATGTATGACCCAAGTATTTACTTGTATTGACATTCCTTTTCATTTCTTATTTCTTAGATATTATTATCAATCTTATTTATTTATTGTTCCTTATTTCTGTTTCCTTTTGGGGGGAGGGATAGTTTTAATGAATTGTAAAAACTGAGTTATAAATATTTCTGAATTTGTAAAAACTGAATTAAGTTAATTCATTATCTCAAAAAAAAGAGATTTATACTACATGTACATCGTTAAAGATTGTGGTTGCCACACTGCTAATGACAGAGTTCCAGCCTCTTACCACTGGGTCAGGCTTATAGTCTAGCTAAGGGTGCAGGGACAGCGTTCTCCCTTCAGCAGTGGTCCACTGGCCAAATGCCAGTTCAAACACCTGAGGACTGGTCAGTCAAAATTCACTCCAAGTGGTACGGCTGGCTAGTTCAGTATTGCAAAGCACCCTTATTTTTAAGTAGGATTTGAAACTTTGCACGGTGGAAGTATTTAGTGAGGTTTGCAGTAACACCATGTGAAAAATCTCTTTTGAGTAGTGTAGGTTCTGAAAAGAACCGGTGGTTAACACGTTGACTGCCGCCTCCGAGTATATTCGTAGAGAATGAAAGATTTTTGTATTGTTAATTGAATACACTGGCATCACTGAGAACGCACCAAATACGCTTCTGGCAGTGGTGAGGACATACTGTACATCCTTAGAATTTGTATGTTCAAATTATTTTTTTTTAGTGTTTTTGCTGTTGGTATGCGCGCATGCGCACCACACTTGGCAAATGGGAACGCTCTACGAATCTATGACCGGCAGTCAACGTGTTAACGACCCTTATTTTTATAAATTATGGGCAACTGCAAAAGCTGACTCGCCAGTGAAACGAAAAGCTACCTGGTCCTGCTGGCCAGTCACTGAAACAGAGGCAAACCCTGCTGTACCTAAAAAATAGATCTCAGAGGCTCCTCAGTTCAATTCCATTCGGAGGTGCCCAGATATACACAGACACAGTACATGCTTTGAGGTTGAGGGCAAACTACTGGGCGTTCTCTCTGAGTGCATTTATTGTGTCACTGTATGACATCAATGCTTCGTCTGTCCTTTAAATCATTAATGTTGGTGACACACTATCTGCTCTGCATGCTCTGCATTGTGTCACAACAAAACTGGCCTGTGTAACATGAGCAGTAAAACTAAAGGGCTACTTACATGTATGAATAAATTATAATGTTTTTTTTTAATGGGGTTGGTAATCTGGCATATTGCTGATGTGTCGGCAGTCGTAATACTAGCATGGGAACCGGGCATTTCAACTCATGAATATTCACACACATGTGTGTACGGGTTCATTTAAATAATGAATAATTATGGCAACAACACCCCAAAAGGCACAACGGGACAAATGGCATGTAAACAAGCAATACCTTTAAAAATTCAATTAAAATAGTCCCAACTGCACACAGGCTATGGATGTCAAGCTGGATACCTGTATGATCACACACTTTGGTTGAACTTGTAATTCGTTCCCAGATGTTCCACACAGTTCCTTTTTATAATGCTGAATATCTTGAATACAGAAACTGGCTTCACACAACTCCTTTTTATAATGCTAAATATCTTGAATACAGAAACTGGCTTCACACAACTCCTTTTTATAATGCTAAATATCTTGAATACAGAAACTGGCTTCACACAACTCCTTTTTATAATGCTAAATATCTTGAATACAGAAACTGGCTTGAGACAACTCCTTTTTTTATAATGCCTGAACATCCTAAACACAGAACTGGCTCCACCAAAGGCCCTGGGCAGAGGTGTCGCAGTATTATTATTTGACCTTTAGCTTTAAAATGTACATGTAAATTGTACTTAAAAACCAATTATTGTAGTAAAGTCACACATTTTTATGTACTTTCTAAAATAAATTATTTATCATAAGAAGTTAATTTGAATATTTCTTTGGCATAATACATAAAAGATTGATCCCAACCCGATCCAAATGCCATCTTTAAACTCATTTCTACATGTATATCATCAGCAGGTTTAGTTTGAAAAATTCACGCTACACTTATTAGCGATCAAACAAATCACAAACACGATGAGTTTTCAGAATTTCAAAAAGTACGAGTGACACTTCACGTTGCAATGTTCCGATCATACCAACATTGACAAGCACTTTTTATCATTATTGAGCACTGCTGTGCATCGACACAACGGCTGCAGTTACGTGTGCTTCGTCCGGGATTACGACTTACGTGGGTTTACCTGTACTTTCATAACAACACCTGTAATTCACACAAAAGCCATTTCTGAAAACTTGTTGACACGGGTAGTTACATTTGAAAAAAAAATCTAATACTAGCAAGAATGATTGTTGCTTGCAGCAATGAAAGTGACTAGCCCTTAAAAGGTAACAGCACTGGCAGCCAATACAACGAGGCAGAACCACCGGTGCGTACAATTTACAATTTGGACTATAATTTAAAGTGTCTCTAAAGTTCTAACCACATCCACTCCGATTATCTGTAGGAATTTAAACTGTTCGTTCAAGAAAATTGAAAATAAAAAAAAGTAATAAAAAGTATCAGTTGATTTATTATCAAAATGGCTTTAAATATTTTCAGCTGAGATTAAGGATCATTGGTTGGGATCGTACACGTACAGCGATAAAGCCAGAAGAATACAACAAAGATGACAATTTGTAAACTAGCTGTTTTTATGCCAGCCTGCTATTTCACTATTTCAGGCCTATTCATTCATAGATGGGCAAGGTAGTTTTTCCTCAGTAAAAGCTATCTCTATGAGGTTAATTTACACTGGAATATTTCAAAGGGTACCAAGGCAATGACCAGGGGCATGGGGGCAATTCTGATGCCTCAGTGTCGAATCGGGAAAATTTCACAAAGAGCTAAGATGATTGCTCTCTTATTCGGTACCTTTATGGAGACCAAGGACAAAACAAAAAAAGGGAAAGAAAAAAGGACTCCAGATTGTAAAACAACTTTTATTGAGTTGTACTCAATAAAATTGAAATTAAAATTATGTAGTTGTTATGAACTCGCTTACCTTTCTATAGCAAAAGAGCAATAATGTTAACTAATTCAAGGTCTTTAAGATGAATTAGTGCTTTGTGAAATCTCTGGCTTACTAAAAATAAATGTCACTTGAGCTCCTTGAGGTCAATGGTCACTGCCTTGGTGGCCCCTGAAATGTACAGAGAGGTATTGGGCAGTATGGCTAGCATGTGGCCTAATTCCTCCAATATCCTCTTCACCAATGGAACTCCACACCAAAATGTTTGGACTTGGATTTATAAGATTGGTACGCATGACGCTGTGACAATATTATAAGCAATCTGGTAATTGGGCAAACGGCCCCAGTCCTTCTGAACCCTTCACTTTGATGATTGGTAGAAGAGTAGTGGACTGTAAGGACTTGGAAAAGTACCTTACCCTTTACATTTCACAGGATGGAAGCATCAGGCCTGTTGATGCAACATGGAAAGGGTAAATTAATCAAATGGCGATCGACCAACAACATTTTACCAGGACAGTTTTGACTTGTACAACCGTTTCTTGGACAGTTTTTCCTGTGGTTACACACTCAACACACGTGTCTTCTGTCAAAACAGGTCAGGTAATTTGACTGTGGGGTTGTAACAGTACATTCCTAATCACATGCATTTGGTGCAGTGTTTTGCCTTAGGGTGAGAAATGTCAATTTAAATATCACTGTCCAAGCAAGACGACCCACACGCATCCCAAGCACACATTTCAGAATTTGAAGTACACACTAACATTCAAAATCATGTCAACTGGAAGTCTCTCTTCACTTGAAACAGAAAAATAATCTACATGTTTGAGTTTCCAAAGGAGGCCAACCTAAATCCACTTTCCTGGGTCCTCCAGCATCGTCTGGAGAGTTTGGGTGATTTTATTATACTAGGCAAGTTTGATATTCAGATGGTAGTAGGAACGATACAGTACATTTAGGCTATCTACTAACTAAAAATAATAATTAAAACTTGTAAAGGCCATCTATCTAAGACTAAACATATTCCGAGGCGCATAAAAACCAAACAAAAAACAGAGAGAGTAACAAAAAGATTACAAATTACGTAGCTTAGAAAGAAATAAGAGCACATTGAATAAAACAGATTTACATAAACGTGTCGGCAAAAACAAGTGGTAAAAAATAACAAACAGAAAGTCAATCATAAGAAATATTGAATAAGTGATTTTTTAGCAATGTTTTGAAAATGTCCAGAGACTTTGTAGCTCGGATATGTAAAGGAAGAGAGTTCCAGAGAGTGGGTGCAGATACAGAAAATGCGCGAACGCCGTTGGAAGTGGTTGTTTTAAATAGGGACAGTTAAAAGAAGTTGGTTTGTAGAGCGAAGATTGCAAGTTGGCGTATATGGTGAGAGAATTTCTATCTACTAAAATATTCTTGTTGATTTGGAAGGATTGGGGCTGTATCCTGCAAAGAGCATCCATTGGCTCTGACCCCCATTAGGTAATCTCTAGGCATCGTGATGAATGTAACGAAATAAAAACCCTGCTAAATGCAACAAAATGCAACAAGTGATTTGGTTGCATTGTGCAGTGATGTTGTTTGATTATAGCATAGAGAGTGGTCCTTTCTCTATGATTATAGGATAGCCATGGGGTGCTAGCCCTGCTAAATGGAACAATATGCACACTATGGGCATGATATGGGTGCCATACATGCACTGCTTAAATCAACATAATGATCAATCCACAGCTCCCAAAAGACTACTGTACTGAATACAACAAAATCAGAATCCAAAGTTAAATCACTTGGCTGCTAAATGCAACAGAGTTCACCAAAGTATAGGATTTGAGTTGACTGCCAAGTTGACAGCACTTTCCCCGTCAACAAAAACCAAAGTGGAAAAGACCAATGGAGAAGGAAAAGACAAAGTACGGTATACTATTTGCTTAAAGAAAGAAGCCCTTCCTGGTCAGGAGCAAAGTTTGCAGCATCATAGGAACTGACTGGTGCTATTTCATTGTTACTGAAGATAACTGGAAGCATAATTGGCTGGAAGATGAGATTCAGAATGTTATTTGTAAGGGGATACATTTGACCTGCTTCATAAAATAAAACCAGTCTTGTTCAATTTATTTTATACATCATCCAAGAGGAGAAAGTAGACTTAAAACAAAAACCAAACGAATTCCTCCAAAGGGGAAATGCATTCCGTACATTCAAACATATTAATGTTGTGGTTGAAAAAGCAAAATATTTTTGCCTCTTTTTTCCAGAGTGCATTTCTACTGAAGTCATGGAAAAGATGTAAACGTTGGGCAAGGGTTGGAATTCGCACAGCCTGCAAATGTTTGTATTAATTTTTTTCCATATTTTTTATTCTGATTTTTTTTTTCAAGTTTGTTTGTTTGTTTGTTTATTTCTTTCTTATAGTTAAAATTGATTTGTTGATTATTTGTTTACACATATGTATATATTTATTCTTTCTTTATATTTTTTATTTGATTTTAACACCATGGACTGCTTGTGCTGCTATTTGAAACTGGAGATACTAACTGTTCATGGCTTTAGTTGTTTACTCAGGCACAATTTCATAAAACATGTAAGCACAAACACATGCTAAGCACAGAAAAATATTGCTTAGCAGAAATTGGTTACCAGCCAAAATTCCATAAAGCTGAGCATAGAAAATTGCTAAAAGCAGTATTTTCTGCTTAGCAGCTTTTTGAAATTGGGCCCTGGTGGGTAAAAGGTGTGAAGCCTTCTATTCAAACTAGCGAAAATAATCCCTGCGTTAATTAGGGGTTTATCAAGGGATTAGCTACAGGATTAACTCAAATCAGATTTAATGAGTGATATTGCCTTACAGCCAACTGGCAAACAACTGTAAACTTTTAGATCAGGGACAAGAAAGACTGGATTTTTGGACTTTTTAGTTGTCAATTTCATCAACGTTTAAAAAGTACGCTGGACATACAAAGAGGATGTTCTCATCTTCAAATATAAACAGGTTAATCTGTGGTGTTGACCTGGATAGAGTAGACCATTATTGTTTTTGTAATATTTCTACTTCCATGGTATAACTTAAGCCTGTGTCCGAATTAAATAACTTCGGCCTAGCTGAAGAATAGAGCTTTCAAGTCGGGGATTCAGCTATGCCAAATCTACAAATTCGAATTGAAATTTAATTATAATGACAACAGTCTTTAACACTTAAATGTACTCTTTTTGCGTACTTGACTAACCTAATGTTTTGCTGCATTAACATAAAGACACTGTTTAGCAATATCTTTATTATTATTAAAATGTAAAAATTATGATTGATGGATTTTAATAAAAGCAACTCCATGTACCACTGCACTGACTCTAAGATGCTGACCTACATTAATGACATTAACATTCATGTATATTCATAAAAGTCATTATGCAAATCAGTTATTCCTGATTGACTCTGTTTAAAATTAATTAAATACACCGGATTTGTAATTATAAAAAACAAAAGTACAGCTTAGTTTCAATCTTAAGTTCATATCAGTGAAATATTTCCGTCTGAAATACAAGTTATTCATCAGGCCTGGAAGAGGGCCATTTGAATTTTGCAAAGGGGCACTTGTGACTTCCAGACTCCAGTGGAAAATCTTTATGGAAAATGTTTGAACGAAGGGGCACCAAGGCCTAGACTAGAAAAGAGCAACAGAGGCACCACAAATCACCTTCGCTCAAGTTATTTCAACTGCCACCATAAATACAAGGACTGTGCACAAAATCTCTGACAAACACAAGATAATAATGATAATGCCGTAACAAGTAGGCCTATTTTTGTTCTTTTCACTGATAAAATATGTCAAAATTTGACACCATTTTCTTAGGTTAGTTGTTGATTGTATTGAAAATCAGAGAATATGAATTAATGTAATCTTCTACAACAAACCATTGACACATGAGTGAGCAATAAGTACAAAGTATAGACGGACTGTCCTTATAATTCAAATGTACATTTTAGGCCCTTTTAATTTAACCATCTTCTTCAGTTGTTTTTTTATTGTTAAAAATTATAAATTAAGTGGGTATGAACTTCACTCACCGAAAACCCAGCCCAATATGGGCAAGCATTCCTCACTCTGTTACTAGTCGACAGGGCAAATGCTGTGAAGCTGATCGCCACGATGGCAAGGCCGAGAACCATCTGACTTACGCCAAGGACTAGGGTCGTCTTCCGGGGTTTGGGTCTTACCGCGAGCCGGCGAAGCACCACCCGGTCACTCTCGGCTGTCACCTCCGCCATTCGTCCCGATGACCCGTCCGGCATTGCTGCTACACTCCTCCCTCCGTCCTGCTCCTTGTGAGTCCAACTCGATAGCTGAAAATGCACTTGTCCTTTCTGTTCAATAATTCACGGTATACGGGAACTTTGATCTGGCTTTATTTGCCATTTTTGACAGCGAGTACGTAGATGAGTGACTATGAACTGTGTCAGTCAACGACCAGTCACGTAAAATCAGCCATGTGTCGGTAGGGTTGTTCCGTCCGTACTTAGTCACTGTGTCCTAGATTTCCGCCAACGTCCACCAACAATCACTTACATTCCAACACAGAATTAAATATAACTTAAAAAATATGGTCACTTTACTTTCAATAATTTGGGTAGTGATTGTCAAATGTCATACATCCCTTCGTAAGACAACCACAAAATCCTCACGCCCCGGCGCGGTATGATCTATCTTACTCGATGTGTGTGCGTGTGTTGACATGCCACACAATATTCACGGCCGATAGTTAATGTGCACATGCACTATGAATCATACTGCGCACACTTTGCCTCTTTAAGAAGCCCAACTTCCTCTCATTCAAGCTCAAACGTGTTACGCGTAAATAGATCATATATTGGGCGTAAAAAGGAGTCGAAATGTGCGTCAACAAAAAAAAGTTTCCCAACGCAAGAACTTCAAATCTTCGCTTGCTAAGGCCGAATGGTGGCGCAAGTCATTTCGAGGAAAATCTGTTTTGAAGCAATTCAGCTCAATGGCAAAGCCAAGTATTTAAAGACACAATTTTCTTAAAAATCAATCATTATTGAAGAAATTAATCATTTTGAAACGGACAACAGAAAACGTGTTTCAATGATTCATATTCATTTTTTTCATAACCAACTATTTGCTGGTAGTTTATAAGTCTCAGTCCCACATATGGCTGCCATCGTTGATGAAAACGTGCACGCGTGAAAGGCTATCATTGGCTGAGAGTCGCGCGCAGCGCGTACACGCCTGCACTTTTCCATTGTTTGTCATCAAAGATGGCGGCTACTGACGTCATGGGTAATCCATCTATACTATTGATTGGCAAAATGATGGAACATCGCTCCTTTTTGTATGGGGCTGGTGATGGCGTGACGCATACGCGTTTGTGCGTCTGCTGAGTGCACATCTCTATGACATTTGCCAACCAATAGTGTCTGTACGTACGTATGCATGAATGCAATTAGCATATTTCGTGGGAAGGGCTAAAACCACATGAGAGATAATCAGTGTTTCTTTCATTTAGTACGTCCAAATCTAACAGTGGGGCACGGCCAATAGACCCTTACCATGAATTATGTAAATCACACATTGTGCGTGCGCGCATTATACTGGCTTGCAAAATGAGGGAACACCGTGTTTTTGTATGTGGTTAATAGTCATTGATCTCCATTATATTGATCTCCATTATATGTCAATATAATGGAGATCAATGTTGATAGTGGGGCATGATGTATACGCGATTGTGCGTCTGCTGCGCCTGTTTGCCAACCACCGGGTGTCTTTACGCATGCGTGAATATTATCAGCATATTATTTCATGGGAAAGGCTAATATTTGTGAGGAATCCTAATCCATGAATGTGGTTACTTGTGTTAGTACTGCAGCTGCAATTGTACTAAAATTTGGGGGAAAATCATGAAATTCCGTGGTAAACTGCGCGTGCAAGAATATTCAAATTACTACAAGAACACACCAATCTCGATTGATTGATACAGTTTTCGAAAGAAAAGAGAGTCTGTAATCTAAACTTACAAAATGTTTCACTTTTCGCAGTTTTTCCGCGTAAAATAATGGTGGCACATAACCGGTAATGAGGCTTATGAAGGCCCGGGTAATTGGACTTTTAATGTAAAATGAATGAAGGCCAATAGTTATTATAAAGGTTCCCTTCCTGAATGCAGCTGGTTCCTACAAAGTGGTTCCCGGTGAGGGTCTAGACGACAACCAGCTTTCCTCGATAAATAACAGAGGCGAATAAATAAAAGAAATAAACGAATACATAAACGGCGAAAAATAAACAAGCAAAAATAATAGTTTCGTCTTATAAGCTATACATTTATTTTCACAAGAGGGCGCTATATATAAACCTTAGTTTCTGCAGAACGTCGTAAAAACCTAAGCAGATCCGCAGGGTACCAATCCCATTGCCATGAGAGGTATACAGATTGGTTTCCCTTTATCTATAACAGTGTCTGGATGCACTTAGCACCTCAAAATTAAGAATAATTGGGCCCTAGCTTACAATTACCGAACAAACTGGATAAGCCTAAAATAAAGGGGCGTAAATAAGAGGGGGCAAGAGGGGCGCTAGACTTGATTTCAAGTCTGAGATCGAAGTTATTTATAACCGTCAGCCACGAAAACTCCCTGTGGCAGCATTTATTACCAATAGGTTACAATCACTTCAGCGTCTGTTTAATCTCATTTCGGTCATAAATTTGTTTAGTGCTTGGTACGGTTTGTATTTAGAATGTATAGCTAAAATATAAGATCTAAAAAAATTGTTTAACTAAACAATAAAATACCTGACTCTTACTAGACGAAAAACTGTGTTAAATATTACATTTTATAAGCCCTTTTATGTAATTTTTACTCATTTTCTATCCAATCAGACAATGTATTCGTTTTTTCTTTACTGCGTCGTCAGATTATCATAACAGAAGTAAACGAAGCAACGAAAAGGGAGCATACCATTCAGTTGAGAAGAAATAAAAGTGTGAACTACAGTTTTGATTGACCAGAGGTGCCCCCTACACCCCCTTGTGCCCCGCCCCCTAATACCTTACCTTCCACGCTACTAAAATGATACAGTTTCTGTCTAAAGATAGACCCATATAGACCATTTTTGTATATTATGAATACTTTTAGGAACTGTCGAACTGTAGATGCCTTGACGCTGTGTACAGATAACACTCCTTGCACTTTGCAGTCCAGTTTTGTTCCTACTTGACATCCCGTCAGAAACCTGCTGCACGTCTCATCTGGAATCAGAGAAGGGGTAGAATTGTAGAAATTGATTTCAAATCGTTCTCGTCGATTAAGGAATATTGGAAGTTAAAATGACAACCTAATCCTAAGTCTGGATTGTTGACGGTCATACGAGCCAACCAAGCATTACTCGATGATAATAATAACAATATTGGAGTCTCATAGCAAATGTATCCACCAATAAGGTTCTCGAGACGCTTGAACAAAGAGAAACACTAGCTGTTATATAGGACAGGTTTTGAAGTTTATGAATTAGACCCATTATGTAGCACACTGTAACAGGGTTTAAAAAGGTGCTGCGGCGCTCTCTACAGCCAGTGCCAGAAACAGCGTGACTTGATTCGTTAACCTGCATTGCACAACACACGGGACCTATGGCTTTTACATCCAATCTGAAGGACGAGGCAATAATGGTTTAATGTCCTGCTTAAGAAGAACATAAGTGCCAGACCGGGACTCGAACCCACACTCTGCTGATCAGAAACACCAGAGCTTGAGTCCAGTGCGCTTGACCGCCCTCGACCCACGACAGGCTACAGCCATGATAAACTCACCGTCGGTCAGTACGTGTGCCGCGGCGGCTGGTGAACGCCTTGCATTCGTTGCCTGCCTCACATCTGCAAGTAGTCCCATCTGCCTTAACGGTAGTCTCGCCCATCTGAAAGCATGACATGGTACTAAAAATGATGAACACTTGGATAATACTCATTGCAAGGTTTAACTATTTTTAAACTTGAAATAAAGAAAATGAAATCGCGATCCTGTTGGAAACACTATAGCATTAATGTCGTTGTCGTCGTCGTCGTCGTCGTCGTCGTTGTTGTTGGTGCCAAGATTGGCAAAACATTGGCAAAATGTAAATACAATCTAGAGCGGTTCAGTTAAAAATCTCTAACGGCAGTGTTGATTTGAGCACTACCCGTAAGATATGCACAAACCCTTTAGATTTTGCCATCACCGTGCTACCAATTGTAATTGTGTAAAGTCTTTCCAATAAGGTGTTTCAAACTATATGCTTACCTTAACGTACACCTCTCCAACTTTGCAGCCGCATTGATCCTTCGGGACACATTCCGTGAAATACATGTCCGTATTGAATTGGGACTTTGTGCCATCGAGACATCCACAGGCTGGGAGGTCATTCGATGCTTTACATGCCGCCCATTCACCATCACAAGTGGCCGTATCTGGTTCATTCATGCCCTCCTTAACGTACTCGTCACATGACTGAGAATTGCAACTCGTAGAGCATTCAACTTCCTCCAGACCATGGCACTCGATGCCAACTTGAGCTATCGCAACAAAAGAATATAAAAGCGTAAAACATTGACAGACCACTCCAAAATCTCCCAGGTCGGAATTGACCTAGTTCCAGGTCCGAGCGAACTTGACCCATTTCTGGGTCAGCATCACCTTGAATCTGTGTCAAAGTATATCCCAGGAATCGTCCAATCGACGCAGAATCCCAGGTAAATCCATTTTATTTTCACATCCTAGGGTCCGGATCAGCCTGACCCAGATATGGGTTCGATCCCTTGTGACCCATGATTCGGGTCAATTCTTAACCGGGAGTTTTAGAGAGAGAGAGAGAGAATCTGAATCTGAATTAGGCAAGTATTCGGCAAAGCATCCTATTACATCAACTTTAGCCCGAACATCTGACGTCACACTTCGAGGCTCGTGAATAACGCCAGATACCAGCCAGACCGGATGTTGCCAAACGTACCTTTGACCTAGCATTCATTTCACACGGACACTCGCAGAACGAAACAACGCTACGTGATGTATCCACTGATCTCTATTATACTGACAATGAGAGATCAGTGGATGTATCCAATGAAATCATTGGGCCTTAAGACCAGTACCTGTCTTTATCAGATAAAGACAGGGGACCAGTCTATATCAACTTGGTCAAAGAAGACAATGAAGACATTTCGTTTTAGTTTTAAACCCCCAAAAAGGAAAAACACACGCAGTCACCAGAGAGGACTGAAAACCCAATCCACATGCAAGGCTTCGGTCCGGGTGTGGAACCGGGGGCCCACACATAGGCAAAAGGCAGGGAAGAGACCACTGAACCAACCCGACTACCTTATTTATATTATGTGTTTCCTACAACAAATACTGACAATTTAGAAGCATTTTTTTTTAGAACCATCGTTACCATTCCGTTGTGGATTATCTGAACAAGTATAGTTTATTTTGGTAAAGAATTTGTACGCAAACTGGATTTACCCAGTTTAGGCTGACGTGACGCGGCGCACCGTGGGAACTGAATCCCATCCAGCGGCGTAGCCAGGGGATGGGGGGGGGGGGGCTGGGGCACGTGTCCCCCACAAATTTTCCAGTCCCCCCCACCCCCCCCCCCCCCCCACAACAACAAAATCGTGCGAGTGCTCACAAAAATAAAAAATTAAAAAGAGAGAAAAAATGCGTGTTTGTATATTAAAAAATCAAAATGTTGTGAACGATCGCAATCGGGATCGCTACCACGGCCACAAAATGCCATAAGAGGATAGTGTCCCCCCCCCCTGCATGGATGCAGCGTCTCCCCTCCAAAATAAAAGCATACCCCTCACAGACAAATCAATTTCCCCTGCCCCCCCCCCCCCCACTTAAAGCGATGCCCCCCTGTCCCTCCCCCAACCCCAAAAGTCCTGACCGCTGATCTCAACGTTATTGTCCAATGACCGGTATGGTCTACAAAGAGCCTCAACTTGAATATTTGTTTCTAAACTGCGATCAAAGCTTTGTGCTTTGATTGAGTGTTCCCACGGTAAATTATCTCAACCAACTATTGACACTTGATCAATTTAAAAAAAAACAATAAATCTTTAATTGGACAATTGAATCAAGGTAACGCTTTTCCCATACACAGTTCTCGCAAGCGTCATAAAATTGTAGCAAATCAATATGTTTTGATCACGTGCATTTTGTTATTGAACCGTGTGTGACAGCCGCTTGTACAAATAGTTGACAGGCAAAAAGCACCAACAAAAGTGCAAGATTTCCCCTAAAGGGATAGGTAATAACATAAATGAAATGTAAAAACAAAAAACAAAAAAGGTAAAAAGCAAAATATTAATAAATACAATATTGTTTCGTTCCCTCTACATATTATTTCAGTCCCTCGAAATGATTTCGTCACCGAAATATTGTTTCGTTCCCTCGAGTGCTGGTGGTTGTTGAGAGTGAGATCAAGTAAGATAAATTTAATTAGAACTGATGGGGAATTCTTCTTCTGGGAAGATGCTCTGCATAGTAGTGAACTTAAATTAACTAACTAATTTATCAATTAATTAGTGTATAGTGTGCTGAGATAATCATATGTGGTGCACATAAAACAACAAATGATTAGATTCGATTAGATCATATTTTTATGACACTACAATTAATAACAACGATGCAAAGAATGGGTAGTGATAATCCCAGCCAATTCCATTAAACATCATTCAATTTGACACCCGGCTCATTCGAAGTCGTTTGTAAATGGATGCTCTCTGTTGCATTAGCATTCAACAGTCGAAAGGAGTAATTCAATTTGAACTGTTTAACATTTGCACAGGTCAAATGAGGTCATTTAAATTCGTTTGGTCCCAAAGATCATAATTTTGCTAAAGCCAACAGTAAGACGCTGGTCAATCGTTCAATTTCACCAGTTTAGTAGGCATCCAACAAAATTCAACCGAAGAATGGTGAACATGTAGAAATGACTGCTTATAAATCAAACAGGAAAGACGATGAAACGAACCTGAACGGGACCATTGAAGTCATTAATTTTTGTGCTCGAAAACGAATTTTAATTATATTAAAAAACAAATACAATATAAATCTTTTTAAATATAAAAAAAGCCTAGAGCTTAATAGCTGAAATGAACTAGGGAAACATGCGTGAATTTGAGTTCCTACGAAATGCAACTGAGTTAAGTATTGCAAAAATTGACCGAGGAAACAAACACTAAGGAGGAATAACTACCATACAGCTTATTAGGCACTGTTGTTCCGGGGGTCGTTTCATTATGTCGTCTATAAGTCCCTGTACTCTTCAAAATGTCCATAATCAAACTGAGAGCCAAAAACATCAAGTAAACAGATAACTTCAATAAAAACTTGTGAAATCTTCTTCTGGGAAGATGCTCAGCATAGTAGTGAATTTAAATTAAATAAATCAATTAATTAATTAGATGAAACGAAATTGTGAATACAAAAACTCATTTAATCATTTTGGCTGGTTATCAATGTTTAAAAGTGATGTCTTGATATAGCTTTCATTAGGCAGACAGAACGACAAAAACAAACAAACACCCCAACACCCCAACAAACAAACAAACAAACAAACAGCCCAACAAACAAACAAACAAACACCATAATAAAACGTGTATGATTTATCAAAGATAAATAAATACCATCACAAGTTGATCTGCAAAGACACATTGCGATCATCAGGAGACCGGTTAAGACTCTAGAAACCTTCATGGTGACTGTCGACTCTCTCTCTCTCTCTCTCTCTCTCTGTCTCTCTCTCTCTCTGGGTAAACACAACAGCCAACTGATTGTACCGACCATAAGCAAATCTCATTATATACCCATGATCAACAATAAATAAACCACACAATAATCGATACAAAATAATTGATCACGAGCACCCACACGGAACGGATTATTATTTGACGTCATTTTTAACGTTTCGTTCCCGCAAGTAAAAACATTGATTTATTTGACGAGCATGCTTCTAAAACTGGGGCATGTAAACAAGAAGTGGCCGGGACACTCTGGGTAAACCCCACTCACCTCAGCTACGCACGACCAAACTCCACCCGCCCAACCCACCACTCCGGGGGGGGGGGGGGTCCGGTAAAGTCCTTTCTAACTAGCTGCTGCGTCGACGACAAATCATCCGAGCCAAGAAAGAAAAAAAAAGACTGAGCGTCCAGCATTCATTTGAAAACAATTAATTGATTCATACAACAGACTGTGATCGTAAATAACTTTTCAAACACATTCCATGTTGTCTAAAATGTTGCATTATGTCCCGAGTGCTCTACATATTTTTGAGTTGTTTATTTATTTATTTGTCTATTTTTATTCCCACGATAGCTAAATATTAATCCTTTAAATTGATCGATAGTTTCACATTTTAAAAATTCATTAAACCTTGAAAGTAGCACCTGCAAACATGCAACGGGATATGCTTTGCAAACAGTTATTGTTCATGTTTACCTCTTGTTTTTAAATTCGGACTTTTGATCATGGGTTTACTGCGACCCAAATTGTATTAATTGTTTCCCTCCCCCCCCCCCCCCATCAATGAGACTATATAGGGAACGTATACCTTGGTTTTTGGAACCGTTCCATTGTTCCTATATAGATGTAGATACAATCAACCTGTAGCAATTTCATTTTAAAGGTGGTAGCATTTTTGAGATATCGCCGAAAATCCATGCAGGAAGAATATTCCGTACTTGGAGTATACACAATCTGAGAAACGTATCTGACAATAACGTTTCTCTGATTCAAATTTTTGGGGATAAAAACTGATATCTTTTGACATAACCACATTACTTCGAAGTGAAATGATTTTCATAATTAAGTTTTTATTGCCATTAATTGTAAAAGCGATTACCAAACGCATACCTAATTCCCTTTAAAAAAAAACAACAACAACAACAACAGTAAAGGTGCATTTTGGTTTCTTCGGTAGTGGCCTAAACGTGGAGTCACTGAGACACACGGCGCCCTAACCCCACCCCCATTTTATATCTGGAATGTATGTAGTTATTTCAATAATATTATAATTTTCTAAAATTTACATGCACACAATGTATAATTTCTGTATCATTTTCTCGTCGCTGGTTATCTTATAAAAAACGAGGCAACGACAAAACAAGACCGCTGAAAAGAGGGGGCTTGTTTAAAAAAAATGACTAACGGAAACTACTTCATCAATAAAGACACACTTGCAATAAAGTGAACAATTGTCTCTAGTATAGAAATATTAAATACAATAACTGAGTCTATACGACTATTATAAACTTGCAAACAACAACGCGAACGTTATATCAAGATAATTGCAACGTTTACACAAGTTGTGAAGGAAACTCAACAAGTCAAAAAAACTTAAAACGTATTCCTATTACCCCCCCTTCCCCAAGAAAACAAGTTACAAGAATCCGACTACCCCCAAAACGGTCATTATTATCCCGTAAGCCACTCCCCTTACCCCATCACCCCTCAAACTCAAAAGAAGATACATACAAGAGTAATTAGCACAAGCTACTTTGGTATATTGAATAATAACTGATTAAATATTAGATTTGAACACTGTGAGAGATTTAGCAGATGTAATAGGCCTATTGTTCGGTAATTCATTCTAGTTTTTGTACCTTGATAACACACACTTTTGTTGAATAATGGTGGATTTGCACCCGATTTTTTGCAATGTGCCGGCTACAGTATTTTGATTGGCCAGAAGTTTCCCATAGAAAATGGTGCACCCCTTGTGCCCCTAAAAAAACAAAAACAAAAAAACAACAACCCACAAACAAACACCCCAACACCCAACAAACAAACAAATAATCAAAAACATAGCTAAGTTTCTTCGCTGCTCTTGATGAACCAATGATAGACCATTGACTGGTTGTATTATAACGCACCTCTTGCTAGTTCTGTGGTCTGGTTGGCTGGAACAGGGTCACATCAAGACAGCGCACTCACATAACTAATTTGTTTGCGTATTCGAACTTCCGGTCATCCCGGCCAACCATATGGAGTTTTACGTGGGCGAGATTTTGTTTCATCAATTATTTTAGGTTAACGTAGTTTATAACCATGAAAAGTATGCGTGTTGTTGGGAATGTATACTAAGTGATAACAGCAGCGATTGTGAAGAAAAACTTGACAAAGGTGATGATGTCGGACTGAGAATTATACAAGGTGGCTCCTGACGTTCTCAGGCGATACCCTGCCTATGGCGAGCCAAAATAGCATTTACTCGCATTAGAAACGTCTTGTTTTAATGCCATCGACGATGTCTCCAATATATTTAATCTCCAATAGCTGATGGCTCAGAATTGCCCGGAAGCTCAATGGTGACTTTATCGGCCATTGAAAGAAAACTTAAGTTTAGATGTCACTTTACATCTACTTTTTTAATTCAATGGAGAGACTTATAACTATTTTGATTTGTTTTCATTTTTATTCACAATTTAGTGTGGGGAAAGGGCACCATTCACCACTCGTGAACAAGAATTTGTACAAGCTCATCATCATCATCTTGTATGGGACCTCGATTTCGTCCATAGAGCGTTGTCACAGGGCAGCCGTCCCCCGGAGATAATGGACTGGAGGAGGTTGATCAAAAGAGGGCGCTATCAGAAGAAGTTTGAGAAGATACACTTGCTAACTGGTCACCAACCAAAACGACCTATGGTGTAGATGCAAACATAAGTTAGTGGCATGGCATTTCGACCCTAGTTTTTTAGCAGAGTATTTCTCGAAGGCTAAAAGAAGAAATTTAAAAATATTCAGAGAGACAGAACATCCTGCCACAGCGGCCGCGCTGAGGGAAAATTAATTTTATAAGTTTCAACAACAGAGGGCGCTTCATTCAACCCACATTTTTTTGCAGTATACAAGAACGTGAAGAATGGAGAAAAGATAGTTGATCGTTTTCATAGCAACAAGACTCTTTTATTGACACAAATTTGGAGTTTTGCACGGACGTCGTACGATCGTAAGTACTGCAAATACCAAAAACCCACAATTATATGTTGAGACTGAGAAGTGAGAGCTTTTTTCCTTTTTTATTAAAAGACTTTCGAGTGGGATACTGCGGTATACTGATTACTGGCATTGCATGACTGGCAATCCAATTCCAATTGCCAATAATATGTTACTAACTTACGAAGTTACGTAGGGGCAAGTAGTAGTTCTAGGCGGGTAATTCTTTTAATTGTTAGACTCGAGTCAAGCTAGCCCCACTCAGTGACCATGTCCACACAAAGAGAATGTTGTCTTCTCTGTGGTCCACACAAGTGAGGCTAGAGTCTATCCAGCACTCTGCTAGTTGGAAAGCAAACTAATGTATTTAATGTAATTATCCTGACATGATTAGCGTGTCTGTCATCTTCTTTGATCTAGCCCTGGTACTCTACTGTACAAATGTGTAGATGATCAGGGCACCTGTCTGTAGGCTGTTGTAGAGTGTAGTTTCCCTGCACTCACCAGTCACTGGCTGCCACAACGAACTACACAAGATAACACAATTATTAAGCCTTTTTTTCTGTCGACCAAAAAGGTCCTTATTTGTTATAACAAATTAAACATTAATACTAATCTATGAAGTGAATAGTATTACTAGTAGGCTTACTACACTTCTTTTAAAACAAAAACACCTGATGATAGTGGATAGTGTGGTATATGTGGCAGGAGATTCTGCCCCCCATTCCCCTGAAAAATATCTGCCCCCCCCCCCATACAGTCATACAATGGTGTGTATACAAATTGTGTCTGATACTGTGATAGTGCACTTTTTTAAGGTCAACTTTCTTCAGCCCATGTTATTTTACCGTATGGCCGGGGGAACAAACTCGCCGGGTAACAGAATCCCTTATAACACCAGATAGTTTTCAGATAGGCCCAAATTTTTTAATATGACTTTGTTTGGGGGGGGGGGAATATTTCACAGGAAAAAATTGCTTTCAGTGTGAACTTCGTAATCAGTTAACTTTCAGACTAAAACTAAACAATAGTATTTTTTATCCTTACCAATCCTGTATAATGACTTAAATGGTCACTACAAAAGTTTTCTTTAGTAATTAGAAATAAAATTTGTACTTGAAAGGCGAAACACTTTCCCCCCTGTATCTCTCCAGGATGATGGATTCCTTCTCAGATTTATCATTATCTGATCCGGCAGACAATGGAGCCTCCAGCGATGAAGAGAAACCTGACCTACAAGGCTTGGGTCTAAAGATCGTTGACATTCCCACAGAGAATGGTAGCAGCTCCTCCAGCAAGCACAGAAAACGTAATGGAGATAACTACAGGTGAGTTTAGTTCTCATCAACAGAACTCTCACTAAGTGAGGGTTGTAATTCTCGCAAGTATTATGAGGAAGGCTTGACTATCGATTTGTTCAAAGTATCAAGAGTTTGTAGGGGCTCCGTTTTGTGAGATGAATAACAAATTAGGTGGCTTGTGCTGAAAGCGCTTGCCTCTCACCCCTGTGGCCCTGGTTCGAATCCAATGAGCATACCTCCATGACAAGATGCCAGTTGACATCTTTTCAACACGTTTTGTTGATCTCTTCCCTCATCAGCAATGATAACTTCTCTGACGATGGCTCAGAGCTTTCCTCACAACGATCGGAGAGGTCAAGGTCATCCCCGAGCAGAAGGAAGAAGAAACTACACAAGCTAAGACTGAAAGACGGAACGGTGGTCGTCTTGAATCCCCCGGAAGAACTTCTTAAGAGATCAGAAAGTAAAGCAAGGAAGCACGCTGGCCTTGGAGAGGTATGAAATCACTTTAAGATATACAGGATAAAAGCGGGCGGGGAGTGAAGTGGAGAAAGTCTCACGTTTACTCAAGGGTTTGAGTCCATTAAAATGCACAATTTTGTTTCCTTCACATGTAACGAAGCAATGTATGTTTGAACCTGGGTTCCTGAAGATGAACAAATACGCATAAGATACCACGGTCTGTTGAAGTTTTTATTAGTGGTGGTGTCAGAATCTTTACAGCAGAATGAAGAGGAAACTTTTCAAAGTACGACTGAAGGCTTTAAACCCATCCTGAAGTAGAAAGCATTGAGATCAAATTACAGGACTCCTCATCGGAGGAACTTTTGCTTATTTTAGGGTTCCCAGGTCTGATGCTTCACGGAGGCTACAGAGGCAATTGCCTTCACGTCCTCGACCATTGCCTCGGTGCTCCTTCAAATATTTCAGTCTAAATTCAAGTTTTCCTCATAGAGGTGCCCTTTACAAAGGAAAAACTTCCTTGTCTTTACAATACTGAAGCACCAGGCCTGAGTTGACACAGTCAAATTTGTGTGCTGTGCTTAAGTTGCGGTCAGGTTGGTGTAGTGGTATCTTGCCTTGCCTTTCACCTCTGGGACCCCGGTTCAAATCCCACCGGGGGCACTATGTGGATTGGGTTTTTCAGTCACTGCCTGATTGCAAGGGTTTTTTCCCTGGAATAATTCTCTGGGGTTTTCCTCCCACGTCTAAAACTGAAACTTCCTTCATTGTCTTCTCTCCATTGGGTTCTTGGCTAGTACAGTGATTTAGTTCACTTTTCTGAGAGTCCTTGGCTTCACAACCAGAATCAATAAATAAATAAAATAAAAGTTGTGTGATTGACTGTGACTCAGATCGAACCAGCTCTCCAGGAATATATCCGCTGCACCGCCCTCTGTCGTCTTGTGTATGGAGACGGACACTGGAAGTTAGCCGAGAGTCATACGAACCTTGCATATGCTTACCTCACCCTCAAAGGTACGACAAGTTAGTAACGTCCTCTGTGTTCCCCTGATAAAGCTGTGCTATTAACCCTTCTGTAGGTATAGACTCCAAGATGCCTCATAATATCTTATATGCTATGTATATCATGGTGAAGTAACCCATACCACACTTTCCTGTCGTTGTATCTGTGATCAATCAGTGCCACAGATTGCCACTGAAGACATTGACCAAGGTTGAGAACCTTATCTCTTCCAACAGTGGCCCAAATTCCATTGCAATTGAGCACAGCTTAGTGGCTTCTTCAGTTCCACTCTCATTGAAGCACTTTGGGCTACGGGTGTACTCTCTATATCAGACTGTGTGTGTGTCAAACGCCACTGTTGTGGCATAGTGAGGTATGGGTCAGTTGTCTTGAGAAACACACTGATTGTTGCAGCTTCTTTTGTACCTTCACTCTTACAAAGAAAATATTCTTTTGTTGATTAATGTCGATTTTGCGTTTTATTTCTTAACGGACAGACTTGGCTCCCCAGGCTCAGTACCAGGCAGAAGCAGCTAAGAAGATCATGCTAAGTGGTCTCCATGCCTCGGACTCCAGCGAGTCTAAAGCCGATCTCCTGGCCATACTTGTCAAGATGTACTACGTCCTTGGTCGTACTAACACCATCAACAACAAATATCCTTTATTGTATTTAGAGCTCTCAGTTCATAGTCAAAAGGAAACCTATTAAAGTCATTTTTATTGAAGTTTAATCACGTCACAATTGCAAAAATGTATACCTTTTATTTTTTTGTTAACTCTTTCAGTGCCCGCTTTTGTGTGTGTTTTGGACCTAAAGTGCCCAGCTTTTAAAAAAGAATTCGAAATTTTATATACAAAAATAATAAAAAATAAGTCTTTCTCACCAAACAAAATGTATCTTGCTGATTTGCATTGCCTTGGTACATCCCAAAGCCAACAGTATTTCCTGAGTGATAATGCCCTCTCGTGATAACATGTATACTATGGGTCGTACATGTACAACTCATGACACTTTTTGAGTACATAAAAAAATATCGTACATGTACGATAATGGCGCTTTTTCAAATCAATAAAATAGATCGTACATGTACGACCTTGTCACTGAAAGAGTTAACTTTATATTATTGTGCATATCCTGGCTGAGCAGTCGAGTGCACTGAACTCAAGCTCTAATGTTTCTGATCAGCAGAGTGCGGGTACAAGTCACGGTCATAAAGCTGTTGGTCTTGCGTGTTTTGTAATGCCCTGGTGTGTCTGGCAGTGGCTGCTGAGTGCACCACAGCACCTTGTAAACCTCAACAAGATGCTACATATATGGGTCTCATAATTCATAAACTTCAAACCTCAACCATCTTGAAAAGTGTTTCTCTTTGTTCAAGCGACTTGAGCACCTTATTGGTGGAGGCGCCTGCTACATAAGACTCCCAATAGAATAATGATTATTATTAATATTAAATTACAAGGGACATGTAGACGTTCAGTCTGAGATACAAACTGAAATCCACAGAGAGATGTTGGTTGATTCCTTAATCCGTCTGCTCCCCACATACCCCGAGGCAGAGCAGTGTCTTGTGAAGGCAGACAAGGTGTCTGACGAGAGAGCTAAGCTGACTAGCACAGTGGGATCGGAACAGCAGCAGATGGCAATCTACATCGCTATCGCTATGGGAAAGTACGTCCAAAATAACAAACAGAAAATCATACAGCGCCCAATTCAAACCTGAAAAGACGCATTACGGCCAATTATCATAAAGCTGCTAAAGCAGAAAATATTGCTGAACAGTATCCTGCTTAGCAGAAATGAGCAGGATACCAGCCACAAATGGTTAATGTGACATTGTATTTTGGCTGGTACTCTAGTGAGCATAATTTTGTTGTACTTGGCTTATTTTTCGTGCTGAAGCAGCTCCAAGAATTTCAGCCCAGGTGCCTCACAATATCAAAATGAAGAACTAGACCAATGGATAAGTTAAAATTACACTAAAACATAACTAAACTATCAGTTAGCTTTTGGTATTTGAGTTTGACAAATACTTCGATTTGTAATCAGTTTTAGGGTGTAGTTAAAGTTGGAGGTTTGCACTTTTCTTTACAAGGTCAAGATATTACGTCAGTCATGTGTGGACTAAGCACTGTTTTTTCAGTGCTTTCCAGGGACATGGAGTATGGGGGAAAATCCATAGGGTACTCTGGTTGGATTGACCTACGTCCACTCAACCAAAAAGGTCAAAAGTCATGACCTGAAATGCGACTTACAATGTTTCCCATGTTAACATAGTATCTATGTTTTTAAAAAACAAAACCAATCTTTTGCTTTATCCTATTTTTTCAGACACTTTTACAAGAAAATGTTTGTTTTTCACACAATGAAAACCATGTCTTATGGTGATGATCATGCAGAAGTGAATGGTCTCTATGTCCTTAATGGTTCAATGTATGTACTTATTATTCACCATCTTGACTTGCATTTTGGTAAATTTCAGGTTGTACGCCAACCAGAACAAACAGGCTCTTGGAGCTAGCTACTATGAGAAGGCCGTACGACTTACAGAGAAACACCACGGCTCGGACAGCTTGGAGCTTATTCCAATCTACCAAGACCTTGGGAAAATATCCTTTGTTAAACCAGAAACATTCTTAGGCACCTTTTCAAGAAGGACAGGGTATCTGTTTTGATTCAGGGTTGAGATTTCACTCTGTCTGAAATCAGCAAGAAAGTAGCGTCCGGATGACATTATCTTATTATTACTTATTACATTTACAACATTAAAACAGGTGGCCCAAAGGCCAAACACCAGAGCTGATTGGCAATCAGCAATCAGCAATCAGCAATCAGCAATCCACAGCAAATTGGAAAAAAAAATAACAACAGAAGGGAGAGTGAGCATAAGGGTCATTGTTAAAAACTACTACCAGGTCCCTCATCGGCATACAGAAATTTGGTTGGAGCAGGTATCGTAGAATTATTGTAACTGTATTACATAAAGGAATGGTTATAGTTGTTGGTTATATCAGTAAGTTTGTAAAACAATGAAAAGCTTTGGGAAAAAAGTCATTGTGGCGTATCGTGGCCGAGCGGATAAGAGCACCAGACTCAAGCTCTTGTGTTTCTGATCAGCAGAGTGTGGGTTCGAATCCTGACCGTGACACTTGTGTCCTTAAGCAAGATACTTAATCATGATTGCTTCGTCCTTCGGATGGGACGTAAAGCTGTTGGTCCCGTGTGTTGTGTAACGCACGTAAAAGAACCAAGTGCACTTATCGTAAAGAGAAGGGGTTCACCCTGGTGTTTCTGGTTTGATTGGCTGCATATTGCACCACAGCACCTCGTAAACCATTACATGGTGCTATAAAGGAATCTAGGTCTCATACTTAAAACAGGTAGCTTTACATACGTTGCAGGAAAAAAATACTGAGCGCTTTGATACGTCCCTAGGGGTGTGATAAAGCGCTATATAAGAACCAAGTATTATTATTAGTATTATTCAGGAATTTTGTTAGAGCAGGTATGTTCAATTTGTTGTCACTGTATTTAGAAAGGAAATGGTTAAGGAAGGTTATAGTTGTTGGTTATATCAGTAAGTGTGTAAAACAATGAAAAGCTTTGGGGAAAAAAGTCATGGTTGAAAACAAGCCTTTATCATACTTCTTGCAAAAGTGAAGAAAATTCCATTGGATCAACAATAGGGAAAATCAACAAATTGTCTCAAGAGCCATTTAAGGCCCGGTCCCACTGCAGCGATAACGAGAATGATAACGATAACGACGCAAAGAGAACGCATTCTATTGGTTGAATGAGCGTGTGCGTATTCTGCGTGGAGTAATTCAACCAATAGAATGCGTTCTCTTTGCGTCGTGATCGTTATCGTTTTCGTTATCGCTGCAGTGTGACTCGGCCTTTAGTCAGTCTTGTCCACATACTGCATCTCTTTGGAACTCCTTGCCTGGTGCATGTTTCCCTCCATCCTACAATCTAGACTGTTTTAAGAGGAGTGCCAATTCCTACCTTCAGCTCCCCCGAGTTATTTTCATCTTAAACCTTTTCTTGTACCTCTTCCAAGAGTGACTTTTAGCCTGCATACATTTTTATTTCTTTAACATTCAAAGACTCAATTAGATAGTATAAAGGAATATGATGGAGAATGTATGTCCCTTCATTTTATTTCCCTTAACTTGACTTCTTTTACTTGGAGCAGAGTAAAGGGAAGCATGCTAATCATGACAAGGCTGTTGAGTTCTACCTTCAGGCCCATTCAATCACCGTTGCCAGGTACTCAATTCACATCAAAAACATCTTTTTGTGTCAATTGTTTTTATTTTTCTAGTCTTGAAGGTTCGTCCAACAAGTCATTCTTATTCATTGCTGATGATCTTTACTAGAGTGTGAACCTTACAAAAGAATTTGCCAACCGAGAAGAGAGTCAGCTGAGACGCAAAGTCTGAGTGTTTTTTTAGTTAGACGTTGAGTTCAAGTCATCAAACATGTTACTCAAGTGAGATTTGAGTCCACGGTCATGTGACATCCGAGTCCAAGTTTGAGTCATTGTAAATGGTGACTCAAGTTGACCTTGTGTAGGACATGAGTTCTTCAAAGCTCATCACCTGGACTCCTGACTCGTATCTCATCAAATAGCCTGCACTGGAATTGTGTAATATTGCCCCCTTGCTCCAGTGTCGCACGCAGCTACTGTCTGCCACTCGTACTTTTTGAGAATAAAATTGCACATACAAAAATATGGTAAGCAGATTAACACAGTGTGAACTAAAATTCGCACTACACTGTATTACACACAGGGACTTGAATCGGAAAAATGGCGCAACCGAGATTATTGTGATGATGGGTGAGAACTGCATTAATTCTTGGGTTCAAATTGTGGAGTTTCTGTTGTTTTGCAGATACAGCGGGCAGAGTGAGGAGGTTGCAGAGACGGCCTTCAAGCTGGCTCTAGCATACTCTGAGCAAGCCTCAGCAGAAGCAGAAAGTAAGTATTGCATAACGAAGACATGGCATTTATTAGATGGTAAGAGACTAAGACTGTACCGGAATTGGCGGCTTTGGCTACAGCTATGGCTGTTGCTAAGGGTGTTGTTAAGGACATCCTGGAGCCCATGTCACTTGAGGCAATTTACAGGCAACCAGTTACAAGCAAGAAAAGGCATTCACATTTTAGTGTTTAAATACTTTTCTTAGGGATTGTAAAGACATTGTTTGAAAAATTACTCCTGTGCTACCTAAGAGGTCCTGTAGCATGCACTGCAGTTGGTTGCCTCCAAGTTGCCTGTAAAAGTTGCCTCGTGTGACGAGGGCTCTATACTTCAATGCAAGCTGTCTTGTGTTTGTTTTGTAATTTTGTATTATTGCCAAACATCGTTTCATCTTTCAAAGATCGTTTCTAATGATGACAGAAACTGATAGTTCTGAAAAGACATTGAGACTTTGCAAATTACTTCTTAAAGTAGGGTTCCATATATAATTGGTTTTGTTTTTTGTTACCTAAATCCTCAAGAAAAACTAGGATGGATTTCCTACGAGCTTCTGGCAATTGTTTGAGCCGGTTTGTGTAAAAAAAGTGGGTGTGGCTAGTAGTGGAATTACATCATAACTGTGAGCAGGATTAGAGGGTATTTTAAGAAGACTTGGTAAATAATTGTTATGATTTCTTGTGGTTTACTTACAGCTACAGCTGAGAGATACCTTGATGAGAGTCTGGGTATCAGACAAGTGTTACACGGACCGCATCATCCTAAGACAATCACAACACAAGAGAGTCTTTGTAAACTCCTTATCAGAACGGATAGACTAGAGGTGGCTAATCAATAAGCAATTGCATTGATCATGTATTGATTACTGTCCCGAATCAGAAGTCTTATCGGACCCATAACCACCAAACAATAGAGTGTATAGTCACTCCACAAAAGAGCCTTTGTAAATGCTTTATCAGAACTGATTGACTAGTGGTGGGCAATCAATAACCGATTGCATTGTTCAGGTATAGATTAGTGTCCAGGGGGATCAGAAGTTGTATTGGACCACATTACTATCAAACAAGTCTTAATAACCATCTTGATATCTTTATATCTGAATGATCAACTAAGACATTGGTGACCAATAATGTAACTTATTGATCGTGTATTGATTAAGAAGGAAAAGGGCTCACTGCCAAGTAGTTTTCCACAGTCTCAGTTTCATAATGACATATCAAAGACAAAGAAGTACTCAATCAAGGTAAAACTAGCACAAAGAAAACTTACCTTGAAAATAACAAGTCTTAAAAGTAGTTTTCAAATGCTGTCGTTTGTCGGGAAAAGAATTGTTTAAATGTTTGAACCCTCCGACTTCTTGCTAACACTTTCCAGGAAGTTGACCACCCATTTGAAACCTTTCAACAACATTGATTGTGCATGGAGTAACAACTGTACACAAAACTGCGCAGAGCTTCTGTGTTCTGTATGGCTGCATTCACCACATGATATCATATTGCAGGCTGACACAGTTTGTCAATCAAAACCACAGTGGATGATATTGAATGGTCAGACAGTAGAAGGGTTGACTGTGTACTTGATGCATTCACCACATGATATCGTAATGCAGGCTGGCACAGTTTATCTGATATTCAAAACCACAGTGGATAACATTAAATGGTCAGAGAGTAGGAGGGTTAAGTTTAAGAACCACAGTGGCCGTGTAGACAGCAAAAATAACTGTTTACTTGTGATTCCACTAAAAATGAACTTGAGATGAAAAAATGAACATTGACATCTTTGCAGGAAGCTGTTTCATTACTGAAGACCATCATGTCATCCAAGTGCGCCACCTACGGGGATTTCAGCGATGAGGTCGGCGAAACCTATAAGTTGTATGGCTCCATCCTGCTGTCTCAAGGACAGCTTGATAAAGCCATGAGATATTTCAAGAAGGTAAGAAATGTTTTTTGTGTCACTGTTAAAAGCTGTGTGCGTGTACTCTTGGCAAATACCAATTCTTTCGGCAAGTCACTCTGTCACAATCGCTACTCCCACCTCCAAAGTTGGTATTATGTTTGTGCGTGATTTTACCAAAAACAATATTTCATTTTCAAAAGGAACTTTTTCATTGATCTCATGACAGAAATTGATAACTCTGGTAGCCTTTGCAAAACACATTGGATAGGAAAGTTCAGAAATAATTATTTCCTACACGCAAACTAGCTTAATGCATCCTGTGGGTTTCTTGCAGTCGTTGGAGCCAGTTTGTGTGGAGTGGGCTCGACTTGAATTGGGATTACATCAGAATTACAAACGGGATGGGTTCAGTTTTAAAAGGTCATAGGTCAAAGCGATTAATTCAAATCCAAAGGTATGATCTTGGCCTAATGACGTTGCTAAGCGCGGAAGTATGGGAAAGATGTAAGCAGAGAATACTGCGATAGATAGCACCAAGAAGGGCGCTTGTTACAGCTGCAAAAAAAATTATCCGCAACTTGCAAAACAATTTTTAATGGTGGTATCATCTTTTATAACAAGGTTAAGATGACAAATGCCATACTGTTTGTTTATCTCTTAAATACCAGGTAGTTTCAAGGCAGATAGCTGATACATCTGTGGTCCATGGTCGATACTTTTATTTATTTGTTTCATTTTATTTAGCCTGGAGGTAGCCCCATCAGTTTTCACTGAACTGTTCTTCATGGGGGGCCCTGGGTACAAACAATACTCAACTATTTGTGTTTATTTTTTGTTGATAGTGTTACAGCATTCAGAGCAGTTTGTACGGCCCAAGCCACAGAAAATCTAAGGCAACACAACAAACCATAGACATGCTGCTGCAGTAAGTATCAACACCATTGTTGTTTTATTGTTGGGTTTACCACTAGGGTCGAAGTGAAGGCAATGTTAGTATTGCATTTATATCATTGGTAATCGGCATCTATATCGTGGGTCATTTTGGTTGGTAAACAGTAATTTTATCATAGGTCATTTTTGGTTGGTAAACAGCATTTACATCATAGGTCATTTTGGTTGGTAAACAGCAATTATTTCATAGGTCATTTTGGTTGGTAAACAGCAATTATTTCATAGGTCATTTTGGTTGGTAAACAGCATATATGTCAAAGGTCACTTTTGGTTGGTAAACAGCAATTATGTCAAAAGCATTTTGGTTGGCAAACAGTTTGTAAGCGCTTATTTATTTTTATTTTTTCACCCACCAAAATTATGTTACTTTTGCATTTTTTAATTGTTTTTTAATTTTCTATTTTGCTGATTAGATCGCCGGCGTTGAAGGCGAAGGAAGGACAGAGCAAGGCAGGGCAGCTCAAGAACCGTCCAAGATTCTCAGCTACTATCAAGACTGGCTCAGAGCCTGGAGTTTCTAGCATTAATACCTCAGGTTACTAGGGAAACCATTGAACTTTTCAAAACCACGGAGTGGCTTTAGCTTCAAATCTACCACAGCCTCCCTCTGTCCATCTGAAGGCAAGTGAGAAACCAAAGTTCCCCAACTACACCACAAATACTGCGCCTGCCTTTCCAATATGTACTTTATCTGTTCTAATTTTGAGGCATTTCCAAACAAAGTTAGCTAGTAGTGATCAGTGCTTACAGGTAGACAGGCCCTTTTACCATCTCTGCCATAAATATGTTTATCGATGTACAGGTCAAAGAGAACTCTTCATGAAAAGCACAAGATAGTACCTTTAAGTGGTACACTAATAATTTAAATATATTTAAGTTTTTCTGTATGTATATATTTTTGTAAAGCTATGTGAACAGATGACCTAAAACCTCAGCTAGTGTAGCCTTTCTTAGATGGAGTCTTAAAAGCCAGAATGGTAGGAATGTTTTAATTGGTTCAGATAAGTATTCAAGTGTCTCTGCATGGACTGGTCCATTGGACCGTCGGAACGTTCCATTGGAACATTCATAATGCTAATATTCAGTTCCCGAAGTCCAGCACCGTCGTGGTCCAGCAAAACATTCTGGCGGTCCACTAGCGTATGCCTACTAAGGGAACATTCTTTTGCGCCTAGAACGTACCCGACTTTTGTCGCCCCCTCATGGATGTTTTTACTAAACCGTATTCCCTAGAGTTATTTACGAGAGTCCTTCCACTTTTATAACAAAATCCATCACCATTCAGTAACTCAACACCCAACACTTCGAGACTCTGATTATGGTGGTATGCCTGATCCCATGTTAAGCGTAATCAGTTTACTAGTGTAGTCCTCAATCCAACAGAAAAACAAAACATGCAGTTGGATTTAAAAGGGTTTTGGGATGGCTAGGGTCAGTGACTTAATACGGTGATACAAATAATAGTTCTTGTCAATGTATTTTTTGTCAGAGTTTAAATGAAATGTTTAATATTAGAGGTTTTCACAGATACATGATGCCCTAATTGATTCAAAATAGGGTTTCTTTTTAGCTTCTATTTCATTTAATTTCATTTTTATGCACACATGAGTTCGGTCTTCTCATTCAGGTTTGTTTCAGTTATTCTATTTCATTGGTAAACATTCAAGACTACATTTTCACCATTCTTCAGTTGAATTCCTTGGCGGTTTTTACAATTGATGAAATTGAATGGTTGACCAGCCTCTTGCTGTTGGTCTCTGCGAAATTGAATGAACTTTGACACCTAATGAATTTGAATGATCTTATTTGACCGGTGAATGCTAAAAGTAGAATTACTCCTTTTGATTTTTCTTGAATGTAGGCAACGGTGCACTCATTTTCAAGCAAAATTGAATGAGCCGGGTGTTAAATTGAATGACTTTTTGTTGAAATTGGCCGGAATAACCTATAGTAAAGAAGACTCATCAGATTGTTGTGCCAATTGTTACAAAACAAATTACATGGAATTTTATACAAAAAAATAGCCGTGTTAGTCTGAAAGAAAGGAAGGCTAGTGGTAGCACTTAAAGACTAACTAATTACATAACAAAACTGCATGAGCTTTCGTAACAACAACTACTACTTGCATCTGATGGAGTAGTTGCTACGAAAGCTCATGGAGTTTTTTTATGTAATTAGTTAGTCTTTAAGTGCTACCACTAGCCTTCCATGGAATTTATTTGATCTCCAAGGAAAGGTTCATTTACTTTCAAGAAATATGATGGGATGAAGAGCAAAATCATGTAGAATCACAGTTTGCTAGTCTTGTATTTGACGAACAAAGATAGATTGTGGTAAGAGAGAGCTAGATAACTGATTTCTAAATAACTTTGTACGGAATCCTCCTGGAGTTGAGACAAAAGGCCAAATAACTTATTTTTTTAAAGTCTTTGTGAATGGATTTTTATTTTCTGTGCAATAAATGTACAAGGGAGCAATCAATGTTTGTGCCAAACTTTGTAGATTCAAATTATTAACTTGTACGGTACTAGTGTCTTTTAGAGCAAACTGAATTTTACACTTGAATTTTAACAAACTGTTAAAGGCCTCAATTTAGATAGTGAAAGTTTATTTTTCTCAAAAGCTCTGAACATGCAGTTGGATTTGAGACAGAATCTGCTGGGGTAGAAACGCGAGGCCATTAATAATTTGTTACATTGGATTGGTACCGTAAGTCCTTTTGGTTGGTAGCAGTTTCGACAGCTCATTCTATTATCTTGCTTTTTAATTGAATGTGTTTATTTTAATGGTTTGGGAACTGTTTTAGTCTGTCTGAAGAATTGTCAGAAAAATAAACTGCTGCAGTTGACCCTCGTTCTAACAAGGTCACTGGGACCGGCCAAAGTTATTACCTCTTTATAACAGTAATCATGTTAAAAGCGGTTGGCAAAAAAATAGAACATAAAGCAGAATGAGATTTTGGACTTCAGAATTTACATTGTACTCTTTATTAAAGCAGAACCTCTTTACAACAGTGCTGTTTATAACGATTGTCGACTGTATTTTAAAATGTAATGCACTATCTCACTTTCATTTCTGAATTCCTAAACCTTTGCAGGGCTCTCTTTTTCCCTCCATCCTGTTTTTGTTTTCATGCGACGATCACAGGATACGGCTTGAATGGTGGAGTTGTTTCACCACAGTTCCTTCAGAACCACCACAACCTGACAACACATGCAGAGAGATTCATTCATGTGCACTGTGTACATGGTGTTACTGCAAACCTTCTACATGTAATACTAGATTGTATCTCCACCATGCAAGATTTCAAAACTTACTCATGAACGTGGTGTTACTGCAAACCTTACTTGATTGTATCTCCACCATGCAAAGTATCAAGCAAATCTCACATTAATACTAATAATTTGGGAGAATAATCATTGTATCGCAGCTGAGGAGCTGAATTGCGAAGGACACATTGACCCCCTTCTATGACCACAGACAGAGATCAAGAGTGGTCAATTTTCACTCACCCCTAGACTTCACAGACTTCGGTCAGTGAGGCAAACACATACGTAAGTGCACTTGATAAGATTTGTATTTGTTATTTTTATTTTGAAAAAACTTACAGCCTTAACTAACCTTTAAAAATCAAAATAAAGAAACACAGTTACAAATCATTCAAAGGTCTTACATGCAGCTTATCATGTGAGACAACATTTGGGGGAAAAGGGTTTTAACAGACATATTTAAAGTTGGGAAATGGAAAAAGGTAAACATTTCCAGTTTAACCTTTTGCATATAACAATACAGTTACCAAGAGTTTTTCATGCAGTTTATCCATGTGGGACAATACTGAAGAACAAAAGGTTTTTAACAGACATAATTAAAATTGGGAAATGGAAAAAGGCAAACATTTCCTGTTTAACCTTTTGCATATAACAATACAAGGTACCGTATGATTTGTCATAGTTCTTTGGAAAAGAAAATTCATTCAAAACATCTATGTACTGTAACTGTATTTTGATTTGTTGGGGCAAACTTTTTTTCATGCAATTGGTATTTCAGTTGGAAATATTTCTCTGAACAATTGGCACTGGTATTAACGGTATCAAGTTGAATGAAAAATCTAACTTCCACATTGAAAAATATTCTTGAAATGTTTTCGCTCATTACAACCACTTGTACCTTGAAAAGAAAACTATTGATTAAAATTTATTGCGTCCAAGTTTGGTAAAATAACTAATTCTATAACTTTAGCTTTTAACTTTAACAAATCAATTCAGTCTAATTATGAAATGTATCTTTGCGATTACCGTTTTGAAATGGTTTTTAGGAGTATTTACAAAGAAAGTTTGAAGTCAAGTTTAGTAAAAAAACACACAAAAAAAACCAAAAGTTTGTAACACATTTGTAACATTTTCCAGTGAGTTGACCAACCATTTGAAACCATTAACTGCACTGGTTGTGTATGGTGGTACAGCTGTGCACAGAACTGACTGTGTAGATGTGTGTAGTGTGTATGTATTCACTTCCACAAGGTATATTGCAGGCTGGTGTAGTGCATTTATCATTCAAAACCACAGTGGTTGAAATTGAATGGTCAGACAGTAGGAGGGTTGGCTGTGTATACTGTGTAGATGCGTTCTCCACATGATATCATATTACAGGCTGGCAAGAGTCCCATATATCATTCAAAACCACAGTGGACAATATTGAATGGTCAGACAGTTAGGAAAATGTCAAATGTTAGAAATAATTTTGTGTTTTAAAGTCGAACCGTTGTATTGACCCAACTCACATGACGTCATCCCTACAACAACACTTACTTGCAACATGTTGGGAGTCAGTGTGCCAGTGTGTTACACTAACGCACATTGTGTAATACACATTTTCAAGGCAGAGAAAAGCTATTACACGCTCATCCTTTCTTTACAAGCAACTGTACCTCTAATTTTGCAGACCCGGGGGAGACAGTGTAGCCACGTGTGACGCCACAGCAAGGGGTCAATACAACATCATCAAAAAGAAGAAATCACATACCTATTATTACCTTCGTCAAAATCTGTAAAACACAAAACTTGAAATATGTCTCATTGCTAACATTGCATATTATTTCCATTCTTAGATTTGATTTGCAGTGATTCTTGACCCACAATAACTTAACAAAGTTAAAGTTCTATACAAGTACTTTTAAACAAAAACTGAACAATGCCACGACTTCAACTTCATCAATGTACATGTAGGATCTCTAAGAAAATACTACTAGTGTAATAACATACGAACAATAGCACACTTTCAATGGTGCTAGTACAGCACCTCCTTCTCTTTCGGATTATTATCGGATTAAAAACATTTGTACACTGAATAACTGTCTCTGCTTTTCTTGTTGGGCTGCCAGATGCACACATCTGAGTATTTCTTCTGAGCAATAAATAAAGCCAATTCCGAGCTGTTTACTTTAAAGTATTATTACATGTTTTATGGACACAACTAATTCCAACTCCATAAAATACTCTCTCAATCACAGCCTTCTTATTCCATTCCTTGACTCAAATCAATACCCAGTCATACCCCTCCTTGAGCTCACCCAATTACACCCATTTACCTTTAAAGACACCCAGCCAGCACTTCAATTACCACCAGCATCCAATCGCCCCAGTCGGCCTCGACTACATATTCCCAAAGTGCAAAAAGTTACACATTTTGATTCTCACCCACACCCACAAACACCCAGAACCCGGTCCCCTCACATCTAACACCCACTCACAACCTTAAACCCCCTCTTCACATGCACCTACTCTTAGCCTGTAACTCACATCCACATTCATTTTCAGCCACATCATTACACAACACTTAACACCTACCACCCAAATAACTTACTCACCCACAGCATACCAAATCAGTTTTCTCATAGATGCCCATACCATAACAAACAAGGCGTTCACACCTGGGTAAAAATCTTCTGTTTTCTGAATTGCAGCAAAGACTTACAGCAGATACAGAGTCCATTCTTTTTCTTGTGTTTTTGCATAGAGCTCGTGACATCCTTGTCTATTTTAAAAACAACAAATCCAATGTCATCGTTTCCAGCAATCCCCATCTCAAGTGTTGTACAACTGCCACTGTGACTGAAGGAGGACCGTCTGAAGACTCAAATTCCCTCCTCTGTAGCTCCACGAAGCTCCGCATACCCCTTGGTAGTGGATTCATCAAACGCCCACCCACAAGCACACAACTCAATTGTCTCAAGCAAGAGCAGACGGCCATTTGCTGTGATTCCTGTCCCAAGGAATCTATTCCTGACACTATCCATAAAGGTTTCCATCATCTGTGGACATTCTCTCTGAAGAATCTGTCCGAACTGCTTCAACTGAAATTCGGAATGGATTAATAAGGTCAACACAGAGAGATATGGAAACAGAATGCTCAATAAATCACTACAGGACAAAGTCATTAAACCCCAGCTTATCTCTCATCACCTGAACAAATAGACTCAGTTACAACACTAGAGCCAACTCTGATGGTAAGCTTAAACAAGCTTGCTTAAAATTAGACAATGGTTACAACACTAGAGCCAACTCTGATGGTAAGCTTAAACAAGCTTGCTTAAAATTAGACAATGGTTACAACACTAGAGCCAACTCTGATGGTAAACTTAACCTAGCTAGCTTAAAATTAGTGGTTACAACACTAGAGCCAACTCTAATGATAAACTTACATTGTAAACTAGCTATCTCAAAATTAAACCATGGTTACAACACTAGAGCAAACTCTGATGGTAAACTTAAACTAGCTAACTTAAAATTAGACCATGGTAACAACACAAGAGCCAATTGTTATGGTTGACTTAAACTAGCTAACTTGAAATTAAAGAACACTCAATGAATGTTTAGTTAAAGAGGTACAAAACTATGGAATGAGCTTCAGGCTACTGGTATGTGGTGAGACTGATGGTTTTAAGGGGCACCAAGGTAATGACCATTAATCAATATTTACCCTGATGGTGGCGTACTCAAGTTGTTGGTCAGAGCCGTTCTTGTCTGTCACTAACTGTTGGCAGGAAAAAAAGGGGACAAATATTAATTTACATCACATCAGTAATTAATACTGCTTTAGGGCTATTTAGGCCTACGGAATGAATAGCAGACAAGATCATATTAAATTCCCAGTAAGTTGGTGTCCAAATGTTACACAAACACAAACCACATAGAAAGGAAACATATCCATGTGCAGTGGTTTCAATTTTTAGATAAGAATGTGGAGAAATAAAACTTGAAACAGAAAGAGTTTTTCGACGAAATGTAGACATGATGCAATAAGGCGTTTTCTCCTTGTAAAGGGCACCTCTATGAGGACATTGTAAATTTCTATTGGAACATTTCAAGGGGCACCGAGGCAATGATCAGGGACAAAATCATTGCCTCCATGCATGAAGTATCAGGCCTGAAAAAGGACATGAAAATAATAACTGTGTGGACCTTGTTTTCTGAAAAGGAAAATATATACCAGATTGTGATAATATAGATCAAACACAACACCATGACTGCTAAACTGGAAGTGTATCAATAAATCACCCTCTTCAAATACTTTTACAATGTGAGAAGCATAAGCTGCCTTGGACGTCTAGAAATTAACAGGCCTCGAAATAACCCACGGCACCCACAGCAATTGCCGTGGTGCCCTGTGCTTTTTGCTGTGGTGCCCTTGGCAAAGTTCCAATACAAATTTACAATTTCCTCATAGAGCGCCCCCCTTACCAGAGGAAAATTGCCGTGCCCCTTTAAGAGCGAAGTTCAAGGCCTGGAGTAGTATTCAATAGAATTAAAGCAGCTTCAAGCCAAAAAAATATGCAGTGCACACAATTCATTGTGTACAATTAAATACAACTAAGTTCAAACATGTCAAACAGTGCTTGAGATACACCCCCTGCATATCACATCTTCTATTAAACTTTCACAAATTCCTTTTGTTGGAGTGAACAGTTTTTATATTGTGACACACTCGCTGCACCCCCTCTGGGAAAAGTACCAAGTTAAAATGTTGCTCTCCTTATATTTTAAATTTGTTAATCCTTATTAATCCCACATCCAGTCGGGCCAACTATTACAATCCTACAAATCCTACATCCCTCCCAAACCTACAAACTCTTTGCTAAAATGAAGGATTCAGAAGGACTGAGGGCTGTAGGCAAAAATTACAATTGTTTATCACTGGGTCAGGCATTCCAATATTTTGTCATAATAACAATTTTTAAAAGTGTTTACAGAACACCTGATACGAGAGCCTCAAAGCATTTTAAAATCAGAAATCAGTAAAAAGCAAGAAGCAATTAATAAAACAAAGCCAAGTGAAGACAAGGAAAATTGGTATGAAGTGAAATAGAAGAGAAGGACATTGAAAGATTAAGTACATGTATAATAGTAATAATTACAAATATTCTATTTATACAGCACTCGTTTAAAAGATTGAGGTCACCTGTAGGCAAGTGGGGGGGGGGGGTGCATTTTTGGATTAAGGGTTAAGCATTCAACTTGACACACCTGTTCCAAGCACGAGTACACTGGTTTAATCAGCACGCCCAGATAACCATCTGCAGGAGTTTTCATCATCGCAAACAGATCACAAAGCAGACAGACGAAGGCCATCCACCTCACTGGCTGATCTCCTCTCCAGGTATCCCTCGAATCAAAACCCTCTCTGATATGTGTTAAGAGTATAGAGCGGAATGTGACTCCGCCTTTCTCGAACCTAAATCAGGTAAATCAAATCAAACTTGAGTTAAGGTGCGAAATCCCATCGCCATTTTTTCCAACATTATGATCAAAATTAGCAACGTATTGATCAAGTTAATATTTACACTGGACCAGTGGCCACAGGACCTAATTTTAGCCCACTGGACCAGTGGCCACAGGACCTAATTTTAGCCCACTGGACCAGTGGCCACAGGACCTAATTTTAGCCCACTGGACCAGTGGCCACAGGACCTAATTTTAGCCTTGGAGCAGTAAACTCATGTCCAGAACCAGACAAGTTTCGTGGTCTTGTGTTTTTCAACAGAATTTTAATACCCCAGTGTGTAATATCTTTAATTTAAAACAAATTTTGTTAAAATGTTGACTTTGAGTCTGTCTGATAATGAATCTTTGAATTCTGTTGGAAAAGTACTGGATTTTTTGTGAAGTCATAATTCTGTTATGAGTGTCAACAAAGTGTAACTTACATGTACCCAAAAGACAAAAAACATGAGATAAATCTTCTCTAAATCAATGTCATCAAATAAAAACAGTTTGTATGTTAACCTGCGTAAACAAAATTTCTCATGTTGATTCTGGTCTCGTAAAGAAAACCTGGTCCTGTTAAACTTTCTAGCTGCAAGCCCTGCAGTCTTGCAGATCCCCCCCCCCAAAAAAAACAATTGAGCCCCGTTTACCCAAATAAGGATGTTTTCAGTCATAATTAGTGAAAGTGGAAGTCATAATGCATTAAAAAGACATGTATCAATCATAAAGAGCTTTCCTGTCACCAAGAAATGCTACAGTAATAATGCAGAGGTGAACCTCTAAGACAGCCATACTTTGCCAATGTTGCACACAGGCTTGCCACGCATGATGTCGATGATGGATCTAACAGGGTCCAATCATAGATGTTTGACACAAGATTCTTTAGGTCTTCCGCTGTTGAAATACTTTCAAGAACTTTTTCAACAATCATAGATTCATCTTCGGGTCTCAGTGCCTTGATTCCATCAACGTTTGAAGAGCACATCTTTTTAAGTAGGTCTATTATGTTGCTTTCCTGGAAAGTAAAGTACAAATTAAATTATTGTTTCAACTAGAAAGGCTTAAGGTGCAAACAATACACAAGCAAGTTTGTTAATGTTGGGCCAATCTGTTAGGCCTACCTACAAATACACTAAACAAAAAAAACAGTAATTATGTCAAAACTAACAAAACTAACTGAATGTACATGTAGTTAGCTTTTAACTACATTAAAAAAACAAAAGTTTCGTTTTGGCAACATTTCCATATTTAACTGCCACTTTTATTCCAACTTTTTCCTTTATAATTGGACTTTATTCTGAAATGTTCAATATTCCTAATGACGAATTGGTAGCTATTTTAGTAAATGCTATCAACTAATTTAAATATTGACCTTTCTTAAAACAGAGTTCCAAGAAGTAGCATTTTATCGTGTGGCCAGAACTCTTGTGCACTCATGCCCAAAGGAACTACAATTTAAAAGGTGTTTAGGGAGTAGCATTGTAAAGACCACCGTAGACCACGAAATGAATTACTTTCCTTCATGTGTTTGACACATATTTATCGTTAGACAATTCAATAATTGATTGCCTGTTCCGTTGTACATTCACTTCTTCAGTCAACCTTTTGTGGACCGGGATAATTTTATGTAATTTACTAATTGATGTAAATTGTAAGTTAAGGAAGACAAACTGACAAACACTATTGTTAAACTAAACAGCAAAACTTTGAATACAAATTACTAAGGCATCCTTATGATGGAGCTGAGTTATTTATCACTAACTAGATGCACTACCGACTACTAACAAAATTATTAACATAATTAGCCTACCGCTTTGGAAGCTGAACATGCTGAATCAACATTGGAAGTCTCAACCTCTGCCGCTGGCGAAATTGTTTCATTTCCTTGTTTGTCAGTTGGTCTTTTCTCATTAGCCGTATCTGCCGAATTGTTCGTGTTCTTGCCACGATTTGCCCTGCCTCTACCTTTACCTAAATAATTACTAGTTTGCAGTTGAAGAACTTCGCTTGTTGTTTTACCCTCGTACAAACTCCTGGCGGACGCCATGTTGAAATGCCCGGCGTAAATGTTCGGTTGGACAACTGGACTCTTACCGCTCTTAACACATAAGTACAATCGATGAGTAATGGTACCCGACTATATTGCTCATATCAGGAAATGCATTTGGTGCTCGATATGGGGCATGGTGGCACCCCCCCCCCCCCCCCCCCCCCCCATTGGGGGCATTTGGTTTGTCATTGAAACTTTCTGAGTTAATCCTTGGACTCAATATTTGCTAGTACAAAAATACAAGTTTTCCAAGATGTTGAGACAAACGTATGATGCATTTTGAATACATTATAGGCCCGTAATAAAACATACAGCCTACGTCGCTTATTCTACCTATGTTAGTATTTGGCGGTGTTTTTTTTTTTTTTCAAGAATGGAGGACCAGTGAAAGGAACTAAGATAAATTGTGAGAGAGAAAAAAACGTCTATAATCAGTACAATTGCCTTCATCGTGGTTTTTATCTCATAATCATTACAATTAGTAGGCTACATTGCATATACAAAAATAAACAATAAATACATTCGTGTTCGAGCATCCATTTTTAAATCAATCAATCAATCAATCAACAATAATATTATTTCCAGAGGCTTAGAACACTGATTATGCATATCCGAAGATGAACAAAGGTGAATTAGTGGATGATCTTCAACAGCAAGAATGGTAGAGAGACCCGGGTGGCTGCGCCATGGTCGGTGCAACTACCCTGTACTTTCTTTGCCCCCCCCCCCTGCCACTCCCAATTTTACCTCAATGGGTTTCTCCCATGGCCAAAAATGAATTTAACCCCGCTGCCACTGCAACCCACATATTTAATGCAATAATAATTATTATGACCACGTTACTACCCTAGCTCAAGAATCATAACGCGGAATGCTTTCTCTTCTTTGCCTCCTTAATTTTAGGCTTTCCCCCATCCCGGGCGCCAACCTTCGTCATACGACTCTAAAGTCAGGATTGGTATTTATCGCCAAAGAATGAGTTTTAGATGTAACAATTTTTGTATCACTTCTTCGTTACCTTAGTTTTTAAGCGCGTGCGGGGGGGGGGGGGTGGGTGGGGGGCAGGACTGGGAGAGCATCGCAATATTTCTTCCCAATCGGGCCATTAAGACCATGTTGAATGATCCATCACCGTAAACTTTGCGTTTGTGACTGTGACCATGAGTCATAGTGTCATCCTCCCCAGAGGTGTAGGGGCATACGGGCCACCCTTCCCCCTGCCCCCACACACGCCCACTGGACAAACAATCAAAGGCCCATCACCCCCATCAAATAATGTCTCCCCGCTCCCGTCCCCCACCATCGATCCCGATTCCCATTGTCATTGAACTCCGATTTGAATCAAACGGATCAGACGCAAATCGTGGAAGTACATGGTATCTAGTTTTAAAAAGGGGTCATGTTGAAAGCTTTGCAAAATAAAGGCTGTCCACCTTTCTTCGATATCCATTGTTTCACGCTGGCCTTGATTTCGGGGAATTAGTAGTGTCTGAAGGCTCTGACTGTTTTAGTCCACGTGCGCAGTTCTTGGATCAATCCATCTAGGAAAGCAAAAGGGTCCTGTCATTTACACAAAACTCTAAAATTCAAAATAAAATGTAACAAAAGGTATAGGAAATCATCTGTTATAAAATCATAGTACAGAAAATAATTATTTCTTGCTCTATTCTCAATACACATATCTGAAATTAAATAAAAGGCAATTATGATTTAAGTAATTGCATTCTTTCCCCTGTGGTGGTGTAACATGGACTACGCTCAGTGAATTGTTGGCGCACACGCGTGCAATTGTGTTTACAGTGTCAGTGTGCGCGGCGCAGCCGGTCAGTGACCTAGCTGTGTGGCGCAGCAAGAACTCATCACTGCTCATGATCTTTTTAGGCACGTAGGCATTACCAGCACAGCCCAGACATAGAGTTCAGAATCTTCTACGGGGGTATATAACTCTAGGATCCCGGGTTCATACTTCCTGTGAAGCCAATTTCCTTGCGTCACAATTGGAAAGGAAGTGCGTACCGATTATTGCGTCACCATTTGCATTCGCAGGAAGTATGTACCGGGCTTACCATCCCCCCCCGTTGTCTTGAATTTGTGACATTATTTCTGGCAGTTGCAGAATGCACAATGTGCAAACTTTATCCAGCCGGCCGAGAGTCCGCATTGGCGTGATTGTTGGACCGAACGGCTCTAGGTGCGGGCTTGAGCCCCCAAACTAGGTAGACCCCACCACCACCACCCCTCACCCCCCCCCCCCCCCCCCCGCCAAAAAAAAAAAAAAAAAAAATGCAAGGGAAAAAAGAAGACATACTGAACGCGACTTGACACATGATGAACTACTCGCCATGCTGACAAAGTTGTCGATGAGCTTGCCCGGAAAGGACGCCGCATCTCATTAGACATGAGCTTTTCCAGACATTAATTTAATTATAATGCCTAGCCCATACTATTCTTGATAAAAGTCACTTATAGTTACACCATCGCAAGCTTTTGTTCTGTCCACTGTTTTGAAGTCAAAATTTGCACAACTGCATCATTGTGTTGTAATGATGAATTGTTTCTTACTTTTATTACCTTTGTTACATGGAACGTGCCCTGGGTTTTTTTTTTCGACGACACTCTCACCAAGATTGGCGACCAAAACTGAAGTTTGATGATTCACCCACTTTATGTGAGTATTGTGTAGACTAGCTAAAATGGATCAGATGTTTCCGAATAAATAAATAAACAATGTCTCCTCAGTGCCCCCCTCCCCTCCATTAGTCACTCTGATCATCGAGCCGCGGCCCTTCATGGTTGGAGTCGTTGAACCCTGATTACATGAATTTGAATATAACGGATCAGACGCTACGTGGAAGTTCAAGGTAATTGAAAGCAATTTGAAAGAGCTTGGCAAATACAATTGTCCGTGTTTTTCTTCGATTTTCATTGTTTCACGCGCTCGCTGGGATGATGACCTTGATTTCGAGGAAATCTAGCTGATGTGACTGTTCTTTGTCCACGCGCGCATGGTTCTTGGATCAATCCATCTAGCAAAGTAAGAGGGATCGTCATTTAAAAAAAAACACATTACTTCAAAATAAATTACAATATAACAGGTAAAAATGTATGTTTTATAGACTATTTAAGTATAAAAATAACTGGGTTTTTTTTTTTTTTCAATTCTCAATATACTTATTTCAAATGAAACAAAAGGAAATTCTATGTTATTTAGTTTTATTCCGTGAGTGTGTCCCCCTACCCCCTGTGATAACTTGGACTGCGCTGTGTTGTTGGCGCAGGGCCAGGGGGCGCTGAACACGCGTGATCGTGTTTACATACAATCGTGCGCGGCCGTCTATTGACCTGTAAGAAATGGGGACCTTGTTTTTTTGGCACGTAGGCACTAGATTTTTCTACACTAATAATACTTCACGAGTAGCACATCATTGTTTGGGTCAGAAGTGTTCGGGGACTGAATGTAATAAGTTCAGGCCTCTCAACCCACTCTCGTTGTCGTGAATTTTGTGAGATATTTCTTGCACTCGCAGAATGTGCAAGCCAAAGTTTCTCCAGCCTCCCGAGGCCAGTAGTGTGATTGTTGGGCCGAACGGCTCGGTGCAGTCCCTGCAAAACCTGCAACAGATTCGCAGATATTCTGTAGATGGAAGCCCGCTCTCACCACCACCTCTGGAACTGGACCAGAAGATTTCCATCAACCGTAGCAGGAGTGATTCCCAAGCGATTCCGGTATTCTCACCTCTGGTTGCAAAGCGTGCGAGGAGCCTTTCGCCGTCCGTGAGTAGGAACGTCTCCCAGAGAAAAGCTTCGCCAAGCCCCACAAGAAGCTTCGCAGTCGCACCTCAACGTCCCGTGGATGTCCCCAGACGCCAATTGCAACCAGAAGGCGGTGATGTGACTGCGGTTCAGAGAGGCATCGCATCTTGTGCTGGAACGGTGTTCATGTCAGTCTTTAGTGAGTTACAATTCCTTCTCTCATGAAACATTTTTGTAAACATAGTTGAATCAGTTTTCTTTGTAAATTTGTTTAATTTAATTAGTTGTACAGTTTTGCGTTAACACTCTGGTCAAAAAGAATTTCAAAGTTATTCAGTTTTGGGTTGAACAAAGACAAATTTACCAGAGTGGGATAAGAACCTGTGACCTCCTATAGGCTGCCAACATAGGGCTAGATGGTTCAGTTGGTAGAGCATCGGCATGTTAATCAGGAGGTTGATAGTTCAGATCCCACTCTTGTCAATTTTGTCTTTGTTCAACCCCAGGTTTTCTGCGGGGCCTTAAAAAGTATTCAATCTTAAATTGAACTATCCAAATTTAAGGCCTTAAAAAGTATTAAATTCAGTTATTTGTGGTCTAAAAAATGGATGAAGCGTGTAATGAATTTTCCTATCGGCTCGCGAAGAAACAAATTATGTTGTGTGTAAAAAAATAACTTAAAAGTGTGAGCGGGTATAGCTGTACGTGTCTCCCCTGCTTTGTTCAGTTGTTTTTGGTCTTAAGTTTTGTTAAGGGTAGCATTAGCATTAAAAAAAAAATTAAAGTCTGATTTTTTAAAGTGTGCAGATACCCTGAACCCCAAATTAATTACAATCGGTCAGTTTCTCTTGTGGTTTATTCCATGATGAAAGTATGATTTAGTTGAACATTTCCACCAGTCTTTTTTTCTGTCTTCCTTCTGAGATAAACTTTTATTCTTGATATTTTTTTCTCATTCAGTGACTCCTTTGGATGTGGTAAAAGTGAGGCTGCAGGCTCAGCAACAACCTACAACAATCATAAGTAATTACAGCAAATTATCATTAATAAAATTACCCAAATAAACATTTACTAATATTGTTTCAATCAATAAATTGAATTATTTTCTTTATTATAATTAATTTGGGTAGAACAAAACCAAATTTACAAGAGCGAGTCTTGAATCTGTGACCTCCGGGGTAGCATGCTGGCACTCAACCAACTAGAGCTATCTAGCCCTAACGTTGGCAGTCTTCCTATTTTCTCAATAACTTTTTCGGGGGTACCAGTCCGAAGCCATTCGACCTGTAACTGCCGTTATTTTCTTCATATCACTTGCGACTCGAAGCTCATCATTTGCTATGCAATAGAGCATTCAGTGTGCTCTGTGCACAAAACATGATTTAGTCTAAATGTTTTGCCGTTTGAAATTGCTGGAAAAAATTGTTTCCCAAGTAATAAAGATTAAACTTGTATAATTACTCAAAATTGCACCACAGAAGCACCATCTAAAATGTCAGCAACTTTCTTAAAAACTATTAGAAAATAATTTACAGTTTGAAAAACAGTTCAACTCAAAATGATTAGTTGAATTGATAAAAAATAACTGGAAAAAAAATTGATAAATTTTCTCTCCAAAATATTTTTTTAAGTCATAATTTTAGGTTTTTTTTCTTTAAAAGGAACTTTTCGTCCGATTCCCAAGAGTCTTCCATGGACTCTCAACCTGGTTCCCTACAGACAGTTTACCAGTATCCAGACAACACATTCACATTCCGCTATGCTATGCCAGAGCCCACCTTCCTACAAACTCAATGGTACTTTGGTAAGTCATTTCACAATTAAACACATACATTTTTACCAGTGCAGTGAAACTGTTTACTCAATCACTCGGGGCCAAATTTCATGGCACCCTGCAGAATTCTAAATTTGCAGCCCGCAGAATCACATATACAGGGCACCGTATGTGCAGAGTTCCTTGGTAATCAGCACCGTGAAATTAGGCCCAGGTCAATTTTGTTTTGAACAAATAAAGCGTTTCAAAGGTTGAGATTTTGAGATCAATATCAGGATTGTTTGTGGCAGTAATTTCTCAACATAATATAATTAAGTGTACAATTTAACACAAATTAATACTGTGTATACTCTCAAGTGGTTTTGTTCTTTTGTTTTTTGCACTATTTTTTAAAAAGAATGTTGAAATTTGAAAATTTTGATTTTTTTTTTTTAAAGTGAGTTGTACCCTTTTCCTTTACAATCAGGACGCCTTTGCCAAGATAGCTCGGAATGAGAGCTGGTGCAGACTGTGGAGTGGGTTTGCTCCTGCACTGTAAGTCAGTCCAAATCATTCCACAAAAGCAAAGTAAAACAAAAACTTCTCTGTCAACCACTATGAAAGACACAAACAAGATAGGATGAGTCAATGCAAAAACAAACAACAAAACAACAACAAAACAAAAACTTCAGAGGTTCTGAATTAAACCCATACAGACGAAAAGGCACGTGGCCTCAATCTTCCCATATCCTCTTCTCCTATGTCACTCCACACCAAATTGCTTGGATTTTTAGGACAAGATAGGAATGTCTGTACGAGGCCCTGACCCTGTGATTTAAAGCAATTGTCATTAGAGATGTGCCCCTGTCTTCATATCAAAAGTTGATAACAATCATCATGCAATCTCTAGAAATTGTGAAGTTTCGATGTTTCTTCCTTTGAGCTGTAAAATCAGGCCTACAGGAAGTCTTGGTGGCTCTTTTGTAAACATCTGACGTCACAGGTCAGATGGTCTATGGATACTCAGTACTCATTTGAAATAAGCTTTCACACTTTTCTCTCTGATAATAAAATAAAAAAATCTACTATATTTTTTTACTCTCCTAGGTTGATGCGCATTCCCTCAAATGTCATCTATTTCTCCGTTTATGAACAACTGAAATCGGCAATGGGCTTCCAGCAAGGCAAAACCGACAAGAAAAACAACTTCTTGATAACTCTGTCTGCAAGTGGCACTGCTAAAGGTAACAGTCCGTAGTACATTAGGTCATCACTCACGTAGAGAAAAAAGAAAATGTTACCTTGGCTTGTGCCGAAACCAAAAAAAAGCAAGTTTTACGGTGAGCAAAAATGTATCAGCTAATGTAATTCCAATTTAGAATGCAAAGGTAAAACTGGAAAAATGAATAGGTGAAGTATCTTTGAATTTAATGATTTTCAAATAATTATCTGAAATTCTTCCGTTTCTAACATTATTGCAGTTCAAAGTTGGATTGCGGCAAAAGTGAAACTGGAAAAAAGAAGTTGAAGCATTTTGAGTTTAGTTAAAAGATGACTTTTAATAAGTATTCTAATAAGATGAAGTTGTATGTTTATCTTTCTCTGCAGCTATTTCAGTTACGAGTATCAGCCCCCTTGAGATGATACGAACCAAGATGCAGTCAGAGCCCTTGTCCTACGCCCAGCTGTCCAACTGTCTCAAGCGGGCCGTCAAGACGGATGGTCTCTCCTCACTGTGGAGGGGGCTCGGCCCCATGCTCAGCCGAGATGTCATGTATGCAGGTGAGTAACAACTTTTGCGCTTGTCATTCATGGAGGTGCAGTTCTATCTTGTGATGGGGAGGTTCTATCTTGTGATGGGGAGGTGGGGTTGCTCCCATACAGGAGTGGTGAACATTTCAAAGAGATGGCCCCAAAACAAACTGCAGGCCAGCTGTCAGTGTACTTTGGCAAATGTCAAGTCTTGCCTCTGCCTCTCTTTCAGTGATGAACATTTTGAATGCGAAGGTTTGGCTGGGGGTCACCAGTTTGGGAGGACTGTAGGTTTTTCCCTTACAGTGGTGACAAGGGCCCAATTTCATAAAGCCTGTAAGCACAAAAACTTGTTAAGCACAGGAAAATCTTGCTTAGCAGAAACAGGTCACCAACCAACACTCCATGAAGTTTACATTGTTGCCACTGGTACCCGCTCATTTATTGCTAAGTAAATAAATTTGCTAAGCAGAATTATCTGCTTAACAGCTCTATGAAATTGGGCCCTGGACCCGATTTAACTGCACCGCTTACCACAGAGTTCTGCGCTTAACAGCACCCCGAAAAGCAAATAACCATAGGAGCCCTAAACGCAGAATTCTGCATTAAGCGGCCCTGTGAAAATTTCAATGGATGCAAAGCCTAGTTAGAAGATCAAAGAGTGAATCGAACCAAGTACTCGCCCTTCCTTTGAAAACTTTGGTGCGTTACAAAACCGCAGTCATAAAACATACTTAATCATTGCTGAATTCTTCCTTGTTTTCATTTTTCAGTTTTGTACTGGACCCACTATGAGCTCCTGAAGGCTGAAATGTGTAAGGTGTGTCACACTGACGACCCAACAGTTGCCATGACATTCTGGACTGGTGTCCTGTCTGGAGTTGTAAGTTTCCTTTTCCATCAAAGTTTGTCAAGAGTAGATTTCATGGGTTAGTAGCTTTGAAAAACTTCTGTGGGAAAAAAACAACAATGTCGGGCCATGGCAGAATGAAGTATTTTGGTTATGATCAACCTTTTATTCACACTGGGGCCCAATTTCATAAAGCCTGTAAGCACAAAAACTTGCTGAGCACAGAAAAATCTTGCTTAGCAGAAACAGTCTACCAGCCAACATTCCATAAAGTTTACATTGTTGCTGCTGGTACCCCGCTCATTTCTTGCTAAGTAAAGAAATTTGCCAAGCAGAATTTTCTGCCTAACAGCTTTATGAAATTGGGCCCCATATCAGTCCTTGAATTTGAGGGGTGACAATTTGCCCCAGGAAAAGGTTTTTTGTTTGGGTTTTTGTATGAGGAAAGTGTAAGTTTTACATAGGGCTAAATGGCAAAAAGTGGGAAGGTAATTAATTCAAGGGCTGACAAGTAAATCAACAGCTGAAGCAAAGATGAAGCCTTTTTTGATAAAAGCATTTTGATTCTTCTTTTGTTCCACAGCTTGCTGCTGTTGTTTCTACACCGTTTGACGTTGTGAAAACTCATAAGCAGATCTCCATCGGGAAGGCTCCCACTGGCACCGGTGAGTATTAGTCAACATATAGTTGTGTTTACAAAAAACAGTTATTAAAATTTATACTTGAATTAGAGAGAAAACTAACTTCTTTCAAATTTGATTAAGCCATATCAAGTAAGAAAAATTGGTTTGAGTGGGACTTGAACCTGCGACCTCCGGATGAAAATGCAGGCGCTCTACCAACTGAGCTATGCCCTAATGTTGGCTGTGTTCTTATTTTGTCAACATCTTTTCTTCAGGGTTTCCACTCAGAAGCCACTCAACCTGTGATTTAAACAAATTTTGTTTTGCTGATACGCCAAACACTTTGCTATATATATACTTCAATTTGTTTAAAAAAATATGAAACAGCAAGTACACAGATAATTACATAACACTTTTTAAAATGAGTTGCATTTTTATGTAATTTGGTTTTACCCTTACGCCGATGTGTATTGAGCACTGTATACTCAGTATTTTCCTGAGTTTTGTGAAAATAAATCTACAGGCAATTCACTCGGGTGGGATTCGAACCCACCACCTTTGTATTGCTAGAGCAGATGTCTTACCACTAGACCACCGAGCTATTAAATTGCATTTTTGTTGTTGTTTCCTGATGTCAAATAGGTGGTGAGGGACCACGCGGTAGAACAAGTAGTCTTTCTATCATGAAGAGGATCTTCGCTCAATCTGGTGCCAAGGGTCTCTTTGCTGGTAAGTTAACCCTCCAATCCCCCTCTTTTGAAAACCATAGCTTCGACTGTGGCTTAGGCTCCATAAGTGTAGATGACAATGTATACATTTGTTACAAGGTTAAAACCAGGTGGGCAGAGCCTGAGTCAAAGCAAAAGCTGCGGAGACTCTTGAAAAATCAATTTTTCGAATCGACCCAGCTCTTTTGATCTGACTTTTATTTTTGGAAGATAGTAATAGTGGTTTTTTTTAATGTGTAGATCGCTGTTGATATTTACCTTAAAAGTCTATGAATTCTAATCATCACCCAGGAGTAAAATGGGTGCCTATGAGGGTAGAAATTGTTGCTGGGATTTAGCAACCTGTCCACCAACTAATTTGGCTGCTGGTTCTGCATACTCCAAAGGAGTTGAGATGAACAGGGGGAAGTCCTAGTGTAAGAAGCTTTGATACAATGGTTATACAAAGTGCAAAATAAATGCCAAGTATTGCTATTATTTCTAGGTACCGTGCCACGCATTTGCAAAGGGGCGCCCTCTAGTGCCATCCTCATCACAACATACGAGGTCAGCATCTCTCTCTTCAAGAAATACAACCTGGAGAATGGCTATTAGGAACGACGCGCATACCAACAACGAAACAATAAGCCTACCGACCCTCGTGCCTTAACGATGAAGTCATGCTTCAAGTCTAAGGAGTTGGGGGAGGGGGAATACGTGTGTAGAGCCAGAAGAGTTAATCAGGCATGAGACTTTCTCATAAACTTTTCCTGTTTTCAGGATTTCTTCAGAATCTCCTTGAGCCTTTTTTGTTTGTTTGCAAGAAGTTAACAATCACCCACGGGAGAAAGAAATCGTCCACATTGTACTCAAACCTGTATTTTGTATTTCTGGTGATGCACAGAGTCTGTAAACCTCCTGAATTGGAACAACTTGGAGGTTCTGGGTCTAGAGTAAGGGGAAACTCAGGCCCGCAAGTCATTTTAAGGAATTTTCAGATTTGGTAAATCTCAACTCTGGTCAGTATTTTTGAGTTGATGCTGGATTGTTGTTCTTTGAAATAATACGCACCCCGGTAATTTACTTGGCATTATTCGATGGAGCTCTTGAAACTCCCTGAACCAACAAGTTGGTCAGGTTACTTTTTGGCTGTTCTGAAAGCCTTTGTAATGCTTGTTGTAGTTTTGAGTTTTGATACTCTTTATGAGGTAAACTTATAAGCTGTTAATCTCGATTTTTATCTGGACCAAACTTTGAGATGTTCCATTTTACTTGATTATCTTGCTCATGATGGCGGGTGAAGCACAGGCAGATGCTGTGGTTCAAGCCTTGCTAAAAAAAACATTGTTCTTGGACTTTTGAAGAAAAAAACATCTTTTAGGTTTTTAGTCGATCTTTCAACAGCGTGATAAATTGTTTTAAAGTTCTAACTTCATAACTCTTAAAGCAATTTGTGAACACTTTGATTCAATTGTACAGTTTTCACTAGCTAGATGTTTTACTGGCGTCCAAGAAAATTTGATGTATGTTCATGATTTGTCTTGGCTAAATTTTTCAATGTAATATCGGCTGACTTTTCACTGGATGAAAACTTGTGTAATACTTCTTGAGTGTAAATATTTACAGACTAAATATTGGATGTTTCCTTTGCTGAGAACTCGTGTAAAAAAGTTGTGTGCTTTAGAACTGTGCTGAAGGTGGCCATTAAGACACGCAGATGGTGTGAAGTTGACCCCCCAAAAAATCCTCACTGAGTTCGTAAAACAAGAAAATGACATAAATAAGTGTTAAAAAAAGTTAAATCAATTTGTTTTATTGATTGCTACAGGGCATTATATTTTATTTTGATTTTTTTTTTTAGATTTTGCAAATAATGGCTTTGGTTGAGACGGTGTAACCTGTTTCTGGCATTGGTAAAGTCATCTTGTTTTTACAAACTGCTTGGAATTTTTTTCTTCTTCTTTCTATTAAAGATAAAGATATTCTGTTGAAGGACTTTGCCTTTTCACGTGTAGTGTAGTTTCATGACAGATTGAACAGTTTATACAGTATCCGTGTTTTGTATGAGATGTTTTAGTCTTACATTTCTAAAGTAATGTTCAAACAGACTTTGTATTTTGATAAATATTTTGAACTCATAATAAATGCAATAAATCGGGAGAAAATGTCTTTGTTTCCGAAGTGGCCTTAAGTTTGTTCTTTAACTCTTGATTCATAGAATCTGGATATACTAACTGTATGGAGAGAACAACAGTTGAATAAAATGACGGGGTCAGAGACATCTGTATAAGGGATGAAAAAGTTCAGACTTTTTGTCTGCCGAAAAAAGTACATAATTTTCTTCACATACAAATAAATCATTACTCTTTGATAAGGAGTTGAGACTGCTCCCAGAAGCTTCTTTGAAATATATAGCTCCAGGGGAGAGGCTACTGAAAAGTTGAAGATGCCGTCATTTTCAATTAGAGCCCTACCTCCAAACATTTTTGGATCCTAGCTCGAGACTCAATTTGTCAGCAATAATAATTATGACTTTCTTCCCTGTATGATGTAGCACACGTAACTTGCGAATACTTGTTAATCACCAACCGAGGGCGCATTTTACTGAGGGTCTTGAATTGACTTAACATTAAAAGTGTTTGGGAAATAATCACAGTCCCGCTGTCATTCAATCAACAGCGCCCTCTAATGAATATAACTCATTTAGATGACTCGCATCACTCAGATGAGCGAGTCAAACCAAACATGAATACTTATTTTTATTTGAAAGGAGTCTGAACACCACGTGCTGATTGTGCGTTTTAATGGAGTAATGAAAGTGTGCTTTGAAGACTAAACTATACAAACTGGGAAATTATGTTCCCATTAGATAAAAACAGTTCACCCGCATCTGCAAGATGGTTACATTATATGGACTTGTGTGTACTTTGTACCTGCTCCTTTGACTCGTTTATCTTACAATATTGGTTTTCAAACAAGAATTACAAAGTTTAACAACCGAAATAACCTTGACAGTTCAAAAAAGTGTGACACAGGCCTAACATTATTGCCACAAACAACACACTATTTTGCTGAGTTCAATGACTTCAATTTGTTGTTTCGTTGAGGAAATCATATACATTTGTTCTGTTAGCAATGAACCAGATCTATTTATTCTGCTGGCAATGGTTGACTTCAAGTTCATGCAAGGTTCATAGTTTTAAAACTCGACCAGCAGGCAGAGTTCGAGCAGGCTGTCCCTGGCCCAGGAGCATCCATCCGGGCTGGGTCCGGTGTGAGACCGAGTTCAACCTGGTTGCGTGCAATTAGCGGTTTCGGTGACTAGAAACGCATAACATGCTATCTTACTACCATTTGGTGGAAATCTGGAAAGAAGACCAACATAAATAGATAAATAAATAAATTAATTAATTAACTAAAAAAGAGGGGTGAAGTAGAAATTTGAAGGCGTTAAGGAGCTCTCAGGTCTATCCTTTCAATTGTTTTTCCCATCATAGTTTCCTTGGGAAAAAATAGAAGGGTTAATAGGCGTACGTACGCGTTAATAAGGAGAACGTACATGTTTGGAAAATTTTAAATAAAATTCACCATGTCCCCTAAACAGCTTCGTATAATATAGACTTCAGTTCTGAGACAATCATTAAAGACGCAGTTCAATATGAGTGACGATAAGTCATCATTTTACGGGTGTGTTTAATTTCTATAAAGTGGGTTGGGGTCAGATTTAGTTTATAGAAAGTCTCCCAATAAAGTACATCGACACCTGCAGCTGTCCCCGACCTCCGGCCGTCCGGGATAGCCGGTAAAAATTACACGGTCAAACTGGTGGACTTATATTTTCTTTATTTTAGAATTTTGTCTGGCCTGTTGGATTGCATAAATATCTCGTGGGAATGTGGACAAAAACCTCACAAAGATTCCCAACTCTATATTGAGGGTAGAATTTTCAACTAGGTGGCTTGCAAACCTGCATGGTTCTGGACCAAATCAAATGTCCAACAGAATTAATGTTATAAGTGTTTCGAAATAAATGCTTTGACGACCTGAACCACCTCTTCAGTCTATCAGAAAGGAGAAACATTGATGTGGGATCAACAATCTTCCCTTAGGTTGTCGACCTTTCGATCGACAGTCTCCTTTGTCGCCACAATGTTTTACAATCCAAAGATTTTGCGCTCGATTCTACAATATGTTTTCCAATGTTTTATCGCTTTTGTTTATTAATTAAGATTCTATAATTTTTGTCTTCCTGCAGTTTTCCATTCAAGTCAACAATTTTGCGCAATCTAATGAGTTGTCGTTTAGATTCAAACAAATTAAAGTTTTATCTTGAGGGTCTTTCACTGCGTCAAATGTTTTTCTTATGGACACTGAGACAACAACAAATTGCGGTGTTAGTGCAATTCATTGTACGTACATAAGCCTACTCCACGTTTGACTCGACAAGGCAATTCATTTCCGGTAGATATAAGTGAAAGGTCGATTCAACTTCCTCGATTGATTTGCCACTCATTAAATCTACTTTCAAAAAACAAAACCCTCATTAAAAAGCATTGTCTATGAGGTAGGCTAGAACCACCACAACACCATGCAGTTTGCAAGTCTACTGAGGTCCAAACAGGATGTATGTGCTGTGAGATACGTGGGTTGACAATGCGATTGTTTTATTATTACAATACAAAGTGAACTTTTTACCAGTTGGTATCTATGACCCATCTCGTATACAGCACGGAGTCATGGTCATTCCTTTCGACTATTACGAATGGTGAATCTCTTCTAACCGTATCTGCCGGGATCCATTGTATTGTAACGTGGAGAATCGGGCTTCATTCGGAGAATCATTAATGCTTGTCGGTTTAGTTCCGCTGTCTACGGCTCTTTGAACTGGTGAACTGTATGAGTGAAAAGTAAAGTTTTGATACATTCTGATTCGTGACTATAACATCAAGTAATCTCAACCCGATTCAGCTTTTGCAGTGTTGTGAATGATCGCTAGCGCAAGAATTGACAAATCTTTCTGCAGCGAACGAAACATCGTTTATCTTCTTACGGTCGTCACTTTCGTCACAGTGCCGGCACAGGTTTTATCTTCAGGCAGCCAGTTGATTAATTTTTATCTCGAACCAACACAAACTCCTCACACTTTGTTTAAAGTCAAGTGTATACCTGTAGGCCCGGTAGCATTGGAATCTCTGTGGCCAATACACCAGGCTTCATACCAGCTGCATTGCAATAATTATTACAAACTGAACGTCTCTTCAGTCGTAAAAGAGTGTCGTACATTTTGTTGCAACTTTTGCGTACAGGTTTACTCTTCTGCAAATTTGCCTCATCACCAACGAAAAAAAAGAAGGATGGCAATGGTACGTCAACTGTCATTAAAAATCCACAACATATTTTTGTTGAGTTTTATCGTCTGCACCACTGCGACCGGCTCTACGGTTTTCACTGAGCACCCCAGGGACACAAGCGTCGTTGCAGGCGACGACGCAACATTCCGTTGTGGCACCGATCTCACCTGCAGCTACTTCTACTGGGGTCGCTACCACGCGTCCACGGGAGTTTTTTCTTACATCTCCAAGTGTCTATCAAGCTACGAGTCTCGGTACGATATCGAAGTGGAGGGAAATGTCTACACTTTGCTCGTTCAGGACGTGAGCTTAGAGGATACGGGCACTGTGTTTGAATGCTGGCAATACAACCAGAAGAGGCAAAAGTGGTTGAAATCAATGAATGCTACATTGACGGTCCTGCCTGAAGCGCCTATCTGCCAGACAAATCCAGAGGGACCTCATGCCATAGGAGATAATATTTCATTGGTGTGTAGTGGGTCAAGCAGTGGGCAGAATTCGGCAGTTCTTTCTTGGCAGACTGCGAGGGATGGAGTTAGATTGGGTGATATGGTAACATTTGGACCAGGCCTGCCGAACACAGTAGAGTGGACGCTAACGGAACAGACAAACTACGAAGCATTTGTCTGCACTGCTGGTGCAGAATCAAACGGCACTAGTTGTTCTGTTACTCCCCTGACAATACCGACAAATGTCACCATCTCCCCGTCTGGAACACTGTCCCTGGCAGATGGACAAGATGCGGAGTTTTATTGTCAGGCTCAAGCCGTTCCTAATGCAACATCGTACACGTGGTTAATAACAATAGGCGATGAGACACACGCCGTAGATCATTTTCAAAACACTGATCAAGTAAATCATTTCATCATCGATGAATCTGGAAGAACTCTTCGCGTAATCAATGCATCATCAGTAGTGGGAGACGGTCTACAAGTCGCATGCGAAGCTACAAACGTGCTGAATATAACAGGAACCAGTCTACCAGCTACTCTCCGTGTTCAGCAAGTTGAAGTCGAAGACCCTCGCACAACAAAGTCGTCAGTTTCTACAAACATAGGGACAAATAGAGTTAAAGGACAGGACACACTGAGCGATTGGTCCCACATGACCCTCGTCATCGGCATCATGCTCTGCGTTGTCGTCATTTTCATAGCAGCAGGCATGGGGTTGCTGTACGCCCGCTGGCAACAACGGATGACTGGGGCAGCCCAAGGGTCGACTCCCTCCTCACATAACCCCAACGATAGTACACCGTTCTCACTACACGACCCCGAGGCCGACTTCAGGCGTGGTTCGTTGGGGTGTGTGAGAGCTTGTGCCTTGATAGAGAGCTCACCACTACAGCAGTTCGGTACCGGGAACGAAAATGATTACACGGAGGTATTTGGCAACCAGACCAACACCCCAGCCCCCGCCCACGAGAAGGCAGTAGCGACTGAACCAATTTACGAAAGACATTTTTGATAGACAATATTTTTTACAGATAAAATGCAATGCATGCGGTAGAAGAGGAGCGGGTATAAGTAGTATAATTTATTTAAAAGGGACAAATTAATACTGAATGCACTACAATAACGAGTTCAAACTTACTCTACCTCCCTTTGATGAGTCTTTTTCATGGACAAATTCCACATATCCATCATAATCATCACAAGAGTAACGTCTCTATGATTTATACTTTTGGGAAAAGGTTGCATTCCCTCAAACCATTGTACAAGTTGTGTTGTTGCAGTCCTCTGTCTCAACAAATTATCAATATTTATGTACCGTATTAAAAACCACTCGAAGACAATTTAGATCTGCCTCCAAAATGATGTACGTACACCCCCCCCCGTGGTGCCCCATTTGCAACTTGGACATTTCAGATTAAAAATTACCAGAGTTAAAAGTTACATTTTATAAGCTTAAATGTAATATTTTCTTTGCGTTTTAAACCATCTTTCCATTTACACACGCTGACAATGTATTTGGTTTTACCTATACTTATTATCTTGTAAAAACAGTAAATGGCATAACAAGAGCGCTGAGAAGGGGTTTGTTTGAGAACAATGCACATTAATTTAAACTATAGCTTTAATTTGTCAGAAGTGCCCCCTAGAAAAAATAGTGCAAGACCCCCCTCGTTATTTATCCTAGTTTCGGCGCTGTGTAAATGCTGCCTGCAGATGTAAATATATGACTTTAAATTGGCGATTTTTGATGTTGCATTGCTTCTAGGTTTTTGAGAGACCTTTAAACTAAACATTTTCGGTGAAAGCTTTTAAAACTTGCTGAAAAGGTAAACAAAAAAAGCTAAAATTGTGAATCTCTTTTGCTCCGTTTAATTTTGTATTAAAACAAAAGTTACATTCGCTGCAGAAGGCATCAACTCAAAATGGGAAGATTGTATTTTACCAATTAAAGCCATGTTCTCTTACAAACGTAGATAATATCGTCTAATAATTATTTCGATGGAATTTCCACAAACTACATGTCCCATAGCTAGTGTTACACAACAATGTATATATTATTGTCTTCATACTAACAAAAACAACCTTTTCACAATAGAAAAAAAAAACACCCCGTCATTCCGCCATAGGATAGTAGATTGATGGAATCTAATCTAAAAATAACTGAAGACACCGGTATCTGACACTGATATCGGGCCTGCTGTGTTATTGTAGTCGCCATTTCCGGCACTATAGGTACCACAAGGTACATACCTGCAAAACATGAGCAGGAATTTGCGTGTTCGTATTACGTGTATCATAATATTGTTATGAAAACATGTTTGTTTTTTTTGTGTCTACGAGCCTTCCTCAATAAAAAAAATACGCAATAAATCACTGTTTTTTAAATCAATTATTTTGAGTTAGTTGCACATGATACCAGGTCAGTCATTTTGTCGGCCATCTTCTGGATGGTGGATCCAGGGACTCCAGTTCAATTTTGCCCATTGGGGGAGAGTACGGGGGGGGGGGCAGTTGTCAATGTGGTGAGCCGTCTGTCGCATGTCCGCATTCGCATGGGGGGGTGCCAAATTCCACCTGTGCGTACAGGAAGCAAATCGGCAAACTCCAGTCATCAAGCGATTCAAGAGAATCGCCTGTTTCATATTATTCATTTATGATATTTGAAACTATTGATTGTAAGATGACTCCTGCCGTCGATGAAAAAAAAAATGAAATTGAGTATGGTTTTGTCTTGTAAGATACATAATCAGCGCGATTCGGGTCCCGGATGAAACCCCCCCCCAAAAAAAAAAAAAAAAATCCACTGTCACCTCAGTGTGTTGGGATTGATTCAAACACAATACCTTTCGATTCTAGACCACCGAGCCTGCCCAATAATTCACATAATAAGAGGCGAGTGTGCACAGATATTTGTATATTTTTACGATGTAATTTACGATGACTATGCAGCATAACATTGGGGTAGATTCAATACAATTTTTTTTTTATTTCACGGCTGTTTCGGAATAGTAAATAGCAGTTATCTCGGAAATATTACTTAAGGGAATAGGACAATAGTAAGCCTACTATTTCAACTAGTAGACTACTATTAAAAACGAAAAAAAGTATTAGCTGTTGCAAACTGCTTACCAACCAAATGGACCTATGATATAAACGCAACAAAAAAGAAGAAAAAACGAAGAAGAAAGTTAGTGGCCTGACGTTTCGACCCTAGCAGAGTCTTGTCATTTAGCCTTCGAGAAAGACTCTGCTAGGGTCGAAACGTCAGGCCATTAACTATTACTATTACTTTTTTACTATTTAAACAATCAGAATCAACATGAGCACCAGAAAGTTAGTAATAGTCCACCTCCTTCTAAATCTTTTTCCCATTCAAAGATACAAATACTTGTAAAACAGTTTTAAAATTCCTTGATTAATGAGGTCAATAATGTTTTTCACATCCACACTCAGTCTATCACATTAACTTTAAAATTACTTAATAAAAAAAGACAAGGACATTAATAGTTATCAGGTACAGCCAAGACCTTTTCATTTAAATCCAAAAACACAAAATTAAAGAACACATACATTGTATCGTAAAGTCCAGACGATGGGATATTGCTATATTTAGGGATGTGATAGACTGTGAGCGCAAAGCGTAAAAGCTTGTGAGGGCGAAAACTTACAATCTAGTTATTATTCATGCAGCCCAATTTGGAATTACAATGCCCTGTTTGTGTTAAAACTTAATCTTTTGAAATTCATTGGCGATGTCAACGGCAGTTTTATACAGATTCACATTTTCAAGATTGACAATTATTGCAACGACCACTCCCTGTGGTAAAGTCACAACATCATTCGACAATTTATTTGAATCATTTCGACCATCTCCTTGCCTTCCCTCTTGAACACCGCCCTCTTGTGATCCATCATTCAGCTTCACTTGAGTCCTGTCTGGTGGATCCGATTCCCTGGGTACAAGAAGCAGAACGGAGCTTGCCCCAACAGCGCCCCCAGTGTGTGAGACAAGTTGGTGTTTCTCGGGGCAGAAGCCTTTCTGTTCCCCTTTCTCACGTACCCCCCACCCCATGGCGTAGAAGCCATCACGCTCCCAGCTGCACTTGGTGATTGGCACTGCAGCCCAGATCGCCCTCACTGTTTCTGGTTTGAGGTAGCCTGGTAGATATCCAGCCTCTGAAAATAATAATATATTTTAAAATCAAATTAGTATTTCTGAATACATTTGGTGTACTGGGGTGTCATCTCTCATTCCTCCAATTTGATCAAACATCCGATATTCCAAGTCATCTCATAATGAATCAGCCCCCACCCCCCTCCCAAATAGGAGCTGTGAGAAAACATGAGAACAAAGTGCCATCTACTGGCGTATAAAGAGGAAGGGGGAAGTAAGAAAGTAGCAGAAGTTTTTCCAAAGATACCACTGAGAAAACCTGGTCTAAAGGGTAGTGCAATTAATGATTATTACATCAGAGCTGCTAACATTTGCATCTGGCAGCTGTGACATCCTTGGCTTCCTCCATGTCCCTGCCGGCACCCTCCCTCCCCAATCCTCACAATTACAACTGTATATTTTACCTCTATGCTTCTCCGTATATTGATAACTATACACCATGGCGTTGCCAAACTGAATCAAATCTCCCACGTCAGATAAAAACCCGCCTCCTGCCCACTTATGTGATAAATTCACGGCTGGCGAGTTGAGCAATTTGCCTCTTTTGTTGTATGAGTAACCCCTCGCCCTGTTGTAGATGAGAGGTTTGGCCTTGTCTGGGACGGTGTGGTACATTCCCAGATCCTTGAAGATTGTCTCCATGTAAGTGAGGTAGTCTTGGTCAGCAACTGCATCGATTATGGCACTAACCAAGGTCCAGCCGTGAGTGGTGTAGTAAAACTTACTTCCTAGGAAGGAAATAGTTTATGCAAATGAATCTGAAGGTTTACAAGTTTAAACGGTTTAAAGTAAGTTTGGCTGCGCTAACCTGGTGTGGGAACCAATAACCTGGCAATGTTAACCCAATTTGACCAGTTTTATGCTGATTTGGTTTATTCATCAAGGACACTCTAGTTAAGTTGGTTTATGAAGAAGTGTTAATATCCGAGTTAACCTGGTTGATGCATCAATATTAATCTGAGCAAACCTGTTTTATCAATGCCAAATTAAGTTTGTGGCGTGTCATGGCCTAGCGGTTAAGAGCACCGGATTCAAGCTCTGGTGTTTGATCAGCAGAGTGTGGGTTCGAGTTCCGGTCGTGACACTTGTGTCCTTAAGCAAGACACTTAACCATGATTGCTTCGTAAAGTTGGGGAGGTAGTGCTTTCTGCTCTACCAGCCAGGCTTCTGATGGATGATACCCAAGCCTACATCTGTATGGACTGTAAAGGGGGTAACCCTGTTTCAGCCCCAGGAGTAGGTGGCAACGGCCCCTGGAAAAAATAGTTGATTGTAGCCCACACCTTGAAGTGGCCTTCAGACCTTGTGTGTCTGGCGACTTGCATAAAAAAAATAAATAAATAAATTTAAAAAACCTGGTAACTGAATCACCTGATTTAACTGGTTTATGAATAATAATCTGAGCTAACCTGGTTTATGCATCAATGGATCCTCCTTAAACATCTCTAAAGCGTCTACAACTGAGGAGTAGTCCTTAGTGACGTGAAACTCTTTCATTTCAGAGTCATTACTTTTCTTGCTGCTTTTCTCCTTCCCATTGTCAGTCAACTCTTTCACCTGATCTTCTTTGGAAGAGGTTTTCCTGTCAAGCTCGCTGTTAGTGGATTTTTTCTCAGTTGTGTTGTTGTCTTTCTTGGACTCTTTTAGCTTCTTTATGTAGTCTTTACTGTAGTGTCGGATACCGGCTAGGTGGGACACCAGTTGTCTCGTTGTGATGTCAACCTGCGAGTTCAAATGAACACAAAAGGCGTTTACGATTTTTAAAGTAAAGTTTCTCTGACAGTATCGTTACATGTTGTGATGTCTTTGAAATTGTTAACACAGTGAAATTCACTTTACAATAGCTCATATGCATTTCCCAATGGGCATGTCCCAATCAGTGCGCAACGAATTCTGAGTATAACCCAAGTCCAAGCAACAACTGCAACCATCATTGAAGCAATGCGGTACACAACTACAAAACCTTGCATAGTAAACAATGTGTAAACAACAGCATGGTGTCCAACTTGGCAGCTTGATTTTGTAACTGTACTCGGTTTCCCAAGATGCATTGCGATATATTTTCAAGACGGCCCTTGTGCATATGGGCTATTATCATTCACTCATTCTCATCCCCTCATTAAGCCATCCTGGCCCCTCCCCTAACAAGACAGTGTACCTGCTCTCCGTCAACCTCTTTCTCAGGGAACTCTGGTACATATAATTGAACAGGTTTGTCCATATCCAGCTTTCCTTCTTCCCAGAGTTTGGCTACAGCTGCCATCGTGAAAGACTTGCTGATACTTGCAATGCGATGAACACTGTCGCTTGTACATGGGAGACGGTTCTCTACATCTGCATATCCAAGACCTGTTAAAAGTGAAAAAATAGACTTTATGTTACATAGTACAGAAAACAAACATTTTTGGGGTTTTGGTTGTTTGAGATGGTGAGCTACATCGATGAGACGTTCCCTCACCTTCCCTCCATAATAGTCTCCCGTCGAGACTTACAGCAGCAACGATACCAGGTGACCCAACCTCATCCTTGGCTCTCTGGAGTAAATCTCTTGATTTCTTCTTCGCCTCCTCCAGACCAGAAACCCCATCTCTCCTCCCTTTATGATGTGCATTAGAGAATTCATCTTTCTTGTCTTTCTTTTTGCATCTTGCCTCTTCAACACCAAGGATGCTGGGCTCCTTAAGAGGGTGATGTCGCAATAGTAAACTTGCCACAAGTCCAGTGGCGATTGCTACCCCACCTCCTATCGTCCATAAAATAGAGGGTTTTAGCCTATTTTTTCCCGAGTGAGAACCAGCTCCTTGGCTGTACCAGTTAAGACAAACTTTTGATTTCCACTGGAAGCATTGCAGGTTGAAGGCACCTTTTACTCTGAACATTTCAGCAAATTTATCTTGACTCTAGAGAGAACTTGTCATCACTTCAGAGAGTGCAATGTGCTTGACAAAGGATCCTCTTGACTACTCTTGATGATATTTCGGAGTTGTGGTGGAAATATTTACCAAACTAACCTATAAAAAAAGAAGAAAATAGTAAGAAAACTAAGGCTAGTTTAAAAAATAGTTATAAAGTATTTTACTATTTTCATTAAATGTATTTGATTGCGAGTTGTATTTATACTCTTTATTCCCGATGTAAATTTAACATCATATTATTGTTTTGTTCTTTCCATTTTTAGGGGTGAAGTGTTATTTGAAAAGTATTATGAGTAGTTTTAAGCTACATTTGTAAGTCTTTTGGTAAAAACTGTGCATTTTACTAGGCTTCAGTATTTTATATTGTATTTTAATGTAATTTTGAACTTTAATGGAATGTTATTGTAATTTGCAGCCCTTCAATGACGTTCTAATTTAAATTAAAGACAAACAGTAAACAAAAACAATCCTAAACAAACACCCAACAAACAAACAAACAAACAAACAAAAGCCATTTATTTGTAGAATATAGAGTAGACTTAGACTTAAGTAATTGAGTTATCAATATGTCAATACGAATTTCAGTTTACATTATTCAATATATAAGTTCATTAGACAAGTACTAAATAATATAATAGCAGTAGGCCTATAGGTAGTGCCTAAAGTGGGCTTAATTTAATTTACAAAAACGAAAACAACTGCAAAAAAGCAAGTGCAACAAGGGAAGTGCAACTGACGACAGAATCTGATTATTAATATTATGATACATATAAAGTAAAGTGATAAGTGCAGTTGTGAAGACATGTAATTTAATATTGTTACTAACTAAGATAATTTGTAAGAGTGGCGAAAACGAAATAATTAACTTCTTTTCACTTACAGCCATTATTTATTGGTGTATCCAGGTTATTCGTTGACAATGAAACGACTTAGTTAAAAAAAATCACTATCTGCTGGACTTTAAACTTTTTTGAACAATACTATTTTGTTTTGTATGATGTATAGGACAGTCGTGTTTTTTTGTACTTTTTAACGAAAAGTCACATGACACTCGCTACGGCCCAATAGTATAGACCCTGTATTCTTACTCTCTTTTCTAACGATTATAATGCCAGGAACCAGTCTGTAGATAATTTGAGACTGGTTCGTTATTCTATTGGAATACTTTGCATACACAAACAGTTCCAGATTCCAGACGTCAATCACGAATTCGGGTTGTGTGATTGAAACGTAGCTAGAGTCGTGTAGGAGTTGTGGAAAATTTTACCGCTTTGGTTTCGCACCATGCATTGGTTTGAGGGTTCCATCACTGCTGCTATCACTGCAGCAAAACAGAAGAAAGTCTTGTTTGTTGTTTATGTTCGAGGTAAGCCAGTATAGTTTGAGATGTTTTTATTTTGATTGTGCAGTGTCACTCTCTAGTTAGCGAACGCCAAGACGTCTATTTCAGACACTGTTTAGTTATGGCCGAGTGAGGGCGTATGGCATTATGCAAACAACAAAACATTACAAGTAAACCAATTTATTTTTAACTTTTTGAGGCTTTTAATTAAATTTGAAACATTTAGTACATTATAGTTTAAACTTTAAGAAATACCAGAGAACATTTACTTTTTTGACATTTGATATTTAATTAAAGTAAAACTTACGTGCAGTGTGTGCGTAGACTGTGTACCGTAGTGTTGTTTTTATTTTAGTGATTTAAAAAAATAATTATTAGACTTAATAAATGTTGCTAAACAAAAAACGGTAACCTGCTAAATACCAATCAGTAGTCGGTATAGTTATAAAGTATAAACAATAAAACAAGCACCTGACGCTAACTAAACTTCATTATGTGCAGCATTATTTGAGGGGCAGATTTGTTTACTTGGAACACGTGTTGCCATCGCATCTGCAACTTGGTGCTCCTCGAATTTGCACGCTCCTTCCAGATGAGTGTGTGAAGTTGTACAAAGTGCTGAGTTGCAGGCGGCAACAAATAAACAAATCAACAAGATGGGGCATGGCGTGCATGTAAATGTGAAAGGGTTTATTGAATATTATTGTTTTGTTTTGTTAGTACTATTACTACTAAAATGGGATGATTAAGCCATGGAGGAAGAAAATTTTCTTCCTCCATGATTAAGCATAACTTAAAATTAAAGCTACTCTGAATAATTCTTGACTTGTTACAAGCCTGAATTCACTGCAATATTTTGGTATTTTCATTTCCTCTCAAAAACCCAGAGTGGTAATAAAACTAACATACAAATTTGGACTTTCCAGCACACACAAGTCACTGAATGATAGTTATACAACAGACCTAGTACTTTCGTTAATATTGTTGAAGTTACTGTCTCGCCTCGTGTGATAAACAGGGTAGACATTATAAGGAACGTATTATTTTTTTGATCCATAAAGACTTTTGTGATGTCACATTATCATTTACAGGTGAAGATGATGTTTCAAAACAGATGGATGCTACCTGGGCAGACGAGGGTGTTTCTCAATTATGTAATGAGTCTGGTATGGTTGTGATTAAATTCAATTCAGACAGGTAAGTCCAAGTCACAAGTACACATGTATCAGGTTACATTATGCGTGTTTGAATTTACCAATCAATTCGTAAAACTATAGCGGTAGCATGTAACCCATTTTTGAAAGAGTATGGAGTGTTTCTGTTCTCAACTAGTTTTCAAGAAAGTAAAAAAACGATTTTGAAAAAATCTGGAAGTAAGTGCCATTGAAAAGTTGAAGAAATTTAGGGAAAAAAAACTATAAATTATTTACATTTTTGGTACATTGTTTACTGAGTCAATGTTCATTTGACTTGCATGATCAAGCACAATTCTTGCTTTCACTCCAGTATGTTGCCATGGACTACATTGTGTAGGTCATGATGACCATACAATAGACAAGCAAAAAGTAACGGCTTGGATGCCACTATCATTGAAGCAAGACAGGCTAAGTTATACAGAGATGAACTCTGAAATCAACCGGCAAGAGACCAAATTTGGCACCTTCAACCAGCTTTGGATTAAAGTAAATTGATAATAAACATGTCTTTTATGTGTTTTTCTCCGCAGTGATGAATGTAAGCAGTTCTCACAGTTTTGTATCCTTACACTGACGGTCATTTATATAAGATTTTGTTTGTAGTAAAAAATAGAAATTCGTTACTGTGTATTTTTTTATGATGCTTTTATTGATTGACAGGGCTCAAATTTAACACTGGACTACTGGCCAAGGCCAGTGATTTAAGGGTACGTTCAGACGAGGAGTTAAACTAACCCTTATTCCGAGCACCGCGGGTGTCCAGAAGATAAAAATGACTTATTCCAAATTGGGCTTGCGTTCACACGAGTAAGTTAGTCCTGTCCGCACGGGTTAAACTGACCCACACGTTGATTATCAGGTCATGCATAGCTGACCCCGACCGACCACTCTTCCGGTCCATCGTATACATGTACACGTATCAGCTGGGAATTACTTGTGGTAGTCTACACGCGTTGTTGTTATGATGACGTAACCTTCTGTGGAGAGGTCACATGGAATAAAATAGGCCGGATGTAGCAGGTCAGTTGCGTTCCAACGATGGTTTATTGGGCCTCGCAGCGGGGGGTTGGTCGTAAAACCTGGGCTAAGTTATGCTAATCCAACATTTTTTGAGGTTTAGTTTAGCCCAGTTCTCTGGGTCAAATTGACCCTCGCGGACCGGATTTTTGCGTTCCAACGGAGGGTTATTTTAGCACTTTTGGATTAAGGGCTAGTTTAACTCCTCGTCCGAACGTACCCTAAGCAACAGGCCAGTAAACTCAAGACCGGACAAATCCGGCGGTATTGTGTTTTTCAATTGAATAATAATACCTCATTCTGTAATATCTTTGTGAAAAATGGTTTCCTATGAACCTGATTCATATCATTCAACTCTGTTGAGTATGGAAGTATACTTACACAAGACAATTGAGACAGATTTTCTCTTAGTGCTTGTTCAACTCATTTTATTTACAAGACCTGACCCTAAATTTTAGGGTCAGGTCTTGTAAAAAATACATTTTGGTTCAGTAAAGATTTCCAGTTACAAGCTCATGCAGTCTTGTGAATTTTCGGCCCGAATTCGAGCCCTGTGATTGCTATTATTTGCTTCTTAGACTAACCAAACCAAACTTGCTTAGTGATCCTTAACTATCAGCCACAGACCCAGTCATATGTGTACCCTGTGTGTCATTCATCTCGGGAGACACGGGGGTTCCTCTGGAAGGAGCAGCCGGCTATGTGAACTCTACAGACTTCAGACAGAAGATTCAGAAGGTCCTTAATGTAAGATTCAACCTTGAGCCTTCTTTAACCCTCGACATTCCAAATTAACTCTTTACTAATCAAAACACTCAGCTACAGCTGATCAATTCACATACTAATGATTGGAATAAGTTTTCAGAACACAGGTTTCCAGGTTGCGTGAATGCTTAGAATGTGTTCTCTTTTTAATTTACAGATGGCAAGCACCCAGTCCATATCAAGTCCAGGAGCTGGAACTAGCACTCAGTCTCCAGGACCCCAACTTCCCTCATCAACTCCATCCCAGCCCATGGACACCGTAGATGCTCTGTCTCAATCTCAGGCCACCTCCGCTGCTCCTGACACTCAGAAGGAGAAGAAAGAACTTTCGAAGCTTGAAAAGGCAGCAAGGCTCAGACAAAAGATGGAGGAGATTCATCAGCGTAAAGAAAAGCAGAAGTCAGAGGTGAGTTAGGAAAGTTTCATAATATATCAAAATTTCCTGATTGATGAAGATGGGTGATAGGTTTTAAGTTTAAAAATCACATATGTTTGGTGTACTTCGTCTCTACAAAATTATATTGTTGCTGTTTACCTCCCCCCCCCAAGAAGAAGTTTGTTTTGTGTTGATTTTTGGGATAATTGATTCTATCTTCACAATGTTATGTACTGAAAATTTATTTCATGTGCTCCTAGGAAGAAAAAAGGAAAGAAATCGAACGCAGAAAAGTCGGTCAAGCTGTCCAGCAATCAGCACAGGAGCGAGCCGAGAAGGATGCCAAACGCCTTGCTGGGGAGATCCGGAAGGAGAAAGAAGAAGACAGACTCGCGAAGGAGCGTATCCGTGAGCAGATAGCACGGGACCGAGCCGAAAAGCAGTCAAGGTATGATGCAGACAAGAAGGAGAAGTTGAAGACAAAGGAGGCTGCATCTGAAGCTGCTAAGGTTTCTGCTAGTGAAGCTCCAAAAAGAAAAATCAATATGTAAGTAGGAATAAAAGAATGAATAATTTACCCTAGGGACTCCCTTCTACTGTGTACATCTTCATTTCAGGGTGTGTTGTTCAAAAGCATGAATCTGTCTTAGTCATGAATTGTAGATTAACTGTGCGAGGTAGCTGTTACTACAGGCAGGCATTGTGCCTCATTTTACGAAATGCTTCAGTGATAACATTGGCAAAAAGTTACCTGCAAAAAGTTCCAAATATTTTGACTTCATTGTACGAAATTTAACCTTACCGTATATTACTTGAATGTTATACAACCATTTAGCAAACTTGTCAATATAAAACCACCACTTGCGAGTTTTGTGGCCCCATTCTCTGTTCTACTTCTTGTTACTTTGGCTGTTTTACCTGTATGGCATAACACAGGACCTCCAGATTTTGTTACATGTTAACTAAAGAGTACACAGTGTAGCTAAGAAGTGCAGTGTGCAACTGAAAAGATCAGACTTTGAGTTGATCGTTTAAGGATGAACACCGCTGAGAATGAAGAGGAAAGACATGAGAATAGGCGACATTGTCAGCTTCTTCAGCAATCTGTTCAAGATTATTCCTAATCAACAGACAACACTCAACGACATTCTGAAACTGAGCTTCAAAAAAGCTGTGCTAATGACATGTCCTTCCATCTGCTTCCTTGTGCAGGTTAAAGGGCAAAGGTCAGAGAAGGAAAGGACGTGGCCTGGTGAAAGTTGGGAAGTTCAAAGTATGGAACTGCCTAAAATGTGGTAATGAGTATCACCAGCCAGGAAGTCTGTACCGTCATATGAGGATTGAACATGGGCCTAAGTTGTATGGATTCTGCCTACAGTGTTCCTTCAAGACTAATCGGAGAGACAACTTGAGACGGCATTACAGAATGGAGCATCCTCTTCAAATAATTGAACTAGAATCCATAAGATTTGAAAGCATTGAGGCAAGAGATGAGCGAGTTCAAAGAGAAAATTCAGAGAAGGTTCCAGCAACCTCCAAGAGAAGTGCAAGTAGAAAGAAGAAGGTCAGAAAAGATGAGACTGTGGTTAGTAGTGTGCTTTTACCGGCCCTTCCCTCTGAAGATGTTTCTAAAAGTAGCAATGCATCAGTGACATCTGTGGATGGACAGCGACAAGACGCACAGAAGAGTGAACATGATAGTCTCTTTGTCACCATAAAAGTTGAGCCGGAAGATCCATGGTTAGATTTGCAACCTATGCCTGAGTTAAGTTTGGCTGCTTCCGGTTCTCTGAGTGATGAGAACAGCTCTGATATATATAAGAGGATAGCAGGAGGTAGCACAGATATGCACAAGTGTCCAAAGTGTGCCAAGCAATATACTCAATACACAAGTCTGTGGCGTCACATTAAACTGGATCATGGACCTCGGACTTTCTCCTGGTGTAGACGCTGCTCCTTTTATAGCAACAGAAGAGACAACCTTCGCCGCCACTACAAACAGGTGCACTCGCGATACTTTTCTGATTTTAAAAAGATCACTCCTGAGACCCCAAAACAAAAGAAGAGAAGGGAGCGTCAGGAGAGACAAGGAAGTCACAACGTTGCTGTTCAGGGTACGGAAGAGCTCATGCAAATGATGATCGGAAGCAATGAGTCTTTAGAGGGTGTGAATGAGTCTACCTTGTCTGCTGGTGAAATGAAGATTCATCACACCGACTGGGAACTGATTGATGACAATGTCGTAGGGGAAGAAAACCATCCAGAAATGATTTCCGTTTCAGAGACACCAGGACTCGATTATGAAACATCTCCATCAGGATATGAGCCTTTCCAACAACATCTTGAAATATCTAACCTCGTTCGAGATAGTGCTGCTGCAGAAATACCTTCAAGTAGTCAGCAAAATTTCGACGCCGGTAACAGCTTGCTTCCTTTTATGACTTGCTCTTCTGATCAAGTGAATGCTTTCACAGACTTGGGACAGGACAACGACATGGTGAGCCAGGTACAAGGAACAGGTGGGGATGCTTATTCATTCAAGTGCCCAAAATGTAAAAATGAATATCAAAACAGGAGTAGTCTCTATCGACATCTCCGTAACGACCACGGCCCCCCATTGTTCCTCTGGTGTAGACATTGCATCTTCCACACCAAAAGGAAGTATAACTTAAAGAGGCACTACTGCCACCTGCATAAGCAGTTTGTAGGAGAACTTGATGTCATTGAGTTTGAGACAAGGGAAGAAGTGGAACATCGAACAGGACAAGAACTTGTGTTGAGAAACAGGGCCAAGTTAAGCAAGAAGTCCCCCTGGACCATTAAAAAAAAATACAGAAACATGAAGGCTTTCCCTCAAGGATCCGACACCTCAAGGTTTGCTGAGGAGCAAAAGGAGATCAGAGCTAGATCAATCAACTCTGCTTGCTTAGCCAGTACACACATGGGAAATTCGTTTGTACCGGATGCGGTTGCTTATCCCCAGAGTTCTAGACAGACTTCCGCTTCTTCAGCGAGAATACCAGCCGAGGGTACCTTTCCCTTACAAAGAGTCCAATTAGTTAACGTACCACCAATGTCTAATAATAAGTCATTGCAGCCTGCAATGTATGGAGGTTCAGGAATGTCTAACAGTTTATTCAATTATCCGTTAAGCACGTCAACTCAAAGAATGGTTCGTGGACAGACCCCATACTTTGGTGCATCCAACCCAATGAACTTCCCTCCAGGATCTTCTGCTCATATTTCTTTTCCTAAACAGTCCCCTGTTTTATTCAAAAGACCTTACGTGACTGACAACATACCAAACCCTGCACAAAGCAATGCTTCTCATAATTTAGTACAAGAACCAAGTTCTGTGACTGCTGTTCAGGGCCTGGCCCAAGAATCAAGTTCAGTGACTGCTGTTCGTGGTTCGGCCCAAAAAGCAAGCCCTGTGACCCCATCACAAGGCCAAGTCCAAGAACCAGGTTCTGTAACTGCTGCTCGTAGCCTGGTCCAGGAACCAAGTTCAGTGACTGCTTCGCATGGCTCCGTCCAAGAACAAAGTTCTGTGACATCCACGTGTGAGAACCCAAGTAATAGTGTACCCCTCACCAAATTGGAAAGAGTTTTACGTGGGAAAGTGACAGAAGTGGTGGAAGAAGCTCACACCGTGACATACTGTGGTGGGGAAAAGGTCAAGGAGGAGACTATAAAAAGGACCTATAAAGTTATGTTTGATGCAGAATTTGGAGATGGAAAAGTCGAACCTTTTTGACTGTGATTATACTGTGGAGTGTGGTCTTCCCTGTTTAACTCTCTCTCTCTCTCTCGCACTGTTTGTAATGGAATAGAGCCATTGCTCATTTTATCTCAGTTTGGCTTAAATTCCATCTCTGGAACTTCACTTCCAGATTCCATACATGTATGTCATTGTACTTTGAGGGATAAAAATAATAAAATAGTTTGAATGGTGATGCACATTTTAAATGTATATATTAAAGGGACACACCGGCTTACTGTTTACCTAATATAGTGATGTGGAATGACAGACAACAATTTTTAGATGGTTCGTGTAAAAAAAAATCATCAAAATATCACGTAATTAACGAAAAATGTGAAAAAAACAAAATGCGGTCAAAGGTCAGCTTATACGCTTTTCCAGCCGTTGCAACTGTCAAGTTTACGTACAATGTTGCGCAATGTTGTAAGTAGACTGGAGCTCTGTTTATGTATAAATTATAAAAATGGCGAGGCATGAGGATCCAGACTTCCTATCCATCAAGCACAAATTCACGTGTAAATAAAAAACAGACATGAACGGACGTCAGTCCATAGAGCATGGGTTCCTTGCTCTATGGTCAGTCCTAGTCGAAATCCGCTCGCGGTCGTAACCAATAACTGTTTTGGTTGAACTTGCCATTGAAACAGTTATTGGTTACGACCGCGAAAACGCACCCCAACCTGTATTCTGTGTACGACGACGTACTATATTCTGTGTACTTGCAATGGAGAACGTTTCTTCGACATCCAAGGATCGGTACAAAAAACATCGCAAGGAAAAACACCCAGAAGGTGGTCCAACGAAAAGTAAAAAGTAAAAAAAACAAACACGATAAATCCAAAGGGAAAGCCAGCAAAAGCAGCAATTGTGGGGGGGGGGGGGGGTTGGACACTGCAGCTATCATAGAAGTAGACCAGCTGTATGGGATATTATTCTCCGTCGTCGTCCCGCGTGTGTAGCGCAGGCAACACGTTGCAATAGTTAGGGGATAATAGCTAGGGTATCAGACTAAAAATCTCCTTAAAAAAACGTAATTGTTGGTCTGGCTCCCTACCCCTCCGACAAGCTCCCAAGCTCACGGCTAAACCGGCAAGCCCGGGCTTGTCTCTCTGGCCCCACGAGACACGGCACAGGCTGAACGGGATATGCCCCAAGGTTTACGTTCCGCTAGCTCCCACGCTGGTGCGCCGTAAAACACGCTTCGGTTGCACGGACTCTCTGAATGCGAATCTTACGTTCGATTTTTCATCATTATTTACAAATTGTATCAATAATCTGAATACATAGTCTTTTTTGTCAAATACTCATGAACAATATTTAAAAAAACAGATTTCAATTTGGTTCAGTAATTTACTTTTATACGGCTGGAAGTAAAACTATCTCCGAAGATCACGTGATTTATCCGAACCACTTTTTTGGTTCGGATAAATCACGTGACCTTCGTTTTTTGAAAAATGCTCAAAAACGGCAAAATTTGATGGTTTCTTTTAGGAACCGTTCTTCTCCATTCCTGGAAGACCTTTGAAGTCATATGTTAGCCTATTTTGTAGCCCAAATAGCCCAACGAAGCCGGTGTGCCCCTTTAATAAACATCTTTTCAATGTTAATTTCATTTGAATTTAAAAAAATATTTTTACGAACAGATGTACAGCTTTTTAATGAGATTTGACTTGTGTTGTGTGAACATGTACATGTTTATGGGGTGGGGGGGGGGGCAAGTGAGACAAAGACACAAGTTGTATTTTATTTATTTTTTTGGTGGGGGGCTTTTGATGAATCAAACTATGTATTTGTGCATTTGTTTATCTCACTTGGGGGTGGGGGCAAGAGGTGGGGGAACAAGGGTTCTGGGCTGCCCTTCCCCCCATAACCCTGTTGATTATGCCACTGTGAAGACCCTCAAATCATCATTGCGTATTTTGATTGCTGTAATCGCAATAAGCATGGCTATAATCTTGCCCAAAACTTCTGACAAAACTAAAATCCTTGTGTAAGTAGGGTTGAAGTGACTTTGACTTTCTTTACTTTGTTTATTTTGAACCATTTTCACACTGGGGGTAATCCAACTAGTAAGCTGACCATTTGTGGCTCGTATTTATTACAAAAATGACCAAGGTAGACTACCTAGAAGCTGGTTTGATGTAAAGGAATTTAATCACTGTAAACAAAACTGCACCTTAAGACAGGGTTCTTATTTATTTTATAAATTTGTCTTTGACTTAGTTTTACTGAGCCTTTTATTTGTATCCGTTTCTGACACTGAAACCCACGGATCCTCCGAGAAGGTTACATGTTATCTGAATTAAGCTATACAACATTGAAATGACGAAGATTCATAATAAATGAGGCAGACCTGGTTTCAAATGAAGGAAGTTTAAAAAGTAGTTAATAAATTGTCAAGAAAAAGATTACACCAATTCATGGATACTTCATCAGATGGACCTGTGTTTATGAGTGAAATGGGCACTGGGTAGCCTTGAACATATTTTTGCCCCATGCACTGCAAAAAGTTAACAAAGGGTGATTGTTGATTGTGGTGACATATTAAAAAGTGAGTATTTTTATTTAGGTAACTTTAATTTTGCTTCCTGATATAAATTTGGAATGTTTTCTTTAAATTTGTTTTTTTTAATCTTTGTTAACCTTACCTCTTAATTCATTCCTTTATTGAATGACCTCTAATTAATAAATACCTCTAAGATTTTACACACTCTGGTCTGGTCACATGGGGGTGTATTAATATGTGATATAAAGACTGGCTCTGTGAACTAGCGAATAAATGGCCCATAAACAAGCACATTGTTATGCACAATGTGCTTGTTGTGCGGAAAACTCTCAAATCTTTTCTTTTTGCGTGTTGTTTTTGTGTTTTTTGGGTAAGGACAGATGTAGGTGCCGGTGCACACTCATACCATGCTAGTTTGCGCTGAAAATGTATCGATTATGAAAGGTAGCTGGTACTCACACGAAATGAACATATGCAAAGCATAAAGCTGAGCAGCAATCAAAGTATTTCTAATTATGGCGCTTTTAATATTCGAAGCTCTGGGTTTGGTTCTTGAAAATTTGCCTAAATAGTTAAGTATGTATAAGAGATTGGGTGCCATGCAAAAGTTGAACAGCCTAACGAGTGGCCCTTGAACATGAGTAGAAAATTTTGTCAAAATAACGGCGACAGAAAAATCACAAACTCTGATAGTTAAGTTTGTACTCTTTTATGTTAAAGGTATTTATTAATGGGAATAACAGTGTGTGGAGCCTGTCTTCACTGCGTGGTAATGACCTTGGTTGGTGGCTGGCCGCTGTTAATAATAGGGGCTTGCCTTCGGCTCGGTCCATTAACAGCGGCCAGCCACCAACCAAGGTCATTACCATGCAGTAAAGACCGGCTCCACACACTGTTATTCCCTAATTGAAATCCTCTTGTTTACAACCACCAACACTAGAATATTTTGACCACAGGCTGTTTGCTGCATAGAACTCTATCTTTCAAACTTAAACAAAACTTGAGAGTAAATTGCATTCCTTAGAGGATTTGTGATGGTAAATAATTAAGGAGGAAATATGGGTTGTTGTCTCTTTGAGTTCAACATGGTTGGTTTTTTCTCGTTTCAGGGATATTGCTCGTATTCAATTCAGATTACCCGATGGATCAACGCTCACAAAGCAATTTGATGCCAAGGCTCCATTGCAAGAGGCTCAAGACTTCTTAATGCAGGTGAGATGCAATTTCTGGTTATGAAGATTTAAGATTTATTGTTGGGAGAGTAAAGTAATGTTCTTATTGATCTGGGAAACGTTGGTGGGACTAAAGATGTAAACTGTCATTAGAAAGAGCTCTATCTTACATGTAGATTCACCGCTTTTAAGAAGTATTTTGTGTTATGTTGTATTTTAAGAAAGAGAAATTTTGAGAAAGACTGATAGGGTCAGTATCTTGAGAAGTGTTGTGTCTTATGATGTCATTAAGCCGTTAAGATAGACTCTGATGGGGTGGGTATCTTAAGGCAAAAACAACTTTGGCAATTTTGAGAATTATATATTTATGTTGTTTTTTGAGCTTGCAGCAGTCGTTTTCCACTACTCACCATTTGAATCATTAGAAACATTTGAGTGTTTCTTGGAAATTTTATAATAAAGATTGTGTCGGAGGAAATTGCTTCTTAATTCCCAGGGCTGGAATTTTCAAATCACTAAGATTCATCTTAAGATGAGTTTTCAGTATTGCCATAGTGATTTGCTTTGTGACGTCACACTTTGCTTAGCAGTTACGGTAGATACACTGCTTAGCTCTTAGTGAAATCGGTCTCAGTATTGTTATCATCGTTCAAGCATCGTAACCCGTCGCTACCATTTGACTTCATCTTACAACCACAAGGCGTTTTTTTCTAATTGGCAGAATATTGGCTCAGCAATGAGAGAGTTTACAATGTCGACCACATTTCCCCGGCGTCGGTTTTCATCAACTAACATGAACTCAACCTTTGTGGATCTTGAGCTGGTTCCAACAGCAGCAATTATCGTGGTTCCGGTAAGTTGTGCAAAAACAGATGGCAAGTGAAAGCAAAATTTTAAGCTTTGCATAGTGAATGTACAATAAAGAATAAGTTTTGCAGGTGTCAACCATGTAGGTAAAATTTCTCTTGTGAGAAGTGGTTCTAAGGAGAACTGAAGTTGAGAATAGACTTGGAAATTTTCAAACAGTGTACTCTGCTCGTCTTAAGGAAAATGCTGGGATTGAATATTTTGGGAGAGGTTTCAGTGTTGAGAGGATTGGGTTACAGTTACTGATGGGGAGTGTGTTTCCGTACTCAGGATTTTGTTTTCAAACCTTGACCCTTCTTGAAAGAAGTAAAGCTGTCACCAAAGGGAGAATGAAATACCGATAGTCCACATTGTGTCTAAACATGTAGTTTTGTGTTTCTGGTGATGCACAGAGTCTGCAAACCTCCTGAATGTTAAACATCTTGGAGGTTCTGGGTCTAAAATAAGAGGGAACTCAGGTCCATTGGCCACTTTTCAGGAATTCTCACGTTCCACAAATCACATCCCTGTGAGAGTGTATAGAAGGAATGGGGGTAGCGGTGAGATTAATCTCGCATAACCCTGGGGGTTTCCAAGGTACAATAGGGTTACACCAGGCTGTCTTGAGTTATTGATTGTGTCGTTGTGCATTCCTTCCAAAGACTAAGGATCATTTAAGGTTCAAGTAATATCCTGCATCTGAGTTGAGCATCTGAGTTTTTGGCCGTGGCTGTTGTATGAAGATTTGAGCTAGCCCTCGCCTTATTTCAAGCCTTGATTTTTCCAGAGTAGGAAACCGAAACACAGTATTTGTTGTATTCTGGGTTTTTGACATGCTGTGTTTTGGGCTGATGGTCGGTTTGTGAGATTTTGCTGGTTGGTCATTGATAAAGAGAACCTTAATGATGATGTTATACATTTTTCATCCAGGGTCGCTTCAATGGCATCCCAGCAGCTGGTAGTCCCTCATCAACGGCCAAGTCTACTAGCTCTTTGGACTTCCTCACCATGCTCCTAGCTCCACTCATCTTTCTTTGGAACGTCATCTATAACTTCATGTTTGGCCGACCTAGCCAATCCGAGATTCAAGGTGCGCAAAGTCAGGTGGCAATGGAGGAGACAGGGCCATCTGGTAATGATTATGCACAGAGTTCAACAGGAGCAAGACCTAAAAGGTAAATTGTGTTTGGACAAACCTAAGACTGTGTCCAAATTGGTGGCTACGGCTACGGCTACAGCTATGGCTACAGCTACGGCTGGGTCACTGCGTCATCATGCTTTGAAGTATAGGACATAGCAACACACTTAGCAACAGTCCTAGCCGTAGCTGCCACTTTGGATGTGGCCTTCGTCTGATAAACCAAAGTAAAGAAAAGAAAAATACATTGATCTGATTAATTTGTTTTGGGGTTTGAAATTGGTTAAAAGAGTGGTAAAGATTGTATATCGATCTGAAAACTTGGTGAAGGGTACTAGGGGTATAAATCCTGCCGGACTTGTTTTTGTGGATTCTCTGAAAAGAAAAGAAAAGTTCTACTTGGTACAGACGTGCATCTTTGCATTAGAGCAGCTGTATTCCTCTTTTTTTCTTTAATAAGAGTGCAATAAAAACATTCTTCCTTTCTTAAATTACAAAGTTGCATGTGTGTTAGTAATTGAAGGACTGGTCCCCGATAATATAAAATCACTTTTAATAGGCATTTATGTTTTTTTTATTTTTGTTGTCATAGTTCCCAGGTTAGGAGAAGGGCACTAGGTTAGGGAAATGTGCTACTGAGTAAGTGAGGGACCAGATAATATAAAAACAATCGAGCAATTATGGTTTTTTTTGTTTTTTTGTTTTTGTGTCACAGTTCCCAGGTTAGGAGAAGGACACCAGTGGGTGATGGTTCAGCATCCAGACAGGAAGGAAACATCCACCGTTTGGCAACAGTCCAAAATGACGACGATGAGGACAACAACACTTGGAATGGAAACTCCACTCAGCAAATGTGAAACAATGTTGGCAATTTGTTTTTTATGGTAATGGTCTAGATAATTGTACGAGGGTAGTTTGTTCGTCACATGAGGTCTACTCTCGCCTTAATGCAGTCAATTCTCAAGAAATTAGTCTAAACTTGACAGCATATTTTCATGTACAGAGGCATTTAATCGAGTACAAGTTAATAGATAAAGTCAATGATATACTTATTCATTGTCACCTTAAGGGTTTAAGAACACGGTTTTAGGGTTGTCTATAAAGGGCCTCATTTCACAAAACACTAAGATTAACCAAATAAGAAGAGTTGTCATTATTGCCATAGTGATTTGTACTGTTCTGATCATGCATGCATTGTTGGAGGTAGCTTTAAAAGCAATTAACCTGACCAATTATTACCCTCGAAATGACTGGCCGGTGGAGGGGGTTTCATTTTTAAGCTAGATCTGAATATTCTATTTTATGGAAACAGAAACAACATTTGCATGAGCCAAAACAATTATGTGATTCTTTTTGTTGTTAGGATACAAGAATGATGAAGAAATTTTTCGTCATACTGTAAAGGAGCAGATATGCTATTCTTCCTACTTTATTCTGATTTCCGATTTTTTGCCTTCAGAAAAACCAGCAAAATTGTTATTAAAAAGCCTGAAAAGTCTAGACAAGCTCATACCATGTAAACATGTAGGTCATGCCTTGTACTCAATTCTATTTTCCTACTTCTTTTTCAAGGGCCAAATATCATTGCTGAAAGGAGGGTTTTGTTCAAAGCAAACGTAAAATCAATTTCAGTCTTAATATTGTCGGGTGGAGAATGCCGAGCTCAATTGTCACTTGTGTCTGCTGTGCACGCCCTCTATGTCAGCTTTGGACAGCGTATCAATACCACGTGACATGCCCGTATCGCAAAATTAACCAGATCAACCAATGTGAAAGCTGGAGTCTGCCGTACAGCTAAAAATATGGCAGCGTGGATTAATGGCCTTAAAGCAGACACACACAGATACCGCACAGCATTCTCCGAGTTCTACGTGTTTAGTAGTTCGGTGGATGCTAATAATCCAAATTTTAATGTAGGGATTGCTTGGTGTTTTGGATTTATTTCTGCCATCTTTTTTTCTGTTCTCGTTTAAAATTTATGTAAGTTATTGCACCCACAACATGACTTGAAGTAAAAAGAAGTAATGAATTATTGGAACTGTGTCTATTATGTATAACAGTAAATTTTTATTAAACATTTTGGCTGATAAATAAATCAGTGTATCGTATTGATAACTGGATTTTTAATATTAATGAAACTACACTGAGGATTGTATGATTTATAATATAACTTTGATAACCATCCGCAGCCATCTTGTTTTTCGCAATTAGATCAATGTATTCATACCGAGGCAGGAAGGTAAACTTAGTTTGGTTCTTGTCTGGTATGCAGTTTTATTTCATTATGACTACTCAAGGAATATGTAGTGGTGACTGGAATCAGACTAAAATGCGTATTTTCACAGAGGGGAGAGCTGGTTGGAGGGGAAGGGGAAAGCAGGGGGGGGGGTGCAGTGCAGCCATGTTGTTTTTAGTTTTAACCGTGACATAGTCTTGCTTTAATATTTGATGAAACATTTACTACAGATAATTGTATTATGAAGGAAAATCTGGAATAAAAATCTGTTTGAAACTAGAAAAACGTTCTTTTTAATTTCGTTAAAGTGTGAAAAGTATGTGACAACTTGGTTGATCTCTTGGTAGCTTGATTACATAAGGAAGTGTTCTAGGTAGACCGCCAGACTAAGGAAACGTTTTAGGGCACAAGTAGTTGAGTCTTTTATTTGTCACGTGAAAAACAAACTTGACATGATAAGAATCTTATTTTATTAGTGTGCTTTTATTATTACTGACGTAGGGCAGTGCCGGAACTAGGGTCATATTTTAGGGTGGCACAAGGGGAGGGGTGAGGGGGTGCAACATTCTTTTCTAGGGGGCACTTCCAGCCAATTACAAATGTAGTTTCCGTTTACATTTCTCTTAAGCCTTTTTCAGCGCTCTTCTTGGGCCATTTACTATTTTTTTAAAAGATAATTTGACGTGAGTATAGAGACAGATGCGCTGTCTGAGTCTAAATGTAAAAATAGTTTATGAAACACTAAAATTGTCACATTAGACCTTAACAAACATAACATTTTACTCTGGTAATTTTTAATTACAAAAGTCCAATGGGAGACGGACATCAATGGGGAGGGGCGTGCCACCTCCCTCCAGTTACGCCACTGACTTAGGGTAGCAGACATGAAATAAAACAAGTTGCCAGTTTGTACCATATACATGTATCGTAATAGTTTGGGTTAACAAATTGAACTAAAAGGTTTAATTTCTCCGCACGATTTTGACTTGAGGATTGAGTTTGACTGAGCTCCCATTTTCCCGTTAGCAATCAACACAAAGTTTAGTTTTTTACTCTTTACCAGGGGACCCAGCTAGTGATATTAACATCTGTAGGTAAGAAAGCACCGTCACCTTCCCTCATGTTTCTGCACGAGTTAAACCAAGGTGTATCGGACAAGAGTCTTCTTTTTGTTTGCATCTTCGATGCTTTATCTATACTTGGTAGAAGGTCACAAAAATGAGAAAGTTTCAATTCTGGGAAATTCTCAACGACGGTGCCTCGGTAGCGCCACTCGAAATACCTAGCGTACTGTTGGGGATTTCTGTCCAAGCGTGTCAGAAAGTTCGCCAGCTGTTTCGGCGTCTTGAAGTCACCTGCGTAGATGAAAGAATCGGGAGGGGCGTTTTTCGTATAGAACTCTTTTGGTGCTCCGTAGACAACTGGCACCGCCCCGTGCATCAAGGCAGTCTCCCAAAACTTCTCAGTGACGTAATCGTCACATTCTGCATTTTCTAGCGAAAGGTAAAACTTGTATTGTCCCATGAGATTCTTGCATTCTTCAGAGAGTCTTGGAAGACACGTCAGGTTACCACATTTCCCATATATGTCTACCTGTATGTAAGATTGCAACTGCCAAACGAAATCCATGCGAGGCCAAAATACCTCTTTGACGCAGTTGCTACCCATCCATGCAATCAGCTTTTGTTTACCATGGATCCTGTCAGATGCCTTTTTGTGCTTGGTGTCCATTGGGGTACCAGTTTTATAGACACCGTACAGGATGTGGATATCAGCGGTTTTCGAATAGGACCACACCACGTGGTTTGGAGTTGAGCCTACATTAGGAATCCACTTGCGCATGCGCAGAGGAGTCTCAACGCCATAGAAAACTAAAAGCTGTCGGGGATCAAACTCGTAGGTCCGAAACAGAGCCGTTTTGACCTTCAGCGAAAATGGCGACATACCGAACACCACTGCGTCTTTACCTTTAATATTTCCTGGTCTGTTACTGAGAATTAATTGGACATTGCACGAGTCACATGATGCTTCAGTTGACCAATCACCATTGGCTAGAGGTTTGAGGGCGTTTACAAGCTGGTTAAGTTCTTTCCATTGCTGAATCACTTTGATTCCGCCATAGATGAGTACACTTCTGTTTTGGCACTTTCTCTGCTTCATAACTTCACTCTGGATCGCAGTTTCATTTTTAACTTTCATTTGTTTTTTAAAATCATTTTTTGTTGGAGAGGACATTTTTACTACATTACTGTCCTTGCTTACTTCGCTAATGTTAGTCCTGTGACTTATTTCTGAAGCAACAGACTTAGCCTGTCTTATTTTTAATTTCCGGTTCCGTTGCAGTTTATGGTCGTCATTGCCAGTCTTTCTTCGGCTAGTATCGGGAACCTTCGGATTTGTTGGATGTTTCGGCTTACCAGGTTGAGCTTCAGGGTTAACTTTCCGTTTCAGTCTTTGACTTTCTTTCACTGAATTATGATTTGAATCTCCAGGATTTTGTTTTAGCTGAAAGTTCTCATGTATAGGGTTCGGATTATCTGCTTCATCATGTAAGCTTTCATACTTACGACTGTTGGATGTCTCTATGCATTCTGGCTCTAGTATGAAAGTCATTTGTATCAAGCCAACGAGTACAGTAAACAGCAGTAGGTACTCATACAGCTTGAACTGGTTTAGACGTGTCTGTTGAAAACAATAACAGAAAGTACATGAGATATCGAGTCACGCCTATGTCGGCCTTATTACAGCAAGCAGGCAACAACATGAAATCCAATTTGCGGACAAATGTCAAGTCGACAGATGACTTTACCCTCCCAAATAATGGACAAGGCCTCGGCATTTTGTCAAACAAAAAGGGTTTGCACAAATTAATATGTTAAAGTTAATTTACAAATAATAAGACATCTGCAAAACATACTCACAGGGACCATGGCTGCCCAGATAGTTTGTCAAAAACTGGACCAACTTGTAAAGCTGCTTGGATTTATGCCTGTAAATGACGGTCGTTGACGGTGAATGACAGAGTCAAGGGTGTATCGGTAGCGTGTCTTGACTAAGGAGCGGGAAAAGCTTGACAATTGAAGTCGTTAATGCACCTGCGATAAAACACCTAAGGGGGGGGGACAATAGGGTATAAAGTTAAATACAAATGGACTTGAAATGATCAAAGATAAACTAAAACCTTTGCAGATCAGAAATGAAGTTAAGAATCGATTTTGGATTTAGACTTATGACAGGGGCAAACTTGTAAAGGTTTGGACACATATGGTTACTAAACGTTTCATGGGAATTCAGTGTTTAACAGTAGTACACTGTAGAGTGCTAAGTATTAGAACAGAGTTGGCAAAAAGTGTGGGCGTATTCCTGGACTAACCTCCACTTGAGACTTCCACGGTGGAGTGTCAATGTTGTCTTCATGGTTGAATGATTTAAACGATCTGAGGTATTTCAACACAGTGTTTAATGTCTTCTTACATATTAAATATAAATATCAGTGCTACACAATGAACGAAATATCAGCCCCATCTGCCCATGTGAATGGAACTATTACTACGGAATTTGGGAATAGGATTCCGTGGTTGGACGTAAGTCTCCGTCTCAGACTGTTGAGACCGACGTCGAGTCGTAGCCCCACTTGTACGTGTGGCCAAGCAGCACCTTGGCCCATGGAGGGAGGAGTCTCTAGTCCTTCATCCACGCTTGGCCACACAAGTGGAGCAAAGATTAGAGTCGGGCACTCTCTAAATTGTACTGAGCACAGATTCTTTTAGATTAGAGACAACGGTAAATCCTTGAATGCATGAGATCACCAACTATTATTACCTTGAGTTATCCCGGACTTAAACCACAATAATGTGAGGAATGCCAGTCTTGCCGATTTACAGTTGCTTTAATACAGGTTGCTCGATCGCCTCCAGTTCCAACCCAAAACATAAACCAATGGCGTTGACAGAACTCGATAGCTGCCTTCTGTGTTCTCTTGCCTTCTGGTTCATTATGCATTCACGCACAAATTCAATTGTAAATGACGTAGCCTACTCATTGTTGCGTAACCATGTTGTCTGATCTTTTATCATTCATAATGAGCTCTGCAGCGTTCAATCATAGAGCAAGGTCCTTGCTCTATGGTTCAATACGTACATTCTTATTGCGAATTCTAAGACCGGGGAAGGACTGAAGCTTGATCATGTTTGCCGTCAAGATGACTAAAAAGTAAACCCAAATGAGTTTTAAAAAGCGGTCTAAACAAACCAGCTGAATTGAACCTTTCTTGTGCATGTTGTGGTAGGTAGAGATCATTATACATTCTTTACATTGCAGTAGAATTTAACTAAATCGAATTCAATCCAATGCATAAAGGTGTTATTTGTGTAAACGATTACAATGTTTGCTCTCGTTTTGGTCACGGACTTTATGTCTGTTTCCGTGCAACGGGCAAGAGCACGAGGCTCGAGTCTGGTTTATACCGATCATTGGTTTGCTTTTCTCTGCCATCTGCCTGATCTTAATACGTAGGCTTGTGTTATCAATTGGGAGTCATTGTAAAATAATTTATTTAACTTCACATGTGAGTTTTTCGTTTGAAATGCACAAACAAGGTAAGGTTCCGTACGTTATTATCAACTACATGTAATTGTTTATTATTGAGAGAAACAAACGTTGCACAAATGCTGAATTGCATGGGTGTTACACTAGATGCACAACTGCCTCCCTCTCACTTCAGTAAGAAATTATTGTTATTACAGGCCTATATTGTTGGGGCATGGTGCATGTTATTATAGAAAATATATATCATTGCTATTGTGCACAATGTGGTAGTGGTGTTCCTACGGTGGACGCGATACAACACTTGGGCATGGAGTAAGAAAATGTATTTTCTTCCTCAATGGTTTGGGGGAGTTTTGTCCCTTACCTCCACTGGCTTCCTCTATGATTGGACCTGGCGTAGAGCACCCATAAAAAAACACCTCAGTGCTGCCAGGTTTGCAAATGCAAGTCATGTTCGGTGTGGTTTTATATATTTTCCGCCTTTGTTTGCAGTGTTGTAAATGTTATTATTTGTGGCAAGTGGTCACAAAGTGGTGACATATTGTTTTGTTTTTTTCTCCAGGACCGACATCCGTTCGAGGAAACATGACTCTACGAAGGATATACATCGGACTGACTGTAAGTTCAGAACATCCTGGGTCTACTTTGTAATTAGTAAGATAGAATAAAAGCTAATCAAGCAACATTGCGTGTAATTCAAAGTGCTGGGATTGAACGTACTATTTTGCTCAAACATTTCATTGTTGTGTTTCTTTATACAGGCGAAATAACTCGAGATTTATTTATTCATCACTGTCAAGTTTACAAAATGTATACACTAAAACAAAAACAGACAGAGAATAAAATACAAACGGAAGCCTGGCGATTGCCGGTCAAACCGAACCAAATCACTATATGACCGTATGGTATTGTAACATTTTAAGAACGTAGGACGGCTGTGACGTTCAAGTGTTCTTAACCTGTAACTCGACCTTTTTTTTAATAACCAGTTTTATAGCACACATTGATAACCTTCTCCAAACCCTACGTCTGATTATCGTAAACATAAATAATTGTATTTGAATAGTCAATCGGTTTTATCTTTCAGAACCGACGGTGCAGGTTAAACCTGCAATGGTTTTGCGCAAGCGTTTTTGGAACGACGATCGTCTTATTAATCATTGGAGGACTGTCACTGAAGAAACCTAATTTTCAAATCCCATCACTGTTGTCATCGTCTAAAAATAGACCAGTCAATATTGACTTGCCCAAAGTAATGGTACATCCAGGACGCATGGGACATCTTTTCCAGGATAGTAATTCCCGGCGAGAAGGATCAGTACCGACCAAACAGTTTGCTATCCTAGCTGAGATGGGTGTCATCTCAAAATGGAACGAGCTAGAGGACATGTACCGGTGTTTCCTAAACCCAGTGGACAACTCGACCCGGTCATGCCTTGTGTACTGCCCAACACATGACACCACTGTAGAGTTAGTGATGACTGATAACCCAAGTGGTTTCCATGGCAAAGACGCAGCTGTATTTGGGATGTCCCCTTTCACCCTGCTGAAGAGCGTCCCGAGATTAATGAGATACTTCTCGAAACCAATTCCGGCATCACAGACTTTGGTTCTCTATAGTATGGAATCACCACTAAGAGTACACAAATGGATTGAAAGGATTACCCGCGCAAAATATCACATCGACTTAACTTATTTGCCGAAATCAGACATTAGTGTGCCGTACGCTTACTATAAACCTGGAACATTTGTGAATGGATTTAGGGATGAGACAAATCACACACAGGGAAAGACAGGGCTCATTGCTTGGATGGGAAGTAACTGTGCAAAGGAAGTCTTCTGGCCCCGTATGGAATTCGTTCAAGAATTAGGGCGCCATCTACCGTTAGATACCTACGGGAAATGTGGTAATCTAACATGTCTGCCGAGACTTTCAACAAAATGTGTGAACCTTATCAGTACATACAAGTTTTATTTAGCTCTAGAGAACTCCGAGTGTCGGGAGTACATTACGGAAAAGTTTTGGGAGTCTTGTTTGTTGAACGGTGTCGTGCCTGTAGTATATGGGGCCCCAAAGGCCGACTTCGAAAAACTAGCCCCGCCAAATTCATACATTCATGTTAGTGACTTTCAGAGTGTTGAAGAACTTGCAAATTACATCCTCAAAGTTGACCAATCAGATGAGCTGTACAATAAGTACTTCGAGTGGCGGAAGCTCGGGTCAGTTATTGTGACCTATCCCAAGATGCAACCAAACTATTTCTGTAACATATTACCTCACTTGAAGCCAACTGCGGAAGCCAAGTTCGTCAAGGAGTCGAGTTGGTTCAACTCATGTAGAGGAAACATTAATAGGAGGTTTAACATATCCCACGTACCAGCTTTGAAAGACTGGTATCCGTGGAAACTAGGTATCAATGACTACACAAATGGCTATTGAAAATCCGTAATCATTTTCGTGAAAGTCTATTTATTTTATAATTACCCTTAGTAGTCAATCTTTTGTAAAAGTATTTTAAATCTATTTGATGTGATGTGGAGTGTCACGTCACACAACACAGTCTTCTTGTTTTTTGTAATGTGATACAAAAAAGGAAAACAAACAAGAGTCTAAAAGGAAGCAACGTCTGGCAACGTTTTGGTGTGATGACAAGAAGTATTTCACGGAAGCGTTGAAGCGACATTGAGAAAACTAAGTCATATTAATTAATTATGATTTCATAAGTATGAGTTATATTTCATAATGAGGAGATATAAGTCAAATTTATGACTAGTTCTAATTCATAATTATGAGATATAAGTCATGCTTGTTGCCTTGTTCTAAAAGTCATGAGATCCATGTCGTAAAGATGACTTTAATTTTCTTTCTCGTCCCTTAATTACGCTTCTGTTTTGTTATTTTAATAGGGGCCTTAATAAACATAACTAAGGTAACTCGACAAAAACTGGTGAGGTGTGAAACAATGTCGCCAACTGGGAATGATGTGCATAACAAGCCAAACTGTTTATTTCTTTCATCTGTGATCAAATACTTTAAAGTAACTGAATGTGAAACTTGTGAATGTTTCTGCATCTTTCACTGTCTTTTGTTGTCGTATCGAGTACGGTTTCGGCATTTTAGTTAGTGATTGTTGGCTTTAATGTTTGTGATTAGAAATCCTGATTCCTTGGTCACAGATTCAAATCCTTAAGTAGAACCCTTGCGTGACGTCACACGTGGCTACAGTCTGCCAATGGTCTTTTCATTTTGGGAGTCAAAGACTGCTTTACCACGCTCACGTGGCCTGAAATACACACTGCGGTACAGTCTCATCCTCGCTCCCAGGGGTGATCGATCTCGCCGCGCCATTTTTTTCCCAGCATGCCTTGCTCGATCATAACCCCTGGAATTGGTTCATTAAAATGTGCTAGAATCTAGCACATTTTAATTAGGCCTGAGGCCGATCCATTCTACGTGCGCGCTCAAGTATGGTAACCCGTAAAAGAGGCATCAAGTCAAAAAGCAACCGGTCCTCTGTCATTATTCTTTGACTTTGTGTTATGTCTAACCTGTATGCAGTTGAGGGTGACCGTGTAAAAACATGATTCATTTGAAATGGAAACGCGTCAAAATACTTGCCTTTTTACACGCGCGTACAAGCGTCCTACAACATAGAGCAAGTTCGGGTGGGCGACTAGAGTGACTAGACTTACCAGAAACCATAGAGCACAGGGAGATTGACTAGATCGACCATGCACTGGAGCATGGTCGAGCTAGTCAATTTGAGAGTTACGTCACACACTGTCGCACAGTCTAGTCACTCACCCTAGTCGCCCGAACTCGCTCATAGATGAAGAATATATTAATTATATTCTATATCTATGTCCTACAAGCGCCATACAAGCGCTCGAAAGTTTTAACAAGCGTGCACGCAAAGTAGTTACCCTTGGGAGCCAATCAGCGTTGTTTTTCAGTACATCCCTACCAGGGGTTAATGACGAGAGGTATCGATACGGCGCGCTGCCCATGGTAGCGAGGCTGGTACAGTCTGTTCTTTGCTCTATGGTAAACACACAGGGAGGATCTGATTCCCCAAATGACGTCACCAATATTTATCACGTGATGACATCAGATGGATTGGGTTAAAAGTCTGCTGTAGAGATTTCCCAATGCTCTCTATATTATCTATTATTCTGACTATGGCAGACAGGTTTGTTCAATGATGTTGGGACTTGGTACTACCGCATCACCTAAACACGAAGTTGAAAACTTTACTTGGGAATTATGTTTAAGATCCCGGGAAATTAAGAAAGAAAAACAGAACAACGTTTTGTTTTCCGGATTACTTTACATATTGACGGATACAGTGAAAGTCAATGCCCGTTCTCACACAAGAATCCTTCGATGATTTCGTTGTTTCCTTGTTTGTATAAAACGAGCAACCGGTTATGAAATACAGGGGCAGTTTTATGGTATGACTTACTACATCCTTTTGAATCTTTGTCTAGTTATCAAACGAGACACGCACGGGACTTTGTCGGTGGGATATATAACGTAGGAGTATTACATGAAACCTTTTTGGATGGAGTTTCTAATGATTATGATATGGTTATATTTTGACAAAACAAACTTGAAATGTCTTGGCCACCTCTACCACTCGCTAAGAAACATTGCGGCTGGTAATGAAGTGACTTTTCCAATGCAAATGAATTAATTATTCTGGAGACGGCTGTGTCATTGCAAGTTGTGCAGTTGAATTTACTCGAGACATTAGGGCTAGATTTCATAAAGCACTAAAGGTCTGTTGTCAATTAACCACCATGATGACTTGTATTGTAACATCACACTTTGCTTAGCAATTAGTTTTGATTAATAAATATTTATTCGTTCTTAGCTCGTTGTCAATTGCTTTCTCAATATGTCTGGTAGACCAACATGGGGACGGAGAATGTGCCCACACAAGAGTAGCGTAAATGATTTTCGTTTACAAGATTATGTGTCTTTGTTGGATTTGTGAAAACAGCTTGAAGTTATTCGGCAGTTCTACAACAGAAAACAAAAGTTAAACCGAGTAAATCGCGTGGTTTGGGAAAGTGCCATTGTTGTCTGATGAAGGTAACCATAAACGATCGCATTTTGACGTTTTTTTAAATGAATTAACACAACCTTTGAATTCCACCTTCTTATACAATATTCCTTTTTTATTTAATCTTCGGGATTTATTACTATTTCAGACAATATAAGTTGTATGTGTACAAGTTAGTAAATAATCCAACATTACTTCCTTTTAGCCAGCATTAATTCTTGAGAATACTCCTGCCTCTCGAACATTGACATGAGCACGTTTAAGGTTCTTTCTAGACGGGGGAAATTGTCAATTCGAATTGCTTTTAAAAACAAATCTATATTACGTGTGGAATAACAAATTAAAAAACACCAACATTTTAATTACGGGCACCCAATATTGCCCAGAATTGTTATGATATAATTTGTATGAATCTCCATCCCCGCCTTGTTTGATGTCACATTAGAAGTGATAGTTTTATTGTTAAAACTTTACAATCTTGTTAGGCCATATTAAGGGCTAAACAATTTGGATAACTTTTCTTAAAATTTCTTCTTCTTTTTTTTTTACTCTGGGAGTTTGTTCCGATCCAGAAACTTGTCTGGTCACAGATTACCCAGGGAATGGTTCCAATGGGCCAAACTAATTTCTAAGCCAGCATGACCCGTGTTTTTGATCTAGATTCCTGCCCACTACGATCCCATGAAGGCCACGGTGACCCGGAAATGGCATGGTCCGTATAAAAACCCTTCCTCAGGGTCAATTTGGACCCGGGACTCGTTATAGCGTGCGACGCTTCAACTCAATCTGAATGACATAAAATTAAACCGACTAAGTCAGTTATGTGTCATTACATCACGTTTCAATAAAGAGTTTCATTTATGACAGACCTGAAATGAGTGGAATTGTTGTTTTGATTTACACTTTTGTGGAATTGTTGTTTTGATTAACACTTTTGTGGAATTGTTGTTTTGATTTAAACACTTGTGTGAGAAATTACTCACAAACAAGTGAGATCAATGACAAACATCGTTGATGTAAACCAATATATATCGGATGTAAATCTCTTATTACCATATCCTTGTCCCTTCCAAATTCCAAACATTTCACAGTTTGTTCTCTTCATATTCATTTGGAACTAAATCTGTTCTCCTTTACCTGCCGTTCAAGTGGGAATAGTGTTCCTTCTAAGGACTTTACGATGTTTCGTTTGATCGTCTCATCTTGTGTTTTGTTCTTCATGTTACTCCATGGGAGTTATTCACTTACTCTAGACCAAGACAACGTGTGCAACCGGACTAGTCAGTAAGTATCGTTCTTAAGACATGTTCTGGATTTCACAAAATACTAAGATTCATATAATAAGATCAGTTTATCAATATTGCCATGGTGATTTATGTTGTGGCGTCACACTTTGCTTTATAGTGATTAATAATGAGTATACGTCTTAAGATCAATCTTATCTCTTTGTGAAGTCAAAGCCCGTCCTAGCCCAATTAGAACGAGAGAAGATGTGCATTTTTGGCGGCAAAAATGGACTTTAAACAAAATCTGATAACGTGTCACTTTTTCAAATGCTCTGAAAAAAAATTGTCTCGGCCGATATTGTTGCCATCTGACGTCATACAATTTAAACAAAGACGGCCGCTTACTGGCAATGATCATCATTTTTGAAAAAAACACAAAAACTAACTTTGCGTTAAAACCGAGTGCGGTGCTCGAGAGTTTTGATCAACTTTCTTGCACGACTGGTCAGTGATGTCCGCGTAGCCAAATTAGTACGCCAGATTCATCCCAAAGACCAAACCCAAGTTGCCCGTAAAGGTGGTGGGTTTATCTGGAACCATCCATTATGGGGGGTGGCAGGGAGTCATTTCTCGTACTAAAGTGGAATGCACTACTTGATTTCTTGTTTGTGCAGAGAAGCATTAATCACCTAATCCATTTACCCGGTCTTGGAGTACATCCTCAATTAAGGCATTGTAAATATCAGGCAAAGCAGTTACAACGGTTTGTTTTAAATTATGGAATTTAGGCCAACTTTATAATAACTACTTCTGCCCCCACTATAGGATCAAGTGATTTTCATTTAATTCAAATAATCGTATCGCCTTAGCAAGTATCGTTTTGATGTTTAAAGATATAACATTTTCATTGCATGAATGAACTAAAATTCTCAATATTCAGATAATGTTTTTTGACAAGATAAAGCAATGCTTACGTTGTTAATTAATTTGTTGTACTCGAATTGTGTCAAAGTAAAGTTGCTGAAACTTATTTTTTCATTCAAGTCTTTGAGTGAAAAAAAACCGAAACAAAAAACGGGTTACATTTTACTTAGAGATTCGGGCTGAAATTTCAGTAGTCTTCGTCAAGCAAGTCGGAAATGATGACCGTCAATTCTTGAAACTTGATCATAATGTACTGACTGCCGTTCTGGAACTAGGTCAAACCAAGTCAATCACAGTACCGCACTGACTGGACCCAGGTCAAACCCGGCCAATCACAGTCAACACGTAGCTTCGTTCTCACGGTGTAAAAACTTTCAGTAACTTTGTCTCCATTTAATTTTAGCAGAACTTTACAGGCATAATTTTAAGTTTTTTGCAATTTAGTTAACAGCATGTAATGTATAACTTGCAGATACAACGAGTCGTATGTGGAAGGATACCAGGTAGCTCAGTATGAGACGCATATGACGACGTGTTATTGGTGGCAATGCCAGCAGATCAGGTAAGAGAAGAAAGTCTCAATGTGACGTATCAGCGTTGTCATTATTTAAGATGGACTAAATTTGTGTCGTCCTTGCTTGTGGGGGGGGGGGATTTGGGAGACACACACCTTTTTGCTACAGTTAAAAAAAGAAAACAAAAACACCCCAAAACTGTTTTGCTTTCCTGCATGGGCATCCCACTGTTGTTTACAGTAAGTATTTATTTATTTATTTATTTATTTATTTATTTGTTATTGTGTACATGTACTTTTTTTTGCCGAATAAATATTTATATTGTTATTATTATTCTTTTGGGTACAAAGTCTGAGGTAAACTACCTCTAAGTAGACCTAGGTTTAAAAAGAAAGACAAAAAGAAAAACAAAAGAAGAAAAAACCCAGAAAAAACCACACACACACTAAAGGAAACTAAATCTGAATCTAAATGTATACCACGCACGGCCTGGCGGCGGGGCAATACACGAATCGCAATAATATTATTGTGGGTAAAAGACAAATATTATTAAGAAACCACCCCCACCCCCCCCCCAAAAAAAACAAAAAACAAAAAAAAAACAAAAAAAAACAACAAACAATAATCTCAGCTGTTATTTGATTATAATTTCTGATGGGTCGATGCAGCGTGATGAGCTCAATCGTTCTTGTGCCTTGTCAACTCTTAACAAGTAGGCTATGTACAAACATATTAACATTTGAAACCGCAAAATTCACAATATTATATGCTTTCATGTTCAACTATTGCCAATACAATTCTAAACTGAATCTCTGTGTTTGACAGAGCCGTGTACCGACTCCAGAACGCAACAAAGTACAGATTGGTTAGCTTCAGTAGTCTGGTTTGCTGTGATGGTTGGATGTACAACGAGTCCAACGATACTTGCATACGTAAGTACATCTAGGCCTAGTGATTATTCATTATTCGTGACGTGTTGTTTTATGAACGGGAAGTTACTTGTAAGTAATACAGAGCCACTTCCCATGAAATAAAAACCCCAGGAAGTTTCTGATCAGTTTTAACTCCACCGATACCCCATGTCCTTTTCACAAAATGATGTAATTTTGCTGGGAGAAATGAACACTCTACATGCATACCATCTCGCTTAACCATTATTCCCAAGTGGGGATAACAGCTTTTCCCCGGGAGTTTGCCAGGGTTAGCAAGTCATTGTGAAAAAGTCGGTATAATTCCCTGGGAGTGTCCTGCGAAGTTTGTCTTGTCTGTGAATGGAACTCTATTTGCTCTACGAGTATCAGTAGGTCATGACCTGAAATCATGATCAATACTGTTGGTTGGTTCCCAGTGCATTGTCACTTCAGAAGATGTAAATTGCATAATAACACGTAGTTTTTCCCCAGAACGTGTATCCGTCATAACGTACATTATTCATTAATTTTAGGTCTAGCAGTTATCCGTTTGGGTCAACCACCCTTTGTATAGCGCCCTCGTCGGTATTAAACTAATTTTAATTACAGATTGTAAAAAACAGTTATACACCATTAATAGCCTACAGAATCTTATTATTTCAATGTTCTGTTCTATAGTCAGGGCGCAATCCCAAAGACCTGGGCCCAACAATGTTGTAGTGCTGTACTTAAGAACAAAAACATTAGCTAAGTCCTATTTTGTTTTTCAATCTACACTTCAGGATATGTAATATCCTATATATTTGTATGTAAGCTCTTTATTTTTATTGACAAACATCGATCCCCTGCGTGTCAGTCAAATAGCTGCCTGTATCTGGTCTGGTTGTGTATTACTAATCATCCTTGTCCACTCCTGAGGGACTTTGTTCAATCAGTTAACAAAAAAACCCCCTAACAAAACCAGCGGCTAGTCCAAAATCGTGAGCAACAGATGAAATTTATATACTTGATACCTTATATTTGGGTATCGCTATGTATAAAAGAAGCTCTCACTGACCTGCCCCTCGAATTTACGGCCGAGCTCGCTACAAGACTCGTAGTTGCATATAAAGCAATGATCACCACACGGTTCGTCAAACTCGCCTGAGCGGCTGCCGTTGTTTTAAGCTTTCTACCCGCCAGTCTCTGTCTGTCCACCGGTGATGACAATGTCTGTACGAACAACATCACGTAAGTCAATTGATTTTTTTTTTTTTAAATTTGTAATACTAATTTAGGCATATGTTAAGTTTGCTTAAGGGCCAATTAGTAAACATTGTTTTTAAAAGTAATAAATGTTGGGTCACAGATAAATAGTACTAAAACAATTAAAGAGAAAGGGTTTGCTTCGGATAATTTTCTCACTCTAAAACATTTGAACCTGAGAAACAATTCAATACATGAATCGTTTTTCAGATTTCTGAGGGTCGGTGTCCGATCGCGAATGATGCGGCCAGAGATGCCCACTGTCACCTCGCCAAACGTGGCTGGATTCGAAGTTCTTGTGAAATACCGTGACGGTATTTTTTGTTTTACTTTTTTCTAAGGAAGTCAGCTGAAACGTTCACATGCAACTTTTAGTTGAATCTTTCTTTACAACATTGCCTATAAATCGGCATTATGTCGACAAAAACCAATTATGTAAGCCTACCTTTAATTAAGCATTACACATTTGTATTACATTGAATATACTTTTAGACAATTCTAGGATTTACAATTAGAATGTGTACTCTGTAAAGAGATGTCTACAATTAACTGTTAAGTTGAGTCAATGAGGGTTGTGTTAACATTCATATATACCAATGTCAGAGTCCTGAGTAATTTTCAACATTCAGTTAATCACAAGTTTAATTATTTCCGCATCACTGCATAAATGTACAATTATACAAAATCAATTAAAATACATTACCCGTCACTTGACATTGAGTTCACTTTTATATAACACTAACATGTACATTATTTAAATTTTCCAGGTTTTCTGAAAGCTACATAAATTTACAACGTGTGTCATACATAAGCAGTTATTGGATTTGTCTACCTTTGACGGAATGTGGCAGAAGGCCTATCACCTAGTAAGTATCAAGATAAAACACTAAAAAATGACATCAAACCAATGATAAATTCTAACAAAGGCCAGGGTTTTGCGAGCGAAAACGCTATTACAAAACATTATTAAACGCGATTAAACATTTTCATGAATTTGCTAAAACATGAGCTGATGCTCATCAAACAGTTCGTGTTGTTTTATTTTGGCAAATGGACAGGTTTCGCTTGAGTTCTAAATTTTTAAATGTTCAAAATGAAACATTCGACAAATTTCCCAACGTTTGATTCCTTACTACTGTAGCACTGCATACAGGGCCAGATACACCATGAGCATCCGTATAGAAACGAGGTCTGTCAGTGTATGCTGTAGCGGATGGGAATATAATTCCCGAGCCGACGACTGTTTAATCCGTAAGTCAGTTACCGTCTACACATCGGCATTCTTTTTAAAACAATGGCAGCATTGACAAGAAGAAAAAAAGAAAGAAACATTAAATGGAAAAAGAAACTTCTTTGTGCTCCTTTGGTGTTTCCCCAGCAGCAGTTTTCTTTTTAAATAATGATGCCTGCGCTATAGGTCGCACGTTTGCCGTGTCGAACTCAAATACGTTGAAAATGATGAATTAAATTCGACAAAAGAGCGGCGTTTAGCGCAAATTTTTGATTGAAGTTCGACACTGCCGTGTAGAACGGCAAGCTCTGCCGTGCTACACGGCAGTTGAACGACGTGGTGACAAACGTCGCGCTCTTGCCGCGTCGAATCGAATTGAATTCTCAGTCGGGCGATGCTCTTTGGGAATACGTATGCGCAAAGCGTTTGAAAAACGTTGTATGTGCATTTTCTAATAAATGGTATAACGTTCTTCTTGTTAGTATCATAGCTGTGAGCATTCCGGGATGGGATGGGAAACAACTTCTGACTGGAAAAAAAATAATAATCTGTAGAATTTTAGAATTAATCCAATGGATTTAGTGACACTCTATAAAAAATGAAATAAATGAGCACCACTCAACAACGTTGGGTATAATGAAAATATTTAAGGTTGGGAATGTTAATATGCTGTTGTCATTAATGTTTGAGTGTCATAGCTTGAATGACCATTATTAAACATGACTCCTGCGGCAAACTATTTGACTAGATTTGACGTTTGTCACAGATTCACAATTGCCACACTTTTGCCGTGCAAAAATCACTTGAGTTCGATACGTCAAAACTTGTGACGTTGCCGCTGGACTGGTATTGTCGTTTGATGTTGCAAGGTCAGCAGGAAGTTTCACTGGTGACATTCTATGTGCAAACATTAATTTCTAAGTTACTATTTAACATGAGCCACCTCGGGGACTGCCATCAGAAGCACGGACCAAAACCTGACACCACCAAAATATTAACAGGTGAAGATTAAGTTTATTTAATAACTAGCTTGAGGGTCATGTTAGCACGTCAACTTGATGTCTGCTGCGCAAGGGGTTGGGTTGTGAGAGGACTTTGCTATCTTTTAATCGTCGCAATCCCTGACGTATACGCATGCAAACTCAAGCAACGAAACTAGGATGTCGTTGACCCGGCGACGCCACGCAACATCACGTAAAATCCATGCCACACAGGGTCTGTTTTCGCGCCAATATTAGTAAACAAAGTGCTTATATTCCGTTTCTAAATATAACCTAACTTCGGTTTGTTAGTGCATGCAGTCGACACAATTCGGGCCCTAATGAACAGCTCTGTGATGGGCCCATTGGCTCTTGCATACCGCTGAATTCTGCGCTTGCGATCAACATAGTAAGTGCGCGTATGTACAACCATTGAGCATCGCACGCATTAACCCTTTGCAAAGGGAGCCTGATGATGACGTAACAGGAATTGACAATTTGCAGAAAAGTTTTACAGATTTCCCAAATTATGCTTTTTAACAAAAAGTACATTCATGAATGGGAAACAAAATTAGTGACTTTGTTATAAAACGGCCGTTTACAACATTGCATGGTTATAGCACTGGCCTAATTATTCGAATAATCGTAAATGAAAGTCCAGACGGCACTACGTGGCCCAAATCACGGAGGTAGAAATACTCCATGCCCAAATGGACATCGTAAATGACGCTGCATACGACACGGCTGAATAAAGTCCTCTATACTTCACTCTTCGTGTGTCAAATTAAGGAGTTAATTAGCACGCCTTGGTGTAAAAATTTGTCGGACATTTTTACCTTGTCTAAGAACACTAAATCAATGGGGAGTGTTTTTATAACATGAGGTCGTACCTTGAGCGATGGGGGATGGCAGGGGGCCTAACATACCCTGCGGTACAATGCTGAGATCTCGTCCGTTAAATTCACTCCGTTGATTGTGGGCAAGGCCGGGTCATTGCTATTGATCAAGGAGGTCCAGGTGCGGTGACTGACCATAAGAAAACCAACACCGAGTTGCACCAATTGAAAGTTGGTTCATAACATAGCATTGATGATGAAATGAAAGTGAGAGAAAACAAAGAGAAAGGAAAGTCTTGATCATTGTTATGTGTTCTTTTGAAGTCACATCCCTGTATTGTTTGTCCTGGTCATGTTAAATGGGGTCAGGTTTTTTGTTACCTGACTCCCGGCACTTGAGTGAAGTCCAGCAGGTGTAATTAAAACCATTACTAATTGAAGTTTGCGTGATATTACCGACCAACGCCGGAACCGTCATGATATCAGTTGCATGAAACAATGCAAGTCCTGAATATCACAATGTCGTGACCGATGGACAGGTTATCAGTTGATTACTTAGTTGTCTTGTGAAGTGGTTATTAGTTGGCAATACGTCTTCAAGTGTTAAAATGACGAATGGATTTTATAGGAAGAAACTTTTAATTTTGTTACTCCACGTGTCGTCCAGTTGGTGTCTGTCATTGGATGATGAAAACTCGTGCACACACCAAGAGCGGTAAGTGTATCTGTCGACATTTATATCTTACTAAAAAAATAAAAAAATATGTGAAACTACTCGAGTTTTATTTCTTCAAAGGTTGTTCTATTTTGCAAGTTTTTATAGAAAATTAAATATTCTTAGAAGTTGAAAGTAGGTATCTTTATATACTCTGCAGCCAACCTGCTACTGTTCTTTAGTCCGGTGCTTGCTAGTAATGAAAATAACAAGTTTAAGGTTCGGGCTATTTATAGTTGACTGCTAACAGGGGACTCGCTAAAATGCTGGTTCTGGAGTTATGGATATCGAGGTAATTCATTCTAATGTTATTCTTAGTTAAGGTCATTGTTAAGCTTTGTGAGATAAAATGCGAAGTGAAATGTGAAATTTAATGAAATCTGTTTTGTATTATAATAGAGTCACAAGGACACTAGCCAGGAGTATGCCGATTAGTAACACAGAGTTTTACAAAACCAAATGTGGATTGTTCGGCTGGAATCGATGTTCAGCTCAGAGGTAAGTAACCCAGAAATCATGGTATACTCTGAGTAAATTAACACATGAGGACAAGTATTGAGCTTACAGATACAATCTTAGAACTGAAAGTTGTTTTCTTTAATTCATTTTATTTAAATTTTTTGTATAGCGATTGGGTTGTTAGTCCCAAACTGTAGTTATAAGTATTTTATACTGTTAGCGATCACTGTTTGTGTGCTTATTAGTCCAGCTTTCTGTAATCTTTATCGTATATTGTTGACCTGACTCCATTGATTTACAAAGTGTGGTGAGTGATGTTACAGTCACGCACACAAAATCAACAAGTGACATTTAGATTGGCAGGCTTGTCTTATTTTATGAAAAGTTCATATATCTTTAAGCTCATCGGACTCGTAAAGCGAGTCTACCGTGTGAAGTTTCAGATCTTGCAAAATGTTTGGCGGTTATTGACCCATCTTTATCATCTGTTACAATCCGATGTGTATCGATCACCCATTTGTGTCAAATACTGTTTGTAGACTCGGTTGACCTCTTTTTATATGGAGAGGGAACTTGAAGACCAGTTTCATAAACAGGGGGGGGGGGGGAGCACGTGCCTTCGATTAATGACCGTGCCCCGGGTGCTTCCCTGTTTGAAATCTGGTTACATTTTATGAGCTTTTATGACTTTGTTTTCAGACTTTTTAAAACTACTTTCTTACACGCGGACATCGTATTTGTTTCTGCCTCCACTGCAGATTATCTTATTAAAAATATGTAAGTGGCTGAAAAGAGGCTTGTTTAGGGAAAAAATGCAAATGAAAACTACAGTTTGAACTTCAAGGGGCCAACAGTGCCCCCTAGAAAGAAAAACAGATTGTGTCACCAACCTGTGCCCCCTAAAATGTTACCCTACAGTTTCGTCGCTGATGTTTACGTGATGATATGAAATGAAAACAAAACCCTAGTGTTTACGAGATATCTGAGCCTTCGTAACAACATCCTGTCGTGATGTAACAAACAATGCAAGGTATCCACAAATAGAATCAGAGGACACCTCTCTCCACTGAGATGGAAACCCGGGTTTCCTGATTGTAGGTTGAAAAACTATCATCATTAATTGATACAGAAATTACACCTTCATGCAGATCAAACCAAATCGTCTTAAATGCAAAATGAGATGTCTTTTTGTATATGCAAGCTGCTGAAAAAGATGGTGTTGCCTCATAGGAGGAAACCGAGACAGCACGGAACACAAACACCCCAAATTCCGATCGGTCTGAACCATCTAAAAACACATTTAACATTAAGTACACTGTTTTTGAATGACCACTAGTTACCCAATATAGCAAGGACATGGGCCATAACTGATTAGTACATTTACAAGGACTTTGTTCCTCTCTTGTTACAGAACAATTTACCGCATTGGATACAGACAGATTTTCGAACAAGTGACACAGGAAGTAATTGGTTGTTGCGCTGGATGGTCACTTCGACAGGAAACTGATGATTGTTTGAACCGTAAGTGATTCAAGAAAAAACCTGCGGTGTCTACAGAGCAGAAAAAATGATTTAAAGATAATTTGTCAAAATAGTCGTCAGAATTATACTTCTCTATATATTTTTCGTTCCCATTTTGTGAGTACGCCATATTGTTCACATTTCCATTGTAAATAAAAATGCACGTCTTGCCTTTAAAATTACGTATCTATAGGTCTACCTTATTCGTTAAGCAAGATCACGGAAAGCAAAAACGAAATTGCTTCAAAATGCTCGACAGACAAAAAGTTGCCGAGTTTCCCACATAAAGGGAAGATCAGTTTTTAGTTGAAACAGGCGGAGAACAAAGTGTAGGGTTTTTTGAGGGGTATTCCCAGATGGAAAGTATACCTAGGTGGAGGGGTATACAGATAGGGAGGTTACGATAAGAGACACCAGAGCAGAGGTATTTTGGCGGGGTACCCAGTGGAAACCCAGATGAAAGAATGGGGATGTTACTAGATGAAACTTTACGAAGGCACCCTAGTGGAGTTTTTTTTTTGGAGGGGTAGAGTGGAGGTTTTTTTGGAGGGATACCCAGATGAAAAGTACCCAGCTGAAGGCCGGGGTATACAGATGGAGAGGTAACTAAATGAGAGGCATCCAATGAGGTTTTTTTGGAGGGGGTACCCATGCCAGGTGGAAAGTACACAGCTTAAGGGATACATTTTTATAACTATATATATATATATTCATTGTGATTGAGGCTTGCAATGGTGACGACACACACCGCAAACTCAGAGAATCACGCTGAATTCACCTCAAGACAGTCCAACCCTTTGGACTCAACGTAAACACAGGTGTTAAATAAATTCCCATCACCCTTCTTACACTTTCGATATAACATAAATACATTACTATAAATAACATGTTCTCTCCACTGGTCTATTTTTACGCTTCTTTCTCTTGCTTATTTCTTTGATGTAAAATCAAATTCAGTTGTTGTCATTTAAATGTTCTCTCCAATGGTCCACTTCAATCTACGCTTCTTTCTCTCAAGAAGTTTTTAAAAATCAACCCGTCAATAACCTATTCCCTTTGCAGAGGATTTAATAACCCGCTCTCTCCACAGGTTCCACTTGCCCAATTTTAACTTCTTACACTGATTCTTTTATTCTATAATTACTTTGATCTTGCCTCCTATTGTTAGTTGCATTTTTCTCACACTGCTTGCCCTCTAATCCTACCCTTTCAGGCTTCCCCCGCATTGTAATGCCTACAATGCGGTACCACCTTTATGGTCCAGTGATCCAGCCTTTCACGCTAACCACTCCTTTGTCCTCACTTCTTTACTCTGATTGGTTCTTAGCCACCCCATTGTTTGTAAATTTACAACTCTGACTGGCTACATTTTCCCGCTTCTTTCTGGATACTCTCCCTTAATCCTTTGCTCCTCTTTTTGCTATAAATGGATATGTTTGTGTTTGTTCTTGTTTATGCCTCTGACGAAGGTCCGGATTGGATCGAAAGCTAAGGCCATCTCCCCTACTAATTATATATATACACTTAAGTAAGTTGGGCTGTTGACCCCAATCAACTGTCCTCAGGAGCGCGTTGCCACCTACTCCTGGGGCTGAAACAGGGTTAAAAAAAACCTTCACAGTCCGTGAGGATTTTGGCGTGGGCGTCATCCGAGGAGCCTGGCTATTCTACCTTCCTTTTTTTACGAAGCAATTATAGTTCACTGCCTTGCTCAATATCCTCCAAACCAGACACATTATTTCAAAAAACGGAGGTGAAATTTAATTAGTAAGCCTCATGTTTGGGAATTTACCAGTCAAGAGAAATGTTGGAAAATACCCCGGAAGCTGCACTTGTCGGAAGTTTGCTTTAGAGACAGTTTTTTTTTTTTTTTTTTTTTTAAACATGCATTTCACCTATTACTGTATTATCTCTACACCCGTTATGCCATGTGTCTTGTGATTCGTTGAAATATGTCTGCTCATTTCCTGTTACGAGGTCCTTGAATGCAGCGTATAAAAGGCATTAAAAAATACGTTTATTTAGTGTTTTAGTATCTGACTGTTTTGGAGGCGCATGAAATAGTTAGAAAGAGGAGCAATCCGATCCACATGTAAATCTTGCTAGAACGCATTGTTTGCATTGTCAGTTGTCTACATTGTGTTAATTACACACTTCTAATTAGAACCTTGTAGGCTTAGGTTGGCTAGCTTCAGCTGATTTACAGTTCCTTGGCTAGGAGCGGCGAGAAGCCTGGCTTGATTCGCGACTATGTTGTACCAGGCTGTAATGATCGTTTGTTGCTGTCTGATGGCATGGAATCTTCAAAGTTGCGATGCCCGCACATGTTCCAGACGAGTAACGTAAGTTTTGGTTCATTGCAATTAAATTATAAATGTTTCATAGTTCTTCCAAATAAGTCGGTAGTTTTTGTACATTTTACGTAGTTGTATTTATTACTACTTTGACGTTTTATTTAGGGTATGCACATCGGAGAAGGCCATCGGTCATTTTGTGAGTCATCATATTATTTTAAATATTGCGTTAACTCGTCGGATGTCTATATACATCACTCTCAGATTACCTTTAAAAAAATAATTACAATAGGAATCTGTTTCTCCATTACAATGGTCACGTATTAGGATTAGATTGTCGTGTCAACCTTTTTTTATTTGTAAAAAATAAAATGTAAGTTCAGTTTTCAACCTTTCCTGATGGTTTCTTTGAAGATTTAAATAACTGCCAGTAAACGAATTTTGTTTATAAAAGTAAACGTAACATAACGATGAAATAAATGGATGAACTCACGTCGTGTTTTGTTCTTCCACCGTATAGATACAGAGTTTCGTCCAGGATTACGGTAAGGCAGAGCGGACGGCAAAAATATACTGTAGGCTGCAAATTCCTAGGCTGGGGAAGATGTACCAGATATCGGTAGGATTAAGAAAAAACTACAACATTTTCATATTTTATCTATAAAACAAAAGTAGAAGCTTATTTAAAATAATATACCATCATTAGTTTATTATGGAGAATCAATTAATTTCCAACCTCTTGTTTTTACTCCTACAAACCTGTGACAACTTCATGAATTCAAGTAGGCCTAGTCTCATTTTGCTGCAAGCATCGGATATCAGCTGATTTTCTTTAAGCTTATATTGCTTGTTTATAAGAGACTTCTTGGCAATCAAATTAAGAAATTTGTTTGGGGTCATCAAGTTACTATCTTTCTCGACTCATACAGTTTTATCTCGAAGATTAATTTTAGCCTTACTGATTATTAATATTTAATCCAGTTTCTAGTATATAAAAGGGGTGTCTCCAAGGTCAAACCCACTGTTAAGATCCACTCATTTTCAAACTTAGATAGAGTCCTTATGAAGGAAATGGTAAGTCTCTTTCCTCACGTTAAAAAGGGTGTCAAAGGTCACTGTGTTTGATACCATTCAAGCGCAAATTTTATCACTATCCAAAAACGCAAAAACGTGCGATGACGTCACACTTCAACCATGGTCCGTACCTTTTTGTACAGGAATGTTGAGTTCATTCCTGAATATTGTTTGATTGTTTGACTGACTGGCGCACGAATTCCTCTTCGGAATTAACAGATCCTATGTTTTTGATGTTCTGTGACGTCATGTTTCAAATCTCGCTCGATCAGTGTGCAAAATGGCATTTTACACCATTTTAACGTGAGGTTGGAGACTGTATTTATTTATTTTTTGGCCCGTGCACTTTCATGAGGACTCGGTCAATTCGGGAAAATGAGTGCATCACGCTGAATTTGATCTCGGAGCCTCTCATTAATATTTGTTTACAAATTTCATCGTAAGGACGACGTATTCAACTGGACATAGAACGTCATACCGTACGTCTAGCTACACCGACTACTACTGCTGCACTGGGTGGCGAGGTTATGGCTGTTCTCAACGTAAGTCACTTGCCAGGGCCAGGGGTGCCACTAACTTCATGTACGGACAAGGCGTAAAAGCAATACTCGAGCTCATAAAATGGTCGTAGAAACCCGTACAAATTCCCCCGTTCCGTTCCGAAAGTTTTGAAACTGGGGTTGTTGTTGTTAGTCTTATTAGTCTATTAAATGCAATTTAGATCTGTTAGTGGTATCCATGTCTATTTCATTTGACTTCCTGGATGTGTAGAGATTGTCCGTTATCAACCGATCAAGAATGTAAGAAGACACATCATTTTGTAAGTTTATCAAAATGTTGGTATGTGCGCATTGGTTTATTGGTTGCATGCCAAGATAAACAATTACTGAAAAAGTGTTGGCAAATCTTAACCACGGATGTTCCTTATCTAAAGCCTGATCAGTGAAAACATTATCTTGATCAAAACATGGTGCGAGAGTCTGTTACGTCGATTAAAAAAATAGTCCAAGGGGAACTTGATGCAATTTGTCAGGAAATTGCCTGCTCTTATTACGTGCTTTTCCTGTGTAAACTGTAATGTCTTTGGTCTCCAATGTTGTGCTATTGTCTAAACACATTTTATTTCTTTTGAAGCACTCTATTTACATAAAATTATCAAGAAAATTGTTTTGAGTAAGTGTGTCTTTTTCCAATCTATAGTTTTGCACTTTTAGGTGTTTGCTAAAAAAAAAAAGTAAGCAAAAAAGAAAAAAGAAAAAGGTGATCGTATTAATTGAAAATATCCGCAGGTGATGAGGCCTAGGCCTTACCTCTCAGAAAGCTAATCGGCCTAATCAAGGCTCTTAAACCTTTCCCATTCTAGGACTTAAGTGCAAAGCATAAGTGTGAATTCCAACCAGCTTTTTCTGGTTACGCCATCCAACTTTTCTTCAAATTGGTATCAGAACTCGAACAATTAGGCTAACATCAATATTTCCTCTCCGTCCCCATTTTGCAGCATTCAAACCAGTCAAACACACAAGCAGTCAAGGACGACAGGCCATGTCACCTTACACAGGGACTGACCTTGTGAACTTCCTGCCAGGACAAAATATACTGAACTTTAGTTTTTACTTTAGTGTATGAAAACATAAAGAATTGAAAAAAGAAGTGGCCCTTTCTTCAATAGCAAGAGTCGATTTTGAAGTACCCGCGGTGCAAAAAACCCAAGATGTGTCCCCTCCATTGATTTGTGTACAAACTGTGCCTGCCGAAAGTCCACATGCTCTAGCGTTTTATTTTGTGAACGCGACGTGGAAGGTAATTTTTGTCGAGCAACTGTGCGTTGTAACATTCGCCGTTAAGTGTTGCAGGTATTCCCAACGTATGCGACTTAATGGGGGGAAATATTTTTAAGACCCAGAATTAGATGTTCATAACTGCATGGATGTTAAAAAGATGGAAGGGTCGGACTTAAATTCGACTACCAAAGGTTGATGATATGATTTTCCAATACTTAAAATTTAGCGCTATTGTTAACTTTAAATTGATAGCGTTTCAAGAGGCAATGTATTGTTTTCTCTGTACTCAACGTAACCTCCTTGATGGGGAATACCCCTTTGCGCCCTCAAGGTTGAGAAGTGAATAGGGTCGAATAGAATCCTGTCGTCTCGATATGCACATTTTATTGTGCCGCACCCGCGTGTGAAATTATTGCGCGAATGTTAACTTATATTGTAGTTGAGCGGAAATTGATGGTTGAGCAAGAGTAAAAAAACCAAAAACAACCCAACCCCGTGAGCTATAACCGGCGATGTGTGCCCTTCCCTCTGAGTGATAATGTGCTGGCCATGGGGGGAAACTGACGGTCAAAAGTGGAGGTAGCTACAAAGTTCATCATCTGATCTGATCGGATCAGCCGCGGCTGGCCGGAAACTCAGCTGCTCAGCTTAGAATGGCATTAGTTAGGCAGTTGAGTTAGGTACTGTCCGTACACTACACTCACTCAGTATTTGAGTTTCTGGCTATCCGCGCGTGGCAGATACTTAGTATTTAATTTTTAGTCTTCTAAAATATTACAAAGTTCTTTGTTTTAATTAACTAAATCCTGAAACCGTACTAATTTAGTATGTGACTACTCTGCGGTCGTGATCAAATGACAAATCGCTTTTTAATTTTACTCGAGTAGCTACTAAGCTAAGTGTAGTAACTACAGTCAGTAGTACTACAGAGTAGCAGAAGTACTAACTACTAAAACTAGTAGTACTAGGTAGTAGTAGCAGCTACTAACTATTTTATACTTGTAGACTACAGTACAAAGTAAACTAAACCATAAACGAGGCCAGTAGCGGTACAGTATTGTAGTGTCCTGCTGAACAAAGCTGGTTTCGAACAGTACACATGTATACCACAACATCACAAGATACTCTGATTGTCTGAACTTCTGGATGGAGAATACTGATTGCTGGATCGACATAGTTGCGATGATCGTAACCCTCCATCCTCCCGACGGTCGCAGACCGGAGGGTTACGAGCTACTCTACACACGATTCGACCATCAGTGCAATTTCGACCAATGTTGACAGACTAGTCACCAGATTTGCCCAATTTTTTCCACTTTCAAAAATCATGACACAAATTCTAAGAACAAGGACTTGATCTTCAATGTCTGATGAATCCATTCATAATACTCAAAACATCATTGAGAAAATATTTTTAAGAAAAAGGACAAAAACTTACCAGAAACCGAGCGAATTGCTCGTGAATCGAACACAGTCCATGGTTGAGATTTTGAACCCCGCACTTTCAATATCTCGACGAATCAGCGTAAACCAAGGAAAACCAAACTGGGCGGAGCTTCCGCTGTAGCCCTAACCCGCTATTCCCGCTTGTGGACTCACCCCTCACGAACGATCGGTCAACGACGCATTGGGGAAAATTGTGCGGCGAGAGCGATGTGTTTATAAGTACGAGGTTACAATTTTGTATAATATATCACCAGAACGAGGTCGCGATTAGACTCAACCGCACGTCTTCTAACCCCTGGAAAATCGAATTGTATGTTTCCCTACTCGCCTACTCATTGTAGTATGGAACATGGAGGAGAGAACCAGACTAACAATGTGCATGCGTGTTTTAACGTTCATGTACAGTTTGATGTATAATACATGTACATGTACATTGTACATACATGTACTGTACAGCCGATTGCCGAGACAAGCACACCCGTGAGATGAGTCCACAAGCGGGAATACCCGGTTAGCGGACAACAGCCAAAGCTCCGCCCAGTTTGGTTTTCCTTGGTTTACGCTGATTCGTCGAGATAATGAAGTGCGGGGTTCAAAACCTCAACCATAGACTGTGTTCGATTCACGAGCAATTCGCTCGGTTTCTGGTAAGTTTTTGTCCTTTTTCTTAAAAATATTTTTTCAATGATGTTTTGAGTATTATGAATGGATTCATCAGACATTGAAGATCAAGTCCGTGTTCTTAGAATTTGTGTCATGATTTTTGAAAGTGGAAAAAATTGGGCAAATCTGGTGACTAGTCTGTCAACATTGGTCGAAATTGCACTGACGGTCGAATCGTGTGTAGAGTAGCTCGTAACCCTCCGGTCTGCGACCGTCGGGAGGATGGAGGGTTACGATCATCGCAACTAGGATCGACACTGTGTCTGTCTTAGACTAACTTAGAGTTGTTTTAGTGTTGGCTGGGATCCTGGTTCGATGAGGGTACTGACATACTGATGCATGGATGGTTATTGACTTTGATAATTAATTTTAAATTAGTCTGTTAAAGTCCACGTCTGAACCAAATGACAGTTGATCGGAGAGGAACAATGTACTTCTGGGATTAGCCCCATTAGTAGTGCCCCTCCACACCCCAGGGGTATTGGATTGCTCATGGCCTCATTATGGAGCTAGGCGAACCATGGATGACTAATTTTTTATTAGACCTAGTTAGTAAATAGTATTAACTAGGGCACTGTATAGGCTACTCCTAGAAGTTCAACCATGCAACGACTGTTCAAGTCAAAATTTCAAAAAAAGAAGCACAGCGCCCCAGTAACTGGGTCTTTTATATGTTTTTATAGGTTATTGCCAATTTTAACACATGGTCAGTCATAGCGCTTTAATCTCTTGGGACCTGACAAAGAGCTATGACACGATTGTAGGCACTAACCTGCCGAAGCCGCCATTAATTCGGACATGAACCTATCCCTTTTATATCAGATCAATAAATGGGATGCTGGTGCCTAAGTGGTGGTCAATATGCTGGACTATTAGAGACAAATCCAGTTATTGGCACTATTTAGTATTAATGGTGCTAAGTGATGATTTGGTCCCAATATGTTAGTCCTAATCTATTGGCCTACCTCTAAGAAGCGGACGGAATCCAGCGTATTGCCAGTTGGCACTATCAATGGTGCTAGGGTCGGGTTAGTTAACCCCATTATCGCCAATTGGCTGGATTACCTCTAAGAAGCTGAGGGAACCCAGTTAATGGCACTAGTGATGCTAGTGATCACTTGGCTCTATTAGTGACAACTAGGGCTACTGTACTAGATGGGTAAGCTTCATATGTAGTGCCAATCCACTTCATATCCTTGGCTGGTCTGTGTTTAGTGCAAGTTTTCAAACTGTTTTAATTCAGTGAGTAATTTAAGTTTCCCCATATACGGAAAACCCGTGCACAAATAGCTCATATGCAAACACATTCTCCTTAATTTTGGTGGTCATTACTGAAATCAGCTGTCAGATACAGTTTTCTCGAATATACATGTATTACTTAGTTTCAGAGATAAATATTTCACAGCAAAATTGGGGTTAGTGTGAAATTCATAATCAGTAAGCTTTCAGATTAAAATTTAACAATGATATTATCCTTTTTTAATACTAATCCTGTATAAAACCTTGAATTTCAATTAGCCAAACAATAA